>CM050509.1:137946114-138636114 GCA_027563665.1 Antrozous pallidus | reverse complement strand
TCCAGGGTTTGGATGCTGCTCTCTGTCCTGAACATGGAGAGGCTGATGAGTTGGAGACGAATGTGAGGAAGGCCACAGAGCAGCATGGGCTGGAGAGACAGCCGTGTGTTCGGGAAGAAATGTGTCAGTGAAGCAAACAGCGGAGGCTTCTCTGACCCCGGCTCCTTTCAGCGGGAGGAGCCCGGACACAGACTTCCCTTTTGTCCCAGGCCCGATGCCTCACAAATGTCAATTATTGTTTGACAAGAGATGGAGGAACAGGAGGGACATGGGATTCATTCGTCCCATGGCCACATTCATTGTCCCGGTGTGAAGGGGTGGCAGAGCAGAGCAAACTAAGAAACCGAACTTTTGAACTAACCATTGAACTACCAGGTTAAGTTCCCAATTCTTAGGTGTCGCGTGAGGCATTTGGGTCCAGAGGCTAAGGTAGTTTTTGGAAGGTTAGTTTTGTATAAGAGTGGTTGTGTTAACAGTGGGAGAGAAGCCTGAGAAAAACCTTAGAGAGTTCTGTATGTAGAACTTGCTATGTAAAACTCTAATCGGAGAACGTTTAACCGCTCTAACAGTTATCAGTGGGAGAGAAGCCTGAGAAAAACCTTAGAGAGTTCTGTATCTAGAACTTGCTATGTAAAACTCTAATCGAGGAATGTTTAACCGCTCTAACAGTTATCAGTGGGAGAGAAGCCTGAGAAAAACCTTAGAGAGTTCTGTATGTAGAACTTGCTATGTAAAACTCTAATCGGAGAATGTTTAACCGCTCTAACAGTTATCAGTGGGAGAGAAGCCTGAGAAAAACCTTAGAGAGTTTTGTATGTAGAACTTGCTATGTAAAACTCTAATCGGAGAAAGTTTAACCACTCTAACAGGCGGAAAAAAGTCCAAACCTACTGGGCTGTGCTTGCTATGAGGTGACTGCGCTTGTCTTTGCAGCTTCAGGCTGGTGTCAGTGATTGGATGAATATGCCTAAAAATACATACGTTGTTTAGTTGCAAGTCAGAACTGGTGGAGATCCAGGTGTCAGTAAGTGCAGAGCATTCTCAAATGAGTTCTAGTCTTAAATAAGATTTCATAAATAGTTGTTTTGGAGCAAATAGCTGCCACCCTCATATCCTGTTTCACATTCATGTGAGCAGTACTTGAGGTTTTTTTATAAAATATATATATATATATATATATTTTACCGATTTTTTTTACAGAGAGGAAAGGAGAGAGAGAGTTGGAAACATCGACGAGAGAGAAACATCGATCAGCTGCCTCCTACACACCCCCCACTGGGGATGTGCCCGCAACCAAGGTACATGCCCTTGACCGGAATCGAACCTGGGACCCTTGAGTTTGCAGGCCGACGCTCTGTCCACTGAGCCAACCTGGCTAGGGCAGCAGCAGCGCTTGAGTTGTTATCACACCACCCCTGGCCAAGCAGATTTGCAAAGACATGATGTCATCGAAAGGAATGTGCTATGCTGTAATGCTGAAACTGGGAACTCCCTTGGGTGCGGGTTTGCATGGTGTCCTGCAGCTGTCCAGCACCCCTCTGGTTCCCTGAGAAATTTAAAGCAGCCCGCCCTGCCCCTTCCCTATGAAGACTGGCCCTTGGTCTCCTCTCCCTCATTGGCCATAGTGTTCCATTCCCATTTTTTGCGGCTCACACTTCTTTAGGAAATAGAGCTGATGGAGGAAGGGGCCTCTGGGTGCAGAGGGTGCTCATGGGGTCCTGCCTTTTGGAGAATTCCTTGTGCTTCCGCTGGCCTGTCTGAGTAAGTGTCAACAACTGCGTTAGGTTTCCTCTTCTCTCTCTCTCTCTCTCTCTCTCTCTCTCTCTCTCTCTCTCTCTCTCTCTCTGTCTCTCTGTCTCTCTCTGTCTCTCAGTATATTTTTATCGATTTCAGAGATGAAGGGAGAGAAAGAGAAACATCAGTGATGACAGAGAATCATTGATCAACTGCCTCCTGTACACTACCCACTGGGGATCGAGCCCACAACCTGGGCATGTGCCCATGCCTGGAATTGGACCCAGGACCCCTCAGTCCCCAGGCCAACGATCTGTCCATTGAGCCAAAATGGCCAGGGCTCATCTCTCTCTTTCTTCCCCCCCCCCTCTCTCAAATGTATTCTTACTGGTTTCAGAGAGGAAGGGAGAGGGACAGGGAGGTAGAAACATCAATGAAGACAGAGAATCATTATCAGCTGCCTCCTGTACGTCCCACACTGGGGATATTGCCTGCAAGCCTGTGCCCCGATTGGGAGACAGACACTGTCCTCCTGGTTCATAGGTCGACGCTCAGGCAGCCACGCCAGCCGGGCTCCCCATCTCTAGCTTGTCCCTGGTGGGCCGTTTCTTTTCCATCTTCTCAGTGTTGTTGCTGTCTCTCATCTATACCCTGTTTCCCCCAAAAGAAGACAGTGTCTTATATTAATTTTTGCTCCCAAAGATGCGCTAGATCTTATTTTCGGGGGGATGCCTTATATTACAGCGAGTAGGTCTTATTTTCGGGGGCTGTCTTACTTTCAGGGAAATGGGGGTAGTTCCCTCTTGCTGTCCTTTTAGGTTTTGTACATTTGTAGTCCTTTCTGCCATTTGGTGGGAGTGAAGGTAACACACGCTTGAGCTGCCCTGTTTGATTAGACTGGGGAAGTTGTTGACTCTTCGTGAACTTGAATCTATTGAACTATAAAACATGGGAGACAGTGTCCAACTTGCAGGTGATTTGAGGGTGCTATGTGCCTACGGATACAGTGCAACCTCAGTTCTCGAACTGAATTTGTTCCGGAAGGCTGTTCAGGAAGCAATTTGTTTAAGTTATTTTTCCCATTAGAAAGAATGCAAATGGAATTAATTCGTTCCAGATCCCCAAATAACTCTGTTTTAACCTTTCTTATTCACAGTACATGTCTAATGTACTGTTTAATCTACAAACACACATTCTCTTCTTAAACTTATTGAACCACCCCCTACTAGCCTTAACTAAATCACTTTTTAAAAATATATATATATTTTTTATTGATTTTTTTACAGAGAGGAAGGGAGAGGGATAGAAATTTAGAAACATCGATGAGCGATAAATATCGATCAGCTGCCTCCTGCACACCCCCTACTGAGGATGTGCCTGCAACCAAGGTACATGCCCTTGACCGGAATCGGACCTGGGACCTTTCAATCCACAGGCCAACACTCTATCCACTGAGCCAAACCGGTTTCGCCTGTGTTCAGTTTTATGTCCCACATACAAGTGAAATCATATGGTTCTTAGCTCTTTCTGTCAGACTTATTGCGCTTAGCATACTGTTCTCAAGGTCTATCCATGTTGCTGCAAATGGCAGGGTCTCGTCCTTTCTTATGACAGTAGCGTTCCATTGTGTATGTGGACCACATCCTCTTTCTCCGGGCCTCTATCGCAGGGCACTCTGGTTGTTTCCATGTCTTGGTGACCGTGAATAATGATACATTAGCACTCTTGATGGTCTCTTTATGTTTTAAAATTGTGCTAATCATCCATTTTGCCAACAAAAGCAAACACACACACCCCCCCCCACACACACACACACACACGCACACACACACATGAAAATAGTCACGGCTCGATTTCCTGAGATGCTAACAAGGTGAGGTTTAACTGTACACTGACTCATACTGGGCCATTCTCTCCTTTGCTGGTGGCCTTTGTTTTGTCATGCTGGTGTATCAGTGTGAAAGAGTTGTCAGGCCCCCAACCCAGACCTCTTTTTCTGTGAAAAACTTAGTAGAGAACCGAAATGTTGGATATGGGGGACATTGGAGACTGAGGTTTGACTGTGTTTGGTAAACAGTGGTGGCTAATATCTTTTTTTTAAACAGGCAAATTGAAATACATGGTACAAAAAAGCATTTGTTATTTGAGCAAACAACAATAGCAATAGGTAGAGAAGTGGACATGGTTCTTATGTTGGTGAATGAAGGGGGTAAGACAGATTTTGGAAATGGGGGAAATAATTAGCTTGGTTTTAGTTATGTTGAATTTGAACTGCCAGCAGGGTACCAGATGAATCTTCTTGCCTAATAATAGACAAACATGCTAATTGACCATACCTTTGTGATGCCCACATACAATCAGGAGTGAGTATGCAAATTAACCCAACAAAGATGATGGTTAATTTGCATACACAGCCGCCAGTTGGCCAGGCATGAGGCAGGATATTTGCATTGTCGCCATGGTGACAATGCAGGCATCCCTCCCACCCCTGGGCAGCTCTGGGCCTCTGAGCAGCATAGGAAGGTGGAAAGGTGGCTATAGCCAGAGCGAAAGTGGTGCCCACAGCCAGGGAAAGGATGGTCCATTCTGGCAGAACTCTTCGCACATCGGGCTTTTAGTCTATCTATATATATAAAAGCCAAGGGACCGGTACGCCGGAATGACTGGAAGAACCAGAATGACTGGTTGCTATGATGTGTACTGCGGTCAGTCAACCAGCCTGATCCAGTGGTGGCCCCTACCCCCGCTCAGTCCTCCCCCCACACCCTGATCAGAGGCAGGGCTGGAGGCCGATCTCCCATGTCCCCTCCACCCCCACCAGATAGGCCCCCATGTGGGGAGCCGGCTGCACCCCACCTGTGCACGAATCCGTGCACCAGGCCTCTAGTATATTATAAAAGGGGTTGGAATTCTTGTCTGTCCCCCAAGGGGTGGGAGGGTGGAGGTGGACTTTAGTTTAGAAATCACTGGGTTTTATATCCCAGGAAGATACAGTTTGGGAAGAGGTAAGGGCTTCGACCTTGCCTTACACCAATGTTAAGAGCTTCTTAGAAAAGGGAGCCGTCTAAGGTGCTGAAAGCTAAGGGGGTGGTGCAAGCCAGAGAAGGTGGAAACTGTTGGCAAGGGCAGTTTTATGGACCATTAAGTAGGAAGCATTTTCAAGGTCATTACCAGGCAGTGGCTGATTCCTGGCTAAGACCGGAAGGCCTTCTGTCTCCAGCTAGAGGTGTACTACTTTGCAAGATTCTTTCCCAGTTGAGCTCCCATTGCCTTGTTTAAAAAAAAATGCTTACTTAGGGGCTTAGGATATGGTTGTTGGCAATGCATTTTATGGTGGGGTCTTGAATTCAGTGATAAAAGTCTAATTAAAACAAGCCCAAAATTATAGATTTCTTCTTTTTTTTCACTAAACTGGCAAATTGAAATACATGGTACAAAAAAGGTAAGATTGTTGTAACATGAAGTGGACAGAATAAATATTCAATTTAATTTTCCACCCATGGTAATTCACAATCAAAATCGTAGTTTACTTCGTCAAAAACAAACAAACAAAAAATGCCTGTGCACCCTTTTCAAGATATTATGTCATGTACACCAGACACATGGCTACCTCTGAGAGAATTCACTACCAGGTGGGCCTCAGTTGGGGACACTGGCTAGCCATGAGGATCTTTTCTAGAACCATACACTCTGAAGCCCTAAGAGAAGCACTTTTCTTTGTATTCGCTTTAGGAGTCCGGATGCTATAGGCCAGTGGTTGGCAAACTGCGGCTCGCGAGCCACGTGGGGCTCTTCAACAAACTACCACCTGTGGGTGCGATTGAAACTTCGTGGCCCATGCGCAGGAGTCGGTTTTTGGCTCTCAAAAGAAATTTGGCTCTGTGGACTGAGTTTGCTGACCACTGCCTTAGGCTGTTTAGATAAAGACTAAGGAAAAAGCCTTTGGACTGGCCATTGGGAGTTGTCTGGGGACTTCGGCATATATTGGAGTTGGGGGATGAAGTTGGGAGCCTGTGTGCAGTGAGCAGAGTGGAGGGTTGGTCAGACATAGTCGTGACGTGGGTAGTGATGGCACAGTAAGGTTAGGCGTGGAAAGGTTTTTGAAAGTAAAGTCAGCTCCATTACCTTGGTGGGGACAAGCAGGCATCGTTGACGGAGAAGTAGGATGAAGTGAACTTTCTGGAAAGCTACCTGCAGCACTCTTACATTCTTCTCATTTTCTTTTTTGGAAAAATATATTTTATTGATGTTTTTACAGAGAGGAAGGGAGAGGGATAGAAGGTCAGAAACATCAATGAGAGAGAAGCATCGATCAGCTGCCTCTTGCACACCCCCAACTGGCGATGTGCCTGCAACCAAGGTACATGCCCTTGACCTTGGAATCGAACCTGGGACCCCTCAGTCCACAGGCCGACGCTCTATTTACTGAGCCAAACTGGATTCGGCCTCATTTTCTTTTTTAAACATACATACTTTTTATTGATTTCAGAGAGGAAGGGAGAGGGAGAGAGAGAGAGAAACGTAGTGCTGAGAGAGAATCGCTGATCGGCTGCCTCCTGCACGTCCCGCACCGGGGACCCAGCCCACACACAACCTTGGAATAAGCTCGAACTGGGAATGGAATGGTGACCTCCTGGGTCATAGGTCAATGCTCAACCACTGAGCCCGCCGTCTCATTTTGACCTGGTGACAACTTCCCTGCAGACTGGGGGCCTTGGCTCCAGCAGAGTCCTATGTGCCAGACATAAAGCTGTCCTCTTGAAATGTGTCTGCTCGGGGAATTTCCACTTCCCTTGCTTTCATTTCTCTAACAGCCAAGCAGTTCCACTCTGCTGTGGCTTCAATCCCTCTTGGGCGGTGTTTGTAGATGAACTCTTCCCTTAGTAGATTTGGAAGTTCTTCAGCCCTGACACTTCTTTAAAAAATATATATATATTTTCTTGATTTTTTTTACAGAGATTGAAGGGAGAGGGATAGAGAGTCAGAGATATAGATGAGAGAGAAACATCAACCAGTGCCTCTTGCACACCCCCTACTGGGGATGTGCCCGCAACCAAGGCACATGCCCTTGACCGGAATCGAACCTGGGACCTTTCAGTCCGCAGGCCGACACTCTATCCACTGAGCCAAACTGACTGGGGCAGCCCTGACACTTTTCTGCTTCAAATTAAAGCCATCTGGTTTCTTATCTAATTTGAGTCAGAACCAACATTTCCTTAAGCTACAGCAGATCATGCTTGATTTGTGTTTAGCTGCTCTGATGTATTGTTCTAACACACATATTCAAATTCATCTCTTTTATAATGCATTCTTCCCGAAATAGCCAGTCTAATTCCCAGGACTGAATCTCTGCCTTTGGATCTGTATCTGTTTCTTTGCATTTTATTTCTGTCTTCCCCAAATGAAGCCTTGAACTGCCCCCACTCTTTTTCTTGTTGTCAAGCACCATAAGTGCCTTTTCCTGTAAGTGTCTTCATGCAGGTGGATATATTTACGCTGGTTTCTCTTAAGGACTCATTAAGCGCAGCAAACATTACCTTCACTTCCAGGATTAGCAGCTTCCCGTAAGTCTGATCACTGAACCATCACAGTTCAAGGTCATAATATTAATAACATCTCATGAGTGAGGGAGAGAAAAATAGGAAATAGTGATGCCAAGTCAAGATGAAAGTGAGTGTCATGAGCTACACGAATGGGTGGCACATAATACATGAATGATGCAGACACGTGTCGATCATGTATTGAGGTCCAGAATCCTTTAAGAATCTGATAAGCCCTCGCTGGTTTGGCCCAGTGGATAGAGTGTTGGTCTGTGGATTGGAGGGTCTCGTGTTCGATTCCGGTCAAGGGCACATGCCGGGGTTGTGGGCTCGATCTCCAGTAAGGGGCATGCATGCAAGAGGTAGCCAATGAATGACTCATTCTCATCATTGACGTTTCTCTCGCTCCCTCTCCCTTCTGAAATCAATACCAATATATCTTTTTTAAAAAAGAATCTGATGAAACCTTTTTTGACTCTTTCCAGAGAAAAGCCCCAACTCACATGCTTCCATCCCTGCACGCATCCTTATTTCACATGTGATTCTAGGTGCATATGCCCCCTGCAGCTCCGTCGTGGACTCCCAGGTAAGCGCACCCTCTGTGCACACTGCCCGATGCAGTTCTCATGTGGCAATCTAAATGCAAACTAAACAAAATGGAATAAAATTAAAAATTTAACTCCGGCCGAAACTGGTTTGGCTCAGTGGATAGAGCGTCGGCCTGTGGACTGGAAGGTCCCAGGTTCGATTCCGGTCAAGGGCATGTACCTTGGCTCCGGGAGGGAGTATGCAAGAGGCAGCTGATCCATGTTTCTCTCTCATCGATGTTTCTGACTTTCTATCCCTCTCCCTTCCTCTCTGTAAAAAATCAATAAAATATATTAAAACAAATTTAACTCCGGCTACAGTGACTCAGTGTTTGAGCATCAACCTGTGAACCAGGAGGACATGGTTTGATTCCAGGTCAGGGCACATGCCTGGATTTGGGGCTCGATCCCCATTGGGGGGCATGCAGCAGGCAGCCATTTGATGATTCTCTCTCATCACCGATGCTTCTCTCTGTCCCTCCCCCTTCCTCTCCGAAATCAGTAAAAACATTAAAAAAAAAAAAACTCAGTTCCTCAGTTGGATCAACCGCATTTCAAGTGCCCCGTGGCCATGTATGGTTAGTAAGTACCGTATCGGACAGCGCAGATACAGAATGTCCCCATCATCGCAAAAATAGTTCTGTCAGATATTGCTGCTGTGCACTTTCAGGATGGTTTAAGGAGATTTATTTTTTAAAATATATGTTATTGATTTTTTTTTTTACAGAGAGGAAAGGAGAAGGGAGAGAGTCAGAAGCATCGGTGAGAGAGAAACATCAAAGCTGCCTCCTGCACCCCCCCCCCCCCACTGGGGATGTGCCTGCAACCAAAGTATGTGCCCCTGGACCGGAATCGAACCTGGGACCCTTCAGTCCGCAGGCCGACGCTCTAGCCACTGAGCCACACCGGTTTCGACTTGCTTCTTGCTTATACCTTTCAGCAATGCAACCGGGAAGAACAGAAACAAGAGTGGAATGGCTGGCACACACCTATATTAACACACAATATGAAAAATTGAAATGATTTAGAGATTATCCATGCTTTTAGTTCCTTGGTTAGTTTCTTTGAGCCTTGAGCCTCAATTTCTCAAGCTATGAAATGAAATAAGTGGTATGCCTCTAACTAGGACAGTGGTCGGCAAACTGTGGCTCGCAAGCCGTGGTTTACCACTCTGTTGACTAATGAGTTTGCCGACCACTGCTGTAAGGCATTACCCTTCCCCAGAAGTTTTGACTTCAGGTTAAAGACATCAGTACATTATTAAAATGTTTTTTAAGTGTTTTCCCCTAAGGCAGTGGTTGGCAAACTCATTAGGCAACAGAGCGGCAAACCGTGGCTCATGAGCCGCATGTGGCTTGCGAGCCGCAGTTTGCCGACCACTGGACTAGGACTTTTAGGATGAATGCAAAAGGTAGGTGTTTTTATGGGAAAAATTGTTTCTAGATTTAAACCAAGAGTGATAAATTCAACTTCAGTGTTTGGAAATGAGAGCTCGTCAAAGTTTGTGTTTCAAACTCTAGGATTTGGAGAAAAGCTGTGTACAGACCCAGCCTGCTCTCCCGTTGGCTGCTTGTTAGAGGAATGTTTGTTGTTTTTTTTAATATATTTTATTGATGCTTTTACAGAGAGGAAGGGAGAGGGATAGAGAGTTAGATACATCCATCAGCTGCCTCCTGCACACTCTCCACTGGGCATGTGCCCGCAAACCAAGGTGCATGCCCTTGACCGGAATCGAACCTGGGACCCTTGAGTCTGCAAGTCGACGCTCTAGCCACTGAGCCACACGGGTTAGGGCTAGAGGAATGTTGTTTTGTTGCAACCTTGTACTGTTTGCAGTCAGTAATACTAATTTTAAAGTGGTTTTCTCATTAGACTTGCAAATAAGAATCATTTTTTTTTTGTCCTTTCCCATGCATTTTGAAAGACCTCAAAAGTAAAATGGGGGAAGAACTGATTGGAGAAACTACTGTAAGTACAGAAAGTACAGAGAGAAATAGAACAACAGCCCTAGCCAGTTTGGGCCAGTGGATAGAGCGATAGCCAGTGGACTGCAGGGTTCTGGGTTCGATTCCGGTCAAAGGCGCATACTTTGGTTGCAGGCTCTGGCCCTGGTTGGGAGGCAACCAATTGATGTCTCTCACATTGATGTTTCTCTGTCTTTCTCCTCCCTTCCACACTGTCTCTCAAAATCAATAGAAAAATATCCTCTGGTGAGGATTAATAAAACAAAACAAAAGAAAAATGAGGATAGAATAGTAACAAGAATAAAGGAGGAAGTAATTTACTTTGGTACCTCATCACATGTGAAGTTTTGTATATGATGTTGCAGAACAAAAAAAGGGCAAATGAATGGCAGCATTAGGGGTTGTGTGTCCCTCCCAGGGAGTTGGACAGACAGACACAACAGACTGTTTAAAGCGTAAGTGAGCGAGAGCTGCAATAGAGCTGGAAAGGATGAGAAGGACGAGGAAGATTAGGCAGTGAGGTGCAGAAGGCTTCTTGGATGAAGGGTCTGAACTAGACCTTTGGATGACTGGGATATTCATAGCCGTCCAGGTATAGGGAGGGGCCTCGCAGGCCGAGATAAGGGCCTGAGCAAAGGCTGGACAGGAAATACCTGTGAGAGGTTTGGGGATGGTGACTTGTAGGGTTAGAATTGGGACAGGCTTGTAAGCGAGGTTGGATAGCTCTTTGAATGCCATGTTCAAAATCCTGTATAATAAAAGAGAAACATGCAAATTTGTCCGTACTTTCACTCCTGATTGGCTATGCTACCAGCCAATCAGCGGGGGTGGGGCCAAGTGGCATGAGCACCGGGCCCCGGGAGTGGAGATGAAACTGTGCTGGCAGCGAGCACCCAGCCCCCTAGCGCTGTGAACAGAAGTGGTGGTGAGCGCTCAGCCCCCGGGGCTGGGTGGTCGCAGGCAGCCGGGACTGAGCTGAGCAGGGTGATGGCTGGGTGCCCAAGGCTTGGGCAGGCTGGGGGTGAGCCATCAGTTGGACATCCCCTGAGGGCTCCCAGTATGTGAGAGGGGACAGGTTGGGTTGAGGGACCACCCACCCCCAGTGCACGAATTTCGTGCACCGGGCCTCTCGTAAAAATAAGAAGTGGGTTTAGTTCAGAGACAGTTAGATCCATGACAAAAAAAAATGTCCACCTTTAATTAAACATTCCTATTAAGAGATTTATATTCTCCATGCCTGGGTCTGAATCCCTCTTGGTCTGTTGTGGTCTAAGGTTTTGGAAACCAGCAACGAGTTGGAGAAGGCCAGAGCAAAGGCTACTGCTGATGAACTATCCATAAGCAAGTGATAGTGCAAGCTAAAAGTCCACAGCGGAAGAGTTGGAAAAATCCTATCTAATAAAAGAGTAATATGCAAATTGGCCATACCTCCGATCAAGCCATGCCCACAAGCCAATCAGAGCAAGTATGCAAATTAACCCAACCAAGATGGTGGTTAATTTGCATATCTGCATGCAGAAGACAGAAGTAGAAGGAAGCCAAGCACTGCAGAAGGGAGCAAAGCTGTGGAGAAGTAAGCAAGCGGGCGGGGAAGAAGGGAGGGAGGGAGGCAGCAGAGACCGGAGAGAGCGAGGAAGTGGAGAAGGGAGCAAGGCAGCAGAGAAGGCAGGGAACTTTGCTCAGGCTGCAGGAATCTCTATTCTTGCAGGAGTCTTCCTGCAACAGGTCTCTAGTAGTAGTATAAAAAGAAAAGGGTTGAGACACAGTGCTGTCTTTTTATCTTTAGTTTTGAGGAATCTGCTTCCCATTGGGATTAGTGTGTGGCGTATACATGTGTTGGTGCCAGCACATGGTATTGTCATCCTAAAATAGTATCGATTGTGCTTATAACTGGTTTATTTAGAAGGACACTGCTGCAGGGACAAGGAGATTGTATGTGGCCCTGTAAATCTAATTTTAGGGTCTTGTTGCTAATAAGACCTCAGACAGTGTGTGTATATCTCTATCTTTATATAATTCACCATGAAATTCATCCTTCTAATATGTACAGTACAGTGATTTTTAGTATGCCTTATTTTCCAGCGTATAAGACGACCCCCAACTCTTCCAGTTAAAGAGTTTGGGATATACTAGCCGTATAAGACTACCCCTCTTCCAATGCACATCAAATAAAAATTAAAACAACAGCAGGTTTGATTGTTCAATATGGTAATTTTAATTCAGATGCTTATGACATGCAGGTACTTAGCTGGAAAACTGTCACTTATAAACATAAGGCTGTTTGTCATCAAACATGTAAACATAAAGCAGTGCAAGTGGTAATAGGATAGAAGGGCGGGCCAGGCCGGGGAAGGAGATGTGTTTTTCTGGGTGCAGCGCTGCTCAATCTCTTTTGTTCCATACCCCGGGCATCCCGGCTTGCTCCGCCCTCCACTTCCACCTTCACCCCGTCATCGGGACCATGTTAAGTCACCTCTTTCCATGGATCCTGGTGAGTGGCTTTCCTTCTACCAGACTGGCACGGCGTCGCCCTGGCTGCTTTCAGGTGGCCTTTGTGAGCTCCCCCCACCGTGTGCGGCCACCGCAGGTTCTCCAGTCCGGCTGGGGAGTCTCAGCACCCGCCCTATAAGATGACACCCGGCGTATAAGACGACCCCCGACTTCTGAGAAGGTTCTGGGTTCAAAAGTCGTCTTAATATGCCGGAACCTACGGTCATCACAAAGTTGAGCAACTGTGGCCACTCGCTAATTCCAGAATAGCTTCACCCTCCCACAAAAGATACCCTGTGGCCCATTAGCAGTCACTCCTCGTGCACCCCTCCCCTCATGCCCTGAAACCACAGATCTGTCTTCTCTCTGTGCGTTCTCTCTGAACGTTTCCTATCAGCGGAAGCTGAGAATATGTGGCCTTTGGTGTCTGGCGTCTGTCACTGAGCAGCATGTGTTTGGGGTCGATCCATTCATCAGTCGGTGGGCATTTGGGTGGTTTCTGCTTTGTGCTCGTTATGAATGCTACTATAAATGTCCACGCACAAGTATTTACGTGGTGACTATCTTCATTTTTCTTACGCATATGCCCAAGAGAGGAATTGCTGGGCCACATGGGAACTGTGTTTAACTTGGTTTGTTTGTTTGCTTGTTTTTGTTAACCCTGTTGTCCCATCGATTTCTAGGGAGAGCGGAAGAGAGAGGGAGAGACAGAGAGAAACATCCGGGTGAGAGAAACACATCGATCGGCTGCCTCCTGCGCGAGCCCTGACCAGGGGGCCCAGGCCAGGGAGGAGCCTGCAGCTCGGGTACGTGTCCTGGACCCGAATCGATCCCAGGACCCTTTGGTCTGCAGGCCGACACTCCAGCCACTGAGCCTCACTGGCTAGGGCTGTGTTTAACTTTTTGAGGAACCACTAGGCCAGTGGTCGGCAAACTCATGAGTCAACAGAGCGGCAAACCACGGCTTGGGAGCCGCACTTTGCCGACCACTGCACTAGGCTGTTATTCATTATCATTGCACCAGTTTCCATTCCCATAGCAGTGCATGAGGGTTGCAGTTT
Organism: Antrozous pallidus; assembly: GCA_027563665.1. NCBI lineage: Eukaryota > Metazoa > Chordata > Mammalia > Chiroptera > Vespertilionidae > Antrozous > Antrozous pallidus. Next base: position 138,622,738 of record CM050509.1, on the reverse strand, counting down.
CTCCACAGCCTTTTCAACACTTGTTACGGTTTGGCTCTCTTATTCTGGCTGGCCTGCTGGGTGTGAAGTTTTCATTTGCATTTCTCTACTGGCTATTGAGGTCGACCATTTTTGCTTATTTTTAAGTTGGGCTATTTTTAAAAAAAATATATATTTTATTGATTTTTTTCACAGAGAGGAAGGGAGAGGGATAGAAAGTCAGAAACATCGATGAGAGAGAGACATCGATCAGCCGCCTCTTGCACACCCCCCACTGGGGATGTGCCCGCAGCCAAGGTCCATGCCCTTGACTGGAATCGAACCTGGGATCTTTCAGTCCGCAGGCCGACGCTCTATCCACTGAGCCACACCGGTCTCGGCATGGGCTATTTTTTTTTATTGGTGACTTGTAAGAGTTCTTTATATATTCTGGGTACAAGTCCCTTATCAGATACTCGGGTTCCTAATATTTTCTTCCATTCTGTTTGTTGTCTTTTCACTTTCTTGAGAGTGTCCTTTTAAGCACAGAAGTCTTAATTTTCACGAAGTCTAGTTTACTTTTTGTTTTGTTGCTTGTAATCTTGGTGTCATATTGAGTTATCCTCAAAGCAGAGTTATGGAAAAATTTTGGAAACAATTGTCCTTGAGGTATGGTGGATAGCAGTATTTAAGGAACATTTTAAAAGATGATTTCCATGTCGCTTAATTGCAGCATTCAGTCAAGCTAGACTGGAAGTGAAAATGAGGCTTTTGATTCATTCTTTTATATACTTTTTAAAAAATTTCTTTATCGATTAAGGTCATTAACCCCCCTATATACTTTGGATGTTTCAAAAAAAGTATGACTTTGCAACCAAATCACTACTTTCAAGATTGAACTCAGTATTGATTATTCCAGGTTTTCTTGCAGACTTTAATATAAATCTGTACGCTTTCTCAGGGTGTGATCGCCGTGTGCCTCGTTTTCGGGTTTATCGCTCGGCAGTATACTCCCACAGTTCTGTGTCCACAGTTGGGCATTTAGGTCATTTCCAGAATCCCTGCCCTGGCAGCTGAGGCCTCTCCCCCCAGTGCCATCTGCATAGAACTCTCCTCTCTCTGGACTGCAGGTGCTCGGGCCTACCTTGCACTCGCCCGGGACATGCCAGCCTGTGTTGGCAGGACCTTGGCCTGGGTCGGCCCCTCTCCCTCATTCCCAACTCTCTCCTCTCTCCTCAGCTTTCTCCCGCTGAGCTTAGCTTGTCAAACCCACCGGCCCTGGGTCAAGTCCACCTGCAGCGGAAGCTGCCCTTGGTGCGGCCGAAGCGATCGCGGAGACACTGCTTTGGAACAGCCCACACTGGACCCCGACCCCGGGGTATAGTCTGTCGCCGGCACTGTTGACACAGCCAGTTTTCCTCTGGTGCCGGGAGTTGCCACTTTTTCTTGAACTGAGTGTTAGAGTCCCGGTGAATGAAATGGATGTCCCCCTGCCGAAACCGGTGTGGCGCAGTGGATAGAGCGTCGGCCTGCGGACTGCAGGGTCCCGGGTTCGATTCCAGTTAAGGGCATGTACCTTGGTTGTGGGGACATACCCGGTGGGGAGTGTGCAAGAGGCAGCTGATCGATGTTTCTCTCTCATTGATGTTTCTGACTTTCTATCCGTCTCCCTTCCTCTCTGTAGAAAATGAATAAAATATTTTTTTTTTAAAAAAGAAAGAAATTGATGTCCCCCTGATGGCTGGAATCACACATAGCTCCAAGCTACTTCTGAGATGCTCACACAATGGCCTGGCTCTGCCTGAGGGAGCCCAAGGTTTACACATCGTATTTCCAGGGCAGGTGCTGCACTGTTTGAGTGGTTCCTTGTTTTTGTTAAAATATATCTTATTGATTTTTCACAGAGAGGAAGGGAGAGGAATAGAGAGTTAGAAACATCGATGAGAGAGAAACATTGATCAGCCGCCTCCTGCACACCCCCCACTGGGGATGTGCCTGCAACCACGGTACATGCCCTTGACCGGAATCGAACCTGGGATCTTTCAGTCCAAAGGCCCATGCTCTATCCACTGAGCCACACCGGTTTCGGTGGTTCCTTGGTTTTTGGTTGAGTACAAATACCTCATTTTTTGGCATATAAGATGACCCCCAACTTTTCCAGTTGAAATACAGAATTTGGGATATACTCGCCATAAAAGACTACCCCTCTTCCAATGCACACCAAGTAAAAATTAAAAAAAAAATTATCAGGTTTGATTTCGACCCCTGACTTTTGAGAAGATTTTCCTGGGTGAAAAAGTTTATTTATACGCCGGAAAATATGGTAGTTGTATTCTGTACCAAGTCCAGATTCTCGTTTGTAGGACTTTCCACAATTGGATTTGTGTGGATTGTCATCTCCCCCAACCTCCAGCTTCATGAGACCCGGTGTCACTCACAGCCTCAGCACCAGGCACACAGTAGGCCATCACTATGTGCTTGTTGAAAGACTGTTTTCCCACCCACTCCACCAAATGCGAGGCTTCTGGGTGGTGCTTTAGAGGTCTGCAAACACTTGCTTGGCATTTCCCTTAAAACACGTTTAAGCTACTGAAACTAATAAAACTCCGGCACACTCAGAGGTGCTTTATACTACACGAGGGGCCCAGTGCACAGAATTCGTGCACATTAAAAGGGAGTTAATTCGAGGAAATATTTTAATATTGCTATTTGCCCTTTATAATACAAGTGTCAGAGACGAAAGACAATTAGTAAAATGTATATGAAAGTCTCCCTTCTGTCAGAGTCTGGGGTGCACTGTGGGACCCAGAGTCAAGTCTCCACCCACCCACGTGCACCTCAAAATTGTGCAAGACCCAGCCCCGGCCAGCCCCAGCCCCGGCCAGCCCCAGAGGGCAAGGTGCACAGCCTCAGGTCCCCTGGCCCCAGTGCCGAGGCGGGGGACACAACCTCAGGTGCCCTGGTGCTGGGGAGGGGCGTGGCCTCAGGTCCCCCAGCCTGGCCACAGGTCCCCTGGGCCCCAGCAATGGGAGGGGGGGGTGCCACCTCATGTCCCCTGGCCCTGGTGCCAGGGCAGGAGGCATGGCCTCAGGTCCCCTGGGCCCCAGCACGAGGGTGCAAGGGCATGAGGGCACAAGGGTATGATGACCATTTGCATGTTAGCTCTTTATCATATAGGATGGCAACGGCTTGCCACTGCTAGTTCTGTGAACTTGGTTTTGAGCAGACCTTGAAATAAAGTGAGCGGTTGAAAGACTCTTACCATTGCAATTGCGATTTTCCATTACACCCACGGCAGCCACAGGGAAACCCTCAGACATGAATGCGGGCAGCTGGGCCTCCCGGGTTAAGTGCTGGGGTTTACAGCAGCCTGCCACCTTCTTCCCCCATTTCCACCTTTTACTAGCTGTGTGACCTTGACCAAGGTGTGTAAGCTCTCTGACTCAGTGTCCTCATTGCAGTCGAGGGATAGACACTTGGGAGGGGTGAATGCGGCGAAGCAGAACAAGAGCTACCAGTGCTGGCGTTGTTGTTGCTATTAGTCAGGCCTCATTATTGCACTTTGAAGATAGCGCAGTTTTCTGCAAATTGAAGGTTTGTGGCAACCACTAGCAAAACGAGTATGAGTCTCAGAAGGCTGAGAAAATAGTTAACAGTCACTTGAGGTATATACATTGTTTTGTTATTTTCTTAAAAATATATTTTATTGATTTTTTTAGAGAGGAAGGGAGAGGGAGAGAAAGTTAGAAGCATCGATGAGAGAGAAACATCGATCAGCTGCCTCCTGCACACCCCCTACGGGGGATGTGTCCGCAACCAAGGTACATGCCCTTGACCGGAATCGAACCTGGGACCCTTCAGTCCGAAGGCCGACACTCTATCCACTGAGCCAAACCAGTTTTGGCTGTTTTGTTATTTTTTAAAAATATATCTTATTGATTTTTCACAGAGAGGAAGGGAGAGGGATAGAAAGTCAGAAACATTAATGAGAGAGAAACATTGATCAGTTGCCTCTTGCACACCCCCTACTGGGGATGTGTCCGCAGCCAAGGTACAGGTCCCTGACCGGAATCGAACCCAGGACCTTTCAGTCCACAGGCCGACGCTCCATCCACTGAGCCAAACTGGTTTTGGCTGTTTTGTTATTTAAAAAAATATATTTTTATTGACTTGAGAGAGGAAGGGAGAGGGAGAGAGAAACAGCAATGATGAGAAGGAATCATTGATTGGCTGCCTCCTGCACGCCCCCCTATGGGGGATCAAGCCTGCAACCCGGGCATGTGCCCTTGACTGGAATCGAACCCGGGACCTTTTAGTCCTCAGGCTGATGCTCTATCCACTGAGCCAAACCAGCTAGAGCTGTACATTGTTTTTTCTTAGACATAATGCTATTGCATGCTTAACAGACTATAGTTTATAGGGCAGTGGTTGGCAAAGTCATTAGTCCACAGAGCCGCAGTTTGCCGACCACTGGTATAGTGTAAACCTAACTGATGTGCACTGGGAAAACACAAGAATTCACGTGGCTTGCTCTATTGTGATGTTTGCTTTATTACTGTGGTCTGAAGTGAACCCCCAATGTCTCTGAGGTTTGCCTGTGTCATACTATTGCCTCCTTCCCTCCGAAATGTCAAAGGTTTTAAAGGGTCACTTTTTTCATCGATTGAATTGATAAGTTAAGGACTACTATATGTAAGTCCCACCAAAATCCCTTCACTTTAAAGGGAATCAGGGGGCTTGAAACCATTGGTGTAGGCAGAGAATGGCTAGCACCTTAGCTCAGCTCCGCATTCGTCACTGGAAAACCTTCACGTTGAAGTTGACCTTCAGGGCTAGGATCCCTTGGCTGCCTATTGTCTGCCTCTATAATTCTCTCACTTCTCCGCCCATCGCTCTCACTACAGAAGCCTTTCTGTGGTCCTGCCAGTAACGGCTTCTCATGTCCATTCCACAGACACTGCCTGCGTCCCTATGAGGAGCCTGGCGCAGTGGTGATCGACTGGCCCCCGTCGTCCGCGTCTGAGTCAATTTTCCCAAGAGTCTGAGAGGTAGGTGCCATTGTCACCGTCGTCCAGTGAGCTTCAGGGTGTCCAGTAGCCTGTCAGTCTGTCTGCGGTGGCCTTTGACACCAGGAACCAGGTCTCCTTCCAAGTGTTCACCTTGGCCTTGGCTGCCCAGAAAGAAGCTGCCTTAGACTGACTTTGCCTGTGTCCCATTGGGGCCCTTTTTTCCTTGTTTATATTACTTTTCTTTTATTCTCTGGAATATGATTCTTCGAAGCTACTCAACATCTGGGCAACTGTTGAAGAGTGAATGGTATGTTTTACATTGATTTTGTTTTGAACAACATTGTATAGCTGCCCGAGGGTGAAACCTAAGAGGAGCAGGGTTGCACGGGAAAGACATCTGTGGTGATTAAGGGGCAGTATTTGATTCTATAACTTTTTTAGGCTGAGAAAGGGCCTGGGCAGCTTTCAGGGGTGATTTCCTTTTCAATTAAGAATTTAGCTGTTGCTAGAAGTCAGCGATTTCTTTCACATTTTAATTCTTGTGTTTACTCTTAAAATTATGACCAAAAAAAAACCTGTGCATCGCTAAGCTGAACTTTCTGATGTTTTCTTTGCAGATGATGATGCTTGAGCTGAACAACTAAGGTGAGATTTAATGACCGGGGTTGTGTGCTTTTCTTATGCAGACTTCCTTAGAGAATTTAGCTGAATTGCTCAAGTTTTATTTTAACTTTGGTGAAGGTTGCTGCCTTTGGGCAATCATTCCAAACTGTGGATTATGAAAGACTTGACATTATATTTTCAGGTAAGTTCTGACAATAACATGGCAGGACACCATATTCGTTCAGCTTAAACTAAAGCAGTTTCAAAGGATTTTACTGTTTATTTAGAAAAGGAAACATTTTTAATATCTGTAAGCTGATTGATTATGGTTATGCCAACTCATAGATTCCTTGAAGCTACTTTTTGTTAGATGTCATTGGGAAATGAGATGGTTTATATAATTATATCACCGCGTATGTTTATATACAACGCTACAGTTAGAATGAGAGAGATGTGTGTGTGTATTAGTTGCTTTAGCAAATGCTAGCATATTCCCAAATAGTACATCTGAGAGGCCCCAAGTTACGGATGGGAAATGTAAACATTGTACCCTATTGCCTGCTGTGTGGGTCTAGCATTTTGTTTCATCAGAATAATGGCACAAACTAGGAAATCCCACATTATTATGAAAAAAGAACTGTCAACATGTCCTGATAACATTATAAGTGACAAGTCCCAAGGAACGTCGAAGATTTAATTTGGCACATGTATACGGCCTGTCATCTGAGTGAGGTTGTCAGGTTGCATAATCTGGGTTATAATTTAATGTAGAGATTCTAACAATCAGTGCTGAACAATAAAACTTTGTGTCTGGTAAGGCAGTTAGAGGCCTATTAGAATACTATCTAATAGAAGCGTAATATACAAATAGACCGTACCTTGTTACCTCCACAAGCCAATCAGAGCAAGTATGCAAATTAACCCAACTAAGATGGTGGTTAATTTGCATATCTGAGCACAGAAGACAGCGTAGAAGGAAGCCCAGCACTGCAGAAGGGAGCAAAGCTGCAGAGAAGTAAGCAAGTGGGGTGGGGGAGAACGGAGGGAGCAAGGCAGAGGAGATGAAGGGAAGCAGCAGAGAAGCAAATGAGGCAGCAGAGAAGGGAGTGAGGCAGCAGAGAAGGGAGCAAGGCAGTGAAGACAGAGGTGAACAAGGCAGTTGAGACGGGAGAGAGCGAGGTGGTGGAGAAAGGAGGGAGCCAGCAGAGAAGGTAGGGAGCTTTGTTCAGGCCACAGGAAGCTCTATTCTTGCAGGAATCTTCCTGCAGTGGGTCTCTATAGGATAAAAGACTACAATTCCGCCCAGCTCTTCCACCCTCCTCACACAACAGGGGACTTTTGTGTTCACATAGCTTAAACGTGTGGAAGGAACCGCCTTGGGACGGGAGCTGCTGGGGAAGGCATTCAGTGTTGCTGGCCATGCCAGGCGTTCTGAGGGCCCGGCGGTTGGTTAGCAGTGTGGTAGGCGAAGCGGCGTGGGCTCACCATCAGAAGGAACAGCATGTGCCAAGCTGGGCAAGTGGAATTGAATTTCAGGTCTATCTGACTGCTTTTCCGGAGGATTGAAGCCGAGAATGGGGAGCAAGGCCAAGTGCGTTGCCTTAGAAGTTGGACTCAGTGGAGAACTTGAATCTGTGGAGAACTGCTGAAGAATGTTAAGGAGGGGTATTGCACAGATACTTGCCCTAAATCAGAATATGTGGTGTGCTTTTTCGGTTTTGTTTCTCCTCCTCCTGGAAGTTGAAGTTGTTTAAGCAAGACTGCAAAGGTTTAAACAAAGGAACCTATTTAGCACATGTTTACTTAGGCCCGGGAATTAAGAGGCCTGAGAATGTTTGACTTTCCCCCTTAGCATTCATTGGTCTGGGCGGTGGGCAGAGTGACCCATTGGCACTCAGAAGTCTCCAAGAGGGCCTGGCCGGCGTGACTCAGGGGTTGAATGTTGACCTCTGAAGCAGGAGGTCACAGTTCAGTTCCTGGTTGGGGCACGTGCCCAGGCTGCAGGCTCGATGCCAAGGGAGGGGCCTGCAGGAGGCAGCTGATCCGTGATCCTCTCTCATCATTGATGTGTCTCTCTCTCTTTCACTCTCCCTTCCTCTCTGAAACCAATCAAAGGTAAAGCCTCCAAGAGGTCTGTACCTTGATTACTTCAGACTTTCGTTGGCCAATTTAAATTGTATGAATTATAGCAGCAGTTACTAAAGGAGTGATTTAAAAGAGCCAGTTGGAGTTAGGGACCGGTTGCTACAGCTTTTACCAGAACAGTATGTAGCTGGAAATACAGAATTCTTTTTGTAAAGTATATTTTATTGATTTTTTATAGAGAGGAAGGGGGAGAGAGAGAGAGAGAGAGAGAGAGTTAGAAACATCAATGACAGGGAAACATCGATCAGCTGCCTCCTGCACACCCCCTAGTGGGGATGTGCCCGCAACCACGGTACATGCCCTTGACCGGTATCGAACCTGGGACCCTTCAGTCCACAGGCCGACGCTCTATCCACTGAGCCAAACCAGTTAGGGCTGGAAATACAGAATTCTTGCACGTTATCGGAAGTGTTCAGTTACATTACCCTGGATCACATCTGCATATAAATAGGAGTTAGCCAGATAATGTTTACTGCAGTGGTTTTGAAAATTCATCCTAGTAATTGCACAATTATTGTTCATGTTTTAATTGTCTCACCATTGAGGGATTCACAGTTATCTCCTCTCACGTTCCGTTTTCATTTTTATTCTAGAGCTGTGCTGTCCATTATAGCTGTTGGCTCTCTTAATGTGGTTATTCAAATTAGTTCAAAATAAATACAGTGTAAAATTCAGTTCCGCACTCCCCCCAACCATATGCCAAGGGCTCAGTAGCTTCCCTGTGGCAGGTGGCTGCCGTGTGGGAGACACCTGCACCATTGCAGAAGGTCCTCTTACTGCTGCTCTAAAGGTGGTCTTCTTTTACACATTTTAATATACTAACAGCCACTTAATAAGATACAGCCGAAACCGGTTTGGCTCAGTGGTTAGAGCGCTGGCCTGCGGCCTGAAAGGTCCCAGGTTCGATTCCGGTCAAGGGCATGTACCTTGGTTGCTGGCACATCCCCAGTAGGGCGTGTGCAGGAGGCAGCTGATCGATGTTTCTCTCTCATCAATGTTCCTAACTCTCTCTTCCTCTCCCTTCCTCTCTGTAAAAAATCAATAAAATATATTAAAAAATAAAATGCTTACAGATTAAGTGATATAGTGTGATTCAAAATAACTGGGCAGTTGCGGAGGAAGTAGGATTTGCCATATTTCATTGGTGAAGCTAGGTGTAGGGCCCATGGGGTATCATTCTGTCATTCTCGTTTAGAAGTGTTGTGTATGTTTGAACTTTTCCACCATAAAGACTTGAAGCAGAAGCTTGAATAGGAACAGCACTTAGAAGCAGCCATCTTTTTTTAAATTTTATTTACAATATAACTTATATTTAATAGTAGTACATGTTTTCCTCCCCCCCCAATATCCTCCCCCCAGCCTCCCCTACCCTCCAGCACCTGTCCCCACCTGCCCCCCTCCCCGCCCCAGTGTCTTTCATTCATTGGTTATGCTCACATGCATGCATACAAGTCCTTCGGCTGATCTCCCCCAGCATCTGCCTCCCCTCCACCCCAGCCTTCCCCCTGTTGCTTGACAGCCTGTTCAAGGCCACCGTGCCTCTATATCAATCACTCTCCCCTGTTTCTTTTCTTCCAAAATATCTTGCCTCTAGAAGCAGCCATCTTTAACAGCCTGGTGCCTGTGGTGGAGGAGGGCTTTTAATCCTGCCCCAGGGTTCCCCCTCAGGGGGTGCACATAGCACCTTGTTTTCATTTCAGGGTTACTTCATTCCCCCTCCCCTCAAAACACACCAGCAGCAGCACTGGCTCGCGCTACTTGTGGGCAGAATGAGTGCTGTGGGCAGAGTGTGCTAGGTGACATCATGTTTAAAATGCCACTGCCGCCGACGCCGATTTTGGCAGCCTCACAGCAGTGATCCCGAGGAAGAGAACAGGGTTCGTTTACTCAGCGCTTGGCTTATTTTTGTTCGCTGCCAAGTCAGGCGGCTTCTGTGTCCGGTTTCCTGGTTACCAGCTCCCATGGTGACAGCACTGGAAGAAGCAGGGCTCCCGGAGAAAACCGCTGGCAGGAGAGCAAAGCCCTTGGCGAACAGTGTCTGTCACGGGGTCACCAACGGGCTGTTTGAGGTTGTCACCCAGGCTTGCCCACTTCCGTCTCCTGCCGCATCTCTAACAAGTGGTGGCCGGGCTTATTGAGACGAGAGAGAAGCGGTTGAGAGCAAGGTGTTTGGGGTCAGACTTGACCTTGAGACCCAAGGAAGGACAGCACTGACTGGGTCCTCGCCGGCTGTCGCAGGGAGTGATGGCAGGGTTGCAAGACCTAGCCCCAGTGTGGAGTGCGCAGGAGGCAGCCGAGCCATGATTCTCTCTCCTCGTTGATGTTTCTCTCTCTCTTTTCCTCTGAGATCAATAAAAATGTTGTTTTTTGGATGGAGGATTTGTATGTGTTTTATTTGTGTGATTACAAATAATCAAAACTAGAGCTTTCTCCAGCCTGAGAATATGAAGAGATTCAATTTGGCTTATTTAACCAGGAAACCAGACACATTTTGAGAAACTAAACAGATATCTTTACCTGGCTTCACTCATTGGAAACCACTGAACCACACCAGCTGAGCTTGCTTTTGTTTTTTAAATCAAAAGTGTACCCATTGTTTTTTTAAAATATTTTATTGATTTTTTACAGAGAGGAGGGGAGAGGGATAGAGAGTCAGAAACATCGATGAGAGAGAAACATCCATCAGCTGCCTCCTGCACTCCCCCTACTGGGGATGTGTCCACAGCCAAGGTACATGCCCTTGACCGGAATCGAACCTGGGACCCCTCAGTCCGCAGGCCGACGCTCTATCCACTGAGCCACACCGGTCTCGGCATACCCATTGTTTTGTGACTTGCCCTTTTTCTCTTACTATGCCTGGGCATGTTTACATTACAGTAGCCCCCTCTCATTTATTTGACTATGCCTAGACATGTTTACATTACAGTAGCCCCCTCTCATTTATTTGAAACGGTTGAAAGCAAGGTGTTTGGGGCCAGACTTGACCTTGAGACCCAAGCAAGGACAAGACTGGGCCCTCGCCAGCTGTGGCAGGGAGTAATGGCAGGGTAGTGCCTGGCGCATGCGCATGGTTGAGTGCTTTGCAAATGACAGCTCCGCCTGTCAGGTCTTCTCTGTGCAGACAGGAAGCGGGCCTCCGCGTGGACTTCCCTTCCGTGCTGACGTTTCTAGAACCGTGCGGAGCAGCGTCCAGGTCTGAAGGAATGTAATGGCACCTTCTTCTCTTACAGGGTTCTGAGGTCGGGAGCTCCTGAGACTAATGATGGCGGGGAAGTCGTCCCTTTTTAAAGTCATCCTCCTCGGAGACGGCGGCGTTGGGAAGAGTTCCCTCATGAACAGATACGTGACGAACAAGTTTGACACGCAGCTCTTCCACACCATCGGGGTGGAGTTTCTGAACAAGGAGCTGGAGGTGGACGGGCACTTCGTGACCATGCAGATCTGGGACACGGCCGGCCAGGAGAGGTTCCGCAGCCTGAGGACGCCCTTCTACCGAGGCTCCGACTGCTGCCTGCTCACTTTCAGCGTCGATGATTCGCAGAGCTTCCAGAACCTGAGCAACTGGAAGAAAGAGTTCATATACTATGCCGACGTCAAAGAGCCCGAGAGCTTTCCTTTCGTCATTTTGGGCAACAAGATCGACATAAACGAGCGCCAGGTGTCTGCCGAGGAAGCCCAGGCCTGGTGCAGGGACAACGGCGACTACCCTTACTTCGAAACCAGTGCGAAGGATGCCACCAACGTGGCAGCCGCCTTCGAGGAAGCGGTCCGGAGGGTGCTTGCCACCGAGGATCGGTCGGATCACTTGATTCAGACAGACACCGTCAGTCTGCACCGAAAGCCCAAGGCCAGCTCCTCCTGCTGCTGATCTGATGAGACATGTTTAACCAACACACACACACACACACACACACACACACACACACACACACACACACGAATAAACATGGGGAGCGGAGGACTAGCATCTCGCAGCAATAGATCATATACTCGTACAATTAAACTAACCATATTGCTGCTCCATACGTGGGGGGTGGGGGGTGGGGACAAGGGACACATTCACTCAGCAGAATCGTATTTACTCAGTAATGGCATCTTACATTTATAAGTTGTAACGGTTGTCTAATAACCTTTAATTTAAGATGTGTTAAGTTACCCAGCTAATAAAGGAGATGACCGCGACTTGGACTTCGTGATTAAAACAGAACACTTGAATATCCTAGAAATTGTTCTTTCCCTGGGGAGATGGAGAACGACTTTTTATATATGTATATTTTCATGTAATTAGCATCTATTTCTGGTTCCGGGGGGAAATTTCCTACAGCAATAATGTCAGTTATTAAAGATGAAAATTGAGTGCATCTGTGCTGCAGTGAGTTGATTATTTCGCCAGTCTCTTTAAAGTGATTGAAGTGTTCCTATTTTCATTCGACATAACGGATCTCTTGATCTCCCCAGTAATCGCTCGTCATGTGTGTGCCACCCGTTCGCTACCCCCTCAACCCCAGAAGCCAACTTGATCATTATTCTTAGAGGAAATGTGAGGGAGTGTATTTGGTGTGAGGGTAAGAGAAGACATCTTTATTTGGTCGTGTACTTATTTAGTGCTTTCTCCTTCACTGAACATTGTCTAGGACAATGGTCGGCAAACTCATTAGTCCACAGAGCCAAATATCAACAGTACAACGATTGACATTTCTTTCGAGAGCCAAATTATTTAAACTTCAACTTCTTCTAACGCCACTCCTTCAAAATTAGACTCGCCCAGGCCGTGGTATTTTGTGGAAGAGGCACACTCGAGGGGCTAAAGAGCCGCATGTGGCTCGTGAGCCGCAGTTTGCCGACCACGGGACTAGTGATTTGCTCTTGAAGGTTTCTCCTCTTGCTGCAATGACTAGACTTACTAATAAAACAAATTGTGATCTTTTGTGGGTACAGCTCATGTGGTGCACCTTCATGCAGATTCCATCCTCCTGGGACAAAGCAATGAATGCCTAGAGCCTGTGCCAGTGAAGACGGGACCCTGGCTGTAGAGCAGTGGGTTTATCAAAGGACATGCTTGGGGAAGGGGTACATTTTGAGAAACTAAATATATTTCTCTCCCTGGGTCCACTCATTGGAAACCACTGAAAAAGAGTATCATTACACTAAGCTAAGCTTTTGAAAGTCTTATTTCCTAACATAATTTGGCTATATGGAAAATGTTATAACATTTTAAAAATATATATTTTATTGATTATTTACAGAGAGGAAGGGAGGGGGAGAGAAAGTCAGAAACATCCATGAGAGAGAAACATCGATGAGCTGCCTCTTGCACACCCCCTACTGGGGATGTGCCCGCAACCAAGGTCCATGCCCTTGACCGAAATCGAACCCGGGACCTTTCAGTCCGCAGTCTGGCGCTCTATCCAATGAGCCAAATTGGTTTCGGCTGCTATAACATTTTTAATTTGGGGGAATTCAATTTCATCTTCTCAGGTTGGAGAAAGCTCTGGTTTTTATTATTTGTAATCACTCCCCCCCCCACCCCACCCCCGCCCCCGGAAAAACAACGAATCCTTTATCCAAAAAACAAATTTTTTTATAGATTTCAGAGAGGAAAAGAGAGAGAGAAACATCAATGATGAGAGTGAATCATGGATCAGCTGCCTCCTGCACACTCCACACTCTGAATAGACCTTGCAGCCCGGGCATGTGCCCTGACCAGGAGTCAAACCGTGACCTGCAGGTTCAGAGATTGATGCTCAACCATTGAGCCACACCAGGTGGACTTGCTTTTTTTTTTTTAATCAAAAGTGTACCCATTATTTTGTGACTCGCCCTTTTTCTCTTAATATGTCTGGACATATTCACATTGTAGTAGACGCCTCTCATTTATTTGCTGTATGGCTATCAACTATTCAAACCCTTCTCTTTTGAAAGATATGGAGCAGTAGTGCATGAAAGTGCTAGTTTCCCACACCTTGGTTAATTTCTCTGCATACATGAAAAGTGGGGGCAACAGTTAAGAATTCTAAGAATCACATGGTTCAAATCCTAGGGACAAGGGACATACCTTTGCCACCTAGTTCCTGTCCCTGGTGGCAGCCACATGTGTTTTTGAGTGTCCATCTAGATCAGGGATGGGGAACCTTTTTTCTGTCAAGGACCATCCTATCTAATAAAAGAGTAATACGCAGATTGACCATCACTCCAACACACAAGAGGGCTGCCCCCATGTGGTCAAAGATCCTGCCCCCATGTGGACACAAGATGGCCACCACAAGATGGCCAGCAGGGGAGGACAGTGGGAGGTTCCAGGCCTGTAAGAGGGCAGTTGTGGGCCATCAGGCCAGCAGGGGAGGGCAGTTGGGAGGGACCAGGCCTTTAAGGGAGGGCAGTTGGGGGCAATGAAGCCTGCAGGTGAGGGCAGTTAGGGGTGACCAGGCCAGCAGAGGAGGGAAGTTAGGGGCAAACAGGCTGGCAGGGGAGCAGTTAGACATCAATTAGGCTGGCAGGGTAGTGGTTAGTGGGTGATCAGGCTGGCAGGCAGAAGTGGTTAGGGGCAATCAGGGAGGCAGGCAGGTGAGCAGTTTGTAGCTAGCAATCCTGGATTGTGAGAAGGATGTCTGACTGCCCATTTAGGCCCGAAGGATCGGGCCTAAATGGGCAGACATCCCTCGAGGTTGCACCAGATTGGAGAGGGTGCATGCTGGGCTGAGGGACACTCCCAAGCCCCCCGTGCATGAATTTCGTGCACCGGGCCTCTAGTCTAAGTATAACATCATTCGTGGGCCATACGCAATTATAAACTTAAAAATTAGCCTGCTATATTTGGTCAGACATTTAATTAACTCACCCTAATGCCTTGGTATGGCCTGTACCAAATCATCTTGCTACGTCCCATGGGCTAGAGTTTCCTACTTCTGATCTAGATATTTAGTACACAAGGAGAGCATTTGTATTAGCCTGCTAGGCTGTCACAATAACGTGCAGATTGTGTGGCTTCGGCAATGGGAATTTCTTTCTCACAATGCTGGCGGCTAGAAGTCCCAGGTCAGGGTGTGGGTAGGTTTAGTTTCTCCTGAGGTCTCTCCCCATGGCTTACGGATGACCTTTCCCCTGTGTCGGTACCACCCCCCTTCCATCTATATCCAAATTACTTCTTAAAAGGATATCAAATTGGATTAGGTCCACCCAAACAGGCTCATTTCTCTTTGAAGGACCCATCTCCAAATACAGCACATTCTAAGGATGTGTGTGGGGCCTACGACTTCAACATGAATTTAGGGGTTAGGAACAATTTGGCCCTTAACGTGTATAGGTATTTACAAAATGTGTAATCTTGGTACTTGTATACATTTAACTAATACCTTAGTATATTTTTAAGATTTTAAGCATTTTCAAGTACTGTATTTTCAAATAAATATTTAAGGATTAGATTAGTTGGCATTCTAGAGGTCTAGTGTTGAGGAGCTAAAATGATCAAAGGAATAGGTCTTCATGTGTGTAGACAGGCTGACAGGAATCTGGGGAACAAGGGTTAATATGCCAAACATGGTCCTGAAATGGGCTTAAGAACAAAACCTGACTACATAGCTTTGTCCTTCAATGAAACTGCAACTAACTGAAGGGAAAGCTCTTGAACCATCAGCAAAAGGTAGCTGAAAATTTGATTCTTTTGAAGAAATAAAGAAAATGCTTTAATTGGCTGGTCTTACCTATACAAAGATGCAAAGTATGGGAAAAACAAGAGTTTGGGGATCAGAGCAGGTGCTTCAGGAGTGGTGGCAACAGTTGCGGAGCCCCCAAAGCAAGCAGATCGGTGGTTCGGGGAGGAGGGGCCCGTTACAGCCCTGTGCTTGCCACTCAGCGTTTGGGCCATCTGAGACTGTGCTCCCCGCTGTCTGTGAACATATAGGCCAAGTTCAGTGTTAAAGACCAACTACTGACCCCAGAGAATGGACAAATGTACTTTTAATCAGCGAGAACAATTTCAGGAAGCCGTGTGGAAGATGCAAAGGTACTTCATCAATGGCCTACTTCCAGTTTTGTCACCTCCCTCACTCTGGTGCAAAAGTCCCTAGTTGAGGTTAAAACATATCTTAAAGAAAAGCTTGCTTTACGTTTCTATAAAAACAGTAGGGGCCTGGTGCATGAAATTCGTGCACTGGGGATGGGTGGTCCCTTAACACAACCTGCCCCCTCTCACATACTGGGAGCCCTCGGGGGATGTCCAACTGATGGCTCACCCCCAGCCTGCCCAAGGCCTAAAGCCTCTGGTGAGGCTTTAGGCCTTGGGCACCCAGCCATCGCCCTGCTCAGCTCAGCCCCGGCTGCCTGCGACCACCCGGCCCCAGGGGCTGGGTGTTCCCTGCCACTTCCACTCACAGTGCCCGGGGGCTGGGCACTCCCTGGCGCCACCACCACCACCGCTGCCACCACCACCACCACTGCTGCTGCTGCCGCTGCTTCCCCTTACAGCGTCTGGGGGCTGGGCGCTCGCCGCCACTTGGCCCCACCACTGCTCCTGATTGGCCGGTAGCATAGCCAAGCAGGAGCGAAGGTATGGTCAAATTTGCATGTTTCTCTTTTATTATATAGGATGGTGTGTATCATAACAACTGGTTGTTCCACTGTTTGGTTGATTTGCATATTGGCCTTTTATTATATAGGATGTGTAAGCTTTCACCGTCCTATGACCCTGACGCCAGTTTTCACACAATACCAGTGGCTCGTGGGGCAGGACCGTGTTAAGTAGAAAAATGGACCTGCAGGTTCTGAGAAGTCACCACTGTGGCCTGTGAACCGTGAGTACTGTTGTGACTGGAGGAGAAGAACATGGGTATATTGGGCGGAGCACAGATTGGTGGTCTCTGCATTCATGGACAGTGGGGTAACAGTGCACCCTTCTGGGAAACAAACAACAAAACCAGGCTGGGGCATTTTATTTGGATCTCTAGTGCTAATGATTACAAATTTAATACTTGTGCTCAGTGGAGGCTGAAGCCTGTGGGGAAGCATGAGCCCCTGCAAATACCCAGAGTGCCACTGATGTCCCTCCACTGCTCTTGTATTCCAGAACCTTCAGTAACATCACCTACTGTTTCCCTGAAAGTAAGACATCCCCCGAAAATAAGACCTACTCACTGTAATATAAGGCATCCCCTCGAAAATAAGATCTAGCACATCTTTGGGAGCAAAAATTAAGACACTGTCTTATTTTCGGCCAAACAGGGTACTGCTAGATCTATGTTTTACCATCTCGCCAGCCCTGGTTCTGTCCTATCAACTGTCCAATCCCCATGCCCAGTGCTGCTTTTCTCCCACACCTTCGTGCCCAGCATGTCTTCCCTGTGCAGCCCACCCACCGCTCCGATGCTCATCACTGGACTTGCCTTAGTGCTCCTTCAAAGATGCAGGCACACATGAAATTTGGTACTGATTCCTCACTGCAGGTGCTTTAGTTTTAAATCTGACCACCAACTCTTGTTACATGTTCCTATCTGTCCCTCCCGAGCCGGGAGAAAAGGGTCGCTGACACGCACCGATGTTGTGTGGCCCAGCCAGGACCCATCGATCTGTACCCTAGAACTCCCTGCTGCTGCTCAGGGCCGCTTGCGTCGCAGACCTCTGTGCTACACGGTCATTGTGGGCAGAGCAATCTACTGTATTTTGCGGCATATAAGACGACTGGAGCTGATGATGATGGGAGGAAGAGAACAAATAGAGAGAGAGCAAGTGCCGGGCAAGTCCCTGGCGAGTTAGCAACGCCCATCAGAACTGCAAGCTACGGTGTTTTTACACCTGGCGTATAAGACGCCCCCCGACTTTTGAGAAGATTTTCCTGGGTTAAAAAGTCGTCTTATACGCCGGAAAATACGGTACATAAAACAATACGTGTTTGGGTCTCTCCGATAGACATGGCTGAAATGACACCTAGATTTCTAGCTGAGTATCTTTCTGCTTCCAAAGCTCTGGCACCTAACTTGAGACGACCCAGGTTCTGTAAAATGGGTTAGTATATAGACTAGTTTGCAGACTTTCGAAATAAAACTAAAATGGTATTGGTGGCAGGGTGAGCAGCACTTAACAAAATTCGATACTAAATCCCCACAATCTTGAACAAACAACTTTATTTAGTAAATCAAATAAATAGGGTACAAAATCATAGTAGCAAGTTCACATACAGATACAAGGTCACACTTAGAACGACTTGTTCAAGTTATTCAGAACGGAACAGAACTCCAAGTGCTCACAAGTAGCACGGACAATATGTCTTTATAATACTTGCTTTTCGTTTACAGTAAGGTCCCACACTCCTTACCGTAAAAAAAAAGCCCCCTCCTGCCCCCTCCGCTGCACAGCCTAAACAGTTAGGGGTGCAAATGTTAATGTAATATAGACTTTTCTGTGTTTACAACTCTAACATGTCCTTATAGCTTTTTCACTAACACTGGTATCATTACGTCTTTAGCAAACTGTCTCCGGGGAAGGAAACAGAAGAACACAACCTGGCACTTCGGGCCCAGCCTCCCACTTCCCAGACGCGAAGCCCGGGTTTCAGAATGACAGCAGGGTCACCGTCCCGTCTTGGTCACGGGCAGGTATGTGGCGCGCTGGGCGCTGCAAATGCTGTTTACTGGAGCTTCTGGCGTCGGGCTATGCACAGTGCCTGTACATTTTTATATCATCTCTAGTTGTATGGGCAAGCCCATGTATGCGCTACCAACTCTATTCCTCACTGCAGGTGCTTTAGTTTTAAATCTGACCACCAAATCTTGACCATGACATTTGGTTCTGGACTGTTACATCAAGAGCAAGCTCTATGAGTGAGGAAAGCCGAAAGCCTATTCGCAAATTTTCAAAGATATTTCAAGGATATTGATAAAGACATCCTTATAAATAACTGTTCAGAAGCAAACATTAATCTACTGATAATTCTAAGAAACTAAATGTACTATTTTTAACTATAAGGAATTGTACTAGGTTGAGAGAAACTGACACTACAAGTAAAACTTTCCTAGGCTATTTAATCAAGTAACTTACAACGTACACATTCCTGAGTATATTCCATTGTAGCGACACGGTATATTTCCAAAATTTTCTGTGTTTAGCTTAAGAGGTGTTTCTTCCCAAGAAATTGAACTTTCCTGTCAAATGCACTGGATCGAATAGGAGAATTTGGTTCATAAAATGGGTTCATTGCAAACTAGGAAAGAAGAAAGTATGAGTGAGTTGGTCAGAGTGAAAAGGCTCGCAAATCATAGGTCTGTAAAAACAGTTTGAGCTTTACATGAAAAGAAATCATTGAAGACATTCAAAACAGCAGTCAGAAGATCACATTTTTTAAGTTTCCGTAAAGATGCTCTATGGTTAAATAGTAGCGTCCCCTTGAGCAAGTTTATTGGTGTTTCCGTTGTCAGCCACCCCGTGTGTGGACTACTAATCTCCTGGCACTCATTGTAAGCATGCGAACTAACCTGTGGGACCCACATGAAATGCAAATGAAAAATGTGCCATTTCATGGGTCTCTCAGTTAAGAAAAAGTTATACCGCACTGACTAAAAATTATTCCTGTATGGTCCTTTTTTTTAATAATCAGATTAATACTGTCCTTTAACACAAGGCTAAGTGACCAGTGTCTCAGATAATACAACGGATGTAACCTAACATACCAGAGAAAATTATTAATAACAAATGGAATCACTAATGAGGAAAGGAGTTAGCCATTTTTACACCTTTATAAAGGGGCTAGATATTCTTACTTGCTAGTGCTGACTAGGAATATTGTTAGCTCTGGCAATATGCAAAAATCCTGTTCAAATACAGAACATTTAAATCATTAAGAAATACTGTTGTCAGCACTGCAGTTTAACTACTGATGTCCTATTATTTTATTTTTTCCAATTAAGTACCAAGAAATGTGGGTGGCACCAATCTTGGGTGACTATTTGATGATATATGAATCACTTCCTGCTGGCTTATGATCGGTATTCACTGCACTGTAACTTATTTCTAAAATAGATGGGAAGCATTTTAGATTGAAATTATAAAGCAAATTCTCTTATGGAGAATACTTCCTTCTCTTTAGGGTTCCCTAGTAAAATCAACTATATGCACCAAAAGGGGGAGAATGAAGTAGATTTTAAAATAACAAGCCCTAGCCAGTGTTTCTCAGTGGTTAGAGCATCAGCCTGTGGACTGAAGGGTCATGCGTTCAATACTGGACAAGGGCATGTGATGACTGGGTTACAGGCTCTATTCCCAGCCCCAGTTGGGACGTGTGTGGGAGGCAACCAGTTGTGTGTGTGTTTACGGTACTTTTCTTCATCCTCCTGTGTGTGTGTGTTTGTGTGTGTGTGTGTGTGTGTGTGTGTGTGTGTATGTTTACGGTAATTTCCTTCTTCCTCCTGTGTGTGTGTGTGTGTGAGTTTGCGCTATTTTTCTTCTCTGTCTTGTGTGTTTACAGTTCTTTCCTTCTCCCTCCTATATGTATCTGTGTGTCTGTGTGTCTGTGTGTTTATGGTACTTTCCCTTACCTTGCTATGTGTGTATGTGTATGTGTATGTGTATGTGTGTGTGTTTAAGATACTATCCTTCTCCCTCTTAGGTGTGTTTGTGTGAATTTACAGAACTTTCCCTCTCTCTCCTGTGTGTGTGTGTGAGTGTATTTACGGTACTTTCCTCCTCCCTCGTGTGTGTGTATGTGTGTGTGTGTGTGTGTGTGTTTACAGTACTTTCCTTCTCATCTACATTGTGTGTGTGTGTATGTGTGTGAGTGTTTACAGTACTTTCCTTCTCATCTACACTGTGTGTGTGTGTGTGTGTGTGTGCGCGTTTACAGTACTTTCCTTCTCATCTACACTGTGTGTGTGTGTGAGTGTGTGTGTGTGTGAGTGAGTGTTTACAGTACTTTCCTTCTCATCTACATTGTGTGTGTGTGTGTGTGTGAGTGTTTACAGTACTTTCCTTCTCATCTACACTGTGTGTGTGTGTGTGTGTGTGCGCGCGTTTACAGTACTTTCCTTCTCATCTACACTGTGTGTGTGTGTGAGTGTGTGTGTGTGTGAGTGAGTGTTTATAGTACTTTCCTTCTCATCTACACTGTGTGTGTGTGTGTGTGTGTGTGTGTGTTTACAGTACTTTCCTTCTCATCTACACTGTGTGTGTGTGTGTGTGTGTGTGTGAGTGTTTACAGCACTTTCCTTCTCATCTACACTGTGTGTGTGAGTGTGTGTGTGCTTTTATGGTCCTTTCCTTTTCCCTACTATGTGTGTTCGTGTGTGTGCGTTTCCGGTATTTCCTTCTCCCTCTCTCCAAATAGAAAATCAGTGGGAAAAATATCTTTGGGTTAGGATTAACGACAACAAAATAACCATGAGTTCTTTTCCTAAATACTTGTAAACCTGGTGAAGACCTGCCTGATGAGGGCGCTGCGGGGACAGTCTGCCGGAGGGAGAGCTGCTCTGGGATGCAAACCATTGCAAGGCCAGGTCCCTGCCAAGGTTTGAATCCATTTATCAGATTTAAGAAGTGACAGAACATACATACCTTTATGTACAGCTCATAAACATCAGTGAAGAAGTTCTTTATTGCATCTTCTTGTCTGACGTCATGAAGCATAATAAATCTCATATGTGAAATAATTAAGGTATAATCTTTCTTAGAAACGTAAAATGAAAAGCAATCAGTTAAAAGTTAGGTTACTTTTTACCTTAAAGAGAAAATAATCTTTTAAAGTTAAAAAATAAAGTAAACCCACCCTTGACAGGGCTCAGATAAACCTTAGTCTTATAGATAAGGCTTGACTTTAAAATGTTAAGCAAAATGTATTTTTTCCCCCTGAAAAAAATAAAAGTAGCTACGTAAATGGCAATTTTCACCTGACACCTGAAAGTGCATTGACTTATCCCGGCATCTGTGTCTCATGTTCTGGTTTGTGACCCCAACCTTTAGTTGGATATCTTCAGAAGGTAAGGATATGACCCGCAGTAACAAACGCGGAAACAAACCACTCGTTGAACTTGTCCACAGTTTTCAGGTACATGTTGTTTGACAGCCACATATTCTCATCCACCAGGTCAAGGGCAGCGTGCGCTATGAACTGGTTCAGATGACGATGGTCGTCCTAGATGACAGCGTGAGCAGCACCAGGTTAGCATTTCCATACAGCATCAAGAAAGCCAACATCTCTCTCTGTAAATCCTATACATAGTTCTTCTTGTGGGGGACACTTGCTTTTTCTAAAAAAAATATACTTTTCTTGATTTCAGAGAGAGAGAGAGAGAGAGAGAGAGAGAGAGAGAGAGAGAGAGGGAGAGAGAGAGAGAGAGAGATATCAACGATAAGAGAGAATCATTGATTGGCTGCCTCCTGCATGCCCCACACTGGGAGTCAAGCCTGCAACTGGGCATGTGCCCTGACCGGGAATCAAACCGTGACCTCCTGGTTCATAGGCTGACGCTCACCCACTGAGCCACGCCAACTGGGCTACTTTTAAATTTGGTATCTAAAACTCAATAAATAGAAATAGCCAATTATAATATACTAATTATAATATACATAAAATGTGTTCAAGAAACTAAAAAGATTTTGATTTTGCAAGAAGTTACCAGTTTCTGTAACCTTTTAGGCATGTGGGGGACAATATTCTGTTGGAAAACAAACCAATGAGGTTGTGGATAGAGGACAGCAACATAGGTAAGCTGGGGCTAAGGTGGTGGTGAGGGAGAGCTCCAGAGAGGTGACATTGGCCCAGGCCTCAAGGTGGGGTGAGGGGGGCTTGTGCAGTGACACCTGGCGAGCAGTGAAGACAGGCGAGGAGGTGGCATTCCTAGAATGTGGGCATGACTCTTTCAGGTGTAAGGGGTGTACATGGCAGGGGGGCCTGGGAGTGGCAGGAGGCCATGCTTAACCCTTGTGAGCAGTCGGTCCCTGTGTGAGAGCAGGAGGCGGTCCTGTCAGAGCTGGGGGCGTCCTTCTCATGGGCTGCAAGGGCTTAACTGGAGAAGGCGGGAATGTCCCACCATAATGTGGAAGGGGGGTTCACAACCTGAAATGGTCTTACTTTCAAGATGCATTCTCAAAGAGCACCTGTTATGGGATGAATTGTACCCCCCACCCATTCCCGTGTTGCAGCCCCCAGCCTCAGGACCTTAGAATGCAGCCTTATTTGGAAAGAGGGTTCTTGCAGATGTAACTAGCTAATGAGTTCATGCCAGAGGAGAGTGGGCTCCAGTGTGGCCGATGTGTTTATAAAAGAGGAGGCCGTCAGACACGCACACACCCAGGGAGGAGGATGCCAGTGGAGACCCACCAGGCTAGGGATTACCAGGAACTAGAAGAGAGCCCGGAACAGATCCTTCCTCGGCACCTTCTCTGCCAAGGGGAGCACGGCCCTCCCCACCCTTGAGCTTGGACTTCATTTAAGAAAATGTATTTTATTGATATTTTACAAAGAGGAAGGGAGAGGGATAGAGAGAAACATCGATGAAAGAGAAACATCGATCAGCTGCCTCCTACATAGCCCCTACTGAGGATGTGCCAGCAACCAAGGTATATGCCCTTGACCGGAATCGAACCTGGGACCCTTGAGTCCGCAGGCCGACGGCTCTATCCACTGAGCCAAACCAGTTTCAGCGAGCTCAGACTTCTGAGCTCCAGAACGGAGACAGGACATCCCCACTGTGCTGAGCCCCCGGGTTTTGTGCTCTGTAACGGTGGCGCTGGGAGGCCGACACAGCCTCTTTGCTGAGGAGGCTGTTGCTGTGACTGGGCTGGCGCAGGGCTGCCAGTCACCCTGGAATCGCTCCCACAGCTAACGCATGTTTACTGCACTCCCGCTGCCATGATGCAGCTACTAGAAATGTAACCCTTAGAGAAAGGGATGTATTTAGTGTCTGGCGTATAGCAGCATTTTCCATTACTTTACAGGGATGACTGATCTTGAGAGATTAGGGGAAAACTCTAGAAATGCTTTCAGAAGGTAAGTGGTAGCATCTTGCGACGAAGTACTTTTATATACATTGCTTTATGTACCACCAGGCCCCCGTTATTTTCTGGCATATAAGGTGACTTTTTAACCCAGGAAAATCTTCTCAAAAGTCGGGGGTCGAAATCAAATCTGATGTTTTTTTTTAATTTTTATTTGATGTGCATTGGAAGAGGGGTAGTCTTATACAGCGAGTATATCCCAAACTCTGTATTTTAACTGGAAAAGTTGGGGGTCGTCTTATACGCTCAGTCGTCTTATATGCCAGAAAATACGGTATATTTGAGTAGCGGTGTAACACAGAGCAACCATTGCTACAGAGGTGCCTCAAACCAAAGTTTTAATGAGCAGCATGCACACAGGGGTGTGGGAAAATAATGCAGCAACAACACCTGGTAGGATAATTACTTACATCTCTATCATGCTTTAGTGGCAAGATCTGAATAGTTGACAGGCATCCTACACCAGACTGGACATTATGCATTACAATTCATTTGAAAAATCAACTCCTGTCTTAAAGAACATTAAAGCTTATTTTTGGCGGTTGGGAGACCCAGCACAACGTGTAGGCAATTAGGAACGTGGGCTGGCACAGGAGGATGGAAGGGACCCAGCTGTTCTCATCTTAAGACTCTCTGGCTCTGTTCACTCCGAATGGCGACATTCGCCACCCGGTGTGTTTTATTACAGCCATTCTTGATAAGAAAGCTGGGTGTGCCACTGGGGCGGGGAGCGTGTGGGCACCAGCCAGTAGATAAGGGAGAAGGCCGCGTCTTGGGCAGCAGGAAGACATGCAAGTAAGGGCCCCTTTTAACCCTCTCAGGGGTAAAAGGATCTACTATGTACGCCCTGATGAAAAATGTGACTTGCTCAGGGCAGAATGGGTTTTCATGGCATTTCAAGGCAGCAACGACTGCTCTTTCAGACCCACTGTGGGTGGACCATGTTTCTATGCGCTTAAGGAGTCGCTTTGCCTAGTTGGGTGGCACAGTGGACTGAAGACCAGGAAAAGAGGCCCCGAGCATCCTCCCAGGATACGCTAAGTGTGTGCCCATAAAGGAGGAAGCAATTCATAGAACCTTCCCCGACTGGCTTCTACCAGCCCATGGGGCTCCAGAGTAAGCCTCTTTTAATTGTCCTCTCATCTGTCCAGATCGCCAGTTCTTGAAAGCACATGACGGCATTATCATGATAACAGCATGACAATTCTCATGGGGTGTGTTAAGGTTCCATACGCACTTTGGATTCTGCTTTTCCCGGTGGCAGAAACTCCATTTCAAAAACCGGATTATCATGGTGGCCAACAATCACGAAGTAGAAGCTGCCAGACATTGTCTCCAGTATACGGCTCCTAATTAAATGAAAAGAAGACGCCTTTTTTAGTACTCAATACTGACAACCAAAAATGGTTAACTGGGAAAGTACAACTGAGGTGTGCCAGAGCCCGGGATGCATCAAGCCTTACAGGGACTCCTGCTGATTCACTCAGAACATGCCGCAAAGGCCAAAAAATCCAAAATCTATCTCCTAACGAATGCAATGCTCTCTGTGAAGGAAATCAGGCTACAGCTGGCACATGTAACCTTGAAACTGGAAGGCCATGTCTGGAAAAAAGGGCAGACAGGAGACTCGCTTGGCATGGTGAACTAAGTAGGGTTTAAAGTATTATTTGGGGCAGGGGTTGTTACACTGCAGCCTGCAGGCCACATCTGGCCTCATCTGTCTTACTCTAGCCAAAGGCTGCTTTTGCCCTACAATGGCAAAGTTGAACAGTTGTGACAGAGATCACCTGCGCTTTTTAAAAAATATATTTTTGTTGATTTTTCAGAGAGGAAGGGAGAGGGATAGAAACATTGATGAGAGAGATACATGCCCTTGACCGGAATCGAACCTGGGACCTTTCAGTCCGCAGGCCGACGCTCTATCCACTGAGCCAAACCGGTTTCCGCAGATCACCTGTGCTTTACAGAAAAAAAAAAAATGGTCCCTGTTTCAGGGGAAATGAGAAGACCCAAAGAGTAAAACTGGATAAGCAAGACAAGCAGGAATGATACAAAAGCTGTGCAAAATAGGAGAATTTTGCTCCTTAGTCTCCAGTGGCTACTACATCACACAGCACAGGTACAGAACATTTCCATTCTCGCAGAAAGAAAATATGCCACAATTCTCAAGAGAAAGTGAGGGGGAGAGGGATGGTGGCTTGAAATTTTAACCAAGTCAGCAATGATATCATTCATTTTGGCTGGAATAGGTTTCCTAGCTGGAGTTTGCCAAGGGAAGGGCTTCCTTTCTTCAGCACAAACATTTAAGCAGCAGCAGAGAGAAAATAAGGCAGACACCTCCCCCAAAGCACACTTAAGCAGCAGCAGAACACAATCCTATCTAATAAAGAGGCAATATGCAAATGGTCGTTACACCCAGTGGTGTGTAAGGGCCAAACAGCAGGAGGGTGGGGCAGCAAGGCAGCAGGATACCAGAGAGCAGGGTGGGGCAATGGGTGGAGAGCAACAGGAGGGCAGGGCAGTGAGCTACTCCTGGCAGAGAGCTAGGAGCTGCTGTGGGCCCCTTGGCCCACTGAGGCAAGCGTAAGCTACTCCTCCATGAATTTGTGTGCAGAGCTACTAGTCCTATCTAATAAGAGTAATATGCAAATCTGACCATACCTTCGCTATACCCACCAGCCACACCCACCAGCCAATCAGGAGCGTGGGGGCCTGGCCAAGGCGGCCTGGGCCTGGGGGGGCATGACCGAGGTGGCCCTGGCCTGGGGGGGCATCAAGGTGCCTGGGCTTAGGGGGTCTGGGGGGCACATGGCCGAAGTGGCCTGGGCCTGGGGGTCGTGTCCGAGGCGGCCAGGGCCTGGGGGGCGTGGCCAAGGCTGCCTGGACCTCGGCGGGCGGGGCCGAGGCCCCTGCTAGCCGGGAGCGAGCTGGCTGGGGCTAAGGCTCTGGCCGGAGGGTGGGGGGGTGGGGCTGGGATGGAGCCAGCCATCTGCCCCACTGCAGGGTGATGGCTGGGTGCCCAAGGCCTAAAGCCTCGGCCACAGGGCTCCCAGTATGTGTGAGGGGGAAGGTTGGGCTGAGGGACCCCTAGTATATGTATAAAGGAAGATAACCAGCCGCAAAATATTTCCCTCCCAGATGGAAATGCATGGCTGGGAGAGAAGCACAGTGCTAAGTACCCAGGGAGGACAAACAAAAAGGAGACTGAAGGAAACATGACGTAAAGGTTGTGTCATAAACTACACAGCTGGGCAGGGCTTGGGCTGCCAGGAATTTGATTTCCCAAACAGCTGGAGAAGGGAAGTCACTCTATTCAATGCCAAGGGAAAACTGACCGGTGGGTGAAGTGGAAGGAAAAGAAACCATACAGCCACAGTCTCGGGGAGGGACTATCTACAATCATTTACTATGAGAGGCCTTACCATGCCTAGGCGGGCGAAGGGGAGGCTCTAGAACTCGGTGCTGGCCTATAGATGGGACTTTCTGCGGAACGGAACTGCTCTGTACCTGCGCTGTGCGCCGGAGACTACGGAGCATGTGAAATGCGGTTCGTGTCTGCAGAACCGAATTTGGAATTTTATTTAATTTTAATTGATTAAATAGTGGCACGTGATCCATGGCTACTGTATGGGACAGTGTAGCTCTCTAGACCAGCCACGTGCGGCTCTTTGGCCCCTTGAGTGTGGCTCTTCCACAAAATACCTTGGCCTGGGTGAGTCTATGTTGAAGAAGTGGCGTTAGAAGAAGTTGAAGTTTTGCCGAAACCGGTTTGGCTCAGTGGATAGAGCATCAGCCTGCGGACTGAAAGGTCCCGGGTTCGATTCTGGCCAAGGGCATGTACCTTGGTTCCGGGCACACCACCAGTGGGGGGTGTGCAGGAGGCAGCTGATCCATGTTTCTCATTGATCTTTTTGACTTTCTATCCCTCTCCCTTCCTCTCTATAAAAATCAATAAAATATAAAAAAAGAAGAAGTTTAAGTTTAAGACAATTGGCTCTCAAAAGACATTTCAATCGTTGTACTGTTGATATTTGGGTCTGTTGGCTAATGAGTTTGCCGACCGCTGCTCTAGACTAAGGATTGCAAACCTTAAAAAAAAAAAAAAATCCAGGATCTCTTCCACCTTCCCTCCACCCATGACACATTATTTAAACTCCAATGTATGCCACAAACAGCACAAAGAAAGCAACAGCTGTGCTTGTGGAAGGTGTGTGTGCCTGCTCAGCTTCCCCGCCACCTGGTACAGACGCGGCCCGGGGCAGTGGGGGCGGGAGCTGCGCAGACCTTGGCCATCAATGGAATAAATGGGAGAACGAGGCTGTCTTCAAACGTTTGGCTGGGGGGATCAAGCAGGCTATCGGGATGCGATGCTCTTCACCGAGAAAGCCAAGAAGGGAAGAAAGAGGGATGGACACGTGTCAGTTCTGGACATGGAGTGGAAGCCAGAATAGCCCTCCCGATAGGTCCACATCCTCATTCTGGGCACCGGTGAATGAATGTTCATTCCCCGGGTAAAGGGGAATTAAGGCTACAGATGGAACTAGGGCTGCTCATCAACTGCCCTTAAAGATAGGAGAGGACCTGGACTCCCCAGGTGGGCCCAATGCCAGCACAAGGGCCTTTAAAAGTGGACGGAGGCTCGCGAGGAAGTCGGGGGGGGGGGGGGAAGGGGAACGTGACTACAGGTCCCGGCTTTAACGATGGAGGAAGAGGTCACCGGTCACAGAGAGTGGGTGGCATCCAGGAGCTGGAAAGGACAAAGGAACAGAGGCTCCCCAAGCGCCTGCAGAAGGACACCCAGCCCCCTGCTAGCTGGATTGCAGCCCAGCGAGACCATGTCGGGCTTCTGTGCTCAGAACTGTAATGCAATGCGTTTGCATTGTTTCGAGCCACTGAGTTGGTGGCAATTTGTTAGGGCGGCAGCAGGAGACGAACACACATGGCAGAGCTGGGGAAAAACAAACCCGCCCGTGCAGGTCTGAGAAAAAAATGAAATATTCAAGGAAGCGTCAGCGAAAAGGTAAAAGGGCATTTTGTAAAGAGAGCGGGGGGCAGAGGCAGTTCATTTACCATGGCACCTGGGTAGCAAAGCACCGTTGGAAAGGTTGGTCTGGGGCAGTGGTCGGCAAACTGCGGCTCGTGAGCCACAGGCGGCTCTTTGGCCCCTTGAGTGTGGCTCTCCCACAAAACACCACGGCCTGGGCGAGTCTATTTTGAAGAAGTGGCGTTAGAAGAAGTTGAAGTTTAAAAAAGTTGGCTCTCCATAGAAATTCCAATCGTTGTCCTGTTGATATTTGGCTCTGTGGACTCAGGAGTTTGCCGACCACTGGTCTGGGGCAATGGGGCGTCAAGATGGAGCTACTTAGGGCAATATGGGGAAAGAGCATGGAAAAGAACAGGGGGCAGGGGGCTGTCGTTTACAGTGTGAGGTGACCCTAAGAATAGGGGAGCGGATGTGCTGGAGAGAGGGGCAGGGTGGGGTTAACTAGCCCAGCTGGGGCTTGTGGGGTCGGGGGGGGGGGGGGGTTCTCCCAGGCCTGACAGCTGGAGTCTGTGTTCACACTGTTAACTGCCCCTTTGTGAGGAGCTGCTGACGATGCTCGATGCTCCGTTACAAGGGACAGGGCTTGTTGCCTGGAGGCAGGGGAAGCAGGACCGCACCGGTGGCGAGGGCAGCTGCGGGCTGTGGTTGCTAGGGTGACTTGAGCTGCTTTGGGGAGACAGACAGCTAAAGAAATCAAGGTGGTGCTACAAGGAGCTCAGAGGACGTGCTTCTTTTCTTGCCTTCCGTACACTCAAAGAGGACATGTACATAATGTAAGAAGTAGGGCACTCAATACCGCGTTTTCCCCGAAAGTAAGACATCCCCCCCCCCGAAAATAAGACCTACTCGCTGTAATATAAGGCACCCCCCCCCCGAAAATAAGACCTAGCGCATCTTTGGGAGCAAAAATGAACGTGACACTGTCTTCTTTTCGGGAAAACAGGGTAGCGATGAACACAGAAATGGGACCTGGGGCCAGAAACCTGTGAGACTAGCTTCTTAAAGGCAGACGCCCACCTGAGCTGAAATGTGTGGACTGTGCTAAGAAAAAACAAAGCCTTTATAGGCCACCATCAGGAAAAAAGGTCAACTGGTTCAAGCAACTGGTATACCAAGTACAGAGGCTGATCTGCTGAACTTCAATTTTCTCAAAAAGAATGGCTTTCAAACAGCAAATGTGGGAGAATCAAGGTTAGGCAGGCTATGAACCTCAATATGGGAATATTTAAAAAATCTAGACATTTCAATAAATACAAGTATTCAGTTCTCTGCAAACTACTTATCTTGGGTTAACAAATGTGATTATATATCTAGTGATCAGGGACATTTGAGAAGTCACAGGAACAGGAAAGAGCTGTATCATCAGACAAAGGTGTTATTCCTATTTTCAAAAGCAAAAAGGCTTATCTCCTAGTGTGTAATTGGGTGCTTTCGAGGAAATTAAGAGACCACTAGAAATATGTATTAAATGGCTGCCTTTGGTTAGACACCATACTAGGATGTTTTATTTTACATTATTATTATTATTATTATTATTATTATTATTATTATTTAATGTGAATCCCTACACAAAAAGAGTAGGTTATTATTGATTCATGTACTCCTGGTTATACTGAGAACAAGTCATGCCAAACTTAAATTTTGTGTTTTGGAAGGAAAGTCGGGAGGCAGTAAATCATTTTGGGAAAGTTTGGTATACACCTAAAAATAACTAGGCCTTTAGCTTGGGTGATGATGACACAGTCTGGTTATAGTTTGGTATACACCTAAAAAACAACTGTTTTTAGCTCTGTCCCCAGAGCTATCACTGCCAGCGCCAGAAAACACTCCTTATATGTTGAATAAGGGACACAACTCATAGCTGACTAGAATGTTAAAGCACCCCCAGCTGGCACACAGCATGGGGCCTCCGGGGAACCTTTGGAGCTGGCCTTAACCTAGTCCAGCTCAACATTTGAACAATAATTGTGAGATGAAGCCAACTTATCACATTCAAAGAGAACATGCTAAGAGCAACAAACATATTAGAAGGCAAAAGTCAAGATTCAAAACTATCTCCAGCTAAGAGACCTAGGTGTGCATTTAACAGAGCAGAATTTAATAGGATACAAAATAAAGTCCTGTACTTGGGCTTGAAAAAAAATGAACTGCTCAACAGGGTGAGGAAACCTAGTTTAAGACCAGTGCATCTGCAAGAACCCATTTTCATTTATTGCAAACTCACTAAGAGGCAGCACAAAAAGCTAATGCAATACCAAATGTCCTCTTCACAAATATCATCATCTCTGGGGAAGCACTCGGTTCTGGGAATTGCATTTTAAATGAATCAATAACGGAACTATGTGTGTGTGGTGGGGAGAAGGGGGATTTAGGCTAGGGAACGCTCTGGACAAAAGCTACTGAAGGAACTGAGGATGTTTAAACTGAGGAAGGGAAAACACTTTTTTTTTTGGGGGGGGAGCAGTGTCCAAGCACAATCTCATCTGTGGAGAGGATATGCTGTCTAATGGAAAAGGGAGGTGACTAGGATTGGCAACTGGCTTTCCCCTCCTGAGCCAGTTGTAACCACTGGTAGTGACTGCCAGGAACTGGTGTTGAGATTCGGAGACTTAAGTGTGGTCAGCGGGAAAGATTGCTGTGATTAATTATCCACTGTCATGGGTGGTGGTGGTGGTGGGGGGGAGCAGTTGTCTACGCGAGTGCCAAGCAGTTATTCTTTTAGCCACCATCCAAATCATACCCATTAAAGCCCAGATGAAGTCTCATTTTTTCCAGAGAGATGCCTCTGCGGGCTTCCATCTCCCACTCTTTTTTTTTCTAAGCTCTACAGTACATCTTAGTCCACCTTTCTCTGTCACACAGCATTCAAAATGGAAATGTAGCTCACTGATTTTTCAACCAGCGACTTTTGCCTCCCGGAGGACACCTGACAATGTCTGGGACATTCGCGAAGGTCGGAACTGGCGCGGAGGAGCTGCATTTAATGGGCAGAGAGGCCGGGGATGCTTCTAACCACCCCCACGGTGCACAAGGCAGCACCCCCGACAGTTTTCGGGCCCCCAATGGCAACGGTGCCGCGGTTACGAAGCCCTGGGTTACTGAGGGACCTTGTAAAAGGCAAAAGAAGCAAAGCCCCGAGCCGGGGGAGCTCGCTGGGTGCGATGCCTGCGCTGTGATGGGACCAACCGGCCGGGGGGTTGGGGGGGGGGGCTGGCCCCAGGGTTGGGCGTGGCGCCCCAGGCCGTAACTGGATGGAAAGACAGGGTTAACATCCCGATCACGCGGGCCCCGGATGTCCCCCGCAGCGCCCGCCTCCTCCCCCAATCCTCGCTTTACCTCCTACCTGCGCCTAGACTCGGACTTCGTAAGAAAGTATCCACTGAACTCCGGCCGGCAACTGCCGCTCCGAGGCTTCAGTAAGGAAGCCGGGAAGCTCTCGCGAGACTCGGAGGACTCTCGCGATTAGTGGGCGGAGCGTCTGGTAGTTGGTAGCGCGGGCTCGCTGGCGCAGACGCAGTATCGCTCCGGACCGGAGTCAGCTCGCTCGACCTGGCGGGTCTCCGGGAGAGGGCGGGACCGCCTATGAGCGGCGCGGAGGGCCCACGTGGTGCCTCGGCTCCCAGAGCCGCGGGTTTTGCAGACTCCTCGACGGATGTCTGTAACCCCGGACCGCGGGTGAGAATTGCGCTCGCGCCCCGTTCACGACCCCCACCCACCCACCCACCCATGGCAACCAGAAAGGGAGACAGTGCGTGTATTCGCCAGGATTCTTAGCTCGGAGTGGGCGGGAGAGCGCTGAGCGATTCCGCCGCGCCTGGGCTCTGAACTTAGGGATTTCCCTTGTCGCTACCCCGAGTCGGGGCGGGCGGGCGGGGTGGCGGGACTGGCTAGGTGGGAAGCCGATGCCGGAGGCAGAACCCTGTGTTTCAATAAAGAGATTAAGCATCTTGTTTGTTTTGGGTTGAAGCGTTGAGCCGGTACGCGTGTGAGTTGTAGCTGAGTTGAAGCGTCCTGTTTGTTTTCGTTGAAGCAGTCAGCCCGGTGCGCGTGAGGGGAGAGGGGACGAAGCTTCGTGTTTGTTTTCCTTAAAGCGCCTACTGGGTGCGTGGAGGGGTTTGGTGCGCCGAGGGGACGAGGCTTCGTATTTGTTTCGTTAAAAGCGTCAACCAGGTGCGCACTGGAGGGGACGAAGCTCGGTGTTTGTTTTCCTTAAGGCGCTGACTGGGTGTGCATGAGCGCTGACTGGGTGTGCGTGAGCGGACAAGGCTTCCCTTTGTTCTCCTTTAAGCGCCAACCGGTGTGCACTTAAGGGGACGAGGCCACGTTGTGTTGTTAAAGCGCCCGGCGCCGAGGGGACCGGACCTCGTGTCTCATGAAAGCGCCAACCAGGTGCGCGCTTGAGGGGACGAGACCTCGTGTTGTTTCGTTTAAGCACCAAGCAGGTGCGCTGAGGCGGATGAGGCCTCTTGTTCCGTTCAAGCGCCAACCGGGTGCGCGGCGGTGGGGGGACGGGGCCTAGGGTTTGTTTCCTTAAAGCACCATCTGGGTGCACTGAGGGGACGGGGCCTCTTGTTTGTTAAAACGCCAACTGGGTGCGCACTTAAAGGGATGAGGCCTCGTGTTTGTTCCGTTCAAGCGCTTCAAGCGCCAACCGCTGGCCAACCGAGTGCGCTGGGGGGACAGCGCCTAGTGTGTGTTTTCTTAAAGCGCTAACACGGTGTGCTGAAGGGACGAGACAGATTTCGTTTCCTTAAAGCGCCAGCCCGGTGCGCTGAGGGGATGGGGCCTAGTGTTTGTTCCGTTCTAGTTCTGGCCCCAACCCGTTGCGCACTTGAGGGGACAAGGCTTTGTGTTTGTTTCGCTAAGGTGCCAACCCAACCCGTTGCACAGGAGGGGACAATGCCTCGTGTTGTTTCCTTAAAGCGCCAAGCCTATTGTTTCCTTAAAGCGCGCCAACCGGATGCTCAGAGGGACTAGGCCTCGTGTTGTTTCCTTAAAGCGCGCCAACCGGATGCGCGGAGGGAACTAGACCTCGTTAAAGCGCCAACCGGATGCGCGGAGGGGACTAGACTTCGTGTTTCCTTAAAGCGCCAACCGGGTGCGCGGAGGGGACTAGACCTCGTGTTGTTTCCTTAAAGCGCCAACCGGATGTGCGGAGGGGACTAGACCTCGTGTTTCCTTAAAGCGCCAACCGGATGTGCGGAGGGGACTAGACCTCGTGTTTCGTTAAAGCGCCAACCGGATGTGCGGAGGGGTCTAGACCTCGTGTTTATCCTTAAAGCGCCAACCGGATGTGCGGAGGGGACTAGACCTCGTGTTGTTTCCTTAAAGGGCCAATCGTATTGTTTCCTTAAAGCGCCAACGGGGTGCGGCGGTGGGGACGAGGTCTCGTGTTGTTTTGTTAAAGTGCCAACCGGGTGCGCACTTGAGGGGAGGAAACTTGGTGTTTATTTTCCTTAAAGCCCTGATGGGGGGTGTTGAGGAGAGGAAGTTTAGTGTTTTGGTTCAAGCGGCAACCGGGTGTGCACATGAGGGGACAGAGCTTTGTGTGTCCGTGAAAGCGCTATCCCCACCGGCTTTCCCGCTTTCCCGAAGGTTAGCCACTGTTCCATCCTCAAAAATGCCCGCGCCTCTGCCTGCCGGTAACCGCAAGCTGCTTCTCTTCCAGCTCACCATGCCTCCCAAATACGACGTGCTGAGTCAGGACGAACTGCGCAGGAGGCTGTACCAGACCTTCAAGGACCGCGGTATCCTGGACTCCCTCAAGGTATCCATCCGCCTTAGGCATATCCCCTCTAGAACTTGCACACGTGTAGGCTGGACCAGGCAGTCCGCATTTAAACCCCGCCCCCCCCGTCTTGCTTTTAAAAAGAATGCGGTATGCAGATGGTATTGGTGAGTGCCATCCTTGTGTTGTAGAACCCGTGACCCTGGAGCAGGCGTCTCAAGTGGTTTAGCAAAGCCGGTGTCCGGGTTCAAATAGGTTTATGGACCGGCGTTCCCACAGGAGCGAGCGGCTTTGTGAGGCTGGCCACAGTTCAGTAACGTTAAACGTTAGACTGCCGATTGCCGTCTTGACCAGAGGCTGCTGACGTGGGCTCATAGGGGGGGACACTGTTCTGACCACCAGTTCCCTGGGATAGCTTCACTGCTCTCTGGCCAGAACCCAGGGCCTGCTCGTCTTAGGGGTAAGGCCAAGTGTGCAATGAAGTTCTACTGCCCAGACCGGTGTTGCTCAGTGGATAGAGCGTCGGACTGAGGACTGAAGGGTCCCGGGTTCGATTCCGGCGGGGGCATGTGCCTTGGCTGCGGGCACATCCCCAGCAGGGGGCGTGCAAGAGGCGGCTGATCGGTGTCTCTCTCTCATCGGTGTTTCTGTCTTTCTATCCCTCTCCCTTCTGCTCTGTAAAAAAATCAATAAAATATATTACAAAAAAAAAAAAAAAAAACTCTACCGTCTGTCCGCGGATGTAGAGCCACTGTGGAAATAAAAGGTGGCCAATCCGTGTATCGCCAGTGCCGCAGTCCTGCTAAAAGTATTTTCCCTCTTGTCTCTTTTTCTCCCTTGTTGTCTCTGGCCTAGACACAACTAAGAAAGCAGCTCATTCAAGAGTTGATGCATCCTGTATTGAGCGGGCAGATGCGGCCCTCGTCCATTTCAGTGGAAGGGAGCGCCCTTCTAATCGGCGCTTCTAATTCTCTAGTGGCAGACCATCTACAGAGATGTGGCTATGAGTATTCACTGTCAGTTTTCTTCCCAGAAAGTGGCTTGGCAGAAGAAAAGGTAAAAGTTTTTCTTCACTGGTTTTCCGCATTTTCTATTAACAGCCTTTCCACCCCAGATGATGATGAAGTGCTGCACGGTAGCCGAGTGCTCCATTTCCCAGTCATCTTTTATATAATGCACCAAAGGAGTACTCAATTTGATATATCAGTTCCTTGGAATCTTCGTTAATTTTTTTGTTAAGTTGTGATGTGTAGAATCACGAAATATTTTGGAGCTAGAATTGATCCTTATGGTCCATGTAGTTGACTCAGACTCATAACTGCCAGTTATGTTGACTGTTGTGAGCTTGGCACTGGGCTAGTCACACCGCAGGTGTACCTGTGTCCCAGATGATGAGGTATCAGAGTCTATACAGGTGAGTGATTTGCTCAAGGTCACAGGATTTGGAGGTGGCAACAAGGCAGTAAATCTAGATCTCTAAAATGTGTTCTTTATGATGCCACAGTCTCTGTTTCTAGATATTTCTTTGTGATTATATAACAAAAGGAATCGATGAATTTCTTAAAAATCTGTAGTATTCTCAAATATTAAAACACGTTTTGTCATTTTCCTAATTATTTAACTGTATTCCTCCACCATTACCATTTGAACATACTAGTCACACTTTCTTAGTATTTTAAAGGCAGATATAGAAACTTTCGGTATATTTTTTAAGGAGACTTGACTTTTTAGAGCAGTTTAGGTTCACCTCGAAATTGAGCAGAAAGGGAGAGTTCCCTTATGCCCTCTCCCCCCATCATGCACAGCCTCTCTCATCAACATTTTCACGATGAGCCTGCATTGTGGCATCATTATCACCTGAAATCCATAGTTGACATTAGGGTGCACTCTGTGTTGTCTTTATCTTATCTGTAATTGACCAAAAGTTTTATATTCAGAAGTTCTAAGAAATCATGACCAGTTCTAATATTTGAAAAATTTTTACATGTGCTGTATTTATTCATTAGCAACCAAATTTTACTTATCAACATTAGGAATTCTTGTTTTGGTCCAGCAGTCTCTTAAGTTTGTCATTACACTTCACAATTTTAGTTTTGCCTGAGCATTAGTCAGTTATATTGTGACTAGTGACTCAGTGCAAGAAATTCGTGCACATTAAAAAGAGATTAATTAGAGGAAATAATTTAATAATGCTATTTGCCCTTTCTCTATAACAGAAGTGTCAGAGATGAAAGACAATTAGTAAAATGTATATGAAAACCTTCCTCCTGTCAGAGTCTGAGGCGCACCAAGGGACACAGAGTCAAGTCCCCGCCCACCCACATGTGCCTCAAAATCATGTGAGACCCAGACCCAGCCACCCCCTTCCCCATTGGGCTCGATCCAGACCCAGCCAGTCCCACCCTTGTCTAGCCCCACAGGGCAGGGGACGTAGCCTCAGGTTCCCTGTCAAGCCCCACCTGCAGGACAGTACGGTGTGGCCTGACTTTCCCCGACCCAGCACTGGGGGTGCACCTTGAGGTCCTCTTCAAGCCCCACTGGGTGGCGAGCATGGCCTGAAGTCCTGTCAAGCCCCACCTGGTGAGGGGCTTGGCCTGAGGTGCCCTAGCCCAGCACCATGACAGAAAGTGCACTTTGAGGTCCCCCATCACGCCCTGCCGGGTGGGGGGCGTGGCCTCAGATCCCCTGGCCTGGTGCTGGGCGGGGGTCACAGCCTGAGGGGTCACATCCTAGCCCAGCACCAGGATGGGAAGTGTACCTTGAGGCCCCCTGTCAAGCTCTGCCAGGTTGGGGGGGGGTGCAGCCTGAGGTCTCCTGTAAAGCCCTACCGTGTGGGGGAGGGTGTAGCCTCAAGTCCCTGCTGATTGCTCCTTAAGGCTCCTATGGGAACTTGGCCTCAGCTGTGGGTGCAGCCATCTTTGTGAGGGAGTGATGGTTAGTTAGCATATTTCCTCTCTATTGGATAGGATTAGAGCACTAATTAATCTTCCTCACATGCTTGAAGGTTTTTACTATAAAATGCCGTACAGAATATATTCTTTAAAGGAAAACCAATAGAAAATAAGTCATGTCAATGTTCTCAGTATAAATGTAGTGATACATACTGTCCTGGGAATATTCACTGAGTGGCCAGATTATGATCTCTGAATGCATAATAATCTGGCTACTCAGTGTATATTAAGAATAGCTACCCAGAACATTTTTTAAAACTATTTGCAGTATACTTTAGTCATTCATAGTTGTAAAGACAGTAAAAATTTAGATTATTTACGTTTTAAAGCAATAATATGTAAAAAAATTCATTGCAGTTGAAAATTCATCAAATGTTTGAGTGTTTATCATCTGTAAGGCACTAATCGTTTCTGTTATTTGTTAGGCATATTATCTTCATTGTGAAATATTTGGAGATAAATTACATGATTAAGAAAAAATATTTTATCTATATGAACTCAGTATTTTTATAGTAATTTATTTAGTAGTATAAGAAACAGCTTCAGTTTTATATTAGCACAGTTATAGTCTTATTTTTTATTTAATCTGAAGATTTCTAGTCATATTGAGAAAAATCTTAATTCATCATTTAAACATTAATGTAAAAATGTCTAGTATTTCTTTTCCTTAAGGTATTTACTATGCAGGATCTATTACAACTCATTAAAATCAAGCCTGAATCCAGTCTCTACAAATCACTGGTAAGATTGTTTAATTTTTGTAATCTGCTTTGGTTTGTTAATTATACCTGAATAGTTGATTAAAAGTGTAATGTTTTCTTTTAATAGGTCTCAGGATTTGATAGAGAAAACAAAAAAGGTAGGAGCTTTCATCTTTACAGAGAGATAGTATCATCTTTGTCGTGTATTTTCCTGTATGAAACAATTTTTAGAGGGAAGAATAGGGAATAAAATTTCAATTAAATTATGTTTTTTTCTGATAATACTTGACCTTTTTAATAAACAGTAGAGTCCATCTATTGTTTTGAAAAATGTAGATCATTTTCTCTAAACTGCAATTTTTTAAATAGCTCTTACTCAAATAAGATATACTTTGAATAATTATA
Organism: Antrozous pallidus; assembly: GCA_027563665.1. Taxonomy (NCBI): domain Eukaryota; kingdom Metazoa; phylum Chordata; class Mammalia; order Chiroptera; family Vespertilionidae; genus Antrozous; species Antrozous pallidus. The sequence goes on along the minus strand of CM050509.1, from coordinate 138,584,219 downwards.
GAAGTAGTGTTTGTACTTCAACTGGGTTTTCAAACTTCCAGTAGCCTTTCAGGATGAATTTCCTTTGCTGAAATCTTAGTCTGACTGAAAAGAAACATTAATTGAGCTTCCCAGTTTCATCTAGCAGTCTAGTAAAGTTTCTGAAACTCAAAAACTATAAATAGCAGACACGTCGGGAATCCTAGTGGAAAGTTTATATAGAACTCTGGGTTAACTGTAAAATAGCCACTGTTAAAAATGAAGTGATTTTAAAACTTGGTGACTTCCAATTAAGACATTAAGGCCATGAGAAAACATGTAGGAAGATACTTTGCACCTAACTTGTTTATCCCCTGACAGGGACCTGTGTGTCTGTTATGAAAACTTACACTCACAAATGAGGTCATATTATAGATAACTGTTTTCTGACTTGCTTTCTTTAGTCACCAGTATATCTTTCTATAGCCATATGTAGACTTTTTAAAAATATATTTTATTGGTTTTTTACAGAGCAGAAGGGAGAGGGATAGAAAGTCAGAAACATTGATGAGAGAGAGACATCGATCAGCTGCCTCTTGCACGCCCCCCCACTGGGGATGTGCCCACAGCCAAGGTACATGCCCTTGCCAGAATCGAACCTGGGACCCTTCAGTCCGCAGCCCGACGACGCTCTGTCCACTGAGCCAAACCGGTCTTGGCTATGTAGACTATTTTTAAAGAATGTAGTTAATTAACCACCTGCTGATGGAGGTTTTGTTTTCTTTTTGGGTTTTTCTGTTAGAAGCAGTGTGCAGTGTGTACATCCTTTGTGTGCAGTTCACCCTTTGTGGAGTGTAGCTATGTAAATTCCTAGAGGTGGCAAGACTAGTTTAAATGACATGTTCATTTTGAATACACAGATATTGACAAATTTTTCTCCTGAGTGATGAGTCTGCCAGTTTCCCCACTCTCTTGTTAGCACTTCATGTATGATCAGAGTTTTAATCTTAGCAGTCTTATTGGGAAAATAGGATCTTTCTGTTGTAGTATTAATTTGCATTTTTAATGATTTTATTTATTTGACATTAAAATTTTTCCCTCTAAACTCTTTGTCCATGTCCTTTTAAGAATTTTGTCACTGATTTATAAGAGCTCTTTGATATATGAAAATCGGTGCTCTGTCTCCAAAATATAGTAACTATTTTTTCTAGCTATTGTTTATCTTTTGACTTTATTTCATGCCACATATAAGTTCTTGCTTTTTATGTTAAATATTTCTTTTTATTACTTCTAAATTTTTGTGTTATATTTGGGAAGGACTTCCCTCAAACTATTCTTTAAAAATACATAATGTAAACCAGGATAATGTTATAAACCCAAAATTTGTAAACTGTGACTGAGCAATGGTTGAATGAAAGTTGTGAGACCAAACTTACATATATTGTGTTTTTTAGGTTTTCTCGTGGAGTTTCTAAAAGAAATGGCAGAATATCATCAGGTTAAAGAGACTTGTGACATGGATACTCAGACAAGTCCCATGTTGCTTAGCAAAGACACTCTTGGTAATTGCAGGCTTCTTTCATAATTTCAGGTTTTCTTTTTTGTTTTTGAATGAAGGCAATGACCGCCTTTCTCATATTGTTGGTGCTCCTAGCCTGGGAGGGATATAATCTGCAGGTGGGATGCTCATCTCCTCTTGTGTCATTGCTGGAAGGGCCCAGTTCTGTCTCCAGTGCTGCCCCTCCCTCCATGCTCACCAGGGGTTTGCAGAGGCCCACATTCTTGTTTGTTGGGTTGAACCTCTCAACTGGGAGGCCCTTCCCTGTGTTTTATCGAACTTGATCTTCCACTAGTGTGAGAAGATCTAGACTATTTCCATTGCGGAGAACTAGAGAGGTCAGTGCCCATCACTTCATTTTATAGTTGAGGAAAACCGAGGTCGCCAGATACAGGAAAAGCAACTTGGAAACACCCAGTTTGGGTCAGAACTGAAACTATAGAGTCCACGTTTTCTGGTCCGTGATCCAGATCCTTTCCCATGGTACAGCCTTTCTACATACAGTACCATCATGCCTTTAGTTGCGTGCTCAGAAGGGAAACGGCTGGCTAAGATGCTGTGATTAATCCTTGCTCCTCCTAATTCATAAGGAGTAATAACTTGTTAGACAATAAGATCAAATATCTTAATCTGCTCCTGCCAGCCTTTTCCCCCCTGTGCATGCTTTTTGGGGTTCACATGGTGGAGATTGCACTCTTGGTGTAGGTTTGCACTCTGCTCATGTTTGATTCCGATCCACATTTGGTGTGAGGGCCGTGGGTATGCTGGAGAGAGCACTGGAATGAGAGCAGACCTGGCTTTCGTCCCCAGTTGTGCCATTGTATAGTTGCTTATCCCTGTGGGAGTCACCTACACTGTATGGGCACCTGTGTCCTCTGTAAAATGGAAGACTTGAAATTCATTATCTTTGATTCATTTTAAGGTCAGTGTTTTGAACACGTGGCTCAACTTTCACCAAATACCAATAAAAGAACTCTCTGCTTTGGCACTGAGAGACTGGAAAGAAATGCCAGTGTATTTTGACTTAAACTTTGCTTTCTTTTTCACTGACACTGTATGATGAAAATTTTCAGACATTCAAAAAGTTGAAAGTTTTACAGATCACCATTAAATTTGTGTTACACTTGCTTGATCACTTCCTGTCCATTCAGTAATCTATCTGAATTTTTTTAATGATTTCAAAGTAAACTGCAGACCTCCCTGCTCTCATCTCTGTATGCTTTGCTTTCAAACGGACCTCTTGCTCACCTGACTGCATTCCTCCACTCTAACTGCCTGTGTTTTTTTAATAGCTGAGAAGCTTCAGCATATTGACGATCAGTTTGCAGGTGCCCACCCTGAGCATCCAAAATTAGGATCTTTAGAACAGAAGTTAAATGAATACAAGAGAGAAATAGAACAACAGCTTCAGGCAGAAATGCATGAAAGGGTAAGTTTATCTTGTTCCTATTAACAAAAGTGATATTTTTGCTTGTTTTTTCATAAGCTTAGGTATGTAGGAAAATATCTAGAATATGTATTAATGAATATGATTCTATATTGTTAATGATATTTTTCTTTCCACTTGATGTCATTTCATTTTGCCTTTTGAATCCTGATAGGTACAGTAAATGAGATGAAAGTAAAGGTAAATTAAACTAAATGCTTTTAGAGTGTGAATGTTAAACCTAACCATGGAGAATGTTACTATTTTTATAGTACTGTTACTGGTATTTACAATTACTTGTGATCAATTGGCAGTTGAACCATTTCAAAAATACTGAAATAATAAAAATTAAAATGGAAGAGAGAAGAAAGTCTGAAAAGGAAATAGCAAAATTCTGGAGTGAGGTTGAGAGAACTTGTCAAGCCAAATCCGAAGCCCTCCTTAATCGGGAAAAGATATCCCTGGAGAGAATTCAGAAACAACAGGAGGTAATATTTTAAAATTGTTTAATGGGTGGCTCTTTCTGCAACTGTTAGATTGGCTCAAAGTCCAGGAGCGAGATGAGAATGAGACATTTGGTGGAACAATTGATGGCTCAGGCCTTAAAGGACCAGTAAGGACTGTGGGCAGGAGTGCACGTGGAAGAATCAGCCTTGAAAAGGACATGTAGACTTCTTTTTCCGAGACTGCTGGAAGGAAAAGTGGAAGGGAATGTTCGTGTCAGGAGTGTGAGACACTCAGTAAATTACCAGCATATGTGAGGATTAGGTAGTGACCTTGAAGAGAGAGCCAGAGCTGTGGAATGGCTACGGGTTGGCTGGGGGGGAACAGAGCAGCTCTCTGAAGCAGATGGGACTGCTTGAGCTGTTTTGAGGTTCCTGCTGAGGTGGGCAACCTGGAATTGAAGTAGAACTTACCAGGTACTTAGAGGTGATTGTTATGTTGTAGCTCTTGGGAGGATTTGGAAGCTCAGTGAGAGCAGAAAGATGATGGTTGGGGAGTGGAGTTATAGAGCTAAATTTATTTGATTTGAGAAAGAGCCTGTTTAAATGAAGACATTGGGGTTCACCATGATGGCGAATGGAACCAGAGCAGAGGGTGGATGGCTACTCACCCAGGAGAGAAGGGAGAGCTACATGACCATCTCAGACATCAAGGAGTAGTTCTGGGGATACTGGCAGATGGAAGAATAGGGGGGACCAAGAGAACAGTTTCATTTGAGCTTCTGGGAGAAGCTGGGGACCAGATGCACTGTGCTTCCATCCAAACAAAGGCAAAGGTTCCTGGAGTAGAGGGGTCTGGGGCTGTAAGCACCATCCATGTGGCCATTTGATCTTGGCACCCAGGAAAGTGACCTGACAGGATGTGGAGAGAGTGAGGAGTGGTGGTAAGTGGGTGTCAGCAGGAGGGATTGGACCCACTCCTTTAGGGAAAAGAGTTCCTTTCCCAAGGGGGTCACACCTGATTGGATTGGCAGCGCAGTTTCTTATGTGCAGCCAGAACTTACTGCTGCCAGGAGATGCTCAAGCAAAAGGCTTCCTCCTGGCTTCACTCCTTACTTGGAGCTTCTCAGTAAGACCCAGTTACTGATGGTGACTGCACCCCCTCTCTGATTTTGTGTAGCATTGCTGGGAATTGCACTTACTTTAGCTGAAAGATGGAAGCACTGGTTTTCAGATGGTGGGTGGTGTTCAGACTAACACTTTCATCTTCAAGGCAGTAGTAGACTGACTAAATCAGATCAACCAGTTAGTTGACAGCCCCAGTCTCCATTTAGTCACAGATTCCCCGAAGGCTCTGGAGAAGGCTGCTATTCTCAAAAAGGTACTATGCCTTTACTCTGCCACCCCAATGTCTGTCTCCTCCTCTCCCTGATAAAACCGCCCTGTCCTTCAAACTCCAGCTTAAATGTTGCCTCCTGGTACACCTTCCTTGATTCCCACTGATGGACTCATTTAGGTGTCATTCCTGCCGTGGAGACTGGACTCTGGTTGTGAAATCATCACATTGTATTATTATTGTTACTCTCCCTTAGTAAGTTGTGAATTTTTTAAAAGATGGGGACTATATTCATCTTTTCATATCCAGCTCCCACCGTGCTTTCTGACATGATATTCAGTAAATCCTTGCTCAGTGAACATGCAAATGGCAGTGTGGCCTGTTTTTCGGGGCTTCACACCCACCAGCTTAGCTTGCTCATGCTGACTGAGGCAGAACGCCCCTATGAATTGAAATTTTCAGGCAGCAATTGCTGAACCATGGGGATTCTGTTTTGTTAAGTTTTATTGTTGAATGTATGTTTTGTTTCGTTTTTTTAATTGAATTTATCAAAAATTTAAGTAACAGATGTTAAGTAGAGTAATTACACAAGGGACGTTAGGAATGTAGGGTAATGTCGCTTAACAGTAATGGGAAAAGTAGTAAATTCTTGTAACTAGAACAGGCAAAATGCATACCTTGAGGTGGAACCTCTTGAAAGTGAAATGGTTCCTCTAAATGTCTGTACTTTGTTCTCTGGAATGTAAGAAGCAGTCCATTAGCCCAAATCTGTTTTATTTTCTTTAACTTGCTTACTAAAAATTAATGCTTTCCTGTACAGATGGAGACAAAAGAAATTTATGCTCAAAGGCAGCTTCTACTAAAAGATATCGATTTGCTAAGAGGCAGAGAAGCAGAGCTGAACCAAAGAATTGAAGCATTTGATTTGTAAGTAATGATTTCATTTTAAATTTTCAGAATCTGTGAGTTTAAAAAGAACTAAATACATATAATTATTCTAATGCTAATTGCCAAGTAGAGTTCTTGGTTGTAAAGGTGCCGTCACATGGTTTTAAAAGGCGCAAGTTGGGAGAAAGAAAGACTAGGATTTTGCTTTTGAAATATTACACATTGGGATGACTAGCAGAGTGAGACACCATCATCAGGCTACAGTAAAACCAGACCAGCACTTGGAAGAAGCTAACAACTCTTAAGAAATCAGTTGCACACTTATATTCAGTCACTCAGACCTAAGGGTTGTATATGTATAAAGTAAATGAGTTGCAAACATATTTAACTGCTTTGCGGCATCAGAGGAAATGCAGTGGCTTTGACTTGACATGTACTGGGTAAAACTGATCCGTGTGTACTTTTATAAAGTACTCACCAATGTTTAATTCTTCACATCTTACCTGTCATTAATGGCAAGCTCACCGGTCTCATTTATGCAATAAGCTTTCTGTCCCATTAGGTTCTGCTATTAGTTGACACTCACAGATACTCTTATTTCATTAACAGATTTGTCCCTAGTCTTCATTAATGTTGTTCTCTCATTTACTGTTTTTATTGATTTCAGAGAGGAAGGGAGAGAGAGAGATAGAAAGATAGAAACATCAGTGATGAGAGAGAATCGTTGATTGGCTGCCTCCTGCACGCCCCACACTGGGGATCGAGCCGGCAATCCAGGTGTGTGTGTCTCTGACCAAAATAGAACCTAGGACCCTTCAGTCCGCAGGCCAACGCTTTATCCAGTGAGCCAAACCAGCTAGGGGATGTTCTCTCAATTCATTTGATTTCTCCTCTCTGCCTAACTTACTCTGCTTTTTTGCAGTAGTGAAGTGATACATTTATCATGAGAGCAAAGAAAAAGTGACAGAATTTAGATGGAGATAGCTCATGATTATATCATCACTTTATCTCCACTTCCCCCAACCCTTCCTCTCTTCTGTATAAGCCAGCAAATGTAGTTTACTGCTCCATTGGCTTACAGATTAGCCAGCAGAGGGAGCTAACACAAAGAGCTTTTATTTCTTGGAATGGTCAGCTTTGTGTAGCATTTTCCATGGCTTGATCTAAGTACCTATGAGCCCAATTCCCTAGATCTGGGATTGGTTTGTGGTTGATTTAAGGTCTCACTTGAAGATCATTCCATTCTTCAGTATTTGGAAGTTCTCATTGATCCATCTACCTTTTCTCTCTCATTTGGCACTCTTTTCAATATTCAATCACTAGATTATTAAATTTCAAAAGCAAATCTGTCTTTAACATCTATGGGCTAATCAGTTAAATCTCACAGAAACAATCTTACAGAACAAGTACTAAAGTACACTAAAGTTTGGTATGTAGCTTTAATGTAATAGCATTCTTTCACCTCTGGATTATGGCTATTTATCATCTGTAACTATTAAGTGTGGGCTGTCTTTTGTGAAAAAGCACTTTGGTCTGGACACTTTCCCACTCCCTACAGCCTGCTCCATCTGCTATTTCAAATGTGACATAACTCGATCAGTTGATAAAATAGATGGAGGACTCTGGCTGTTTCCATTCATTTCCCCGAGGTGACAGTCACATAACAGTTTTAGTCCATGAGCTAAAAATCATGTTATTTTTTCTCTTAAAGTCTTTATTTCAGGTATTATAACTTTTTACTCTGATTTTTATGTTTTTGCTAATTTTAGGGCCCAGAAGCTACAACAAGAAAAACATAAAACTGTGGCTGATGCACTTAAGAGACGGGAGCTGAATATAAAGAGTATGGAAGAGACCTTTGATCAGAAGCTCAAGAATGAAATTCTAAAGTAATTGTTTGGCATTCTTAAGTAATATGTTTGAATTAAGTTGATGGCAACACTAGTGAAGTAGATAAGACTAACATTTTCATTGATAATCAAGCCTTTCCCATTAGTATTTAAGGAAGTTTTACAGAGTTACAGTACAGAGAATAACATATCTGCTCAATCTTACTCATAGCTTCTCCAACTAATGTTTTGAGGGCCTGTAATTTGCTTTTATTTTTAGGGCACCTTGTGACTTCCTCAGCTCACACTGCTGAGCTATAAAAGTGGAATTGTAATCACCTTTAGTTCTCTTTTTCCATACCCCACTCGTACTGCCACTAAGATGGTGATATCTAAAAAGTTATTCTACCCAGTGGTTACAGTGTTTGTCAGGGGACATGTACCTTGTATTCCTTCAAGATTCTTCAAAGCCAGAAGCAAAAGAAACAAACGGAAATTAACTATATGAAGCAAAAAAATGGCAAAGGGAAAGGAAAATACAGATAACTAGTTACTATGGCTTTCCTATAGTCTGAGGTTTATTGTATTGTAGTGACTTAATATGTTAATGCAAAGATGTTAAGCCCATATGGTAACTTTTCTCACCAGTGCTCAGTATAGTATCCAGCACATAATAAGTGTTCAGTTAATATTCGTTGAGTAAATTCTTGTTGAAGAGGTGACTCAACTGAGCTGCTCTGGTATTTCTTAATCATTGGCCCCTTTTTACTGCCTTGCCCATAATTTGTCATTAATATTCCATTACGTAGTACTTGCAAATATTTCCTGAGCTTATTCTTTTTGTAATCTTTATTGTTGAAAGAATTGAATATGTCCCTTTTTCCCTTATTTATCCCTTCTAGCCTGCTACCGCCCTAACCCCAAGCTTATTCTTGAAAATAATTCTGATAAAAAATATAGTACCTTACCATATATTGAATTTGAAATGGTGGATGTTATCGCCACACACTTTTATGTGAGCTCATCGAGTATAGTAGCAAATACTGTGACATACCTGTGTTTGTTAAACTTTTAGGATTAAATGATTAAGGGTGTATATTAACTTACACTGCCACGTAGAACATGAGCTGTTTGGTGGTGTCTGCTTTGGGTATCCTCTGTGACTTTAGCAAGGATTGGAGTTCATAGGATACTCAGCACAGGAGTGCCTCTCCCCCCCCCCCCCCCGCCCCCCATCTCTGAACCAAAAAGTTCGCTAGTAGCAGTTGGTGGAGATAAGTAAAACTGCTTGACAGTGTGCCTTTTTAGTATTGCTAACCCAGACATGAAGGCGGTGGCAGTCGGCTCAGAAAAGTTTGCCCAGCCCCTGAGGCAAAAGTTCTGGTGGATTGGATGTGACTGATTTCTTATCTTTCGGGATTTAGAATCAGTTGTATCAGTGTAAATTTAACTCTAATTTACTTTTTTGTGTCAGTCCAGACCACTGTGGGATAATTGTTCTCAGTAACCTCACAATAACATGAGTTTTCAGGACCCAGTTTTCAGGATTGCAGCAGGCTCTTACTGGGTCTTGTATATTCAGAATTTGGATCTCTGGCCTTAGTCCTGAGAGACCTTGAAGTTATATATGGCCACAGAGGCTCACACCTTGATAGGAATCTGTCCATGAAAGCGACCAGAAACTCATTTTAGTCATTCTGATTCTCAGGTATCAACTTGAGCTTAAGGACGACTACATTGCCAAAACTAACAAACTGGTTGAAGAAGACAGAAAGAATAAAGGTGATTCATTGTTACTACAAAATAACACATTTTTTTGCCCTTTCAATTTTACAAAATTTAAAAAATAATTATTGTCTTTCACCATGTTTTTGCAAACCTTCCTGTTTAACCTTTTGTATATTCACAAAGATCAGTTTTTTATTGGCAGGATTTTAGCCAACTTTACATACATTTTTTATTTTTTTAAATATGTCTATTGGTTTTAGAGAGGAAGGAAGGGGGTTAGAGAGAAACATCTGTGAGAGAGAAACATCGATCCACTGCCAACCAACTGAGCAACACAGTCCAGGGCAATATATGTATTTTCATATATTTTATTGATTTTTTACAGAGAAGAAGGGAAAGGGATAGAAAGTCAGAAACATCGATGAGAGAGAAACATTGACCAGTTGCCTCCTGCACATCTACTGGGGATGTGCCCGCAACCAAGGTACATGCCCTTGACCGGAATCGAACCCAGGACCTCTCAGTCTGCAGGCCGACGCTCTATCCACTGAGCCAAACTGGTTTCAGCAGTCCAGGGCAAAATATAAAATATATATTTTTAAATACCTCCCTCCCTTTTGGCAATCATCAGCCATTAATTATGTTTATGGGTCTGTTTTTTAGTAATTTTTTTTCGATTCCACATATAAGTTAAATCATAAGGTATTTGTTTTTCTCTGTGACTTATTTCACTTACCATAATACCCTCTAGGTCCATCCATGTTGCAAATGGCAAGATTACATTTTTTTCTGTGGCTGAGTAATACTCCGTTGTGTATATAAACCACATCTTTATCCATTCATCTACAGATGGTTGTCTAGGTTGCTTCCATTATTTTGGCTGTTACTAGTAATGATGCAGTGAACACAGGGGTGCATACATGAATTTTCAAATTAGTGTTTTGGGGGATATATGCCAAGAAGTGGAATTGCTGGATCATATGACAGCTCTATTTTTAATTTTCTGAGGACCCTTTATACTGTTTTTCATTGTGGCTGCACCAATCTGCATCCCAACAACAGTGTATGCGGGTGTTTTCCCTCCACATCCCTGCCAGCCCTTGTTTGTTGATTTATTGGTGACAGCCATTCTGATAGGTTCAGAGTGATATCTAATTGTGGTTTTTACCATGAGAGACTTCATTTTTTACTTACAGAAAATGTTATTTTAATGTCTTTGTCTCCTGTGACCCAATTTCTTATTTCTTTAACTTAGTAGAGGCTCAGTGCACAAAATTCGTGCATGGGTAGGATCTCTAGTGGCTGCTGGCGGGGGACTTCTCTTCCCCTGGCTGCCTGCTGCTGCTACTGCCAGCCAGGGCAGGACAAGCTGGGGGGAGGGGCCCCTTGGTCGAACTCCTGGTCAAGGGGACAATATGTATATTAGGTTTTTATTATGTAGGATATTTGTATGCTTCATGGTATTTCCACTTGACTATAACCCCCGGACTCAGAAGGAAAGTTGAATGATTTTTCAATCTCGAGGTATTTTACCTTTCAGTATATTTCTAGGAACTTGCCTGTGACAAGAAGTTGAACTTCAGTGGAAATTTCAAAGGACTTCTTGGAGTAAACCAGGGCTGGGTACTTGATGGAGACCTGCAAGGACACCCAGCGTGTGGCTGCTCCTCTGTGACTATCTTGTGGAGACTAATACTTCTTTAGGAATTAGTACCATTATATAGTCAGCTAAATTATTTGTTGATGACAGTATATGCATAGACTTATATTAGATGAAGTGAAAATGACAGAAGAGTGACCTTAAAATCGTAAGACAAACCTTTGTGTTTGGGCATGAGGGCTCTAAGCACCTGGTGTCACTCTGGCTGGTGTGTGTAATAGGAGGAAGCTTACCACCTACTGACCGTTAGGACTAACTTCCCATCACCTGTTGGGTAAAAGGGCTTATTTCTTACTTGCCTTACTGGTTTTGGACTCTGACATCTGCTATCTTAGATGATAAAATAATGGTTCTGACATTGGTCACAAATTCTTAAATGAGTTCTGTATCCACTAGAACAGTGGTCGGCAAATTGCGGCTCGCGAGCCACATGCGGCTCTTTTGGCCCCTTCGGTGTGGCTCTTCCTCAAAATACCACGGCCTGGGCAAGTCTATTTTGAAGAAGTGGCGTTAGAAGAATTTTAAAAATGTGGCTGTCAAAAGAAATTTCAATCGTTGCGCTGTTGATATTTGGCTCTGTGGACTAACGCATTTGCCGACCACTGGGCTAGAAAAACATGATGATTAATTGGTTGGCTCTCTTTTTCAGAAAAAGCTATACATTTGCAAGAGCAGCTTTTGGCTCTTAATTCAAAAAAGGAAGAACTCTATCATTGTGCAACTCGTGTGAAAGAACTTGAGGTAATTGCTAAGCCTATTTTTTAAAAATCAATGTTAGGCAGTATTTGGAATTTTAGTGTCATACATAATTTAGCTTGTTACTGTCTTAATGTATTTGGACTATTTTATGACCAAGAAGGTGATGGCCCAACTTAAATTAATGCAGTAGTTCTTCCTTTCCGTCTTAGTTTCCTAGGGAAGCATGAGAAGTACATCCTTTGAGACCTGGAGTTCTGCTTGAATCCTGTGTCTCTCCCTTCCTGCTTGTATGCCTCGGAAAAGTTCCTTAAACATTGGGGTGAAGCCCACATTCCTTGGTGGTTGAGGTTCCTTGTTGAGCTGACTTATGTGCCTAACCCATAGCAGGTGGCCAGTGCATTTTAGTTTCTGCCTCAGCCTCTTCTTCCTTTCCCGTCATTAGAAGGTGAACATTGCGGTCATTACATAGGGGATAACCACCACCTCGCAGGTTAAAACAATGAAATGTGTTTCTCACATGCCACTTTATTTTCCTCTGTTCATCACATGTGCTATCTGAAGGACAGAGCTAGAACTTCACAGAACCTGAATATATCCTGCACAGAAAATGTATTTTTTGCAGCTGTAATGACTTATTTGAGAACTTTGCAGGCGTTTGTATATAAACATGAGCTATACAAAGAAAAGGAAAATACCCACAGCATGTTTGTGATAGTTCACTTTTTTTATATTTAAAAACATTGATACAGTCTGATTGCTATTGGGACCTTAGTTGCATCTGGAAAACAGGTGATAAACTTAATCAGAAGCGCTTGCTTTTGTAAGCCAGGATTTTGCATAAGTAGAAGGTTGGATGAACTTCCCCCGAAGTCAGGCTCTTCTTACTGCAGAGAATAAGACTTCTGTCCAGTGACCTTGATTGCACTGTGATGCCCAGCTTAAAGCAGCCTGCCAGCTTTTGAGTAAGCAGTACTGCAGTCACTGTTCATTGAAAAATGCAAGTTTGTTTTTTTCAATTCCAGTTTGAGCTGGAATCTCTCAAGGCCCAGTCCTTAGCAATCACCAAGCAAAACCACCTGCTGAATGAAAAGTTGAAAGAGATGAGTGACTATTCACGTCTAAAAGAAGAGAAACTAGAGTTGCAGGCTCAAAATACATTACTTTTGCAGCAACTGGAAGAGAGCAGAAATGACAAAGTGCATCTCTTAAACCGTATGTCTTTTTCCTGATTTGCATGTCTTTGTAATTCCTATTAGCTTAATATTATGTATGAAACTGCTTTGTGCAACCTGTAAAGGGAGGCTTCAATCAGGACAATTTTATGCACCTAAGATTCTTGATTTGAAGTTACTGCCTTTTTGCTTGCTGTTGTATTAGCAGTGCCACTAAGGAGAAATATTTCTAAACTGTACAAATCTGCCTCTCTGGATTGTACCAATTTCCCCTCGCCCTCTGCTGTTCAGGTTTGGCCAGTGGGGTCACCCTTACTGCTGGCACGGAGGGATGAGAATGAGGTGAGGTGGTTGTTATCCCCTCCCTGCCATTCTCCACCCCCGACTGTGTACGTTGGCTGTGGGCTGGCCCTGTGCCTCTGAGCCCGCCAAGATTCCAGTGCTTGCGGGATGGCTTCTCACCAGCGTCTGTGCCTGTGCCAGCTCCTTCTCTCCACTTCCGGGAATTCTTCCCTCCCTGACCCTTTAGACCCAATGAGTGTGAACAGCATGGGCCCATTGCGAGCCCAGGGACCCACACCATCTTCTGTGGCTACCCTGTAAGAGTTAACCTTTATTAGAGGGTTCTTCAGGGACTGAAATGGGGGAGCTCCTTCTGCTGTCTGCCTGGACCCCAAGTGCTGCTGATAGATGCACAGATCAGATTGGACCTAGGGGTGTAGTCATCAACAGGTTCTGATGGAGGGCTCCTTCTATACCTTCTGTATGTGGTAGAGGAAAGAGGTGGGCTATCAATTTCAAGTTAACTTGAGGATTTTTGAAAGGATTTTGTTTAACTTGCAATGGGAATAAGAAGAGTAGTGAAGTTTGCATTTATTTGCATCCATTAAATTCTGAAATTTGGAGAATCAGAATTGCTCTTAGTCCGTTCCAAAGAATTAATATACTATTAACTACATGTGAACAAAAAAATACAAAGAAAGAACAATTTAAAATCTCCTTAGCTGCTTTGCTAAGTGAAATGAGAAAACTTGCTGTTAATAATCACTAGGCTTTTTTACCTTCTTAGGCATAGCTCAGCCATCTCCTGAGCTGGTAAATTTGCAGAACCAGTTAAAGAAAGCAGAAGCTACTATCCTGTTAGGGCATAAGGAGTTTGAAAACCACAAGGAAGTTATGCACAGACAGCTGCAATGTGAAGTGAGTATGTTCTTTGGCTGGCCAGGTGTTAGGCCAGTCCACTATGTACACGTGTAAACTTGGCCTGCGCCATGCCATTGTAAAGCAGATTGATTTTAACCTCAAAAATCACTCCCCCACTATGCTGAGGTATCCTTTTCATCTGAGAAAATGCTTGAGTGATGATATGACTATGTTCATAACAGTAATAAAATCCTGAGGAAAGCAAATTCATATAAATACCAAAATTGTCAAAGTGCTAAATGGTGCCCACTGGTGTGTCTCTTGGTTCTTGCCCTGGGACTTAGAACTACTGATATTCTGGTGTCTGCCCCATGCCCTGTAGAGCTGCTCTTTGAGATGAGTGGAAACGGAGGCGGGAAACTTGTGCTCTGTTCTTGTCTGCTAGGGACCTGTGGTATACAGGCATAAAGCTGCTCAGAATGGGCAAAATGGAAAAGAGGATAAGCCGGATAAAATACTTGTCCCTTTTGAAGTGAACTGGGATTTCTTTTACACTGATTTCTTTCCCTTCTCTAAATCTTTTTTCAGATTGAGCATTCTGCAAAGCTGAGGGCCAAGATATTAGATTATGATGCCTCTGTAAAGACTTTAAATATGCAAGTGGCTGACTTAAAATTGCAACTGCAACAAACTCAGAAAGGTTAGAGACATTTTAACCTACAAATGTGTACATGTGTGTGTAAAACTTCTGATGTATGGAAATATGATTATTACTGAAATTTTAGTAATTTTCAGTAGGGGAAAAGCCACAGAAATATGCCATTTTAGAAGTAAAACTCCCTGTCCATTTCAGAAATACCAACCAGTCATCAGCTAATGTGACTTGCTTTTACATGTGCCCTGTGGCTTGGGAGAGCCTCATATCCCAAACAAGAAAGGCGTGGTGGCGTACCTCAAATTTATTGTGGATCTAGGCTTTTCTTTTATATTTGTTACCCTGATAAGATCAGTCTGACTCTTATGTGGTTTTACTTGTTTGAGAGAAGTGGGTGGCTTTTGTTCTATCACCATACATAATACAGTGTTTTTGTTTTTGCACCCCGATTTTGAGGTTAGTTGATTGACCCTTGGGCACATTTAACTGGGACACAGAAGTCATTTGGAAGGGTTACTATGCTATCATGTTACTATTGCATGTTTTCCGTGAGGATGCATGCTGTCTGCCCCTTCCTACTTCATAACTGAAGCTGAGATGCCTCTTTTGCTCCTTTGAAGCTCAAAGGAAATTTTTGTGTGTTTGGCAGTTGAACTAGTTTCCACACTTCCTGGTCTCCACACGACCAGGCCTTCCTCAGTTCCTGGTAGCACTGTTTCCTCCTCAGTTGTTATTCTCTTCTCCCGCAATACTTTTGTTTTTATCTCGACTAACTTCTACTCCTTTCTGTTCCTTATTTTCTCTCAATTTGCCAACCTGCCTGCAGCTGAACTAGTGATCTCGAATGATGAAAAATAGTTTGAGGCTGGAACCTTTTCAAACACATGCATTACTTTGGAAGCATTGCTGGAGAGTAGTGGCCACAAGACTGGCTGTGCATGTACTGGCTTTGCTTAGGGAGTCCCAGCATCTGTAAACCTCACTACCTGTGTGACCCAGCCTCAGCCCCCTCCTCCCCCCCCCCCCCCCCCCCGTAATGTGGGAGGAGGAGAGTTAAGACCTGTGGCTGCAGGTCTTCACACCCTTAATCTGAAACTTGGGCCCGACAGTGGTTTTGCCACAGCCCTGGGAGTTTGCAATCAAATGTATAACTGTCCATGCTGGGTGGAATAAATAAAGATTATGAATGGGCTTGCATCAGTTCAGGTCAAGTTTATCAACCAAGTGAGTTCAGGTTCACTTAGGCTTTGCAACCAAATAAATTATGAAGAAGTTTTCAGTTCTCAGAGCTTTTTGGATATTAAGATTGTGTATTGTGGATCACGAAATAACATGTATTAAGAAAGAAGGCCTATGAAGCTGAAGCTGATACATAAAAGCGCCCAATAAATGCTAAGAAATAATTTAGTATTACCATAGCTTCAGAAATTGTTTAGTGTGCATGTTTGTTCTTATCACCACCTCCTTTTGTTTTTCAAAAAATAATTCTCAAGCATGTTTCAGTTTTCTCTGCTCATTCGTCACATTATCTCTGTGTAACCTGCAGCCCTGGAGAACGAAGTCTACCGCAATCCAAAGACATCTCTGTTTCCTCATTCTGTCAGCGGATTCACGGGGCCTCCTCAGGATGAAAGAAGCAGGAATCTCTTGAAAAGTCTTCTCAGACAGGAAAAGCTGAAGGCAGACACAATTGCAGCAAGGGTCTTAAGTTACACAAATGCAAGCACGGATGGTAGCTCCCCAGATTCTGACATAGAGTTTGTAGCAAGCACCAAGGCAAGAATGAAAGAGCTAGAGCGTGAAGCCGAAAGCTTGGAAAAAGCTTTCCTAAATTACCGTGATAGAATTGGTAATGGGCAGTACCCCACCACTAGAAGCCCAGTGTCCAAGAGTCTGCCACCTATGCACTTGCAAGAAACTCTCAGGAACATCATTTCAGGTTCATCGGAAACACACGTTTTTGCAGAGGAACCAGCTGTGCCCACGCAGCCTGCAGGCAACATGGCACAAGCGCTGGGCAACGCAGTCTCATGGCTCTGCAGAGGCTACGACAGACGCCTTTCCTCCACTCCTCTTGCTAAACGAAGCCTGGATGGTGAAATGTATCTGGAAGGTAAGCTTTTTCAGAAAGGGTTGCAGGACTTGGATGGTCCTCAGTGGACGTCTTATCTGAGTAAGAGGGGGCCCTAGACAGCAGGAAGGAGCGGAAAACTCATGCTTAGTTGGACCTGGGAAAGCCCTGGGCCTGAGAAATCTCTTAATTGTGTCCTCAGCTGCACCTGTGGTTGCCTGCTTACCAGTGGCTTCTCACCTATGGCACAACATTGGTGTGGGAGGCAATGGGATAGCATGGCAAGTTCCAGAATTTTGCTTGGCATGCAGGTGTGTTCAGAGGACAATCAATGGCTTTTCCCCTACTGTTGGTTGGTTTTATATATTTTATTGTCATCACTGCAGTTTCATTTAGGTGTTTGAATTGTTAATGCTGGGGATCATTTATACATCAGACTCAACTGTTTGCAAGAATTAACAGAATTTCATTTCAAACTAATAGAACTTCGAAACCACATTGCTTTTTCCTCCATGTAATTTATTCTTGCCCCGGTATCTTCTGCCCCTTAGGTGTGTGCCAATCCCAAGTTGCTTTTCCCGGTTCTTGTCCAGAAAGAAGATCAACTGAGTCTAGGCACAGCTTCTCCTTCCATTTGCTCTCCAGCCCTCTGGAGCAGAAAGCCGAGTAAGTCCCGCGTTCTGATTGGCCCAGCTCAGTTTGCTTAGCTGCATGGGGTCTCAGCCCTGGCTTGTGTGGCGTTTTTATTTTTTTTTAAATGTATTTTTATTGATTTCATAGAGAAAGGGAGGAGAGAGAGAGATAGAAACATCAGTGACGAGGGAGAGTCATTGATCTGCCTCATGCATGTCCCCTACTGGCGATTGAGCCTGTAACCCAGGCATGTGCCCTTGACCAGAATCAAGTCCGGGACCCTTCAGCCAGCAGGCCAACGCTCTAGCCGCTGAGCCAACCCAGCTAGGGCTCGTGTGGTGTGTTTTAAAGGGACGCTCAGGACCGCGCGGAGTGTAGGATTTGATTGCAAGATGATGTGTGATCTTTGAGAATCATCTGGATTACCTGGGGAAAATTCATTTTAGTAAATAAGTAATTTTTCTTTGTTTGCTAAACCTGATGTGTGCACTACTAACTACGGTAGCAATAAGTATCTTCATAGTTCCATGAATAGACTCGGTGTATAGAGATAAAAAAGCAACATACAAAATCTGCAAAAGCAAATAAATTCAGTTTATTTTTAAACTTGGTAGTTTCCCACATCATTAAAAGGTCATTTAAAAATATTTTGGGCCTGGCTGGTGTGGCTTGAGCATTGACCTATGAACCAGGAGGTCACAGTTCCATTCCCAGTCAGAGCACATGCCTGGGTTGCCAGCTCGATCCCCAGTAGGGGGCGTGCAGGAAGTGCTGATCAGTGATTCTCATCATTGATGTTTCTGTCCTTCTCTCCCTCTCCCTTCCTCTCTCTGAAATCAATAAAAACATATTAAAAAAAACATTTTTGTATTTAAGTTCAAACAAAATTCTAATTTGTCTGTTGAGATAAATTCTGAATTGGTAGGTTGTAGGGTCTGATTGTTGAAACAGAATGGGGTAGACGTATGTAGAAGCTAGACTGTGGGTCACCCTAGGCTGCGATTGTTGAGTCAGATGTGGGACTCATGTCTGTGCATGATCCTTATGGAGGGAGACTCTGGCTCCTTAGTTCTGGTCTCCAGGCTGGATGGACATCTGTCTGCTGTCAATTCAGTCTCAGTGTACAGAGTTGCAAACTGGCGCATATACCCATCATGGTCCTAATGCATGTAACGTATATGTGTTTATATTGCGCGCTCATAAAGCCAAGAGGAGAGACAGGACACCCATGTGGGAGTTAGGGCACTTGGAAGCACATGTAGTATTGCATCTTCAGCTGACTCACGTTGGTTTTCTATAGAATTTGTTCTTTTCAAAAAATGTTTCCTGGTTCTGGGAGAAATAAACAGCATTGAGAGTGCAGCATTATTCCCTGTCACCAATAGTGCCTGCCTCCCAGTGTAAGGTGGTTCTGCAGACGGCACGAGCCAATGTCTTGGTCACCGGAAATGATGCCTGGCGCCCGGAGTGCACTCAGCGCAGGGCAGCTCTCGTTCTCACTGAGCACAGTTCATTCTCTAGTCTTTTTCTCGAGTCACGAAGGCTTTTCATAGTCTTGTGCTCTTGGTTCTACCCTATTACAGCTTCACACGAATGAATTTTATTTTTCCAACCTAGGCTTTATCAAAGACCAACTGAAGTTGAAGACAATAATGAATCTCCAAAGATGGATGAACTATCTTTTAAGGATAATGAGGAACTTGAATCATCTTTTGAATGTAAGTTCAAAGATAAGTTGAAAATGTAGAAAACTAAGTTTTGGTGAAACATCTCCATTGTTATAGAAATCACAGTAGTTACAAATGACATTTGTATTTTGTGATAAAAACAAAGATAGATTGCTTCATATTTATTTATTTTAATACATTTTATTGATTTTTCACAGAGAGGAAGGGAGAGGGTTAGAAAGTCAGAAACATCGATCAGCTGCCTCTTGCACACCTCCAACTGGGGATGTGCCTGCAGCCAAGGTACATGCCCTTGACCGGAATCGAACCCGGGACCTTTCAGTCTGCAGGCCGGCGTTCTATCCACTGAGCCAAACCGGTTCAGCTGTTTTTATATCACAAAGATTTTCAGGGGTACATTGAGTTCCATTTTTTAAAAACTTCAGGATAACCAATAATTTCAAGTTGGAGCTAAGCCCATAAGTGAACCTCCTTCACGTAATTTCCCAAGTTTGGGATTCCCTCAGATTTAAAATAAGTTGGTTTTAAAATTTTTTATTCCTTTTTATGGAACATAAAGATGCCCAGTTATTTTCTTTAAGTTATACAGATACTGTCGATTGCCTCAGATGTAAAAAACTCATTCTTAGTGAAAGAATGGAGGTGAAAGTATATTAGCTTCCTTGTCTGGAAAGAATTCTTCTTTCCTGTTGGGTTATGAATCTAGTTTTGAAAACAAATCTAATTCTTTAAGTGTAAGAACACTTTGAGAAGCGAATACATTGCCAGGCGGTTATGCTGAAACGTCTTAAGATTAATTCTGTAGGGAAAGTTCTGGCTTGGTCGCTTTGATTGAGACTTGAGCATTCCCCCATGATGCACTGCCTTCTCCTGCTGTTAAGGACTCATGGGACACTCATTTGTACCCCTTATAGATGCAGCAGACATGTCAATGCAGTTTGAAGTGAATGGCTTCCACTCGGTTGACGACCTGTCTCATTTGGGCGCGGCTGCACCCGCTCTTCCTGATAGATCTCTTTCCTCTCAGTGTTCAAGTAAGCTTTCTTTGGTGGTAACTACAGGTAGTATGATGGGTACTGAACGCCAGTCTGTGCCCTGTAAGTTATTTCATGTATTGTGGGAGTGAGCTTAAGTTATTCAAAGTCTTAGGGTTGGGGTGTTAGCAACATTAATGACATTTCTGTAGTAACTCCCAATCTGAACATGTAAGCAGGAGAAAACTGTGAAGGAAAGGCTTCTCATTTATTCTTCCCAGGCCAATGGCTTTTAATATGTTTTCCTTGTCCAAAGTCTGACAGAGTAGTTACCTTTCTGTTTAAGACACTTTTGCAAAAACCATTCCATCTTGAGAAATTATAGTGTAACCATGAAATGGTGGTTAATAGCCATATACATCGTCAGTGTGATTCGTGTGTTTCTTTAAAAATTAGGGCATAAAAACCTTTATATGTCAGTTTTCAGAAGGACTGATGACACTAGGAGAAGTGGTCATCAGACTTGTCTAGCCCACTTTCTCTTTCCTCTTGGCTTTTCCAGCTTACCCACTTCCCTCACCAGGGTGGGTGCACAGGGAGGAAAGCGGTAAGGGAGAGGAGAGTTCATTCCAGCCAGCTCCTTTTCTCCTCGAACCAAAGGGTTTAAGCCTTAAGCTTGAAAGGAAGTTCAAGTAAAACTATCTCTTGTCCTCCCAGTGTTTGGGCAGGACTATCATGCCCAAAACCTGTGTGTGCAAAGCCTCTTGTAAGTAGTTTCTTGGTTTAAGTCAGCATACTCGGCGATATGAGGAATTGCTGAAAGAAGCAAGAGACTCTGAAAAGGTTGATGTTGCTGATTCTAGAGTAAATCCTTCTGGAAAGCACGCATTCAGCGAGATTTGATCAAGAACCTCCCGTGTGCTGGGCACTGGGGCATGCTGTCGTGGTCCAACCCAAGCTCTTGCCTTGCGTCATGGAGCTTCTAGTGGGGAAGTTGGACAGTGAGCCATCACTGAGGACGTCCAATGGGTACCCAGTAGGGACAGTGGCCACCCAAGAGTGGGTGTGATAGACATTTGGCAGAGACCTGGGTGAATAGGGAATAAAAATAATGTAATGCAAGAAGGGAAACAACTGGAGTTGATAGGTGTGGCAGTCGGGTAGAGTCATACATTAGAGACTAATGGTTAATTCAGAATCCTAAGTAGCGCTACAGAGATTACAACCCATTGTGGGGGTAGAAATGCAGGGCGTGGGGAGAGCGGAGGAAGGAGAAGGGGTGAGGAGGATAAAGAAAAGTGATACGGAGGGGAGGACAGTTGAAGTTGGTCACGATAAGGGTGACTTGTGTTCATCTCAGTAAAGCAGAAGGTGGGTGCCAGGCCAGGAGTGAGGCTGGGGGCTGCCAGACCATAGTTGGATCAGCAGGCCAACAGTCAACAGAATGGAGCAGGGACTCCTGCAAGCCATTCGTGCATTGGTTGGAAAAACTGATGCTGGAAGCTACTTGCTCTTTATTTTCTGTCCCTTTAGGCGCAGATGAGAAAGAAGTTGGAGAAGAGAGTGAAGAAGAAAGAATATGGAACCTGCTGAAAGAAGAAAAGCAGAGAGAAGCAAAAAGACAGAGTGAACAGAAAGCTTTGGAAAAGGAACGAAGAGAACTGGATCAAGAAAGGGTAATAACTAGAGCTCAGTTATCCATGTTTCTCCATGGTACACCTTTAGTGTGAGTCCTCAGTGTCCCCTAAAGACATAGCGGTAGGTAACTTTCAAAAAGCCTGCTGCTGCAGGCATGCTGATCCTCTCCTGTGCTTAAGCACACTGAGAAGGAGAGCTTTCCAAGCCTGTGGGCATGCGTTTTCAACTGGTCCCGAACACACACCTGGAAAGGGGGTGGACTCTACTTTGCTGTCTGTAGATCTTTCCTGTGTAAGGGGGTTTCCAGGTCAGCTAGCTGGGCACAGAGGAAACTTGGGAGGTGGCTTCCTCAGGCTGCCCTGCCCTCCTCCCTTTTGATTGTCTTTGCCCTTCTCTGTCTGGATTCTGGCCCCTACTCTGCCACTTCGCAAGCCTGCTGGACCTTACATAGATTAATCTTCCAGATCGTGTTCCTTGAACTCCTGGTTCATTTGGTCTAGAGCACAAGACTCGAGGCAAAGTAATCCCATTCTTCGTTATATGACTTCCTATCCCCCTTTGATGGTAGCAATGACTTCAGTGAAAAAAAAGGAATGGCTTTCTGGCATGTACATTTTACATAAGAGGTCAGAGTTATAGTATTAAGTGTTTTTAAAATTATATGTGTATTTTCTGTTTTGCTGGCCAAAATTTGACAGCAGGTAATTGAAGAATCTTTGAAGATTGAAATGGAGGAGGAATCAGAAGAGAGTGATGAAGAAGAAATGAAAGACAAATCTGCTTGTGGTGAAGACGCTTTGAAGAAATATATGAAAATCATCCAGAAGGACCAAGACCCAAAGCTGGATAAGGTACTGATGCTGTAAACCGGAGGTCTGTGGTGGCGGTGCGAGGGCTTGTGTGGTTTGATGGAAAACTTTGGGTAGGACTCTGCCTTCTCTGTCCCATGGTACGCCCATAAGCATCTGTAGACACAAGCTGCGGACCTTCCCCACACGCCACACACATCTATAAAAACAATGTTTCCCCTAAGTGGCAGCCCTGGCCAACTTTAAAATCATTTTTTTGTGAGAATTTTCAGCTGAAAATATTCAGGAACACCCGAATTGTGAGGGATGTATTTATTTTTATAGTATTCATGGCAGATTGATTTTTTAAATTAAGTTCAAAATATCGTGGTGTGTGGGGATGATTTCCGTTTTGGACGTATGACAATTAACTGGCTATTGGAGACAAAAAGGTAAAGGCAGAGAAAATCCAAAGTTCAAATGTAGTCTTGAGTCTCTTAAGTGTATTACATTCTTGACAGAATTTTAATGCTTTTGCTTGGGTAAACGATTGAACAGATTTTGAGTTGTCCAGGTTTGTAAAGGTTGAGATGTCTTGTTTTCAGAACAAGAATGAAATTAATGAAACTACTATCAGTGAATAACAAATGCATTGGTACTAAGATAAGTCTGGAATACTATGGCTATTGCGAATGCACAGCGGATGGTTTGAGCGTGCTAAATTTCATGTCTAAAAGTCACCTTTTTGGACCCTTAAATTATATTTCAAAAAGTTCTCAGAGATATCAGAAGTGTTTAATAAAATTAATCCATATCTAATTTAAAAATTATTCTTCCCCTTCTTTATCAGAGTGTTGGAGAAGGCTCACAAGTGGACACACTGCCCTCTAGTGACAAAGATGAAAGGTGTGCGTTCCTTACCATTGCGTTCGTATCCAAACCATTAGCAATCAGATTGCTGGCTTTGACAGCCAAAGGCACCATTCACATGCAGTCTGCCTCTAAGAAATTATTGAACTAATCAAATTACTGACTTCAAAAGAAATCGGTTGCATTTTGAAGTTGTGATATTGCTACTGATACGAATTGAGAGCAGAAACCCTACAGGGAAGGAATGGGAATGTTAGAAAGGTCCCCCAATGAACTGATAATTTAACAAATTTTTGTCTCTCCCTGATTTAGTTTCACAGGCCTGTCTCATGAAGAACCAGATGACTTTTGGTGAACACATCTGTCGCCCAGCTTCTTTCTCATGTAACACAATAAAAAACCTATGTTTTCTGTAATAAACAGAATTCTCAATAAAAATTGCTTATGTAATCCAGCGTGGTTTCTTTTTCATCATTTTATTTGGTACTCCTAGTGTATAAACCAAAAATTATCTAGTCAGGAAATTCCTTTTCAGAATTTTTAATTCTTAGGCCTTTCATTACACTAGAATGAGCTTCTAAGGGATTTTCCCCCGTTTTTCTTTTCTTCTTTTGTGTGTGTGTGTGTATGTTAGATTTTATTTCTTTGAAAACTTATTGGTCAAATTTAATCCTTCATTTCGGAAGTTTTTCGGTGTTTCCTGCTCTCCAGAGTTGGGCTACTGCCTGTAAAACTGGAGGCCATCTTCCCCAGCACTCTCCTTCTGATTTGTGCCTGAAAATAAAGACACAGGTTTTCCATTCTAGCTCCAAAAATCGTATCGCACACTGGGCTTTGCTTCAGACATCTTTGTCTTGAGAATGAACCCAAACCCTGAGGTGATCAGAGAAGATAACATTTACTGACACGTACCGTGTGCCAGGTACACTTTAAACCTGTACCTGTGTTCGCTCACTCAGTGCCCAGATCGGCCATATGAAGTGTAGGGACCGTGAGTCCACAGTTTACAGATGGAGGAGCACGGGGCAGAGGTTAGAGACGGACCGAGATCTTGTGACCGTCTGATTGTGCAGCCAGGACCCAGGTGTTGAGACCAGCACTGCCTCTATCCTGGGCTGTGCTGGGGCTGCTCCCGTGGAAGACATCCCAGGACCAGGGTTGGCTCAGCCGCTAGATACTCCTCTCCAGGATAACCTTTAGAAGCTTCACCCAAATCAAGGTAAGTGCACTCAAACGCAGCACCAGCATAACTTGCACACAGGTAAGAGGAGACCCATTTGCTGCTGCCCCCATCTCATCTTTGTACTCCTGTAGCTCTCAGTCCAGCAACTTGCTGTGGGAGCATCTTGGGAAAGTTCTTCAATACACCACCATTATCACCAAAAGTGCATCCAGGAGTGCTCTGAGGATGAAACCATTCCAATTTGCCTGGACTCGAAGGCATTGTAGGGAAGCACGTGACTTGGTTGAAAAGTGTAAGGATTCTCTGGAAGGTTGGAGGCCTCTAGGGGATTCTTGCCAAAGGCAGCAGACCTTGCCTTGACTTTCCAAACAAGTCTTAAGTTCCCAGGTGTTTTACTGAAGTCTTTACATTTAGACTTCAAAACACCCTTGCTTCACACGGGCGCAGCGGGGAATGAAGTGCTTCACGCCAGCGCCAGGTGAGAACGCTTTGCTTCATGCTGGCGGGGCAGGGAACGAAGCAGGGACCGAGCCTCTGCACAGGGTGTTTCCTAGGGCCTAGCGAGCCAGCGGGAGAGTCTCGGTCCTTGAGGCGTCCGTGGTGTGGGCTGGGCCAGGACAACACCATACTTTCAAAGAAAGTTGTTTCCCACTTAAATATCCTCTGATGAGTGTCTTTAAAAAAGGCACTCAGCCATGTCACACCTTGAAAAGTTAAGGTAATTCCTTAATATCACCTAATATCCACTGTACATTCAAATGTCTTTGTTTCAAAGATGCCCTTTACTGTGGGTTTGCCCCCTCCGGGGCCTACCCAAGGTCTTATTTCAGCCCTGATGTTGGGCTGCTTCCCCTGACCATAAGTTCCCAATGCACTTCCAGCCAGAGTTAAAGGGGGCTTCTGTTTTTAAGGCATCGCCATATCCAGTGCTGTCAGGCCCCTGTGAAAGCACCACTCCTTAGGTCCGGGGTGCTGGGAGCTGAAACAGAGAGGCTGTGAGGCCCACCCAGCTCACCCAGGATGCTGGCCCCCATCACCCGCTCCCAATTATCCTGGCCCAGCCTTCCCTATGCATACCTGCTCGGAGAGGCAGCTAGATGGGAGGCCGGCGGGGGTGTGTGGCCGCAGAACGAGGGAAGGGAGGCCTACACCCTCCCCCAATCCAGAGAGGCTTGACAGTGGACCACAGGGCACGCCCTCCACCCGGCAGGGCTTGACAGAACCTCAAGGTGTGCTTCCCGCCCTGGTGCTGGGCTAGGGTACTTCAGGCTGCTCCCCCCACCCCAGCTCCAGGCTGGGGGACCTCAGGCTGTGCCTCCCACCTGGTGCAGCTTGACGGGTCTATAGGCCACCTCAAGGCGCACTTCCCATCCTGTTGCTGGGTTAGGGGACCTCAGACTTGTTCTCTCCACCCGCCAGGGCTTGACAGGGGACCTCAAGCCACACCCCCACCCCAGCACCAGGCTGGGGGACCTCAGACCATACCCTCTGCCCCAGCACCAAACCAGGGGTCCTGAGGCTGCACCTCTCTCCCGGTGCTGGGTTGGAGGACTTGAGGCTGTGCTTCTCTGCCTGGTGGGGCTTGATGGGGACCTCAGGCCATGCCCCCCATCCTGGTGCTGGGCCAGGGGACCTGAGGACACACCCTGTCCTGGGTGGCTTGACAAGAGTGGGACGGTGGGGTCTGGATCTACCCCAATGTGGGAGGGGGTCGGCTGGGTCTGGGTCTCATGTGATTTTGAGGCACATGTGAATGAGTGGGGACTTGATCCTGGGCCTTGTGGTGCTTCCCAGACTCTGACAGGAGGAAGTTTTTCATATACATTTTACTAATTTTCTTCAGTCTCTGATACTTTTAATATAAAGAGCAAATAGCAATATTAAATTAGTTCCTCTAATTAATACCCTTTTAGTGTGCACGAATTTCATGCACCGGGCCACTAGTTGCTATAATAAAAGCCTAAGGAGACAGACAAACAAGGCTGTCTGGTTCCTTGAGCCACCATAGTCCCTTAGCCCACTCTTTTACAAAAACGTGTCAAAATAATCATTTCTCTGTCACTCAGGATCTGCTGGTCAGTCCTAGCAGGCCATTTCCCGGGACATGAGACTTTCAGTGCTAACTGATGACCACCCAGCTCCTAATACAGAAAGGAAGGATTCGTCTCACCAATTCTTCCAGGAAAATCCTAGAGCCGAACATTTTCCTTTACAAATATGAGCTGGGCGGAATTGTTTGTGCCAGTGATACTTGTCTGGCCCTTAAGTTCTTTAATAAAGTGGTTGCCTTTCAAGGCTTTGATTGTCCACGCCTTCTTTGTTCTTGGTGCTGCCCAGTAGTTGAGGTTGTGTCCAGACTGTCCCTGCTCCAGTGAAGACAATCACAGTCAGCACCTAGATACAGTCTGATTGGAAGCCAGACTCCGACAGTGACTAGGGAAGTGGACAGTAGTTCCCTTTACCCAGTGTTTCTCTTTTGGCAGATTGTTAGCCATGGTCTGAAAATATTAGATGGGAAATTCTAGAAATACGTTGTCCTGAGTAGCATGATGAAATCTCACACCATCCTACCTGGGATGTGAATCCTCCCTTTGTCCAGTGTCGCCTTGCTGCGTGTGCTACCTGCCCATCGGCCATTTAGGAGCCATCCCAGTTATTAAATCGACTGCCGAGGTAGCACAGTGCTTGTGTTTAAGTCACCTTTATTTTACTTAACAATGGCTCTGAAGACATTTACATAACTTATTACAGTATCCTAATAAAAGTAATGTGCAAATTAACCATTCCATGACAAGAATGGCGGCCTCCATAGCCCTAAGATGGTGGTGCCCAATCCCCTCAGCCCTGCTGCTGCTGGAGTGTCCGGGCCTGTCAGCTGGAGCAGCCTCCCCACTCCACTGCTGCTGCAGTATCTGGGCCTGCCAGCCCCTCCAGGGTTTGCAGGGACCAAGCAGTGAGGCTGGGTCTGCCCCCAGACATGGCAGACAGAGCCTGGACAGCAGAGTGTGGGGGCTTCCTTAGTGTATCAGTGTCGGTGAAGCTCCCAGGCCCACCAGACAGAGCACACTGCAGGGCATTGGGGCTTCCTTCGCATGGTGCATGGCGGCAGCAGGCAGAGAGTGGACAGCAGGGCATGGGGGCTTCATCTCCATGGATGCAGCGAAACCCCCAGGCCCTGCAGAGAGCAGAGAACCACAGGGAGTGGGCCTAAGCCATCAGTAGGACATCCCTTGAGAGCTCCTGGATTGTAGAGGGTGCAGGTTGGCCTGAGGGACCCCCGTGCATGAATTTTGTGTACCGGGCCTCTAGTAATGTTATAATTTTTCTACTTTATTATTAATCATTGTTAATCCTCTATTGTGCCTAATTCGTAAGTTAAGCTTTGTCCTTGGTATGTATGTATGTATGTATGTATGGAAAAAACAATGGTACTCTCTGTGGTTTCAGGCATCCACTGACGTTCTTGGAAAGTATCACCTGCACAGGTTGGACTGCTGTAGAACTCCTGGGACAAACTGGGAGATGCATATTTTTGCCTACTCCCTCTGCATTTGGCCTGGGTGTATAGCTGTGGGTGTGTGGTTTTGCCCCTGGTAAGAACTGCTTCTTTGTTTGCTACAGTCTCATGGGACTTGTGAATGTATCCCTCCAGGGACCTGCCCCTTGAATGGCAGCTGCTAGCCCTGGGCAGAGATGTGTATATAAGCTTCTTTCCGGAAGATACTGGTGATTTGGAGCTGGTGGGGAAGGCATCCTTGGCTTCTCTAGTCTCTAGGTAGGATGGCACTTGGCCCCTAGATGTGTACTAAATTAGAAGCCATACTCTTGGGCAGCAACTTTTAATATATTCAAATAGACCCGTTTCAAGGAAAGCAGGACTTGGTGAGTCTAGAGCTGGTTTAAAACTGTTTTCTTTGTATGTTATATTCTTGTGGGTTTTATGGCCATAAGCCCAGGTGGCCTTAGAGTGGTGTTTGGGAGCCCGTCCCAGGTGGGTCTTAAAAGCTGGGGCACTGTGCAAAGCCTTTGCTCTTCGGGAGAACCTGATTGTATGATGGTGTGCTGGGGATGGTGTTTATGGTGAGACCATATCTCACACTGTCCTTTCTGTTTCGATGGTTCTATTTTCTTGTTTGCTGCATGTATAAGAGCTCAGCTATTTTTTGGATTTCTTCGAGGAAAACTTATGTGTATAGTGGTACATTCGGTGTATCCATGGGAGAGAGTAGTTCAGGAGTGTGCTATTGTCACCATATTGGACCAGAACCCCTAGACAACTTCTTAATACTTTATAGTATTATCCAGTTTTCTCCCTGTCTTGTATTTTAAAAGCCCTATTTGAATAACTCATTGTATACTTTGCTTTCTAGCTTGGGGTTTGGTAGCGTCATTTTTTTCAGTCAACTTAAATTGTAAGCATTTTTAATACTCTATCGCAAGGCAGGTTTTATTGAAAGAAAAGTAAGTCATTTCTCATGTAGCATTTCAGATGGCACATTACCTAGAATGCCCAAGAATACAGACTTCGAGATGCAAGACCCCCTGCAGTCGCCCCTGCTGCCACCCCTGCTTCTGCCTCCCCAGGACCCCCCGAGTCTCTGTTTAAATCTTCCCACAGGTGGGTACAGTAATGTTTATTATATATGTATATAATACATATTTAACATCCATGTGAGAGTGAAACCAGTCAATTGCCTCCTGCATGAGTGCTGACCAGGGGATTGAATCTGAGATATTTGGGGTAAGGGACGAGGCTCCAGTCAACAGCCATATCAATCAGGGCACAGTAGTTTAAATATCAAAACAGGATGATTAGTGGGGCCGTTTAGAAAAAGAATGTTCTTTGTCAAACCTGACTTTTATTTCCTCAAAACTTTCTGTAGTTTTATTTATCCTAAATATTCATTTTGAAAAGTTACCGTAAGGAACATAATTTTTTACAAACATCTGGAACAAATTAGCCTTGCACTGGCTACAGAAAGATGCCATTGTTTGGGAAAAGGCATAAGTAGCCAAGTGGATTCTCTCTTAACTTTTCTAATATTGTGGCTAGCATAGCATTAAGTCAAGGAGTTTTTTCCAAGGTTTTATTGTGGAATTTTGCTCCTCGTTTTTTAGTAGACAAAGTCCTTTTGCTTGCTGATTTTTCTTTTGCATGATTATTATTATTTTTTGTTAATCCACATCCAAGGATATTTTTTTTCCATTGCTTTTTTTTTTTTTTTTTGGAAGAGAGTGGAAAGGAGGGGTGGAGGGGGAGAAAGAAAAAAAAACATTGATGTGAGAGAGAGACATGGATTGGTTGCCTCCTGAACACACCCTAACCAGGGCTGGGGATTGAACCTGCAACCCAGGTACATACCCTCTATTGGGAATCAAAGCTGCGACCCTCTGGTGTGCAGGCCGACACACTAACCATTGAGCACACTGGCCAGGCACTTGTTGGGTTTTTTAATGAGTGGGCCTCTGCCCTAAAATTTTGAGTTCCTTTTCACCTCTTAAAATTTATTTCACAAGGTATAACTAGAGAAATGGAAACATCTCAGCTCCATCCGCTAAAGGTTTTCACATTTGTGGCAGGATTACTGTTGATAACAGACTGCAAGTGAGCTCATCTAGCCATGACTTACACATTTATTCAGGTGATTCATGTAACTGAATAATTACTCAAGTGCTACATTAACAGAAAATATGAAGTATCGTGTGACAAACAGCAGACTAATCGAGCTCCTAATTTGGTCTCCTACTGATTGTGAATGAAGGGTGGTTATTTGGTGGCAAAAAGCTGATTCGTAGTAAGAAAAGTCAGAGGGAGGAAATCCAAATGTGTAATCATGCTGGCAGAAGTAATTTGAAACAGATTATAAAATGAAACCTTAAATAACAGTTTTAGCTCTGCTGCTTTAGAAAATACTGTTAGCTCTAGCCCTGGTTGGTGATTCTCTGTGGTTAGAGCGTTGCCCTCAGACTGAAGGTTCACGGTTCCATTCATGGTCAAGGGCACATACCTGGGTTGCATGCTCGATCCCTGGCCCCAGTCCGAGCGTGTGCGGGAGGCAACCAATATATCTGTTTCACATCAATGTTTCTCCTCCTTCCCTCCCACTCTCTCTAAAAATCAAAGGGAAAAATATCCTCGGGTGAGGATTAACAAAAAAAAAGAAAAAAAACCCTTAGATCTTTTTAAATATTCCTCAATAAATCTTGAGTAGACCTATACCCCAGGTTTGTAAAATAGTCAGTGACATATGGACGCTTATGCAGATTGTCCTTATACTTGCCCCTAACTTAAGTTTTGTGTGATCATCCCATAGGTATATTACTTTCATTTATTGAAGCTAGTCAGAAAATGTCTATTATATTTTTCACAACGAACTGTTACTGGTACTTTATGTAAAATACACCCTACTGGGTGAAATCATTTTCTCAAATTGCTCCCCCTTAAAAGAGATTTGTCAGAAATGAAACATAGCACTCTCTTATAAGCTGGATTTCATAAGAATGTAAAATCGTGATCATGCATACTATTTAAAAATGACACCATACTGAAGACGGAGAAAGAGAATATTTATGTATGTCAAAAGGCAACTGAATGAAGCTATAATTTTATTTCATTTCTCTTAGTACATCCACAAGTATTTCCACCTAAATAGATCTTTAAAATAAGCATACACAAGTATTGACTATTATCTACAAATATTTATTATAACACTGGAATAGAACTACAGGAAGCCCTTGGCACTGATAGAAAATATTGATTCACTGTTAGGTTACAAAAATTTATACATAGCAAAATTTAATGCTCTTTACATAAAAAATATTAGACCACTTAAACAAAACTTTCAAACATTCTTGGTAGTAGCCACCAGAATTAGAAAAGTCAAATTAGGCTTTAGACACCGCTTCTATAGAACACTGGACTCTAATGGCACCTGCACTGCCGGAGGAAACATCGAAGTCTGCCATGCAACAGAAAGCACATCACCAAGCTAGTCCGGAACAACCGTTCTACACGGGGGAGAGCTGCTCCCACTGCAAAAATAGGGTCCAAATAGGCATGTTTAGGCATTAACAACCACAACTGAAAGAATCCAAATGAAATATGCTTGATGTTCAATTTTAATAGCATATTGATAAAGTTATGCTTCCTTTCATTGCAATACAGTTCTGCACATGTATATGTTTTAAAATCCAGGAAAACAGCCAAACCACAAGTTAATTCTTAACATGAATATACATAGTTAACTCTATATTATGCAGTCCCCTTTAAAAAGCACGGATGCACCCAACAGTTATATGTATCATTTAATAAAGAACAACACAAAGTTTACCATCACTAATATCCAATACCTATAGTCACTTAATGTTCTGGTACACAATGATTTAGAAGGCAAGTTTCTTCTGAAAATGGCTTAAACTCAAGCAGTTGTTTTGTTTTTTTTTGCTGAATATGGAACTTTGATTATTCCAGGAAACTAAGATTTAGATAAGAAAAAGTGAAATAAATACCTAATTTAAATTACTTAAGTATTCAAGTCTATAAAAGTAGGAGGTCTGTGGTCTTTTTGTAATTAGGTTTTAGATAGTTGGTATGAAACTGTAAACTCACTTTTCAGACCACATAGAAATGGTTTAGAATGGTGGTCATTTTAATAAGGTAACACTTCTTAAGAAAAATGTTTGTGGAAAAAAAATTCTATGAAGGATTTTGGATCTCCCGTTGTGATGCAAGTTCTTAGAAATTTACAGCAAATACTCATTAAGGCTGAGCTGACATTTATTTCCCAAGAAGAATGATGACAAATGGGTCATTTTATTAAAATGAAGTCTTTTATAAAATTGATTCTGGAAAGCTTGTCAAGGAGTCAGAATTCAGCTTTTTTAATGATAGTTACAGCAGAAGTATAGTAGCACATTTTAGCATTATTGAAAAAAAGATTTCTGATTGGATCATAAAGTTAAGGTGTCCTAATCAATTGTAAGAATCATTTTTGATGAAGCCACTGTTTAATAAATGTTGGCTGTCAGAAATGGAACTTCACACCAATTCCATTTTATTCCCTAGGTACATCTGTTTAAGGACAGATGCCATATATGAGTTTATGGTCCCATACCTTGGTGCTGGCACATCATGGGCTCCTATCAAGGTATATATCGTATTCTCAAATCCTATCTTGGTAGGATTGCTCTAGCAATAAATGTGAACATGCCACAAATTTCAAAAAGATGAACAATCATTTTTCAAAAAGTGTTGCCTTTTAAAATGGCTAACGTGAAACCTCCTGTATCTGTTCTAAAGGAAAAGGTTTACCTACTAGAGGGTTTTTCTAGAAATACATCCCAGCAGCTTGAGATAGACAGTGAAGTGTTTGTAAGTTCTACGTGAGTTTGTTTGGTGGGAAACACATCTGTACTGCGGAGCAGCTGTCTGATGATTTGTCACAGCTGTCAATGTCGGCGGAAGCACTCTGGCAAACGTTTATGTATAAGAATTGAGTTGTTCTTTTGAGCGGGACTGGATATCTTGCAGTTCCTGTTCTTCCTTTGCTTTGATATCTTGGTAAGCCTGCATTTTGCTGGCATCCTTTAAGTAAGCCCAGTTAGAAGACAGTATCATGAGGAAGTGGATCTGGAAAAGAAGGGTGAGCATGATGGCTAGTGAGCATGTCAGGCAAAGCAAGCTGCTAGGTAGATTAGACGGACTTTACTGTAAGAAAGGGAGAGGGTTATTCCATATTAATACTCATTCTGTAATCAGAGGCATCAGATACTGAGAGCATGTTCTAGTAGAGTCAATATTAAAAGGCAGAAGAAAAGTTAGTATCCAGACATTATGCACTTGGGAAAAAAAATAGTCGACGTTATTAAGGCAAAAATAAAACAGAGGGTGCTTTTTACCATTTTGAGAGTAAATTTAAAAACTGATACAGAAGTTCAGAAATGCAGTTATTTTTAAGTAAGTGCGGTGCAAAGATCTTTGCTATCGGACAAAAAAAAATTACCCAAAAGGCCTAAAAGTCTGAACAATGTTTATTTTTAGTAAGTAATAAAAAGCTACATAAACATGGAAAAATTAAGTGAATGTCAAAACCAAACTTAAGAACTATAAGCAAAAGCATGCAGTCTCTGTTAACAAATTTTTAGTAGTAAAACTATGTTTTCCATTTTATAACTGACATTATTTCATTTCAAAAATGTAAAAATCCATATTGGCATTCTTGATAGTTGATGTGGTCAACACTTTTTCCCCCATTTATTTTCCTCATCTTTCCTGCAAAATCTACATCTCAAGTTCCTTATATTTCCTTCTCAACATACTTGAGACCTTCAGATCCAGGAACAGTTTCTCTTCCCATTAAAATCTTATGTGTGCCTGGCTGGTGTGGGCCAGTGATTGAGCACCGACCCATGAACCAGATCACATTTCCTGCTTGCGTGCTTGATCCCCCCAGTAGAGGGGGTGCAGGAGGCAGCCAATCGATTATTCTCTCTCATCATTGATGTTTCTATTTCTTCTTCCCTTCCGCTCTCTAGAATTAAAAAAAAAAAATCTTACGTGCAGTTTGAGAACTGGCTTGAGGAATCAGTTACTACTTACCAAACAACTTAAGGTTATCAATTTTGGGGGTTCTGAAAAGAAGGATTGTGTTATGTTAAAAAAACACCTCACATAAATCCCTTTTTCAGAGAAAACAATTGGGTGGCCTTTATTTTACTTCAAGTTTTCACCTGACTTACTTGAGAGGCATTTATTTGATAGTGAACCATGCAATCATAAAAAAATTTAAATCAAATTTGAAATATATTTATAAAATATTTTTCAGAATGCATCTGACAAAACAAAATCCAGACTAAGACAGTTTTCTTCCATTTCATCTTCGGCACTGTGTTCACTTTCGCCATTGAACTTGGTTACCAAGCCAGTAAAAATCATGGAAAATGCAGGTATTTCAGAGTTTTAATACTTCACTTAGCAATACTGTTTAAAGTTTAAGTTCAAGAAAATTAATTTTTTAATGGGTGCTGAGCAATGTCAGTAAATAACTGAATCCTTTTCAAAATGTGGAAATAGCCAGATCTCATAATTTTGTAATTCACGTACGATAAGTCATCTTATTAACCTCCCATGCAGTATGAGTTGACTAAAGCTATTTACAAATTACTGGTGCGAAACTGCAGAAGCCTAGGTTCTGCTTTAGTCTGACTGTCAGTGATGTTCATGCTACATCGTACAGCTCTAACACTCCTTATGGGCCTCATGCAACTTAGAATTTAGTGCAGCAATCTTCCCGACTCTTAAACTTCAAAACCGCATAGTTATATGTAGTAGCCATCATGTAGATCAGCTGGTGGAAGAGAACAAAACAGGACAGTAAGATATAGGCAGTGAGGGCCACGACACTTCTAAACTTGGGTGGGGAGGGGTGCTAACTCAGCCTATGGCGTTTCTTTTTCCCATTTATAACCACCACAGGCAATTCTCACGTCTAACACACACAAACCTTTTCTCATTTCACTTATACCACATCAGTCTTCAGCTTGGCCCTCGGTATGTTTATTTAAAAGACTAGGGCATGTTTAAAGAATGACAAGATACAGTTCTGGGTCAATAGCATCCGATGAAGCTAAATGCTCTGTTTCCCGTCATCTTTCCAAAACTGTCTACTCAGGAGCAGTTGGCCGAGAGCTGGCAGCAGCCCAGAAAATGGGTCACACTGTAACTTAACAGGCACTTTCTTTTCATGGGCTGTCATGGTAAGGGTTTCAGGGATGGAAAACCTGGAAACGGCTCATTTCTGAGCTGATGAGATTCCCCCCTTGCTTCACCACTCTTAGATTTCTTGAAATCACAAACCAAGCCCTCCCAAAGTACATATCAGTGTGCACATACATACATACACACCTGTTTGTGTTTATGCAGTTAATTCTCATTATTCACAGATGCCGTATTTTTTTAATTTGCCTACGTACTAAAAGGTCTTTGTAACCCCCACATCAGCACTTCTAGCACTGTCTTCTTGTTCCAGCTCTGTCTGAGCATAAGTGTCCTTTTTGCAATCTGTTTAGTGCCATGTTTTTTGTATTCTGATTTCACGCTTTAAATGTTCCCTGTTCCAGATGCTGTGTAGTGTTTTTAAGTGCAAGAAGGTTGTGAGGTGCCTTCTGCAGATGTATGTACTGAATGAGCTTCATTTGGGTCCGAGGCATAGTGCTGTTGGCCAGCCACAAGTTCAGTGTTAAATCATGTCTTCGCCCTGACTGGTTAGGCTCAGGGGATAGAGCGTTGGCCTGCGGACTGAAGGGTCCCAGGTTCGATTCTAGTCAAGGGCATGTACCTTGGTTGTGGACACATCTCCAGTTGGGGGTGTGTAGGAGACAGCTGATCAATGTTTCTCTCTCATCGATGTTTCCAACTCTATCCCTCACCCTTCTTCTCTGTAAAATATATATATATATATTTAAAAAAATCATGTCTTTGAACAGAATCATACAAAATAGGCTTCTGTATTTGATTGGTCTGACAAAAACTGTTGTGACCAAAGGCTGCAGAAACCTAATCGAGTATTCCCCCAAGGAGCAAGGGTTCTGTGTTTTTTAATTCGGTGTTGAGAATAGTTTATTAAGCATACCTTCTGTGTACAACAAGAGCAACAGTGCAAGTGTGTATGTATAAGTGTGTATGTGTATATGCACATTTCCTCATGTGACCATTCATCCATGCTTGAAGTCATGAAAGTAAGGGCTGAATAAACCACATTGCAATGTTCCCATCCTAGTTAACAGGTTCCCAGGTACCGGTACCCTCCCTTCTTTCCACAGAATACAATTTACATTACCTACAATTGGTGCCAGGACAGCCAACTAGGACACCCTGTGATCTAGACATGAGTTGGTTTACACAGGTGAAGTTTAACCCACCTCGAGTCCTAGGAGTGTTTCCTGGAAGGGAAACCTGTCGTTACAGAGACTGCTGGGAGGGGGAGCTAGACCAGGCCAGTCCTCAGGCCCTTACTCACCAGGGCAATGACGGTGGCACCAGCTCCGGCACAGGCCACAATGAACAGGTGATAGGACATGTAGAACTAGGAAAGAAGAGGGTGCCAACATGAGCATGTTGTGTGTAATAAAGTGGCCTACTCCCATTCCAACACGCTGTGCCATCTTTCTGTTTTCGCAAGGCTGGGTATAAGTGTGCATTCGCGTCCAGCCCAGTTGGAATCACCTGGCGGGTTTTTAAACTTTCTGATGCTCTAGATCAGTGGTCGGCAAACTGTGGCTCACGAACCACATGCGGCTCTTTGGCCCCTTGAGTGTGGCTCTTCCACAAAATACCATGGCCTGGGCGAGTCTATTTTGAAGAAGTTAAAAGAAACTTAAGTTTAAAAAATGTGGCTCTCAAATTTCAACCGTTGTACTGTTGATATTTGGCTCTGTTGACTAATGAGTTTGCCGACCACTGGCCTAAGACCATCAGAAAACAGATATTTACATTACGATTCGTAACAGCAGCAAAATTAGTTATGAAGTACCAACAAAAATAATTTTATGGTTGGGGGTCACCACACCATGAGGAACTGTATTAAAGGGCTGTGGCCTTAGGAAGGCTGAGAACCACTGCCCTAGACCAATTAAAGCTGAGTATCTGGAGGCTGGGGCTCAGCCATCAGTCTATCATAATGCTGCTTCATGACTGCAACATGCAGCCAAGGTTGGCAGCTGCTGTCTTGAGCCATTCCACACTGGATATACACATTGACCAGCCAGGTCGGCAGGGGCTCATTATTTTGGTAACTGATTGATTTCTAAAAGCTCATTAGGGTTCTCTTATACATGTAAGCTTCTACTGGTGCATTCAAGAGTGTTATAAACCAACTAGATGCCCAGTGCATGAAATTCATGCACTCGGAGATAGGGAGGAAATATTCTCAGTGTTTGTGGTTACCTCTTTCAAAGTAGGTAACCACAAACTAATAGATATGAGTAGATAGAAACTAACCAATTTCCTTCTGAAAGTTAATATGATCTTGAGACTAAAGTCCGAAAAAGATCAGATTTAAAAATCAGAAAGTATAGACCTATTTTACTCTTGCATATACACTGAGTGGCCAGATTATTATGATCTCTGAACACATAATAATCTGGCCACTCAGTGTATTTGTATCTCAAGTGGGTACCAAAAGTATTTTGGACTTTTGCTGGCCTGTGGCCTCTTGAAGTCTAGGAGCCCTCGGGGGATATCTGACTGACTGCTTAGGCCTGCTCCCCAAGGGTCTAAGCCAGCAGTTGGATATCCTTAGCTCGCCAGCCAAGAGCTCAGCTTCTAGCTAAGTGGCACTCCCCCTGTGGCAGTGCACTGACCACCAGGGGGCAGCTCCTGCATTGAGTGTCTGCCTTCTGGTGGTCAGTGTGTGTCATAGCAACTAGTCGTCCCACCATTTGGTTGATTTGCATATTAGCCTTTTATTATATAGGATGCTTGAAGAATATTCTAGGGCCAGAGGTTTTAAAGTGGAAAGTGTAAGGATTTAATGCCAATTAAGGGTGCCCTAGAGATAACAGCAATCACTCTGGAAATGTAAATGACTAACTGTGACTTGACTATCTATAAACTGTTGACTTACATGCAAATACAGGGACACTTTCCCCTGAAAATTAATTTACACTTGTTCTGTGACAAATGTTCTAATTTGAAAAACTGTGAAGGTGAAAGAGAAGAGTCTATATTTTCAGATTTGCAAGATTGGGGTCACTTCCAAATTGTTACAGAAAGAGAAAGCTTTCTGATTGCTATGATCCTTAATGAAAGGGTGGACCGAGTGAAAAAGCCATCTTTTAGGTCCAAAGTGGTTGAGTACTGATTACATACAGTTCACTCTTTAAAAGTCTGCACAAAGGTCTTTCCTTGACAGCATGTGAGCCATCCCTCCTGCTTTTGCTCCCAGGAGAATGGACTCTGTTTTGCTGTGATCATCTCTGAGCCTCTGACAGGAGAGTGCTTTACCTCGTTGGTGTTGCAGATGTTCTCTAGGGCGGAGCCGCATATTTTTCCTGGGAAGGCATTCCAGGGAATGATACCTGTGAATTGAGTCCCAATAAGAGTTAGGTGTTAGGGCAGACTACAATGCTTCCTGCTCTCCCGTCCTTACCACTTCGGAAGCCAGTCACAGTACAGTTGTAGGTCACAGTCTTCATCAATAATGAACACACCTGCCCTCTGCAAAACAGGCTTTTGGAATAATTCCCAGTTGGATTATAGGGCATGAGTAAAGTCAACTAGTCTGGAAGAGACTTAACCTGTTATTATTTTTCTACAAATTATGCTTTTGTTTAGTTGAGTTGATATCTGTAAAACATGATTTTCAAAGTGAAGTTTTCGTTGAACCGGTTTGGCTCAGTGGATAGAGCGTCAGCCTGTGGACTGAAAGGTCCCAGGTTTGATTCTGGTCAAGGGCATGTACCGTGGTTGTGGGCACATCCCCAGTTGGGGGTGTGCAAGAGGCAGCTGATTGATGTTTCTCTCTCATCGATGTCTCTGACTTTCTATCCCTCTCCCTTCCTCTCTCTAAAGAAATCAGTAAAAAATATTTTAAAAAAAACCCACAAAGTGAAGTTTTCCCTCCTATGTATCTATGAATTATAGTTGAGCAGCTCCAGGAGGACACCCTCCCCCATAAAGCATTTCATCATGCTGAGGTCAAGTCCATTTCCTCATGTTTCCTTGGTCTGTGACCTTGTTACTCAGGCTCTTTGTTAGTGGTTTGCCATGAGATACGTTCTGAAATTAAGAGTCTGTGCTCAGAAAGTTTCATGGCAGTTTGACAGAGTAATTTGTTTTTGTTAAGTAACTTGAACTTGTATCTTGTATATCTTTGCTTTTATACTCATTTCATTATGTTTTTTTAAATGTTTTTATTTCAGAAAGAGGATGGGAGAGGGAGAGAGAGAAACATAAATGATAAGAGAGAATCGTTGGCTGTCTCCTGCACCCCCTAGTGGGGATCGAGCCTGCAACCCCAGGCATGTGCCCTGACCTGGAATGGAACAGTGACCTGGTGTCATAGGTTGATTCTCAAGCACTGAACCATACCGGCTGGGCCATTTTTATTGTGTTTTACAAATGTTTTGGAAATACTTTGGGATTGAAAACACTGACCTTTAGCACAGAGTGTATGGCCAGCACAGTCCGTGGTCTTTCTTACTAACCCAGACTCCTCTCTGCAGCAGCACCGTGCATTGGGGGCTGCTGCTCTTTTTTGCCATTAATGAGCAGGTGCATGCTTAAATATTGAACTCAGCTCAATTTACACTTCCGCAGGAGGTAAGGAAGGAGGATTTTAAAACATTCCTTATTTCCTCCATCCTCGCTGTGGGCCAAGAATAAGTCTTCGTGCTTCAGAAGAATGGGAAATGACAAGTCCCTAGATTGTCAGTGGAGCCAGTGATTTCAAATATAGGCTAAAAAGATGACCAATGACCAAAAATATGTAGTGGAAATATTTAAGAATAAGGAAATGATTTACATTGAGACATTCATTTACAGATGCTTTAGAAATCAACTTTAGGTTCTTTTTTTTTTTAAGCTCTGTTTTCAATCCATCAAAAAGAACAGTGTGGTTGAGCCTTGGTCTTGATGAGAAGAGATTATTAGGCTGATGAACAATTTTTAAGATAAATTTCCTATTATATCATAAGGTAAGAGGCTGAGGATGTCACAGGAAAAACAAGCAACAAATATGAAATGCTAGTCATCTCTCCCAAAGCTCGGAAAGAACAGTTACTTCCTCTTCGGTGCTAATGAAAAGCTGTTTTCCTCTCCTTGTTTCTGCCAAGAACAGAATTTCTGCCAGCCTGGCTAGAAACACTAATTAAACTCCATACATAGGGGATGGTGCCTTCTTTCACTCAGCAGGGAAATCAAGTCTCACATTAATTGACAGGCACAGCAATGGCCCCTTCTGTGGTGTGTCAAAATGAACCAGCCGTGGCTGCTTGTTGGGATAATCCCATTCATTTGAAAACATGTTTGAACCCGCCGGCTGTCACAGAATATGTTCTCATGGCTTTAAAATACATTTGGATTTTATGTTGTGTTTTTCAGTACAGATGAAGTTTAAGCAGTTGGTCATTTTGAAAAGACCTGCTTTGAAGAGTCGGACATACAGATTGATTGACATGCAGTGTTCTGGATGGAAAATAAGATGATACAAAACTGAAAAATTGAAAAAAAAAGTCCACTTTTTATAGTGAACATCTTTTTTTTTTTATTCAATTGCATTATGAAGTAGCTTCTCATTAAAAAATGCTACTTTCTTGAAAACATAACAAAAATTTTAAATGGCATCCTTTTTCCACTAAACCCTAATGATCTTTCCATTCAGAAAATGGGGCATAATGAGGGAAAGCGTGTATACACCATTCCAAAGAAAAGATCGTGATGATTCAAAAGATGCCCATGTAATAATGAAAAAGGTGCAGACTTATACACGAGAGCATAAACATTAACGGGGGATTAAAATGAAGTACCGTATTGTCGGATATCCACGCAGATCTGCTCCACACTGGCTGTCCCATTGGTCTGAGGTGACTTGATGACTTCACAAGTTGACCATATGTTGTAGAACATAAACACGGGCACCGCAGAGAAACCAAACACACCGAGCCAGGCCACTCCCAGCACATAGGTGAGGAACACAAACTGAGCCGAAAAAGGACAAAGAATTGTCACTGAACCTGTCAAGGTGTTTCCCCGGGAGGAAGGATACTGCATCCCACATTCAATTCGGAGCACCGTCTGGCCCCAGTAGCAACAAGGCAAAGTGACAAGGGCAAGCACCAAGGGCTGGCAGCCGGGGCAGGGTGGTCACGCCCTCCGGAGATAGAATATAGAAAGTGTTTACTACCTAAGCCCAGTTAAAAGTCCTTTTAACTAACAAGGACCAGAGCTGATGTCCCTTGTCCAAGATCATAGAGTGATTTAGAGACAGGCTTCCCATGTGGTATTCTTTCAAAACAGCAGTGCTGTACTTACCTTGGGACAGTGTCTGGGTGGTTTCACGGGCCACTGGAATTATAATTGCATATTAATTTTCCCCAAATTAATGTCTCTTACAGAATAGATGGATGGAATAATAGTCATGTAAGACGTCCTTTCTCAAAAGGAACCTCGCTAGTTTCATGATCCTGTGAAATTACTAAAAGCATTAGATCTTGAACCTGTATTCAAAGTTGAAATAGCCTTGAACACAAGTTGAATAATGCACAGTGAATCTGATCAAATTCTCATTTCCCCCGAGTTGTTTTCATCTTTAAGATTCACGGCGCCTCTGCAAGCAAAGCCCTGGCTTAGGACAAAATTCCGGTGTTCACCCCCAAGTTGCCACGCAGAATATAATCACATTGCTGAAGTTTCTTCCTAACCTGCCTTGACTACCAATTTTCAGAGCACTTTGAAAGGCTGTTTCAAACACATTGGGGTATTTATATTTTCAGAATGTGCACCCACGGAGCATGTGGGTGAAGGTTCAGAATCCTAGTTTGGCTTAGTTTTTCAGGCTGCTGCTGAAGAGGTGAAGTTTCCATCTAACTTTCCACACTGCAGGAATACCTGGGCCCTGCCAGGCTGGCCTGGGGTCGGCTCAGACAGGTCACCTCCTGTCGGTCATCCCAGGAAACTGCAGGAACAAGGCATTTTATCTCAAGGACATTCACACTTTGGGAAGCATTTGCATTTCTAAAAGTATTCAAAGCAGCAGAGTTCAGCAGTTTCACAGGCTCCCTCCCCAGTGTTTAGGGGTGGGCCACTCCAGACTAGGCTTTCTTTTCTTGCCCTGAAGAAGAAAACTTTCTAATACATCACAAAGACTTGAAAAGGGCTGGTGATTCTTTGCTTTTGATGAGCCTTGCTTTCCCACAGCGGTCAAGGCCCTGAGGATACCGGGTGCCCAGTGGAGAGGGCCTGTGGGGACAATCCCATTCTGGTGGCCTCTAGCATTCAGAGTTCTGTCCTTAATGGCAGATTGTGAGTCGCACACAGAGCCTGAAATGATCGCATTCTGGCCCTGGGCAGACATGGTTTGTCCCTTCTCCTTTGATCTAGAGGAGAAGAGAGCTTAGAAAGAGCTCATTAAGACTGGGCTGCTGTGGTTCAATAGTTGAGCGTCAACCCATGAACCAGAGGGTCAGGGTTCTATTCCTGGTCAGGGCATCTGCCCTGGTTGTAGGCTCGATCCCCAGTGAGGGGCATACAGGAGGCAGCTGATTAGTGATTCTCTCATCACTGATGTTTCTAACTTTCCCTCTCTGGAATCAATAAAAATATATTTTTAAAAAGACTAGGTTATAAAGAGCTGCACCGCAGAGGGAAACTCTAAGGGGGTTGAGCAGCTAGTACGTGTAAGGCTCTAGGATCACAATCCACATTCAAGACATGAAGAGAGCATTGAGGCAATATGCAAGTCCTCTCCTTTCATTGTGGGAACTCTATATTTGAAAAGTCTTCAATACCCTCATTACCTCTACCTTGATAAGGGAAATGTTGGATGTAATACCCCCCCATATATTTTATTATCAATAATATGTTTGAAGGTATTTTTAAGTTCTGAACTCTAAATGAAGAACACCACAGGCATACCTCGGTTTTATGGCACTTCAGAGATGTTGTGTGTTTTACAGACTGAAAGCAAAGACCCTCCAGGAGCAGAAAGATTATGACTCGCTTCATTGCGGTGGTCTGGAACCAAGCCTATTGTATCTCCAAGGTGTGCCTGTGTGTGTGCGTCACGGGCTCTCCCTGCATCCTCAGCTCAGAGCTTTTCTCAGCTACACACAGTACGGAGAGGTGTGGCTCTGGCTGTGCATCAGACCATCTGAGATCCATACTCACCATTCCGCTGATGCATCGGCCACAGGCGGTGGTCTTAAACTCCCCGTGCAGTTCCTTCACTGCACTGGTGGTGTAAAAGCCTTCTGCCAGCAGGATGATCCCATACAAGAAGAAGAAGGATGCGATTCCATAGATGACATACTGCATCAGTTGGATTCTACCGAAAGGAGGGGGAAAGCCTGAGGATTTAAATCCGCTGCCTGGGAAACGGTGTTTTCAACAATGGAGGGAGGACATGAGGGTGGTGCTCGGGTGGCATCTCCTGCCAGTCTCATGGCTGCAGTGGGCTTCTGGGCACTCCGGAAAGGCATTCCTGCCCACCCCACTGCATCCTGGGCCTTTTGTCCAACATGGGATCACTGTTGAGGCGTACAGCCTTCCCAGACAGGGCAGACTTTTCCTTTGGTCAAGGGCAGAGGCCCAGGTCTAACTTGTAATACTCAAGTCCTGTGCCGTGGGGGTCAGAATCCTCATTTTGCAAATAGGTAAAGAAAGGCATTGGACATGTTCTTTCTGCCATATCAAATGCCTCCCAGCCAGGCCTACTGGTTAATGTTATGATAAAGCCCCTAAGTAAGCATTCAGGGCTTCCTTAGGAAATAACTTGGGCAGATTTTTTTTTTTTTTGCATTGAGATTCTCACTATGTAAGTGATGATGTGTCAAGAGGTTTAAGGTACAAAAAGTTAATTTACAACTAATTTTGCCCTGTGAAAGCTGACAGGGACCCAGATGACAGTTCCTCAACCTTTGGCTGTGCTTGGGAACTACTGGGGGAGCTTCAGGAAATACTGGTACCTGGGTGGTATCCCCAGAGATTATGACTTAATTGGTCTGGAGCAAATCATGGGCATGGGGGATTTTTAAGGATTCCTGGAAATTTGAGAGCCACTTATCAAGTTCACTAGCTAATTAAAGAAGCACAACTTTTCCAGGGTCGGTTGTAGTAAATATTTTTGGTCTTCTTTGCACACAATTGTGTTCATTAAGTCCCTTGTCCTGTTTGATCTTCCTTATAATCTCCCT
Organism: Antrozous pallidus; assembly: GCA_027563665.1. NCBI lineage: Eukaryota > Metazoa > Chordata > Mammalia > Chiroptera > Vespertilionidae > Antrozous > Antrozous pallidus. The sequence continues at coordinate 138,539,971 of CM050509.1, read as the reverse complement.
TATCCCTGACCATTACTTTGGATGTCATTCATGAATAGATAAAAAAGCATAACATTCCCGAAGGACTCTTCAAACATGACTTCATTATTGAACCATAAAAATCATTCGTGCCTTTTTCAGTCTGGTGGAGAAGTTTCTTATAATCACAAGACACTTAAATACTGTGAGACTTTGGGAGTCAAGGAAGGAACAAGAAAATGCTGGAGGCAATAGGGAAAGTATATGAAGTACATGAATGCACTGCTTCGGGGCTTGCACAGTTAGGAGAATCTGTGAGCAGTTGACACTCCACTGAAAATGGTTTCAGAATGGGGAGGCAGAGATTTGGGGCTCAACCACCCCCAAATTTTCCCTTTTCTGCATTGGAAGGTGTTCTGGGATTTGTTCTGCCTGAAGAATTAATGACAAAAGTCTGCTCCTGTAGAACTAGAGGGTAGTCCTCAACAGGGTTCCTATTATTCCAGGGATGGTCGTTTCCTGTGAGACCGCTGGAGGGCGCCTCTTACTTGGGAACCATGATAAGCGGCGTGATGATCCACAGCATCACCCTGCCATGCCCCCCCCCCCCCCCCCGCCCCGTGTCCAAGGCTACAGTGTGCGGAATGTCCTATGTATGCAGCTTGCCATTCCCAGGTGAGATCCCAAATGCCCACTGCCTTTTTGGCTCGTTCTTTTTTCCTTCTCTCATGGACTTTTTTCTGTCTGCGTACAGTGATTTTTTATGAAAAGCATCAGCTTTCTGCCAGGAGAACACACGGCAGTCTTTCTGAAAACATGGGGCGTGGCGCTTGAAACACATTTTTAAAGGGAAGCAGGTACTTACACCTCACTCAGCACAGCATGGTCCCTGGCGTTGGTGGAGAAGTGTTGCTCAAGAATCGCCACAGTGCCTGCAAGAGCCACATGTCCACAGCCACAGAACAAAGCCACCCCGGAGAAGCAGAGGATGGTGGCCACCAGAGAGGCGTAGGGGACTCCTCCCAGACACTTGATGCAGCATTCGAAGCAACCTGGACCCAAAGGAGAGAAAATGCATCTGTTATGGGCAAGATGCTCTGGTCTTCATGAACATCACACATTAGCAAAGAAGGTTCTACTCTTCCATCTCTTCTCAGACCCTATGGTTAACAGTGCAACATCCCAAGGGCCAGTGGGGTAGTTGTCATGATCTCATAGTCTGTGGGTGGAAACTCTAGGCCTCCAAGAGGGAACGTAGCTTAATTTGCTCAGGGTGAGTGGCAAAGCAGCTACTGATAAATAATTATGTAGTAAGTCACAATTCTAGAGTTTCTCGACTGACCTGGGTTGGTGGGGGGACAATCACTCCCCTAATAGTCAAAAGAGAGGCCAGCAGGGAAGCCGCAGTTCTACCAAGAAAAGCTACCATCAAGTTCCCCTCAACCTCAACCTTCTGGGGTTCCAAGTACCTCTATTTCTGTAGCAGCCAATGGCGTTACCGAGCCCTTGTGTCCTGGGAACCAGAAGAATGAAATACAGTAATCATACTGTTGCTGCATTCAGAAAAAAATATGAACGTGATCATTTTGGAAAGGTGATGGGTATTTTGGTCCCTAGAAGTACAGAATCACCAAGGCACAGGTGAGTGGATCCCCTCAAGTTTCATTCATGTCAATATCAGAAATCACCTTAACTTTGTAATAAAAATGTCCCCCAGCCCACCAGCACAAGCAGTTTATTCATAGTCCTCCTCCTCCCCGGCTTCCATCTGTCCCCTTCCTCGACACACATGTTCAGAATAAGAACCCAGAACTGGTGGATGACATTTAAGTACTTGAGGAAAAAAAAAGCAACAGAAGAAAAAAAAAAAGACAAAATGAGCATCCATGAAGTGAAATGAAGGAGAGAGAGCCACAATTCACTCTTCATCTTGAGAAGAAAAAGTCTTCTATTCATTTTTAAAATAAACCTTTACTTGAGTTGGCCACAGAGACCTCCCCAAGGGGCAAAGTCAGTTGCCATTTTCAGTTTGGAGACATTTATGTTTCGGGAGAGCAGTGCTGGCCTCGGGATAATGTCACTACCTCCCTGACCTCCTGTCCCTGTTGATATTCTCCAGACCCTTAAGTAAATGGCTTGTCAGGGAAATCGAATGCTGAGTGCATTATGAGGTCTAACAGCAGTTCATTAGTCCAAGGCAGCGCATGAAACCAGCTACATTTCTTTTCCCCAAATGGTCTTTACAGGAGACGGGAAGGGGATACCCAGCATAAAACACTGCAGACAGGCTTTTCCATTTTGATGAGCATCCCATTTTAAACTAGCATTTGCTTAACCGCACCACATTACCAGATTTCTCCAGCCACATAAAATAATAGACCAATGTGTGTTGTATCATTCACAATCTCTCCACTCCTAGTCTCTATTATACAGTACTAGAGGCCTGATGCACGAAATTTGTGCATAAAGGGGGCAGGGGGTGTCCCTCAGCCCAGCCTGCACCCTCTGCAATCTGGGACCCCTCAGGGATGTCTAACTGCCCATTTAGGCCCGATCCCGGTAGGATCGGGCCTAAATGGGCAGTTGGACATCCTTCTCACAATCCAGGACTGCTGGCTTCCAACTACTTGCCTGCCTGCCTTCCTGATTGCCCCTACCCCTTCTGCCTGCCAGCCTGATCACCCCCTGGCTGCCAGGGGTTCAGAGCAGGGAGGGATGAATAGGTGAGCCACAGGTGATCTTTAGGGCAATGAAACTGTTCTGATACTACATTAATGGTACATTTGTCAAGACCATAAGATGTTCAATACAAAGAATGAACCCTAATGTAAACTGCAGATTTTACTTTTGTTAATAATGTGTCAATAAAGGCTCGCCAATTATAATAAATGTATCACATTAATTTAAGATGCTAATAATAAAAGCAGCTTTAATGTGGTGTGGCCAGGCCTCGGGGTGGCTGGCACAGGTCTGGACCCCCGGCTGGGTCTGGGGTGGCCATCAGGACCCCTGCTGCCACCCCAGGTTTGCTGGGGCCAGACCCCCGGCCGGGTCAGGGGTGGCCATAGGAACCCCTGCTGCTGCCCCAGGTTTGCCAGGGCCAGGCCTTGGGGTGGCAGCGTGGGTCCGGACCCCCTGCTGACTCTGGGGCTTCGATTGGACTCCCGCTGCCCAGTGGCTACATTGGCCTGCTGGTGCAGTAGCAGCCCCACCCCTCACCTCACATGCGCCTCAGCCCTACCCCCGCTCCTGATTGGCTGGTAGCGTAGCGAAGGTACAGTCACATTAGCATATTGCTCTTTTATTAGATAGGACTAGAGGCCCGGTGCACAAAATTTGTGCATGGGGAGGGGAGAGGGGTGTCCCTCAGCTCAGTCTGCACCCTCTCCAATCTGGGACCCCTTGAGGGATGTCCGACTGTCTGTATAGGCCTGATCCCATTGGGCCTAAATGGGCAGTCAGCCATCCCTCTCACAATCCAACTGATCTCCTACCTACCTTCCTGATTGCCCCCAACTGCTTCTGTTTGCCAGCCTGATCACCACCTAACTACTCCCCTGCCAGCCTGATTTATACCTAACTGCTCCCCTGCCAGCCTGTTTGCCCCTAACTGCCTTCTTCTGTAGGCCTGGTCACCCCTAACTGCCCTCCCCTGCAAGCCTAGTACCCCCCAACTGCTCTCCCCTGCAGGCTTGGTCATCCCCAACTTCCCTTCCCTGCAGGCCTGGTCATCTCTAACTGCCCTCCCCTGTAGGCTTGATCACCTCCAATTGCCCTCCCTTGCAGGTCTGGTCCCTTCCAACTGCCCTCCCCTGCTTGCCATTTGTGGTGGCCATCTGGTATCCACATGGGGGCAGGATCTTGGACCACATGGGGGCAGCCATCTTGTATGTTGCAGTGATGGTCAATCTGCATATTATTACTCTTTTATTAGATAGGATAAGTAACAATATGCATGCCTGCTTCCCTGGCTAACAATGTCATATCTGGTCCATGCATAGAAATGAGTGGCCTGGAGGCTGGGCTAACATGGTAGCCACTAGCTCATGTGGCTATTTAAAATAAAGTAATAAATTCAGTTCCACGAGCCACATTTCACATGCTCAGTAATCATACATGCTAGTAGCTTCCCTATTGGACAGAGCAGATAGAGAACATTCTGTCATTGCATAACACTGCTTTGGAAGATACAGTTTCATCTGTCACACATTTGATTTTCTATAACATGACCTGGGTTCTAACTGACTTTTCCTTTGGGTTCCATTAATTCAATATTTTTGAAGACCTACTGGCACTGTGCTTGGCACTGGGGAAACAACTATGAAATCAGATGTCTTTTTTGCCTTTAAGATCAGTCTAATAATTTTGAAGGCAGACATATAATGTTATTACAGTACAGCATGATAGATACAGACTGCTGGAAAGTCAGTGGATGGTGGGTGGGAAAGGGGGGAGAGAAGGACAGGAAGGAATATAATTCATACTGGAGAGGGATTAGGAAAGGCTTTCTACAGAAAGACCTTGTACGCAGAATACAGTTGACATGGTGACACTGACATATAATCTGATAAAAGGCTTATTCATTCCTGAATATTTTTATATATGTATACTATATATTTAAATAAACCATATCCTTTCTCATCATTTGGAGTTAGGTTAGGTGTTACGGCATAGCACACTTGCTCTTTAACAGTATAACTCATCCTTCGCAATCCAGCTGCCACTTCAAAGGTCTTCCACCCAAAGGGTTATAGCATTCTGCTTCTTTCAAAGGAAATATCACAGCTGCTCCCTGACTCAGAAAGACAAGCGAGGTTAGAAGAATTATGCTGTTCAGTCCCAAATTCAACACTACATCAAGGTTAAAGTTTTCTTCCAATTTATATCTCTCAAGGACTCCATATACCCCATGCTGTGGGTCTGGTTTTATAACAGCGGGGAAAATCAGGGACTCAAGGATTTGGAGGATCACATAAATGAATCAGTCTCTGCAGATGGTTTTATTTGCAGCTATAGGAGCTCTTGCTCCTATAGAACGGAAGTCACCATATTGGTCATCATGCCACATTCACAGAAAAGCTCTTATGGATCTTGCTGGTCAATGTGAGTAGAAGCTTGTGGAATGGAACATGGGAAAATTTATAGGAAATAATACAGCTGGATGCACAGCAGGTTCATCTGAAGGCACAGCTTCATTCCTCACTCAAGAGAAACGCTTCCCATAACCTTGCTGTTATCACTTTGGGTATTGCAGTGTCTCAAAGGTCTTGTTTAATTGAAGCTGTCAGTTAAGCAGAGTAACAGATATGGGTGCAGATGACAGCATTAAAAAGGAGGGAGCAGCTGTCTATTCACTTCCATTTCATTCAATTAGTGACCATTCAATGCTCACCAAATGTCTTTAATGTCCCAAGCATTTTGCTGGGCACTGGGGACTCAATGGTAAACTAAGATAGGTGTGGTCTACACTCTAATGGAGTTTATAATCTATGGGGAAATGGGCATTAACCATATGGTTTTAAACTCAGAAGTCCTAGGAGAGCAAACTGTGGGGACTCAACTTAGGTTTCAGAGGGATGGCCATGGATGGCTTTCAGAGTTTAAATATGAAGGGTGAATTTTAGTTACTTAGGCAACGGGAGAGCAGAATGGGTTAGGGAGGATGTTTCAGGAACAGAAGGAACAAATCTCTATGATAGAAAAGAACAGGGCGTGTTCCTGGGCATGAAAGAAGCCAGAACACAGAGTACACAGAGGATGGGGCAAAGAAGATAGGAGAGATCTATTTCTGATAGACCACTTAAGGGTCTTAGGCACCTTAAGGATTCTGGATTTATCCTCAGAATCATTTGAAGCCATTGAGCACTTGTAACCACAGGGAACAGACTAGGGTTGCAAAAGATCACTGAGGCTGATGTGATGGGAACAAAGTGGAAGTGGAGATGAATAGGAACCAAGTATAAAGGTTCACACAAAAGATGACAGGAGCTTGGACCAGGGCAAATGTGGTGGCAGTGGAGGAAATTAATGAGTCTGAGAGATTATTAAGAAGTCAAATGGGCACAACGTGGTGTGGATTTGACCATGGGGTTGGGAATGGGTTGGTGAGCATCAAAGATGACTCCTAATTGTCTGGCATGTATAACTGGATAGATATTGTATTGTTCTCCTAGCTAGGTTGGCCAGAAGAGGGCTAAGCTTTGAGGACAAAGATGTTGAGTTTCCTTTTAGATATGTTGAGTTTGAGGTTACTGGAATTCATCTTAAAGGAGGATTTCTTATAGGCAATTGGATACGTAGGTCTATAGCCCGGAAGAACTAAGAATGGATGCCATCAGCTTCTACTGGACAGCAAAGAAAACTTTCAGACATCAACAAAACATCTGAGAGGACCATGTATCAGTTGAAAGTGCTTTACTAGTAGACCCTTTGTTTTGTGAAGTGTGGTCCTTGGACCAGCAGTAGCAGCTTCAGCAGGGAGCTTGGGAGAAATGCAGAATCTCGGACCCCACTCCAGACCAGCTGAATCAGAACCTTCGTTTTAATAAGCCTCTGCCTCACGTGGCTTGTGTGCACCATGAAGTTTGAGAAGCTCATTTCTAGTCAACAATCCCATCTTCCCAGTCTCAGGAGCGGTGTCCTGTGTTGTGTTCAACCATGTTTGGTGTTTGCCCCTTAAGAGGTGGCCCACTGAGCTTGGCCAAAACTCTAGCAAATCAAACAACAAGTTCCAGGGCTTCAATGAAGAAAACAAAATGTTTCAAGTTGTTCAGCTGTCTTGAAAAGAGTGCAACTCGAGTGCTTTTTCTGAGCCAAATAAGTCCTCTTACCCTCAGAATTTCTGACAAAGATGCTTTAGAGCACACCATAGATGAGGTCTGAGAAAACAGATTTCCTCAGCCTACCCCGCCATGGGGCTGAGAGTGCCCATACAGACAAAGGAACTGGGTCTGTGATTCAGGCTGTCCCCACTGTGAGAAGTCACAGGCAAGACTGGTGTTTTGAAATGTGGAGGTGGTGCCAAGCATCAGCAGAGCACCACACTGTTAAGTTCATGCTAGCCAAGGAAGGTCAATGCTTTTCTTGGATACTCCATAAGTCCACACTCAAGTTTTCCCAAGCTTCAAACCAGAAAGGACAACATTGGTTAACATGAACCAGAAAAGGCAAGGAAAGCATTTTTTTTCATGACTATGATCTACTCAAGTAAAAATAAAAATTAATACCAGGCCTTCAAGCACATTTTGCTACTAATTCTCAATGCCTCTCACCAAAGCCCCAGAATCTTTTAGGTTAATAATGCTGTAAGCCTTCACTTAGCGGGTTTCAGTAGCTATAGAGAATTTTGAATTTTCGGTTTTGATTTACACAAAAAGTCCAGTGTGTGTTCGCCTAAGAGTTTAAATATAAACCACATAGTAGGGAGAAAGAAATCCACATCAATGCCTCTAACTCTCAATGGCCAGTTTGTCTGCAGTATCTCTAGAACCTTTTGTGCAGAACAACAGAATAAAACACGTTTTGTCCTCGGGCTTGCGGATGGCCGTTGCCATGGCTGTGGGTTCATGACGGCCCAGTGATTTGCCCCGAGTTGCCTGCAATCCTGGCCACAGATTTAATGCTGGCTCAGAAGGAGGGCCCCCGGGAACAGGGCTCACATTCTTCCCCAGGGAATGAATGTCACACACACACACACACACACACACACACACACACACACACACACACACCATACTCTAAGCGCGGCCTTCCTTGCTACTTTACTGATTCCCAATGAGCCACAACATTACAAAGAAAAGGAGAAGTAGCCAAGGTTTGCAACTTGCAAATAAACAGCATCAGAAAAATTGGAAGCGGTGAGAATCCTACTTAAGAGAGGCAAAAGTGAATGTCAGCAGCGGTTCTCAACAGGCCGTGACGGCGCTCCCAAGGGGACATTCTATAATGTCTGGAGATATTTTGGGTCCCCACAATTGAGGGAGAGGACTGCTACTCATCCCAGTGCCCGAAGGCCAGGGATGCAGCCAAACTTACAATGCACAGGACAAGCCCCTCAAGTATCTGATCCCAAATGTCACTAGTGCTGAGTTGGGGAAATCCCTAAAACAGCATGAACAAAAACCTATATGAGTTTAGATTTGTGGTTTTCAACTGGGGACGATTTTGGCTCCCCAAGACATTGGGCAATGTGTAGGAAGACATTTTCGGTCATCCCAACTATGAGGGCACTGCTGGCATCTAGCGGGTAGAAGCCAGGAACGCTGCTAAACATCCTACAGTGCATAGGACAATCCCTTCCCCCCAGCAAAGAATGATGGGATGCAAAATGTTAGTAGTGCCACAGGTGAGAAACCCCACTCTAAGGTTATAACGCACAATCTTGGTCTGAGACATCTACAGTTTTTTTAAGGAAGAAGTTAAGTCCTAGCTAGCGTGGCTCAGTTGGCTGGCACATCTTCCCATGCACCAAAAGGTTGCGGGTTTGATCCTAGTTGGGACGCCCGTGGGAGGCAACTGATTGGTGTTTTTCACTCACATCATTGTTTCTCTCCCCGCCTCCCTCCTTCCTTCCCTTCATTAAAAAATCAACAAATGTCCTCAGGTGAGGATAAAAAAATAATGATGACAAATTTTTTTACAAAAAGAGCTTAATAAACTTTACTTGGCTTAAAAAATATCATAGAGCAGAGGCTTTCAAGTTTTCCTACATAGAATTATCTGGAGACCATTTGAAAGGCCTGATAGCTACACTTCACCCCAGACCAAATAAATCAGAATTTCAGGGGGTGGGACTCAACAATGAGATGTTTTATGATTTTAAAACAAAGCTCCCCATGTGATTTTTAATGAGCACCCAGGTTGGAGAACAAGTGTTACAGAGCCATTGAATTTTGGAGGACGTGCATCGGCCAGAAGGAAAGTACCAGATTCCCAATACTTACAAGGCTTCTTGGTAAAACTGGTGATAATATTAATAAATGTGACTTTTTTGATATGATGAAAGATCTAAACAGCTCAGAGAACCAATATTTTTCAAATGACCAAAGTGTGGTATGAAATCATTCTTGAAAACAGAGCTAAGGTAGCGCAACAGATTTTAACGGAACACAGTATAAAAAGTGGAGATTTGCAAAAATGTAAAACAGTACTTACTACTCTTCTCATTGAAGTTTTATTTAGTTTTAGAAAATAGTTACTTTTCCTAAATATTATTTAACATGTAGTGGATTTATTATTGGTTGATTATTATAAGTTCATTATTTCACAGTTAATTTTTCATTTATATTTTCGAATACAGAAAATATTTATAGATATAACCCACATGAGCAAAAGTTTTCGGGGTCTTCAATTACTTTTAAGTGTGTAAAAAGACATGTTTTTAATAATATAAAGGGAATTGCTTTTCAGCAGATCCTTTAAAAAAATTTTTCCTGAAAGCTATTAATTAAAATCTTAAAATAGATTTACTTCTCACATTTACAATATGTCATGAGCAGTGGATGATAAGCAATTACATTAAAGTAAAGATATATTCACATGGTGAGAACGAACAAATGCGAGAAACAGACACTTCCTGGCCTCTTCCTTTGCCTTTGTGGGATCTGGCTTTGGCTTTCCTGAACGCTATGTGTGTGTCTGAGCCTAGTGAAGTGGGGGAGCAAAGAATCAGGGAAACCAATGGTGAGTAGGAGAAGCTAGCTCTAAGTTCAGATATCACAGATTTTAAGAAAGATCTGTAGGGTAATCAAGAAATATGAGACCTATCTGCATCATGAAGCTTTGGAAGCACTCAACCTCCTTGACCATCTGGGACAGTGGTTGGCAAACTCATTAGTCAACAGAGCAGCAAACCGCGGCTTTCGAGCCGCAGTTTGCCGACCACTGATCTGGGAGATGGCATCTATGTTTTTTCTGGATTCCACTGAATTCAATGAGTGTCGAAGTGGTGCTATATGCCAGGCTCTCTTTTGCTCTCCCAGCATCTGCCACTGGAGTGGGATGAGGGACAGAAACACAAAGAAATCATCAAAGCAGAACAGAGAGAGAGATGACTCAGGGACATGGGGAGTGAGGAAGGGACAGATTTCCTGGGTCTAGTATGAGAGCTAAGGAAAGGGTGTATGGTGGCAGTAGCGGACAGGCCTTGAAGAACAGAAGAATCCCATGGTTAGGACAGATGGAAAAGTATATGGGAAGGAGAGCAGAGCCGACCTAGTGACAGATGCATGGAGGGAGTTCAGGGTGTGGCCAAGTTTATAAAGGATGCCAGGGCAGGGGCAGGGTAGGAACCAGAAGGGCAGGTGGGGCTCTCCTGTGGCGAGGGTTCTCCAAGCCAGCTTTCAGGCTTCATTTTGCCGGCAGTGAGGAGAGAGAAGGTTTGTGAGCAGGAGAGTTGACATGATCCAAGGTACGCTTTTAAGAGGTTAATCTGGGACTGGGGTGTAGGCTGGATTAGAGTGGGTGCAAACGAAACTCTTCCACTGTAGGTGGTAGCAGAATGGGGCTTTTTGAATTCTTTTCCCAAAGCATGCAGGGCGTGTTCAATGGAGGCAGGAAGGATGAAAGTCAGACAGAGCTCAGAGCTACGAAGCACTCAGCATCACACAACATTTTATAGGAATGGTTTGGCAAGAAGCAGTGAGAGAATTTATGTGAACAAGTCTTCATAAGGGTCATTCCAGAAAACATAAACTAATCCAGAGGAACAGAAAGCACATCAGTGGTTGCTTGGGGAGGGTAGGTGAGGGAATCGAGGAAACTTTGGGATTCATGAGCACATCACCATCTTGCTTGGGCACATATGTCAAAATTTATCAACTACGCCATTTTAAACATATGTAGTGTCAATCATATCTCAAAAAAAGTTAGAAAAAAAGCTAATTTTTTACGTTTGGTTTTTACAAAAGACACTAGTCATTTTAAAAAGCTCTGGATTCCTTTTGGGAACTAAGGATTGGCTGCAGAAGGTAGGATCCACATTAACCTGGGTGGGATGGGGTGACATGCATATGGATTCTGCAGCACCCCACTCAGTGACAGGTAAGAGAAGGGGCTACTGTCACTTGAGGAGAGAAGACTGTGCTCTATGGCACAAAGGATGCATTTCCAGGCACCCTTCTGAGACATCCCCAGTGATCCCGCTTCCTGAGATTCACATCTTTGTGTCATTCCTTGAATGTGTCATTCCTGGACCTAGTGACTTGCTTCTAGCATTCTCTTTCTTGTTGGCATACTCTCTTGCCCACTCACCTGATCTCTCTGATGAAGCCAGTTGCCATGTCATGAGGGAGCTATGGGAAAGCTCACATGGCAAAGGATCAAGGGAGGTCTTGGGCCAGGAGCTAATGAGGAACTGAGACCTCAGAACAACAGACTGTGAGGAAATGAGCCCTGCCAACAATTGCAGGAGTGAGCTGGGAAGTGGATGAGTCCCTGGTTGGGCTTTCAGATGAGACCCAGAGACATATAAGCTGAGCCCAGAGTCTAACCTACAGAAATTGAGATGATATATATTGTTGTTACTAGTCAAGTTTAACTTGTTAAATGACAATAGATTACTAAGACACTGGTGTTTGCCTACAGCTCTACAATACAATAGTTTTGCACTCTTTTTAGATATACAAAGATCCAATGATCATATAAAAACACCAAGAGGAGTTTCCTTCAGATTCAATAGCACCAACCCCAGCTGGCATGGCTCAGTGGTTGAGCATCCAGGGCACATGCCTGAGTTGAGGGCTTGATCCTCATTAGAGGGCGTGCAGGGGGCAGCTGATCAATGATTCTCTCTCATCATTGATGGTTCTCTCTCTCTCTCCCTTCCTCTGTGAAATGAATAAAAATATATTTTAAAAAATCCAACAGCACCATCTGCTAAGAATGTGGTGATTTGGCTTTGGACATCTTGATAGTAACTATGTAGACATGTTGCCTATGAATTTCAAGTTTCTGTTCTTCAGAAAAGTATTTTTTAAATATATATTTTATTGATTTTTTACAGAGAGGAAGAGAGAGGGATATAAAGTCAGAAACATCGATGAGAGAGAAACATCGATCAGCTGCCTCTTGCAAACCCCTTCTGGAGATGTGCCCGCAGCCAAGGTACATGCCCTTGACCGAAATCGAACCCAGGACCCTTCAGTCCAAAGACCGACGCTCTACCACTGAGCCAAACCAGTTTTGGACAGAAAAGTATTTTGAACTGAACCAAGGTTATGACCCTCTATGTGGTGGCCAGACTTTAGTGTGAATCTGAATCGCCTGGAGAACTTATTAAAAAGCAATTCCTGGGGTCCACCCCAAAGATGGTGGGTGGGGCCTGGGATTCCGAATGTTTAACCAGCATCCTTGGTGATTCTGATTCAGAGCATTAGAAGCCCATATTTTGAAAAATCACTTAACAAAATGACCCCCAATATTACAGTTAATAAAATATGAATAATCTTTTACATATTGCAGAAAATAAAACTTGCTAAAGTACACTGAATTGAGCAATAGATAAAAACAGCTCCATGACATCCATTAAAGGCATGTCATAGGATATTAAAGAACATGATGAGGGACATTGCCGGAAGCCAATCATTGTTTTAATGATGGAGAGCTGTGGACAGGGAGTTTGGAGGACTGGTCAACCTTGATTGCCCTGAGGGGTTGGAGCTGGTTACTGGGAGGTTGGTGGTTGAAGTAGCCCCACCTGTTAGTCCTAAGATTCACTGATTGGCTTTTACTGGTGTCTCTGGCCTGGGGGCTATAAGCTGTATCTTGTGATTTTAATCTTAACAAAAGGAGTGGCGAAGCCAGAGCGAGAGTTCTGCCACTAGAGTTGGACTACTGCCTGGCCCCCATTTTCCAAATTTAATATTTTTCTGAGTCTCTTTATTCATTTGTGGGCGGCCTTCTCCAGAAACCAGAACCCTGAACCGGGGACCCTGAATCACGCGGGATGTGAAAAAGGGGTTCCCACAGGACATGTAAGAATTTCTCCTAAGCTTCCGTCCACTACTTTCTCCTCAACCTCTCTTTGCCACAGGAAACAAACCATTCCCATTCTCACCGCTCTTCCCTACTCTCCTTTACCAAGATTTTAAACAAAGGAATAAGAGGAGGCATGCTTTCAGACAAGTAGACAAGAGAATCAAAGGTCACTATCTTTCAAACTAGTCAGGACTCAGTGCATTAATGACGGAGATTCTTATGCATGCCTCTCCACACGCAGAGAGGGAAAGCAGAATGTATTACCTTAAGCAATTCTGTCTTTTCCAATGCTAAAGAGAGGTTTAGATCTCGAGGGTAAATTCACTTCAATTCCTTCCTGTCTTCTCGCTTCTCGCTCTGGACCTTCCTCTAAATTAGTGCATCTCAAACTGTAATGTTCATAGGAACCATCTGGAAATCCCGTTAACATGCAGATTCTGATTCTGCAGGATTGGGGCAGGGCCTGAGACTCTGTCTTTGTAATAAGATTCCAGGTGATGCCAATTGTGCTGTTCCAAAGATCACACTTGGAACAGAGGATCTAAATTCTTCTGATGCTATACTCTGAAGCCTGTGTAACACAATCGACAGTAGCTTGAAGTATTCCCCACCGGTGTGCATTAACTATTCCTTTAAAAAAAAACACAAAAAACAACAATGCTACCATCTCAGATGGCCATCTCAGGCATGGGCCCCTAAGGCAGCATCACACAACGTTGCCTATGTGGCCACCCATCCTTTGATTCCCTGTAGACCTAGAGAAGATGTATTACCTGGGTAAAGCAGTTAAGAAAATGAAAAAATAAGAAAAAAGCAACAGATGGTGAAGGATTAACTATCCAAATCCTAAAAATATAATTCTACTGGGAAGTTACACCCCCCCCAAAAAACCACCAAAAAATACCCCACACACATGAAAAGATCACGGCAAAGGAAACTGGAACTTCTGGACTTTTCCAATGGGGAATAAGGAAGTTGGGGGTTGGGGTAGATGGTCTTGACTATAATAACTGCACAGGTGGGAGAGGCATTTTCCTTTGGCGAAGATCTTCTGGTCAGCTTGTATCAAAACCTCTTCTTCCCCTCCCCCACTAGAAAGAAACTGAGAACTCTGGGGGGGAAAAAGCACAAGAGCCATATGGAATTCTCTCTATTTTTTCTCTCACACCATCTGGTTTGGAATCAAAGTACAGAATGGCAACTGCATTGATTTAGAAGCCAACAAAATCTCCAAGCAACTGGGAAGGCAAAGACACGGCTGGGTTCAGACCCCTCACTCTGGAGCCTATGCTGGATTCTATTTTGAATTTTTGTTGTTGTTAATCCTTCTCACCCGAGGATATTTTTCCATTGATTTTAAGGGATAGCAGGAGAGAGAGGGAAGGACAGAGAGAAACAGTGAGGTGAGAGAGACACATTGATTAGTGCCTCCTGCATAAGCCCCATCCAGGGCACAGGACAGGGAGGAGCCTGCAAGCAAGGTACATGCCCTGGACTGGAATCAAACCAGGGGACCCTTTGGTCTGCAGGCTGACACCCTAATCCACTGAGCCTAACAGGCTAGGGCTGCACTGTGTTCTTTATACTCTCTCCTACATGCCAGGTCTCCGAGGCTGGCTTCAGACGCAAATCATCCTGATTTCAGTCACTGCACAGAACAAGGTAAAACTGTGTGGGTAGAGGTTGTTTCAGGATCTCAAAAGATGATTCTATAAATCAAGTTCAGTGAGTTTATTTCTCCCCTTCAGACAAGAACCTGCTTGCTCATGTAATTCTCACATGAAATACCACCACCAACCCCATACTGCGTTCTACAGTTTCTCAGCATACCATTCCGGAAATCTAAAAACTCTAAAACCAGGGATTATTCATTTCTTTATTGGTATAGTTCATCTGGCAACAAAACCTGTTCTGATCGAAACCTATTTGAAGGCAAAACCCAATGTGACTGGACCAGAGGCTGTTTTACAGGCTTCCTTTATGCAACGGAGTATTAACGTATTCGATTTGTGGGAGCACCCAGGCCTTGCTGGTGAAGTCATGTAGCACGTCGTGTATGTGCCGTGTTACTTCTCAAAAACCCAAACTCTTTTGAATTCTGGATTAAGTCTGGCCCCAAACGTTTCAGAAAAGAAATTGGAGCCTTGTATTTTTCTCCTCAGTGGCCACTGCTGCTTAGAATGTCCGTGTTGGTTGTAGGATTGAAAGCATGTATTTTTCCAATGTTCTTACAGGAACCTGTTCAACCAGTGGACAAAACTTGTTGAGAGCAATTGCTAGAGGGCTTTCCTCTAATAAGATATTGATCTTTGCTCTTTACCACACAATCCAAGGAAGACTTTTTTATTTTTATTTTTCTTGATTTCCAACTAGCCTGGTGTCTTCCAACACATTCTTAAAGTGAAGAACGTTCTGATAACTTTACGGGCCTTCTTGTTATGGTAACTAATACCCTTCTCTCTCAGTCTATGCTACTGAACTGTAGACATTTAATGGTGCTTTGGGGGGAAGGTTAAAACAGCTTGAATGAAATATAGCTTACATATAAAATTCACCTGTTTTAAATGTACAATTCAATGGTTTTGAGTAAATTTACAGTTATGAACCATCACCACAATCTAATTGTAAAGCATTGCCATCAATCTAAAAAGTATCCCTTGCACCTCTTAGTAGTCACTCCCCATCACTCTTCCCTCAGCCTGTGGCAAACACTTTCTGTCTCTATGGATTTGTCAAGTCTAGAAATTTCATATAAATGAAATCATACAATATTTTGTTTCTTGAAACTGACTTCTTTTACTTAGCAAAATGACTTTTGAGATTCATTCGTGTTGCAGTATGTGTCAGTAATTCATTCCTTTTAATTGCTAAAGAGTATTCTTTCATTGCATAGATATATCATGTCTAATGGCAACTTAAAAAATTAAGATCCCAGAACACTGCATTCTTTAAAGGACCTATGAGAACAGGTGTGTGATATCCCTTCTTGCTGACCTTTTCTAACCAGCACTGCTCAGGTACACACAGAGCTGATATCTAACAGCCCCCTGTCAAATGAAAGAATCCATAACCCCAAATGTAAATCCCAAGTCCGATTTCATGTTAATTAACCTGAAGTTACAATTTAGGTTTTAAAATAAAAAGCTTTATTAAAATAATTGCAGGTGTTGTGTCTTTGTAATTCAATAGGTGTGTTACATCATATCTCAGGTACTTCTGAAGTATTCCTGATAAAGCAAGAAACTAGGAAAAGTGATTCTATGGATCTATGTAAAATTATAGCAAAACTTCAAACCTATTGTTTATTTGACCCACCATCATCCCTTTATAGTTACATTTTAAGTAACTTGAAATCACTGAATTTTCGCTAACTGGGCTGAGTATTAAGACACGAGTAGACTTTGGGAACGTGGTGGGTGGATGTTCATATTGCTCAGCATTCTCCCCCTTTTTATTCCCCCACACCTTTCACATTTCATCCAGGCCTGGTGCCTAGCGGTTCTGAGGGACCAGTGTTCCTCATGAGCAAGGAAACCAGAAACTGGACCTACCTGATGGAATCGGATACAGTTATCCCATCCCCATTCCATGAGCTTTGACTTTCCCATCTCAAAGGCAATGGCTAATGTTAAATCAAAGTGGTACACAGCAGTGGGGACAGGAATAAATTTGTGGACACTCACAGTACTCTTGGAGCCAAGGCTCCTTGAGTATCTGGCCTAGTTTTTGGTC
Organism: Antrozous pallidus; assembly: GCA_027563665.1. Lineage (NCBI taxonomy): Eukaryota > Metazoa > Chordata > Mammalia > Chiroptera > Vespertilionidae > Antrozous > Antrozous pallidus. The sequence goes on along the minus strand of CM050509.1, from coordinate 138,523,306 downwards.
CTAACGTGGAAATGGTTGACACCTCCCCCGCCCCCCAATTATCAGTTAAGACATTGGAAATTTTGTGGTTAGCCCTAAGGTGTAGCTTGTAAACTTAAAGTTTACTACTCCCTTTGAGAAGAAGAGGTGAGTGTGAGGAAAGGGGGAGGAGGGAGAAGAAAGAAGCGAAATATGGAGTGGAATGGAGAGAAGAGCAAAAGAAAGATGATCAAAATTTTTAAAGGGTCAATTCCACCCATGCCTCTGTGAACAAATGAATGCATCAAGCAAAACATAAAATATCACCAATTTGAGAGAACCATTACAAATAATATTAACGACAACAGTTGACTTGCTATTAGAATTCACCCCAAGGCTGTATTTACCTGGACTGCTCAAGGGGCTAGCCCTGTCCCCCAGGGTTGGCACGGGACGGTACTGGTGGTTCTTTGAGCCTGGGTACATCCAGTGGTACCTGCCAATTTCCATTTCAGCTCTGTTGTTCACTGCCAATTTCAGGTGGCAAAGAGTCAGTGTCTCTATCTCCAGCAAAGATTCTATATCAGCATTTTTAGTAATTCTTTTACCATATAGTTCAAGGAAAGGAGTGTAAAAATATGCGATTGGAATGCAATCTTTCAATACCATCTTATCAACTCAGCATGATAAATTGAGAATGTTGGAATCGGCTCCTCTGTTTTTTAATTTAAGTTTACAAAAATCACCAAAATATTCCTTTCTTTTCTTATTTAATCCATTTCCCCCACCATACCCCTTAGAATACTCATTTTGGGCATACACTATTTATAGTAAAAGTTTGCCTTCTCACAGTAATATTTTTCTGTTTATTTCTCTTTCAGGCCCACAGACTATCAATTATTGCAGCTGCACAAGCAGAGGTGACTACAGGCTCACTTTCCATAATGGTACCCAGTCCCAGCCTTGAAAACCTGCCAAAGAACCCCATGCTCTGCTGAATCTTGGATGAAACTTCTGTCCTCCTACTGACATCTGCAACATTCTCTGTCACCTCATCTTAAACTCAGTACTTCAGAGCTTAGAATGTTCTGGATTAAACCCTGATTTAATGATCTCCCAGTGTTTCATAGACCAAGGGGCTGCTGAGTTTGGACTACTGTTTACTCACACACACGGTTACAATTGGTCTCCTGGAGACTCAGGTCCCTACTTGGTAATATAACTATAATTCCTACTTCTTAGGATTGGAAAGAAAAACACTTACTAATTTGCCTGACACAGAGTAAGCTGCTGGTAACTATTAGTTAAATTACAATATTGAAATCCCTAAGAAAACATAAGGCCAGTATGTATGCCAGTCTATGTTTCAGAATACCATAAAACCCAATAAGGGGTAATGTTCTCTGGGGTGCCACAAATTTTCCAGGATTAAAAATGTAATTCTAACACTGACACAGATAATTATTCCATCAGAAGATCAGGCTATAATGCCCCATTTGGCACCTAAGAACCAAGGAAACAACCACATTGCGAGGCAACATAGCAGACGCCCTGACCAGGTGCACTTCAAACCTCACAAAGACTTTATAAAATCCCAACTCCACTCCCTATGATCTCTGAAAACTCTCAGGAATTTCTGACTGGGAGTGGACACCTACTTTTCTAGGTGATGTTTTAGAGAAAGCCTTTTTTTGGCTTCAAGTTAAAGTAAAATGATTTCTAAAGACTTTTAAAGACATTGAAAAGCAAGATGCGAGGACAACAGAACTACTCATTGAAAGTGTTTGGCTGTTTGTGTTGTCCATGATGGTGCCAGCTGTGTAAGCTATAGAGTGCTTATGGTGCCCTGGTCACTACCAGAAGCCAATCATTGTTTTAATAATAGAAAGCTGTGGACAGGGAGTTTGGCGGGCTGGTCAACCTTGATTTCCCTGAGGGGTTGGAGCTGGTTACTGGGATGTTCGTGGTTGAAGCAGCCCCCACCTGTTAGTCCTAAGAAGATCTACTGATTGGCTTTTACTGGTGTTTCTGGCCTGGGGGATACAGCTGTAGCTTGTGATTTTAATCTTAATACAAGGAGTGGTGAAGCCAGAGCGAGGGGAGTTCTGCCACTGGAGTTGAACTGCCGTCTGGCCTCCATTTTCCAAATTAGTACTTTTTCTGAGTCTCTTTATTCATTTGTATGTGATCTCCTCCAGACACCCGAGCCCTGACCCGAGGACCCTGAGTCTCGCGGGACGTGAAAAGGGGTTCCCACAGGTCACCATGCAAAGCATATTGTAGCCAGTACCTCATCTGTCACAAGCACCCAATGAAACAGGTACTGTTGTTCTTCTATCTTTTCAAATGAAGAAACCAAGGGTAATGAGAAGGCAAGTCACTTGCCCACAATCACACAGCAAGGGTGGAGGAGCTCAGGTATGAACCTGTACTCCATTTTCTACTCTTCTGCTGAAGCAGTGGTTAGCTTAACAAGAGTTTTTCTGAAGCCCCTCTGGAGGGAGCTACGCTTCCGTGCCTCCTAAAGAAACGTTATGTCAGGGTTCTTAAATCTTAACTCTCAGTCTTCCCTGGATTTAGATTTTTGCTTTACTGTTCGTAAGATTCTCTCTTAGACATGGGTTGTGCTATATTTTCTGAAAGCAAAATGACTCAGTGGGGCCCTAGCTGGTTTGGCTCAGTGGATAGAGCATCAGCCTGCGCACCAGAAGGTCCCAGGTTCGATTCCAGTCAAGGGCATGTGCGTTGGTTGCGGGCACATCCCCAGTAGGGAGTATGCAGGAGGCAGCTGATTGATGTTTCTCATAGATGTTTCTAACTCTATCCCTCTCCATTCCTCTCTGTAAAAATCAATAAAATACATTAAAAAAATGATTCAGTGGGGCTGGTGGAAGAAACCAGACGAAGGTCCAGTCACCTCATGCTATGACCTGATTTCCTCTTGGTAAAGTCGCTGGGAGCTCTCCATGTTGACCTCAAGCAAGAGGATTCCTTGTAGCTCTCATACATTTGATCTGAGAAATTTCATCCTCCTTTAAAAACGTTTCTCTCTCTATGTCCAAATACACAGTAGCTTCCCCCAAAAGTGTGGTGAATAAATATTTGGTTGAATGTAAAGGAGCTACCTGAGACCCTGTGGACCAAGAAATGGTCCTCCAGATCCCCCTGCACAATGATCTATCCCAGGCCAGAGCATGCAATTCAGGGACTCTCTGCATGGAATACATCTATTATCTGTCCTCCTCTCCTCACAGGGTGGGGATGTCTCCAGACATTTGGACAAATAAGGCACAGTGTGCCAGGAAATGACAATGAAAAACATGGACTGCCCTACACTAATGTGTTTTCTGGGAACAACATGGCAGCCATGCCTGAGATGCTTAATTTAGCATAAAAATACTACTATTCCAGCAGATGTGGGGGTGTGAGCAGCAAGTGGATGGAGATTTTCCATTACTTCTGGGAAGGCCTTTGTATGATAGTGAATCATAAGATATGAAAGGAAAGAAAATCATGTCTACTTCATGTGTTTGAGCCAAACTTAAAGACATTAAATATAAAATTATATATACAATTTCAAAGAACCCTGCATACATTTTGTTTAAAAGGACAGGGTCCCGACACTCAGAAGGGAGTCACATGATTGCAAGGAAAATCCCCAGCTTGAATGATATATTAATATGTTAATTCTGGGCAACTGGCAAGAAATGAGAAGATATGTATACCCAGGATCCTGCCTTATAGAGTGAAGACTGCAAATGTTCCCCTAAGAGAGTAGGAGAGATGCGGAGGAGACCGATCTATATTCTTGAAGAAGCACAAAAGGCTGTGACATCTGGGATACTATTTATGGTTGGGCTGAGGTGAGTGGTGGTGATTGATGGCCACAGACACCACTGTACTTGGTTATCACCAAAGGTGGGTATGAAACAACCGATGGGAAACTGAGGAAAGTATTACAAAATGATGCCTTGTACACTTTCTGAAATTTACTTACTGTGAGTTAGTGACAAGGCTGGATAACTGCCGCAGACTGCTAAACTTTCTAGCATCTAGGAAATTACCATTGCAAGCAACTGAGTGACAAAGACTGAGCTTCCTAGAAAGACCACACTCACCGAGCAAGGTCTTTGAAAGCTTATCTATCATCCTTCATTTTCAGCTATTATTTAAAATATGAAAGGAAGGCCAGGACCACACTACAGAATATAGCTGAGGTCATGAATGATGGCCACCTGCTTTTGTAAACAAAGTTTTATTGGAACATGGCCACACCCATTTGTTTAGATACCATCTATGGCTACAATGGTAGACTTGAATAGTTACAACAGAGACTTTGTGGCTCACGAAGCCTAAAATATTGACTCTCTGGCCCTTTACAGATGAGGTGTGCTGATCCTTGATTTGAATATAGATAATCAAACCAGCCCACAAAGTAGAAAATTATTTTCTCTTGTTACATGTTCTCTGAACAGATATACCACTGGGATGGCTAAGGATCAAAATTATCTCCGGCATTGTTGTCTGCTATTTACTCTGCCACTGATCAGCAAAATTATGGTCAAACTCAAGATTAAACTACACATATTAGTCCCTATAATGAGTCATGCTCCTTCTACTCTTATGGCATGAGCTAAGAGGTCATAGGAAGGATAATAGTTCAAAGTAGAACATTATTAAGTAAATAAATAATCAAATGAGTGAAGAAACAGCCAGGTACAATTGTCAACTGGGACTGTAGCCTCCCTCTCTTCAAAACCAGTGTGTGTCATCTTCTTCCTCTCTCCCATAGCCATCCTGTTCCTGGCCAACCAGTTCCTGTGGATGGATATTTGGTGCCAAGGAGAGAAAAGCAAGAGAGTGTCCTTAGAATAATCCAATTCATTACCAGGCCCAGAGAGGGGAAATTTTTGTCCTGAGGATAACTGGCTATTTCACATGCTCTTGGATCCATGAAGGCTAGTAAGTCATGTTGTTAAGATTATTTACTCTAAATTGACCTCTACTTCCAAGTAACAGAGAAATATAATTTTTAGTGTTCCAGTTTGAATTCAAGATTACCACTCAGTTTCAAGATAGACAAATCTCAATTTGCAGAATTGGGTCAGAACTCTTTGTCTAATGAAATAGCAAGAGCAAGCCTTGAAAAGTATGATAATGGCAACAATAATATAAAAGTGGGAGATGCACCAAATGGTTCATTGAGATCTCCACACTTAAGTTTTCTAAAAAAAAAAAAAGAAGAAAGATGAAAGCAAGCTGTATCATACCTACCACATATGTCCAGCACCATCTGGCCAGCCACGCTTTTCTCTATAGCCTATCCCCCAGACACCCTCTCTTCAAATGTCCTCCTTGGCAGATTCTTATAAGGAAAAATTGCATCTAAAACATTCTCTATACAATATTCATAAAATCAAGTTAGAGATCATCAATAAAATCTTAAAATGAAATAATTCATAGAATACTAGAAATAGTGTAAGATGTTCAATATGTCACAATGGGTTTTAAACATGCAGCTCATATGTTCTAGAGGAGTGATTTTCTTCCTCAACAAAAAAATAAGATAGGGTCCAAAAGTGCTCGCATTTTGCAAAATCAACAAAAAAAAAAAAAAAAAAGAAAAAAAAAGAAAAAGAAAAAGAAAAAGGAAGAAACAGAATCTATTTTTTTATCTGCTTGATTAAAAGATTTGAATAGATGTGTTGTTTTTAATCAAGTCAACAATTTCAGTTCATTTCTTATTGTGATTATGTCCTGTAATTTATTTGAAATTATACATTATTTCCAATTTACTACATTTTCTTTCCTATGTGGTTAGGAACTTAATTTGAAGCCTGGAATTCTGGAATGATTCATAGGAGCTTAACTAGCCTGACTATAATTGCTTTAGGAGCTCACAATATCCTACATGTAATAAAAAATAATTTTCATCACAGATACTTAGACTGTTTTTTTTTTTTTTTTTTACGCAATAGAGCAATTGGTTCAATTGGTTTTCTACTCTGTGATTCAGTACTCCCAGCCATTCCAGATGCACTGGTTTCCACAAATGAATTGCCATCAAGTAATGCTCTACAGAAATAAATAGAAACCTAACTCTCCGTTTTTTATTAGTAAGTCTCATAATCTATTTCCTTTGATTCTCATTTATTTCCTTCACTTATTCCATTTCAGTGAATCTGCTTACTCAATGCTCACATTTTTATTTAATTTGATGCTTCCAATTTGAAAACTGCCATTTGTAATAATTTGGCATGTCTTATAGCTGAGAAAACCTGCTTGCTTTCCTTAAAGGACTCCTGACTAACTACTAAATACTTATTGTGAATTTTGATGGTTCGGTAGTGTTCTCTGACAAAAGCTATGAGACCGCTCCCAAAACACATTTGCTTCCCCATTTTTAAAAGACTTGGCTTATTTTTGTTAAAAATAGGAACAACTTCATTTTGATGTAGTTTAAAGAAACAGCTCTCTTTGTCCTGCCAAAACTCCCAGGAAGTGACACCAACTAGGAGGTCCATTTAGAAAGCTAAATTTAATTTATGTTCTTAATAAACATCGTAATAATTACCCAAAGCCATTAGTTCAGAAGCGACTGGGTAATAGCCACTGGAAAATAGTACCCCAAATTAAGAGGTAGATATCGCTTCTAGTGCTATTAAAAAAAGAGAGGAAGGAATAGAGGGGCAAATATGTGCATAAAAACCTGTGGGAAGTGAAAAACTATACTGGATTAAATTTGCTAAATCAAATCCCTCGTTGAAAAAAAAAATTTTTTAAAGAACAGCTCCACCAGCTCAAGAATTATCTAATACATTCTCCAACCGTGTCCAGTTTTGAAATGTGAATTTCAATGCAGCACACATTCGTTGGAGAAGTTGAAAATGCAAGCTGAAGAAATGCTGGCGTGACAAACATGCACACAACGTGTGATTATCGGTTTGTGCCTGGGTTGACATTGGCGAGCAAACGGGGGGACACTACACAGATGAGACCTGTGTGAGTTTTGACTTGTGCAGTTAATGAACTTATCGAAATGAAGATGAGGAGAGAAGCCAGCCTCCAGGCCAACAGTGACTAGGACGGTAGGTGGGTCACCTAGCTAGCGATCACCACTCCCGTGGCTGCAGTCAAAACACATGTCCTGACCCCTCGTCTTACTGCAGCGTGTCTACAGATGTGATCCGAGCTTGTGTTCACACGGCATTTTTTTAAATTCCTTAACAAACAGCTAGCATTTATCAATTTTTGGTCATTGTTCAAGTTCCTCCAGGAATTCTCTCTGGCTTCTCATTTTATCCCTACAAGCATAGCTCATGAGATTTCCTAGGCAGATAGTCAATGCATGTAGTGGCAGCCTGTGGATTTGGTTTTAAATCATGTTTCATTGACATGAAATAATAGTGGCCCACAAGACTAAGGGGTGATGCGGTACACAGCTGTGCAGTGAGCATTTCATATTGCTTCTATGCCCCTTGCTTGCTGTTGGCGAGAAAAAACGAAAGGTATGTGTGTTTTTTGCGGAGACCAAAGTGGTTTTTATCTGGCAGACACCCTATTAACAAAAAGTGTGTGCTAACCAGAGTCATCTGTTTTAGGAAAAACACGCTATCAATTGGGATAGGCTTCCTCACAACAATGCTCTTTTACTGATTACATCCCCAAATTTTATCTCTAAACATCCTGGATGTGAATCTTTCAACTGTCCTCTCAGCTGCTCAGCTTCCTAAATTCTTATTGCTCTCTGCTCATGCATGTACATATAAAATCTGCACAAGTAAGAGTGGGCAGGGTCGTTGGGGACTCTTGGCTATTGATTTTTTGGGGATGTGTGTGTGTGTGTGGGGTGTGTGTGTGTGTGTGTGTGTGTGTGGTAGGTTGAATGCAAGGATTGAAGTAAACTACCATTTTTAAAATTGCAGTGCTATTGCCACTGCATTATACTTAACGCCACGGAATCATACACTTAAAATGGCTCAAATGCCAAATTTGATGGGTGTATATTTTATCACACTTTGGAAAGAATTAATTTGAGACATGAGATCGGTCTATGGAGGATGCAATGTCATCCAAGTATTGCGCACGGAAGAAATCCCATAGAAGAACACGCAGCGTGTTCTCAGCCGGGGCGTGCTGTTAAGCCAGAGACACGGACCTGCTGTTCTTGTCATGTCCAGTGGTTCACTAACAGCAATTTCCCAGTTGGACCTACACAGTCATAGTAAAAGCCTCCATCCCTGAGGCCGTGAGAAAGAACCTTCTTCTGCGGTGGCTTCGGATGCTGGAGCCACTGCGGCTACAGAACCGAGTCCGGGCCATAAGTTTGGGGGCAGGAGACAAATCGCCACGCAGGGCGATACTTGCACTAAGCAGCTGAGCTGATTCTGTGGCTATCCCAAACTTGTAATCAGTCATTATTTCGGGAAAGATTCATTTGAGCTAATATTTTCTGCCACTTTTGTACCACAAAACACTTCTCTTCTACCCCCCACTTTGCCCTCCCCACTCAGGAAACCCCACCATTCCATATGTAAAATTCTGATAGGATCTAAGATCCCCTTTCAGCAACAGGACCGTTATCAATTTCCTCCCCGAAATCTCCAAGTCACGAATCACAGACTCTCCCCCCCGCCGTCCGCCCCTCACTTCCATCAGCAGCGGGCAACGGAGTTGACATCCCCTCTCTCCAGCTCCAACTTAATTGGCTATGACATGTCAGAGCTAGGGCTCCTCCACAGAACCAGCGACCACATTCAGTAAGAAAATGAGAGGTTGGCCACCTCGTTACAGCACCAGGGGAACCAAAACGCATGTGACATGCATGCCCCTCCAGGTCTTCCTCTTCGGCATGAGCCGCAGACAATGCATCCCATGTCCCTGGCCCGTGACATACAGAACACAGAAGCTAAGTGATGGCATGCCGGTCATTAAAAAAAAAGAGAGTTTCTCCCAATCCAGCTCAAGGTGACCGGCTCCTGCCCCCCTTCTATGAAACACCACGCTGGCTGGGAAGATTTGGAAAGGGAATGGATTTGCAGAAAGGCTGCTCTATTGATTTAACATCAAGAAAAGAACAAACACCCCCCCCCCCTCGACCCCCCGAAAGCAAGACCAAGACCGTGCGGCAGGGATTGCTTCGGAGCTATTTTGCAAGAGACACAACCCGGGTTCCCGGGCCGAAGCACCCCCCAGTGAGAAGCTCTAAACAGGCTATTGTCGGCGCTGGGTACCTTTTCTCTCTTGGCTTTGTTCGGGGTTTTCCTCCGCTGCAGTTTCCATGGCTGGCTTCATACCATCCACCAAAAATGCTTTGCCCCTGCTCCCCCCAGCACACACTTTCCCCTCCTCTTCCTTCTCTCCGGACTCCCCTCCGGCTCTTATTTACACTCGCGTGATTGAGCGGCTCTGTTCTCCGCGACAGTAGATCACAGTCCCTTCCAAGATGCAGAAGTCGCTCAGCGTCCCTTTCCCTCCGCCTACTGGTCCGTAAAGCCAGCTGCCAGGGAGCCGGCAGCCATACGTCACCACCGAGGATCCCAGTTATAAAACAGCTACTCTGTGTCCAACGGTGCCTCCGATCTCAATGCAGCCGCGAGGTGGGGGAGGACTCGCTCCCCAACCGGGCCCCTTCCTCCCTGCTCTCCGCACCACCGAGCCCTTCTTTCTCCTTGCCAGCTGCGCCCAAGGAATGCTAATTAATTCTCCCAGGAGAGAAGAGATTCGTGATTCCTGACATCAGAGGAGGGCATGTGGAGAAGAAAAGAGCCCCCTCCTACCACGTGACTCAGCTGGCTGGCCACGAAGCATGTTCTCTCAGCGGAATGCATGTCTACCAGAAGCAAATTCCTTCTTTTCCATGGGACCCCTATATGGGGCATCACAATTGGTTTTCTTTCATCTACCCTTGACCCTGGCAGAATATAGTCAAAGGTCTTGCCCAGGGTCTCTATTTTATTTGATTTCTTTCAGATTTGTCTTTCACACAATCTTCACACATATATATCTATACTAATAAAAGCCTTGGGGTTGATAAGGCCAGCAGGGGAGGGTAGTTGGGGGCAATCATGCCAGCAGAATAGCGGTTAGGGGGCAATCAGGTAGGCAGGTGAGCCGTTAGGAGCTAGCAGTCCCGGATTGTGAGAGGGATGTTCAACTGCAGCTTGGACAACCCCCGAGGAGTCCCAGATTGGAGCGAATGTAGACTGGACTGAGGGACACCCTCCCCAGTGCACAAATTTCATGCATCAGGCCTCTAGTGTATGTGTGTGTGTGTGTGTGTGTGTGTGTGTGTGTGTATGTGTGTGTGTGTCTATATATATACACATACATATACATACTAGGACCTTGGTGCATGGATTCATGCACATTGAAAGGAAATTAATTAGAAGGTGGCCAGCGGGGTGGGACTGAGTTAGAGAGGCCAGACATGCCCTGGAGGCAACTTCCCACAATCCCTCCCTGTCTAGCCACATCTGGGTTGATGTCACAGCTCAAAGGGTGTCTATGGAGTGAGTGGGGTCCCTCTGGCAGGTACAGTCCCTTGGCCTGGCCTGCAGGGATCGGGATGAAACTGGCTCTCCGACATCCCCTAAGGGGTCTCGGATTGGGAGAAGGTGGTTCTCAGGTGATGCACTCTGGAATCGGGCTCCCTCCTCTCTGGTTCTGGAATGCGTCACCCAAGTACCACTGCTGCCAAGTCACCAAAGCTTGGCATCTTCTGCATTGAGGGTGTGCCCCCGTTGGTCATTGCACATCATAGCTACCAGTTGGACGGTTGCTTAGCCTTTTATATATAGATATAACCACCAAAAGCGCTTTTTCCCTCTCACCCATATATATGCACATATGAAAAGTACATAAAAGGGAAGGTAACACAAACATCATGGGTATAATAATAGCAGTGTGGCAATTTAGTATTACAACCTATTTCCTGCTCTCTAGCTAACATATGTGATGGCAACAAAAACTTGAGCTCAAGCCCAATTAATAGAGATACTTGTCCTTATTTTAAAATAATCATAATATTAACATTGTCTCCCTCCACACAACCACATTTGACTGACTTAAAAAATAATCACAATATGCTGTAAGTATATCTAGCTGAGATTTTGGTGGCTTCTTGGAATGAAAATCAGAAGAGAGTGTTTTTTCTTAGTGTACATGGTCATTTCTAGATGGAGCTTTCGTCATTACAAGCCCTGGCTCAAAGTGAAAAGGGTAGTTTCAAGAGCATTCTAAATGTTCGGCATAAAAGCTATTGTAGCAATAGCACCAGCGTTCCCACATTCCCTCCAAGCACATAAGCCTTATTATCATGGTTGGGCCACGTTAGCAAGCCAAGTAGCACTGATTTTTTGCAGCATGTTTTAAGCATTTGGTTGACCCACTTAATTTCATGTTCCCTATCAAAAAGAGTTTATGGAAACTCAAGTCGATACAGGGATGAATGCTGATAACCACATGACCAAGGGTTCTCTGACCAAGCACAGAGGCTGGTAGTTGGTTGGGGTGATCACCCTTCTTAAAAATAAACAGAAAGACAAATTAGAGACCACTCTCTCTCAAAAAAAAAGCTCTCCCAAATTGTAAGGGTTTCTTGATCAACACTTAAAAAAATGTATGAGATCCTAAATCAAAATCCTTTAACAACCCGATCTTTTAATACATTAGATCTGGATAATCCCCAAAGCTTTCTGCATTCAATACCTAAGAACTTGTTAACCGCCAAAAGATTTTGAAAACCAGTTTAGCCTGTTCCAATATTTTCTCTTTTATTTTACATCTCATTTTTCACTTTAACCATTGTCTTAGATGACCACACTCACAATCAGCTACTTCCTTAAGTTATGGCCCCAGACGATGTCTCACGGTGAGGGGATTGGCAAGCATGGCAGTCTAAAATTCCAGACTTTCAAAAGGAGATTCATTGTGTAAATGTACCATAGCTTTTTTATCCACTCATCTACTGATGGCCACTTGGGCTGCTTCCAAATTTTGGCTATTGTCAACAATGCTACTTTGAACACAGGGGTGAACGCACAATACAATATACAGATGATGGATTATAAAATTGCACACCTGAAACCTATGTAATTATGCTAGCCAATGCCACCCCAATAAATTCAATAAAAATTTTTAAGATGAAAAAATGAGAAGAAACAAATAAAAACAAAAACAAACAAACAAACAAACCAGATTCATTTATGATGAACTACCTCCATGGGACAGCTTGATGAGGATGATGCATGCTAACAGGATGGTCTTAAACATTTTTGCAAAGACTGCGTAGGTGCATTCAGACAGAGAGATGGTAATTGTTGCTCCGTGACAGGCTTATTCTCCCTCAGCAGTTCAAGCAAGAATTAAATCCAAAACAAAATTCAATTCAGTACAAAAGGGGACAATTGTGATTATCTACATTATTGGTTTTTATCTTTAGAGTATCTAGCAAAATCATTCAATTGTAGAACTGCAGAATAGAATAATTCTTTTGCTATGACTTAAGAATATTGTTTTAAAATGGTAAAAGCGGGAAGACAGAATATGGAAAACATTCCAAATTTAAGGGCAACTCTAGTTCTGTAGCATCGTTATGGAAATCAAACTCAGGGACAAAATGTTTACAAATTACCCAGTTGATACCTTTATCTACTTTCATCCTGAAAAACTCTGTGTGCCATTTTTCTGTCACTTAATGTACCAACCACCTTGAAATGTATCAGTTCTACTTTATTCACAACTTCATCATTTTCTTTTCATTAGGCCAATAATGTATGCCAATTCTAAAAGTTACCATTGTAACTTTATACTCAGCCTCAAAAACCTCCCGAATATTTATAGTAAATAATCTGAATCAGAAAAATAATAATAGAGACCTTGTTACTAGCAAGAAATAAGAGTAGATATTCATAATATTTATTTTAGGTATGCACCCACTTGGGGCCAGAATAAATGAATATATAGAATGAGCAGGATGGGAAATGTCTCACAGAACTGAAAATAACTTATTGAGCCCCATATATTAAGGCAATCTGACTGAAGAATACTTCTAAAATCCAAAATAGGAATAACAAATATTAACATAAAATAGATGCATTACACTGAACCATACAAAACTGCTAATACTAAGAACAGTAGTTTCATATGGTTCAATTTATACACTGAGTGGTCAGATTATTATGATCTCTGAATGCATAATAATCTGGCCACTCAGTGCCTATCCTATATAATAAAAGGATAATATGCAAATTGTTCCCTGGACCAGGAGTTCAAGCAGCAGGCAGGCCAGCCAACCGCCCATGTCCCCTCCCCCTGGCCAGGCTGGCCGGACCCCACCCATGCACGAATTCATGTACCAGGCCTTTAATATATATATATATATATATATATATAGAGAGAGAGAGAGAGTGGCCAGATTATTATGCATTCAGAGATCATAATAATCTGGTCACTCAGTGTATATTTGCACATCTTCTGTAGAATTCCAGTCAATTTAGTAAACGTGCACAGAATAACCTTCCACGTACTAACAACCTTTCAAGTACTAATATCTACAATAATCACAGACATGTACAAGAGCCAGAGCTTGTCTACATGTAACACATAGACTGAGACCCTTCTAAGCCAAGGTGGTCCTGCCTGGTACAAGCACTGTGGTATCACAACAAAGAAGATGAAAGGAGGGGAGAGAGTGAGATTGGGAAGACCTTCTCAGAGTGGAATTGGCTATTGCAGTTAGGTAGAAACCGAAGTAGGAAAAGGTAAAGAACGGTAGGGACGGGAAGAATAGGAAAGAGCTTGGAAGGGCAAGGAAGAACAGGGTGGGTAAGAGAAGGGTAGAGTAAAGAAGAGATATGTAGGAAAGGGAAAAAATGTTCCAGAAAAAACTGAAAAACCATACAAAAAGAAAAAAGTATTGTCAACATAACAAAAGATACCTTGTGCTCTCCATCACAGGAAATTATAAGGGTTTTAGTAGCTCCATGCCAGAAATGTGATGAAGATTCTTAATACAAATCACAATCTCTAAGTATTGTAAATTTGCTTTATGTATCTTACATGCCTGTGATCTAAATAATTTATGGAACTGTTGAACACAATAAGACCAAGGTGAAAGAATCGTGTGTATGCACTATGGACATCATCCTGGTTGGTTGGCTAGTTTGTTCATTCATTCATTCATTTATTCATTAAACCATGATTCATTAAGCACTGAATGCATGCTGAAAATCAAGTCACTGTTCTACATTATCTGATTATGATTTTTCAGTCAACTAGGAATTCATTGAATTGCAAATCATCTACTTACATTTCCTTATCATAGTCACATAGCTATCAATATAGTTTGTCAAATGTCTACTCCTTCCAAGTTTCTAGAATTTTAGGCTTCTTTTGGCTTCCAAATGACTCCTCGGTGGGGAGTCATTAATGACCAAGAAGGGATGTTTCCATATTCCTTCAAACTAACTCCTCTGAAATTTTCACATTTTACAGGACATTTTTCCTCAAAGTCCAGCCTCCTACTCAATACCCAGGGGCAGAACCTCCCAGTGGTCCTACAGTTCCAGAGGACAGAGCCTCATTCATCTTTCCATTCACATCATTTATCATTCTTGGCAGTGGCTGCTTTCTTCCTGGATTTTTTTCTTTCCTCCTGCTGATGGATAGTCCCTTCTTTCCAATGAGACAGCATTCCCTCCAGATTCCTTAAGCTCCTTCATCTCTCTCTTGGGTAAGGAGCTAAGCCTGCATTTGTGGAACACATCATGGTGACCACCTCCAACAAAGACAGGCAACTCAGAGCCAGTGGGTTTGCCTGAGACCTATCCCTTCCACAATGTTTCTGGGGCATAAAGGCATTCACATATCTTTGCATAATTCACATGCCTAGCATAACCCTTCCTCTTTGCTCCTCAAAGGAAGTCAATATACAGATTAACAACCCCAAAAGCAAGTAGTAAGAAGAGCCACATCTGTCTAATAATAATTCACCTCACTAACTATAGATGAGAAGTTTTCTTACAGACCCTGGGAAACTGGAGGATGAAACAAGGCTGTCAAAAGGTAAGATGCCATGATGGGTCGCTTTATAACTCATAAAAGAAATACATTTTGAGAACAAACCAAAAAAAGGACATGCTTTGATTTCATTGCTGTGCCCAGACCCTGACCCCCTTTGGGAGTTTTCTCAGGAAGGCTGATCATTCTCCGGTTCCAGGAAGCTGTTTGTAACATCATAGATTAGCCACCTTCTTATCGGACTGTGAGCTCCTGCAGGCTGCACTACAGTCCCTATCCTCCCCTTTCCATGTTACACTTGCAGCTCACAGCTGCGCGTAGCTCTCTTCTCCCTCTTATGTATATCATCAACCAACCGGCAAGAGGGGTCAGAGCGGAATTTCCAGGGTGACCCACTGCTCGCCTCATACAGCCTACATTATTGGAATAAACGCTCATCTATGATTCAACCCTGTCTCTGCTTAATTTGACTCACGTAGTGACAGGTGGCCTCGGACCCATTGCATTCAGTTTCAATTCTAGTGTGTAAAAATCCCTCACCTGCTAGAATGAATGGATTTTAAATAAATTGTGTTTTAAAAGAAATTGTTAAAAAATGAAATTGTTAAGTGACTACTATTCTCACATTACTCGAAATCAAAGATGTCTTCTAGCAGCAAATATCTGAAAGTAACAATAATATTCAAAATATTAAGACCCATGCTATATTGAGAGAGAGAGAGAGAGAGAGAGAGAGAGAGAGAGAGAGAGAGAGAGATCAGTTTGTTGTTTCACTTATTTTTGCATTCATAGGTTGATTCTTGTACATACCCTGACTGGGTATCAAACACACAAACTTGGTGTATTGGAATGGTGCTCTAACCAACTGAGCTACCTGGCCAGGGCTGACATTTCTAATTTTACTTCCAATTTGGGTTTTTAATGCCTTTTGATGTCTTATTCTTATTCTCTTTCCTGGTGTATTTCCTCAATAATGCCTTTATATTTGTTATACTTTCCTTTCCAGGAAATGACACCACATAAAGCTTAAAGCTAAAATGACAAACCAGATTGGATGATGTATATGAAAACTCTTAGAAATGGCTAAGCTCTGTAAATATAAGCCATCATCATTAGTGTTTCTCTTTTTTAAAAAAAAATATTTTTTATTGATTTCAGAGAGGAAGGGACAGGGAGAGAGAGAAATGTAAATGATGAGAGACAATCGTTGATCAGCTGCCTCCTGCACGCCCCCTATTGTGGATCAAGCCTGCAACCTGGGCATGTGCCCTTGACTGGAATTAAACCTGGGATTCTTCAGTCCACGGGCTGACACTTTATCCACTGAGCCAAACCAGCTAGGGTTAATATTTCTCTTGAATGGTAGAGGTGGTTCTCAGGCAGGCCACTGTCATGAAACTGGCCAATTAACTAAGGATGAGCGCACAGAAACCCCTGTTAGCCCATTTCTTCCCAGTCTAATCAGCCATTCACTTAACAGCAGGCAGTGTTTTCATTAGAATCTGCATGAGGCACCAAAATAGTGATTACTGATTTGGCAGAAGCTGTTTGAGAGGTGATTGGCCTTTTTCTTCCGGCAAAAATGCCTCTACACCTCCATTTTGAAAGAGCAAGAGGATACTTTCGGCAGGAGCATTCTCCGGCTTCATATGATGAAGACAGGTGTGGCAGGAAAAGTCTCGACAAGCCAGGCTATCAAATGGACACACAGCCCAGGCAGAAATGTGGCATGAGGCATGTGCATTTTCCTCACTGGTGTGGACCTCATCTGTCAGTCCCAAAGTCAAGGGCAGCATTGCTGCTTCTCGCCCATCTCTTAAACCAGTGATGTTCTACCTCAGAACTACTTACATATGGGGCTGGATAATTCTTAGATATGGGGCTGTCCTGTGCACTGTAGGATGTTTGGCAGCATCCCTGGTCTCTACTCACTGGATGCCAGTAGCTCCACCCTAGTTCTGACAACCAAAAATGCCTCCAGACATTGCCAAATGCCTCCTGGAGAGTGATATCATTTCCAGTTGAGAACTACTGTCTTAAATCTGTATTTTCTTCCCTGACTTTCCTCTGGCTATTGTAATATTCTGTTGGCCAATGATTCTCAAGCCTGATTGCACAATGGAATCATTTGGAAAACTGGAAAAACTGATGCCTGAGCCCAGTGGTCGGCAAACTCATTAGTCAACAGAGCCAAATATCAGCAGTACAACAATTGAAATTTCTTTTGAGAGCCAAATTTTTTTAAACTTAAACTTCTCCTAAAGCTACTTCTTCAAAATAGACTCACCCAGGCCATGGTATTTTGAGGAAGAGCCACACTCAAGGGGCCAAAGAGCTGCATGTGGCTCGAGAGCCACAGTTTGCTGACCACAGCCTGAGCCCTATCCCCAGAGATTTGGATCTGAGAGTCAGAGGTGTGTGGTGGTTACAAAAAAAAAAAAAACACTTTAAAACTTCTCCAGGTGATTCCAATATGCAGACATAAGCAGAGCTGTTTTATAAAAATTATAGAGAGCAGTTTGATGGATGTATCGGAGACCAAAGTGGCCAGAGTCAAGGTAACCACACTCAACTGGGAACGATGTGGAGACATTACAGCCAGTTGAGGCAGAAATGAAAACCTGGGTATCAAGATGAGGGAGAGGAGCTTCAGAGTTTATTCCCATATGGGATTTTATTCTAAATGTCACCTTGGATCCCTATAAAGAGGGTGAATGCTGTAGGAAACACTTGGGAAGATGAGACAATGTGTTAGTTCCTAGGGCTTCCATAACAAAGTACTACAAACTGGGTGGCTTTAAACATCAATTATTCTTTCAGAGTTCTTGAGGATAGAAGCCCCAAATTAAAGTTTCAGCAGGGCCATACGGTGTGTGAAGGCTCTAGGGGAGCATCCTTCCTCTCCTCTTTCAGCTTCTTGTTACTGGCAATCCTTTGTTTGTAGATACATCATTCCAACCTCTGCTTCTGTCATCACATATCATTCTTCTTGTGTGTCCATGCAGGCTTGATCCCCAGTAGGGGGCGCGTAGGAGGCAACTGATCAATGACTCTCTTTCATCATTGATGTTTCTCCCTCTCCCTTCCTCTCTGAAATCAATAAAAATATATTTTTTAAAAAGAGAAACACTAATGATGATGGCTTATACTTTTCTTCCGAGGACACTAGTCATACTGGACTAGGGCCATCTTAATTAAGTATGGCCTCATCAAAAGTTGTTTATATCTACAAAGACTCTCCTTCCAAGTAAGGGCACATTCATAGGTACCAGATGTTAGGGCTTCAACATATTTTTTTTTCTGGGAGACACAATTCAACTCACAACGGGTGAGGAGAGTCAGTGAGAAAGATGATCAAGTTTGGGCCATGTCTGTGCAGCTACTCAGCGTAGGTAGAGTTTGGAAGTGAAGACTTGAGTGTTATCAGCAGAGAGGAGCCAATTGTAATTATGGGAGTGGGTGAGGTGCCAAGGGAGCTGATACAGAGGAGAAAGCCATGCTGGTGCTATCCAATGGGTCTTTAGTGAAATAATTATTCTCAAAGAATGCAGAAGATATTGGAAGAGATCTAGGACAGGGCCTTGGCAGAGGGGAGGAAGGAATTTTGAGAAGGACAAGGTGGTCCAAAGTCAAGGTAGCCAGAAAGCGAGGACTTGGCAAAGGCCACTGGAATGGAATATTCCAATTTCCTTACCAGTGTGAGTAGAAAGATTAGAATGGAACCCAGTACATAGAGTAGCTGCTGAAAGACTGTGAAGTGGAGAAGAGGAAGCAGTGGCAGCGAACTTTCCAAAGAATCTTGCCAGTGAGGGGAAGGTAAGAGAATGATTCAAGCAGATTGGGGAAGAGGGAACCCAGTAAGGAAGAGAGCCCCAAGATGTTTTATGCTGAAAAGAAAGCAGCAGTTGAAAGAGAAATAGAGGAAAATACAAGTGAAGGTGAATAGATGACAAACAGAGATCACAGGGGAGGTGGTGAATAGATGACAAATAGAGATCACAGGGGAGGTGGAGGGCCAGCTGTGGGTAGGAGGATGGAACACTTCTTCCTCTGAAGTGGGAATGCAGAAAGAGGAAATGAAAAGAAGTTGATCCAAGATTTAAGTAAGTTCATCTTAGAAGAGGTGGTGCTGATAGGGAGCTTAAAGGGGCAACCTGTCTGATGTTGAGAGGGTACATCTGTTACCTCATTTAGTCCACATTACAGCCCTAAGATGGAGGTATCATTAGCCCCACTTTATGGGTGAGATAACAGAAGACATGATGGTCTTGGTCTTAGTAAGGGAGGCAGCTTGCCTTGAGTCTAGATTGCTTGGGGACCTGAGTCTTCAGGCGATCAGAAAGTTGGGCAAAAACCCAAGGGATTAGAGACTAGAGGTGGAGTGAGGAAGACAAACAATACCCTCCTCACACTGTCTTTTCACCTTGGGGGAAAGTGGTCCCCTATATGGTCCCACACTTAAAGCCAAAACAGAAACAAGGTTCAGATGGTTTTGATTTAAAAAGGAAAGTTTGTACTTCTGTGTATACAAGACACACTTCAGGAGCTAGATAGCAAATCTACTGACAACGTGCTTCCTGATGATCACATCCTGGTGTGGAGAGCAGATCCCTCATTATGAGTGGCACATCATCAGTGGATTACCCATGTGAGCGCTTCCAATGAACTTATCTACCAAGCACACATCAGCCAATATGAACAAAGGCAGGTTTTCCAAACCTATTAGCTATTAAAAAGACAGCTGCTAGGATCTCAGTCATATCTTTGGAGCATCAAGAATCTCCAGTGGCTAGAGTATTCTCTTAGTCAGGAAGAGTCGGTGGCTCAACCTCACAGCTGGGTGAACCTGGGGTTCAGGGGATTTCCTTTACCTCATCTGCCAAAACTCAAACTCACACTGCCTCCCCAGCTCCCCTTTCCTTCTTGGAAGGCACATACCAAAGCCTGCCACCTTTAGAAGACCTCCTTGGGCAATTGTACCCATTTTCTTCTTCGAATTCTAACCACTCCTCAGTCACTCAGTTATAAAGGCAAGCGTCTCCAAATGGCAGCTATCTACACTGATGGTTGTTCAGATAGTTGTAGTTTTGATGTGGTTGTGGGAGGCAGTGGCTGGTGTTTTCTTATGCTGCCATGTTGTTCCTTCTCAAATGATATATTTTATCTGCTCAAACTGACATTTGAATACCCTGGGATGGATGCCACTGTGCTCCTGGCATTCTTTAGAGCAAGATGGCAGCAACTCTTTCTTTGGAAGTATGTGGTGCAGTTGACTTTTTCTCAGCTTTGATCCTACTAATCTGTGTCCTTTAAGCACTCAAAGCAGTTACACTAAACTTATTTTCATACTGTTAAGAGCACAACGAAAATGGAAACCAGTAAAACCATTACAGAATATTTTATAATAAAATTTAGACCTTGTTACCCACTTGGAAATATATTTTAGAAATGAAATGGATAAAACAGTGTTATTCACTAGAATATACAAAAATTGCGTTTCACACAGAAATCTGGCAGAAAGAGAGCTTTAGGATTGGTTAAGATCTCCTCATGGATTGGTGAGTATAATTTTAGTACAACTCTAACAATATATTTATGTACCTTTTATGATAAAAATAGGCTATTGATAGGCTAGGATAGAAGGACTATAATATTTTTCAGCCCTCAAACTGTCAGGGTAGATTGAGGTAATTCACATGAGCACATGGCTGTTGCCTTCTTTTTCCTCTATTCTAGATGTCACCTTCCTAAAACTACCTACTCAGATGAAGGACACTGCCATCCCAGACAAGCAACCTCACACCAAATGATCTTGATAAACACACGAAAGTCTGAAAACCATCCATTTACAGAAGAGTATGATTATCCAACATTTAGCTTGACAGAGTATCTGAGAGTCTCCAATACACAGCTTGACAGAGTATTTGAAATTTACTTTCTGACATTAGAACACCTGCTCTTGTTAGCTCAGGAAAACCCCCAGGATTTGTAGATACATAATTCAAAAGCCCTCAGATGAAAGTGTATAGAAAACCAGTGCCTCGTTGGGTCATCTGCTGGGTGGGCCAGGGCTGGTATAAAATATGAAATGCACAAAAATGTGAGCTATTTCATTTAATCTACTGATAATTTACACTAAAAAAGGACAAAAACCCCACATACTTTTAAATACATTCACATTTACTCAAATGGAATATTTTATTCAATTTCCTCTTCTGTTTATTTACTGGGATGGAAATTAGGAGAAGTGGGATGAAGTCATTTAGATCCTTTGCTCCACTAAAACAGTCAGTGGGCTTTGAAAATTGAAACCATTAGGACAACTTGAAATAACCATCCCTGCCAGATCAGACACAAAATATCTTAGTACATAGAAAAGGCAAATCAATGAAGAATAAATATTGGCAGTCTCACTGAAATATACCAATAATATTTTACATCCCTAATTTGCATATATCTTCATATTGGGGAATCTACAGATTCAGAGCATCTCAAAGGAAAAGGTAAAACCTGAGGGACAACTTCTGTCCTCATCAATGGACACGGGAAGGAAGCCAACCACCCGTAGGTATACATAACCATATCTGTGACTTAATTGGTTTGTCACGACTAAATGGGAAAGTTGACACATTTTCTGGATGTAAGCTTGTCTCTAGGCCCAAATAATGGATAGCAGGATCCTGAGAGAACTTTTGGGGTGACTGAACACCTGTTATAGATAATCACTGTGAAGGTGGAGAGATGCTGGGAACTGAGACCAAACCTGTTCTGGCCCTAGCTGGTTTGGCTCAGTATGTAGAGTGTCAATCTGTGAACTGAAGGTTTCCTGGGTTTAATTCCAGTCAAGGGCACATACCCAGGTTGCAGGATCGATCCCTAGTTGAGAGTGTGCAGGAGGCAGCTGATCAGTGATGTTTCTATCTCTCCCTCTCCTTTCCTCTCTGAAATCAATAAAAATATATTTAAAAAAACAAAGTTGTTTTAAATTTCTAGAAGAGATTTTTTTTTCTATAAGAGATTTTTCAACAGATCACCCATGACTACCACTAACAGGAAACTGATATATATAAGCCAACCTAGGTTCCTGAGGAACAAGTAATACCAAACTAGATTTTTTTGTATTTAAATATTTAATTTATGAACTTATCATACTTAAATAACAGTAAATTAGAAAAAATAGCTTTGTTCCCACAGACATTTTATGAATCAATTTCATTCAAACTCTTCTCTTGCATCTTCAACATTGTTCATTCAACCTATCAGAATTTTTGTCATCACTAGAGTTCAACTTGGAGTCTAGTTTCCCAGAGCCTGTTATCTTCGCTTTCTTCTGAGCTGTCTGACACCCACCACTTCTGAAAAGTCTATGCTGAGGTCTGGCCAGCAGACAAGTACTCACTCACAAGACTCATAACTTTAGATGGGTCAGGTAATTTCAATTTCTTCTAAATTGTATAGTATTCATAAATTTACATCAATGGCATGCTGTATTGCCAAAATGAATATATATATATATGTGTGTGTGTGTGTGTGTGTGTGTGTGTGTGTGTGCGTGCGTGTGTGTGTGTGTGTATATATATATATATATATATAGTCTTTAAACCCAGGACTAAAGATTCAGATGTCTTGCCGAAACCGGTTTGGCTCAGTGAATAGAGCATTGGCCTGCAGACTGAAGGGTCCTAGGTTCGATTCCGATCAGGGGCATGTGCCGCGGCTGCGGGCACATCCCCAGTGGGGAGTGTGCAGGAGGCAGCTGATCGATGTTTCTCTCTCATTGATGTTTCTGACTTTCTATCCCTCTCCCTTCCTCTCTGTAAAAAATCAATAAAATATATTTAAAAAAAAGATTCAGATGTCTTGACTCACAGCCAAATGTGCTCTTGTTTTCGCCTGACATATAGTTATCAAAGTAAATATTCTGTTAGGATGTGGCCCAAATGCCAAATCTGCAATGCACACACTAGACACAAAATATACATCATATCTTCGCAAAAACACATTCAAGTATTTTACAAAACACCTTTTAAAAGTTCCAATGTATTGGGCCAAGACAGAGTATCACAGAGAAGACAACATAAATCTTTGGAAATCAATGCTTGTTAATGTCAATTTATCTTTTTAATGAAAAGCCTCTGATAAGCCATGCCATTGGATTAAGTGAGCTAATGCATGCCATGGGCTTTTCACAAGACCTGGGAACACTCAATAAAAAGTAGCTGTTATGATTAATAGGGGAGACTGGAGTGGGGTTGCAAAGGCTTTTTCACAAAGGCAATAAAGCTCCAGGATGGAGCTTGTCAACCAGCCCTGGCCAGAACATAATGGATGGATAATGGTCACCTGCTCCACCCACTCTCAGCGGCAACCTAGGATTACTAGCAATCGGCTCTCCAGCTGAGTTCCCACTCATTCTTGCCCACTCTGGAAAGCAGATCAAAGTGCAAGGGAGAGACATTTATAAAAGCAAAAAGGAAATGAGTGCACATCTCCTTGCTTCCTTCTTAGTAAGAGATTCTAAGTTCTCACTAATTGTACCACATCCAGCTGAGAATGGATGCTTTGGGGGAATCGAAAATGCCTCTAAGCACTTAAAATGATAAAGCATTAAAAGAATCAAAGCTGTTGTTATACTGCCAAAGAGGGAATGCAATAACAGAGAAAAACAAGGAAATTCCTGATTTGAGCTAATTCTTCAATTTCCGAAGCTAAATATGAGTTTGTAGCTTTTTAAAAAACGTGTCTGCCTGACCCTAGGGGTCACATATAAAGGATAAATTGAACAAGGCATGGTGATATAAAATGGAACTCAAATGTATTTAGAAAATCTCAATATGTTTATTTTTAATTGGCCATCCTGACAACTAGCTTGTTTAAAATGTCAAAAATCTTATTTTGAGGGATTTGCTGTGTAACATTTTCTTCTGCTCGGTCAGTTTCATGGTTGAAAGTGGCAGGTAATTTGTCATGTTCACACCAAACAGTTGATCAGTCAATATGTTAATTATCCAGTATATTTACTTCTTTTAGAAAGTAATTTGATTATCTTCACTAATTACTGCCAACCTTAGTGGAAGATTGAAAAGAAATGAGATACAAATTTCAAGCATGTTAACCCCATGCTTATTTTAATATATGCAATGGGGGAAAAGATAAACTATTACTTAGTTTAATCTCCCCATGATTACTTTTATCATTGTGAATAAAAAGCAATTAGTTTATTTGCTGTGATGCATCTCAGCTAGACTGCTCTAAGCATTCTCAGGCCTCTTAATCACTGGAAGGCAAATTTTACTCTCACATCCTCTTAGATATCTTAGGAATTGCTTTCAAAGTTCCCCCTTCACCTAAGCTTGGTTCTCAAAGAATATGGCAAAAAGAGGTTCTTCTGGGCCTTCAATGTAATAACAGGCCATCTCTCTATATAAAAGCCTAATATGCAAATTAAGCTCTGCCTAAAAGTGTAACTGTTGAGCTTTCAGCCAGAACATTTCTATTCCATTATTTTTGCTCTCTTCTTCCTCACTCATCAAAAATTCAGAACTCATTATTTGTAGATTCAAAACATATTAAAGCTAACAGTTGGAAACACACAGAAGGTGTCAAAGGCCAATTCTTTACTTTTTAAATATCTGTCATTTACTGCTAGCAACACCTAAGACAAGTTATAAATCTTTCAAATCTTAATAATTTCATTATTTACTTGACACATGTTTATCAAGCGCCAGTTATGTGGCAGGGATGGTGCCAGGCACTAGGGATCTAAAAAGAGAGTGGAGATGATTTCTCATTCAAGGAGCCATGGTGCTCTTGGGAGCAGAGGGACACCAACATTCACTTCTAATTCAGCAAATCTTTATCTGTCCCCTCATGTGGGGGGCACTGTCATGGCAGCTGAAACCACAGGGTATTGATCTCACCAGAATGGACAGTCCCTGAGTGTAAGCTCCACATCTGATTCATTCCTTGATGCTGGCCTAACACCTGGCACAGGGCAAGTATTGTGGGTTTTGTTGACTGGCCACCAACAAGGATCTGGTCCTCAGTCTCCCTGAACTCATACAGCCCATGGAGGATGGGGGAGCCATGGGGACAGGGATGGAGCAAAGCTAAAGTTGGAGGGAAAATGGCAGATGAGGGATGGAGCTGCCGGTGGCAAGGAAGGATTCTAGAAGAACCATTCTCTGAATGGGGATCTGAGGAATAAGGAGCAGGCTTGACTTCCTGTGATACTTGAAGAAATTTCATAGTTTCTTGGAGAGTATTAGACTACACTGCAAAAACTAGGAGTTTAAGATTTGACCCAGTTTTTCTAGGAAATCGAATCACTAAACTCATTCGTGTCCGATCCTCACCTTTACTGCTAGATAGTATTTAGTCCATCCATTTTATTTTGTTTTATTTATTTTTTAAAATATATTTTATTGATTTTTTACAGAGCAGAAGGGAGAGGGATAGAAAGTCAGAAACATCTATGAGAGAGAAACATCGATCAACTGCTTCTTGCACGCCCCCCATTGGGGATGCGCCCACAGCCAAGGTACATGCCCTTGCCGGAATCGAACCCGGGACCCTTCAGTCCTCGGTCCGCAACTGAGCCAAACCGTTCTCGGCTAGTCCATCCATTTTAAAGTGACAGGGAAGATTAATGGAGAATGTAGCAAAGCGGTGAGAATAGTTCCTGGCCACTATAGTAAGTGTTAAATATTATGGTAATGTAGATAAAAGCTAGCCATTTTTATACAGGACTGTTTCCAAGTTGTAGCACCATTATCAGCAGTCAGCTGGAACCATCAAGAACGCTGAGAGCGTTTTGCACATCACTGAGTTTCAAATCAGGGGCAAGAAGTCTTGCTTTTGGGGTTTGCTTAATACCTAGTTTCATTCAACTTTTACATTTTGAGGGTGAAACGTGTAAATGCATGATCACTGCTATATGTGAAAAATGCTCAACAAATGTGATGCGTTAGCTTTCAGCTCTGGGAGATAAGAGCAGTGCAGAAGCTCACAGGTCTGACAAAGCTGACTCAGAAACACATGCAAGACCTAACTCAGAATGACATGGCTCTTAAACATTGGCTTATGCCATCAGTTGAGGTTAAATAAGTGAACAAACAAAATGTGTTAAACCATTGCTTTGTGATCTCTGCAAGTCTGCATGAGACAAGTCTTGGGCTGCCAGGTGTAGCAGTTGGCACTTTAAGTCACTAAAATAGATGGTTGATCGCTTCTTCACTACCAGACCCTTGACCTGCTGTGATTTCAATTAGGAAAATAGATTAATGGTAGCTGTTTATAACCTGTGATTTTTTTAATGCTAAAGCATGCTTACCATGTTAGTGAACAGAACCCAGACCTTAATTTAACGTAGAAATAAATACACGAGCTCATCAGTGCCTGCCTGCATCCACCACGTGAGCTACTTCTTTGTCGAGGTGAAGGAATCAGCTATAACCCTAGTGTCTATCCAGTGAAGTTCTATGACTTCCATTTTTATTGTGCAAAGACTTATTGTGTTTTAACTTTTGTGTAGAGGGCCCACTGGGAAGACACATGGGCGTTTAATTATTGTCAGCTGAACTCAATGTGACAGGCAGTCAGGGAGTGGGACTTTTGATATGTAAATATAGTCAAGCACCAGGAATGCTCAGGCCTATTCAATAATGCAAATAATCTCCTTTGATCCTAACTTTTGGTGTAACTTCCTGGTATTTTGGAATATAGATAAACACGCTGCTGTTGAGTTTGAGTTGCTGTCTCTCCATCAGAGAGAACAGACATCCCACCCAGCCCCAGCTATTATTTCTGTTTCAGCATCTTCTCTTCTATTCTTTTATTTCTCAATCCCCAGTTCCTCTACTCAGAAACTGGATCCACTCTCTTTCCATGCTGGCCATGGAAAAGAGAGAAAACCCCTACACTTTTGTAAGTTTATCAAAAAGAGAAACAAGTATGCAATGTTTAAATTTGTTTTAAATAAGCACATTAGAGACTATTGCAATAAAGATATCCTATATTTTTGTTTCACACCTAAAGCATATTATAGTCTGCCCTCTGTATCTGTGGATTTTGCATCTCTAGAGTTTGCATCCACAAATGCAACCAACTGCAGATAAAATATATTTTGGGGGAAAAATTTCAGAAAATTCCAGAAGGCAAAACTTGAATTTGCCACATGCTGAGCACTACACTGGATCCATGAGAATGAAGTGATCTGTAGGCATAGCCTGCTGTAGCCTGTACCTAAATACAGTCTATCCTCAGGGCATTGGTTCCAGAAACCTCCACCCAAACAAAATTTGAGGATCTCAACAAGGATATGCATTAGCTTTGAGTATAGTATTTTTATAAAATCTATGTCACACATCCTCCTGTATACTTTAAATCATTTCTAGGTGACTTATAATAGTAAAATGTCAGTTCTATGTAAATAGGTATTGTTTGGGGATCAATTTTCTGGAATTGTTTTTCTTGAATATGTTTGATCCATGGTTGGTTG
Source organism: Antrozous pallidus (assembly GCA_027563665.1). Taxonomy (NCBI): domain Eukaryota; kingdom Metazoa; phylum Chordata; class Mammalia; order Chiroptera; family Vespertilionidae; genus Antrozous; species Antrozous pallidus. The sequence goes on along the minus strand of CM050509.1, from coordinate 138,495,828 downwards.
AATCCCAAAATGCAGAACTTGGGAATATAGAGGGCCAACTGTATAGGTTCTATGCAAATACTTGAGCATCATCAGATTTTGGCATCCCCAAAGAGGGTCCTGGAACCAATTCCCCAAGGACACTGAGGAATTGCTGGACCATTATTATTTACTAAGCACTCAACACAAACCTAGAATTCAATTAACATTCATTTTTATAGCTTCACATGATGGCATGCAATTCACTTTCATGAGCTATATACGATACACTACAAGTATACCTGACAAATATACAAATTGCCTCCAATGAGTTAGGTGAAATTTCAATTTGGAAGTACTTTTGCAGGTCTTAATGGCTCTTTGGTAATACATGCATTATTCTTCAGTTATAAAATTCACACATTTAAAAGACTAACTGAGCTAAAATGTGCCCATAAGGAATTAAATCAATGCACTTTTCTGCATAAAAATCAGCCAGTCAGAGCAGGAAGGAAAAAGTGTTTTTCTTATGGTTGACTGTAGGATTCCTTGCCCAATACTGTCATTTAGTATAGAAATCCTGACTAAATTTGCCACATAAAAATTCAAGCTTAATGCATAAACATCTAGCTACACATCTAGTTATCCAAGGACAGAGCCAACTGAATAAACTGAAGATTTGAGAAAAATAAACACAACCCAAATTGTATTAAATTGTGATAAGATTGGGCTTTGAAAGCATAAGTATATAGATAGCTATTCAATCATGGCTTAGGCATAATTAAGTTTTTTGCTGCCATTCCCAAACACCGATTTCTTTTTTCTTGGCTCTGCCTTGTCTAGGAGAAAGGCCCCAACCTCCACCCTCAGTCCCTGCATAATTTCCCTACTCTGACACATTTAATAATTTTAAGCACACAGCCTCCCTGTGAGGGGGCGGCCTTGAGTCCCCTGTAGAACGGGCCTGCCGAGCACAGATGACAAGAGGAGGTGCCTGGAGGGAGGGCAGAGCAAACCCATGAGATACCACTCAGCTCTGGGCAGTCCACAGTCCCAAGGGGCTTCACTGGGTGACTGCAGTTGTCACCCTATTCATCTTCTTTCTCCGTGCACAATAGGGAGCTCGGAGCCCCGCAAAAAGCCGTCTTCTCTCTTTATCATCATTCATATCTCAGCTATGACAGGCCTGGGCAAAAAAAAAAGACTCAGAGGGGAAATGTGCCTCAAATTAGCATATTTCTCCCCTCCACACAATGAAGGCTTTTGAGCTTCAGCTTTTTAAAAGCAGGGGAGAGAGAGGAGGAGGGAAAGGCAAGGCTGCTCTTAGCAACAGTGTCTGAATGTAATGATTTGCCTCCCTCAAAGGGGCTTGTGTTTTTCAATTTTCTTAAAGCAAGCCTCCTCTCCAATGGACTCAACATTTATTAGAAAATATTTATGGGGCCACTGTCTACTAAACATCCTCCGTCTTGTCATTAAACTGCAATTAAACTCTTTGATTAAAAAAGTAATTACAGACCCTAAACTCGTCCTCCAATCCTGTGATGGAGCGTGACAGCTGCCTTCCTCCTGGAGAAATTGATGAAATGAAGAAATCCAGTTATTGCAACTACTTATTCAGGGAAGTCCTCAGAGGGGACACATTTTCCATGTTTATTTATACATTTCCAATCTTCAGGAAAAAAAAGGGGGGGCTGAAAGGTAACGTATGCTTCCATTACTCTGAGAATGACTGCACTGCAAGCCATCACTTAATGTCACCTTTCCTCAGAGGCTGTCCCTTGTCACCGTCGTCTTTGCTCAAGGAGAGTCCTAAAGCTGCAACAGGCACAGGCTGACAAAGCAGACTGGAACATTTGAAAAATCATAAAAACATCCATCTAGTAAATACGCAAGGGGTCAGCAGAAGGAATGATTTGTTTGCCATGTCACTAAATATTAATTCTGGCCAAAACCGGTTTGGCTCAGTGGATAGAGCATGGGCCTGTGGACTGAGGGGTCCTGGGTTTGATTCCGGTCAAGGGCATGTACCTTGGTTGCGGACACATCCCCAGTAAGAGGTATGCAGGGGGCAGCTGATCAATGTTTCTCTTTCTTTTCATATATATATGTAAAATTGATTTTTTTACAGAGAGGAAGGGAGAGGGATAGAAAGTCAGAAACATTGATGAGAGAGAAACATCGATCAGCTGCCTCTTGCACACCCCCTACTGGGGATGTGCCCGCAACCAAGATACATGCCCTTGACCGGAATAGAACGTGGGACCTTTCAGTCCACAGGCTGACGCTCTATCCACTGAGCCAAACTGGTTTCGGCTGACGTTTCTCTTTCATCGATGTTTCTAACTCTCCCTTTCCCTCCCTCTCTGTAAAAAAAATCAATAAAAAAATATATAAATAAATTCTGCAAAAGATTGAGTCTCAATTTGCAGGGGAGAAATTAAGATTTCTGTCACTCAATTGAATTCTTTGAAAGGGTTCTTCCCTTGACCAGTAACTCAAGACCATCGTGGGAGCCTAAAACGACACCCTTTTCCACACGGCTCCAGTGCCTTAGTCACGGCCCAGGCACACTGGTTCTCAAGGCCTCCAGGAAAGACAGGCCCAGGAGATTCTGAATGTCAGAGCTCTCCCAAGGGCCACAATGGAGCCAGGGGCCAGCTCAGCTCAGCTTAATTCTGGAAGGTGACCCATGCTAGAAGGCACCTGAAAATGATGTTGAGGCCATCTGCTTTGCTTCCCAACTATGCCTCCGCAGAGCCAGCCTCCTGCCTTATTTTTTATTTTTTAAAATATATTTTTATTTTTTTACAGAGAGGAAGGGAGAGAGATAGAGAGTTAGAAACATCGATGAGAGAGAGACATCGACCAGCTGCCTCCTGCACACCCCCTACTGGGGATGTGCTCGCAACCAAGGTACATGCCCTTGACCGAAATCGAACCTGGGACCTTTCAGTCTGCAGGCTGATGCTCTATCCACTGAGTCAAACTGGTTTCGGCCCTCCTGCCTTTATTAAATGCCTAGATACAGCCCCCTCCCCTAGGCTCAGGTCGCTGTGACAGGGATCAAAGTTCATCATTATGTGTGTGATCTAACTTCTACCTCTCTGGACATCCATGTGTACATCTATATAATGGTCATAATAGATTCCCACAGCACCATATTGTTTGGAACAGTCATTCAAATTCTATAAAACCCCTCTACTAGTATATACCATATACATTATCTCTCTCTCTTTAAAAAATTTATTAGTTGGTTATGACTTTTCCCTTTGGATTACTTACCAGGTGTTTGTGTGTTTGTGTGTGTGTGTGTGTGTGTGTGTGTGTGTGTGTGTGTGTGTGTGAGAGAGAGAGAGAGAGAGAGAGAGAGAGTCCAAATTTATCTTTGGTCCTTTATCCAATATCTCTTTACCTCAGACTTGGATGGTAGCAACAGCTGACTAACTGGTTATTAATCTCCATAATCTCCCATCTCAAATTCTAGATCAAGGTATATCTGTCCAAAATTAACACTTTCACTGAGTTGTTCCTGCAATCTACAATGCAATCCCTGCCTACTAGCTTAGGTTGCCTCTCAGACTCATGTGGATCACAACGGAGTCATCCATGCTCACCTGCCATGCCCCCCTTGGTTACTCACAAGTATTGTACCTCTTGCCTCTGCCTTTTGGACCAGTTTCTTTCTCACTCTTCCCTCTCCCCTTCCACTTGTGCCAATTCTCTTCATTTTCAAGGCATAATTCGAGGGCTACAGCTTATGGGAATCCCCCTCTCTACAATGATTCAGTTCTGACCATGTCTCATGTCTATGCCCCCAATTTATCACATTATGACATTCTATCTTTTTCTCCAAAGCACTCATGTATTTATGTCTTACATTCCAAAAACACTTTGACCTCTGATGGGACAGGGACTATATATGTTACTTCTCTGGTGCCATGCCAAAACACCTAGCCTAACTTTAGAAAAATGCTGTTACATTCAATGAGAACTCACTGATTTTTCAAATAATAATTATCAGATTATTTGCAATGCTTATGTCCTGTGGCTTTTAAAGTAAGATTATACATTTTCTATATGAAACAAATAAAAATGGACCACATAATACCATCTCTTTAAAGAAATAGGTAAGTAAATAGCACTTCATTGCCAGAGATGGAAAATTTGGCAAAGTATATTATAAAGTGTAAATTTAACATATTACATTGGTAGGGCTCAATATGTAGAAATACTTAGTGGTTTTAATTTTCCACCTACAGTTTGTGAAGCTCAGGGGCTCAAAATGACCTTGATGTTGAACAGGAGGCACATCCATCTGCCAGCAGCAATTTTTTTATGCACCTGATTATAGAACAACTATTTCTGTGGTCAAGAAGACTTAACCAAACCCATCAGCCTTAGGCACACAATAGCAATAATTAGAGATGCATATTTATCTAATTAAAATATGAATCAATAGGCAGAACATAAAAATAATGTATTATTAGTATTTATTCAACATATTTCTTTCACTGGTTATGATGTATGATTAAACCATTTTAAAAAGGTACCCTATAATTCACTCAATTGTATAATTCAATGGTTTTTAGATTATTCCTCCCTTTCACTTGTTCAAATTCTATGGTCGCAACTGTCACCACAATCTAATTTGAAACATTTTGGTCATCCCTAAAAGAAATTTTGATCACATTAGCAGTCAATCCCCATTCCTCCCTATCCTACCCAACACCCAGCTCTGGTTCTAAGCAGCCACTAATCTACTTTCTCTATAAGCTTGCCTGTTCTGGACATATGTTTTCAGGGGTCATCCATGTTGTAGCATGTGTCAGAATTTTAGTTTTTTTTCTTTGTTTTATTTTTTCCCATTACCATTTCCCCCCACTATATCCTCTTCCACCTTGGCAATCACCACACCATTGCCCAAGTCCATGATTTCTTCCTTTTTTTCTTTTTATGCTCAATCCCTCCTCCACCATCACCCCCACAACATCCCTCAATTGATGAATAAGAGTCTATAGAATGATATGCCACCTTTCATTTATCCATTCATGAGCTTATGGACATTTGGGTTGTTTTTACTTTTGGGCTATTATGAGTAATGCTGCTAGGAACATTGGTGTACCAGTTTTTTGCATGGACATAAGGTTTCATTTCTCTTGTGTATATATCTAAGAGTAGAATTGCTAAGTCATATGGTAACTCTGTTTAATCATTTGAGGAACTGCCAGACTACTTTCCAAAGTGGCTGCACCATTTTACATTGTCACCTGCAAAGTGTAAGGGTTTCCTTCTTTCCCACATCCCCCTCACTAACACTTGTTTTATCTTTTTTTATTCTAGTCATTCTAGTGGTGTGAGTGGTATTTCACTGTGGTTTTGATTTGCATTTCCATAATAACTAATAATATCGGATATATTTTCATGTGTTTGTTGTTCATTTTTGCATCTTTTTTGAGAAGTGACTATGAAACGCTTTCTATATTTTTATTTAGGTTATCTTTTTATTATTGAATTGTAAGGTTTTATTAAAAATATACTCTAGATACAAATCCATAAGATATATAATTTTAAAATATTGTCTTCCATTCTGTTAGTTGTTTTTCACTTCTTGATGCTAACCTTTGTGGTACAAAAGTTTTTCATTTTGATAAAGTCCAACTTATCTACTTTTTCTTTTTTGTTGTTGTTGTTTGTACTTTGGATGTTGCATCTAAGAAACCATTGTTTAACCAAAGTCATGGAGATTTACTCCCATATTTTCTTCTAACAGTTTTATAATATTAGCTTTTATATTTAGGTCTAGGGTCCATTTTAAGTTATTTTTTTAATGGTGTGAGGTAGGGGTCCAACTTCATTCCTTTGCATTTGGGTATTCAGTTGTCCTAGTACCATTGGTTGAAAAGAATATTTACCCCTATATAACTGTCTTGGTATCTATTGTAGTTCATTTTATCTCCTATAACAAACTACCATAGACTGGTTGGCTTAAAGAGCAAACATTTATTTCTCACAGTGCTGGAGCCTGGAAAGTTTAACATCAAGGCACCTGTATATTTTGTGTCTTGTGAGGTTTCACCTCCTAGTTTATAGACGTCCTCATGTGGCAGAAGGAGTGAGGGAGCTCGCTGGAGCCTCTTTTATAAGGACACTAATTGTATTCATGAGGGTCCCACCTTCATAACCTAATCACCTTCCAAAGGCCCCACCTCCAATTACCATCATATTGGGGATTATGTTTCAGCATAAGAATTGGAGGTGGGGCACACATATTCAATATACAGCAGTATACTTGTTGAAAACCAGTTGATCACAATTATAAGGGTTATTTCTGGATTCTCATTTCTATTCTATCAATCTATATGTCTATTTTTATGCCAGTATCACATTGTGTTGATTATTGTAGCTTTGTAGTATGGGCAATTTGGGGGTTCTCAAATTCCATTTGATAAAATTCTATTTTAACACAAATTTTGGTTATATTAGAATTGATTGAAAAAATCTAATTTTACAACTGACTGATGATCATTAGATGACTAAAACTTTTAGTGCCTTAATTTTCTGATAGTTAAAAGGTGCTTTAACCTCATCCACAGCCTATGAAAGTCTAAGATCCCATTTTATAAGTTCGTCATCTTAATATATTCAGAGTTATTTGAACAAATAACATCATAATTATTGTTCCAGTTGGTTACAAGAAGATGATTACCAAACCTTGGACACAGACAGACTTAGAGTCCAAGGAACTGGAAAACGCCATTCTCCCAGACAATGCTGGAATCTAGAAGGATTTCCAAACTTAGGTAATGAAAAATATTTCCATGGTTTGGTCTACACAGCTACAGATGGTTCTCCCTTAGAACCTACCAACATATTTTTCTATGTTTGTCCCATCTAGAGTTCTTGAACCATTCTTTACTACTGACTGTATACTGTGAATAGAATTAAGAAAACACGCCCAGCTGACATGGCTCAGTCATTGAACATCTACCTATGACCCAGGAGGCCGTGGTTTGATTCCAGGTCAGTGCACATGTCCAGGTTGCGGGCTCCCCAGTTGGGGGTGGGGGCAGCGGCATTCAGGAGGCAGCTGGCCAATAATCCTTTCTCATTACTGATGTTTCTATCCCTCTCTCCCTTTCTCTCTGAAATCAATAAAAATATTTTTTTAAAAAATAAGCAAACAAAAGCAGCAACTCATTGTTGTTAATAATGAAGTAAGGCCAAGAAAGCTGGGATATACCTTGCCTCACTTACTTGATTATCTTTTAACATTTGCCAAAATGTTTTCTTTAGTGGAAATTTAGGCACCGGAAAACCTTCTAGCTCTTTCAGTATTTATTTAGGATAGATTGCCATTTTCTATCTCACAGAATTTATACTCATTTGTATGAAATGGCCTCACATCCAACCTATTCCAACAGCCTATTCCAAAAACAAAAGGCTTCTTATACACATAGAAGATAGATTTTATTCTTCCATACTAGAGTAAGTTAAGAGTAAAAATTCTCTCTCCTCTGATATATTTGTATTTTTATCCTATTAAAAGTTGTTTAGCTTTCAGCTTGACACTATATATCTATAAATTAATTTGTAGGATTTCGTTTAAATATTTAGCATTTTCCACTTCTGTGGATGTTTTAACTTCTCAAGACCAAGGACAGCCAGCAACTTTGCAAGGAAACTTTTTATTAGCAGGTATTGAATTTTTAGCTACAGATTCTCTAAGGGTTGTATACCCACACATAACCTGGTGCAACCTCCAAATTCATGAACCTCGTTATGCATTTTCTCTGAAACTTCACCTTTTCCATGAAGGAAGTTGTGTCCTGAGGATTCTTCCCAAGCCACGAAGGGACACTGTGCACAAGGTGGTGGGTTCTTTGTCTCAGAGAGAATGAATGGGGAGTCTTATTCCCAGAACAGAGTGCCCCAAGTCCTGATCTCCACCTCCATGTCTTTCTCCCTTTCTCATTTTCCATCTTTCCCTTCCTCTGCCATTTGGCTGCCTCCATGTAACATTTAAACCTCTGATTTTTACACCTGAACAATGTTTCTTTCCATACTTGCATTTTCTCTATGGAATTATGAGTTTCCACACATCTATCGATCGCATTTCTCAGTCACCCCCAGAATACCTAGACTCATTTGATCTGTGTCCCTGGACACTACTATCCATGTTTCCAGGCCCTTTTTGAACCCAAACACAGGCTCTTACAAAATCCACTACTCATGAAAAGGTTCTGTTACACTCAATGTAGGCTCGTATTTCTGTTTTCTTGTTTTACGTAGTAAAGTGTAAAGAAACCTACTCTGACCTACCAGAGCAATATAGACTTCTTGTCTCTCCCACCCATCCTTTTCTTTTAAAAAAAACTAACTTTTCCTTCTTTGACTAATCATCTTTCCTGGTACTAAGCTGCACTTTTTATGCAGTTGTCAGTGATGGACCACCAACAATTGCTCATTTCTTGCCCTCATCAGATGCATGTACGATAAGGGTCAGTGCTTTCTATGAACTACACCAATTAGACTACTACTAATGAACGGAGACAAACAGATGGCTTGGTTGTCCTGTCAATATGTCTATTTGTATTGAACTTTCCACCTAGTTTTTGTCATGTTTCCATATATTAAATATATACACATGGTACTATATATAAATCCCCAACCCCCAAATCAGTAATGATATAAAGATGAGACTTTATGAAACTGTGTGAGATGAAGAAAAATAGCATCTTATACATTTCTAAGTATTTTACACATGAGTTGCTGCCACAGTTGCATAGAAGAATTTGGTAGTAAATCAGGTAAGAGAACAAGACAGCATTTAAAAAAAATCCAAACTATTTTTAATATAATTAAATATTCACAGACTAACTTTTAATATTTACCAATGTGTTCCTCTCTCAAAGTCTACTTAAACAAATAGGGTTTCATGTTCTTTATGGATTGCAGTATATTATTTCTAAATACCGCATCTAAACTCTAATGCAATATTAACCCCACCTATATTTTTGCATAGTTTGAATACATGAATTATGATTCCATTCAACCTCCTCAACATCACTCAAGCCCTCATAATATCCATTTCTTTATAGAAAATGAAAGTGTTTGCCAATCCGTTAGCCCCTCAGCTTTAAGTGGATTAAAGCTGGTGCATTAGAAAATGGCTTCTACATATTACAGCTAATGAGTAATTCCACTATTGGACTTTATAATAAAGCCAAAAAGGCCCTTCAAATTATAGCTTTTACAAAAGCTGAAGAGCAGGGTTCTTTTCCAAGCAACTTTACAAATGCTGTGATTTAAAAATTAATTGATTTTTAAATTGCTATTTCTTTAAGTCTGTTTGTTTCAAGGTAGAGAGGGTGAACTATAGAGTAAACACCTACATGTTCTTTTCACAGTCTAAGCCTGGAACTACATGAATTTTCAGTGGCCATTATAAAGATATTAAGAGAGCTATCAGAAACATGAACTAAGTATTTCAAACACTTTTCTGGTTTACTCCTACACCTGCCCCTCATCATAAATATTCTTCACTGGCAAAACTGCGTGTGAGAATGAATGCCACTTACACAAACTGGAATGGCCATAATTCAATAGCTATAACAGACATTGTAAGGATGTGAAAACACTGGAGCACTCATACATTGCCTGCTGGCAGGAACGTAAGATGGTACAGCCACTTTGGGAAACAACCGAAAGTTTCTCAAAGAGTTAAACACAGAGTTCTCATATGACAATTCTCTTAGGTATAATGTCCACATAAAAATTATACATGAAAGTTCATAGCAGCATAAGTCATAATGGCCAAAAAGGTCAAACACCCCAAGTATCTATCAAGTGGTTAATGGATAAACAAAATCTCGTCCATTCATATAGTGGAATATTATTTGGCAATATAAACAAAGTACAGATACATGCTACAATATGCAAGAACCTAAAAAAATCTTATGCTGAGTGAAAAAAACAGACACGAAAGAATATATATTAGTCAATTTATATCGAAAATGTTCAGAAAAGGCAAGCAGAGACAAAGTCAATCAGTGGTTCCTAGTGAACTGGGGATTGAGACTGGGAATAGGCAATAACTGTAAATAAGCTTAAGAGATCTTACTGGGCATAGCAACTTTCTGAAATTGGATTGTGGTGATGGATATATAACTTGGTAAATTTACTAAAAATAATTTAATTGTCTTTAAAACTGGTGAACTTTATAGTGTGTATATTATACCTTAACACAGTTGTTTTAAAAAATAGAGGTGGGAGAAATTGCCAGGAAGTAGGTACAGTCATTTATGTCAGAGGTGATGGTGGCCTGGATCAGGTAGGAAAGAAATTAGAAAAAGGTGGACTGATTCAAAAGAAGCTGGGAAGACAGAACTGACAGTATTTCTGTTATGTGGTTATTTACTCACTTTAGCATTCTGTGAATTCTTACAGCACCAACGCTCTGTCCCATTTATTTGGACATAATCACACACTGCCTTACATTATCAGTTGATTGTGTTGTGCATACTGTCATTGCTTGGGGCTGGATTGTACATGAGTATACCATAAATACTCATGAACAAATGAATGGTGAGACAATTGGGCATAATCAGCCCCATGCTGAATATCATTGATTATTCAGGATTATATTAGCAGTCATCATAATGTTCAGACAATAAAACTAGCAATTACCTTCACAAAGGAGTTGCTAAAGTCATCCACACAATAGTAGAGTAAAAAATCAATTTGTTAGAAAATAACCACCAAAATTGATATAAAAAGGCAACAGAAGACAGAATCAGAAAGTCAGCTAAAAGCAACATTTGCAACACACACACACACACACACAATCTACAGGTCCATTGCATGAAGATTCATGCAATAGACCTTCCTTCCCCTCCCTGGCTGCCGCCACCAGTTTTACTCTGGCACTCGGGACCCAGGCTTTCACTTTGGCCACAGCAGAGAAGCCAAGCCTCTTCAGTCTTCAGTCATCTTCAGTCTTCAGTCTTCAGTCTTCAGTCTTTGCTCTGTGCCTGTGTATGCAAATTATCTTGCCATGTTTTAGGTTAATTTTCATACTCACTCCTGATTGGCTGTTGGGTGTCATGAAAGTATGGTCAATTTGCATATTTCTCTTTTATTAGTGTAGATATATATATATTTTTGGGGGGGGAATAGAAATATAGGAATACTTTGAAGAACACGTTTGTTGGAGTCTGTCCATTTACTAATTCAAGTCTTAAGCCTATGTGGTGCAATGGAAAAAACTGAGTCCAGGATTTAGGAGTCTGGACCTTGGTTGAATCACTCATGTGAGTTTGGGAAGTTTCCTTGGGAAAAGAAAAGAGAACACTAAACATCTTTTATAAACTCTATGGAAGACATCAATGAAATTATGTGTAGCCTTTAGGACATGCAACGAATTAAAGTATTAATGTTTTTATTAATATTTGTAGTAATCTATTTTACAAATGAATTAAAACTATGTTAAACTCATTTCTTTTTTTTAAATTTCTCACCTGAAAATATTTTTCTCATTGATTTTTTTAGAGAGGAGAGGAGAGGAAAGAGGAGGAGAGAAAGAGAAACATTGATATGAGAAAGACACATCAATTGGTTGCCTCCTGCACAGACCCTGACCAGGTCTGGGGATCAAGCCTGCAACTGAGGTACCTGCCCTTGACCGTGAATCAAACCTGAAACCGTTTGGTCTACAGGCTGACACTAACCATTGACCACAAAACTGACCAGGGCTTAAACTCATTTCTAGGAAAAAAAACTTTGAAACTCATTTGAAAAGAGTTCTACCTCATAACTAATTTCTGTTCCAAGCCATTGAAGTACAGGGAGACAAATAGAGATTTCTAGTCAGAGCTGGGTTCTAATTTCAACTCTGCTACTTACAAGTTGGATGACCTTGGGCAAAACTTAAACTCTCTTATGCCTTGGTTTTTGCACGTGAGGATGTTAACCTCTTAAGACAATGACAGGGTTAAATAGATCTAATGCACATGTATCACCTTATATATTGCCAGGGACACAGTAAGTCCTTGATGAACAATAGCTACTGTCATTATCATTCATATAAAATCATGATTATTTAAAACATGACTTGCTTATGGTTCTACACAGATTTTGCTAATCACCAGATGTCTCAAAGAACAACACATTTTGTACTGGAAGGATGGATGAAGTAATCTCATTCAATGAAATAAACAGTAGAAATGGAGAGAAAATGACCCTATTCTAAACACCACAGGCCTCCATTTCCCCTAGAGAAGTCTAGTTTTCACAATTTTTACCAACATGAACTTTTAAAGACATCTACCCAGTGTATCATTGCCAGGAAGGTAGACTCTCCCTGATATCTGACACACACATATTTTTAGAAAAGTGATCATTCATTACTTTGCTCTCTAATATTTTACCAATGAACTAATAATGCGTCTTTGTAGAAAGCAACTAGCTGCCACCAACTGACCCTAAGCAATCATGCAGCCCACATAGCACATACCAAATTCCATCGAGATTTGTTCAAAGTTTATTAAAAAATGGCCTCTTAGAAATGATTGCCACTTGCCATGCCTATTACAAATGAATGATCAAATTAAATTAAAATGCATCCCAATATCCTTAGGTATAAACTTTGATCAAGAAATAAAAACCACTTTTAAGTTATCATGGAAAATTCCCTTTTTACAGCCTAATATATTTTGGCCTATGGAATACTTAGTTTTTCTAGAAAAATAAATAAGTACATAGAAAAATCCTCTGGTGTGTTCTTTTATGAAATACAGAAAGACTAGGAACATTCGAAATACTTCATATGTGAGCCTAAAGATAACAAGAAAGATGTTTCATAAGGATCCTATTTTATTTTATTTTTAAAAAATATATTTTATTGATTTTTCACAGAGAGGAAGGAAGAGAGATAGAAAGTCAGAAACATCGATGAGAGAGAAACATCGATGAGCTGCCTCCTGCACACCCCTCAATGGGGATGTGCCCGCAACCGAGGTACATGCCCTTGACCGGAATTGAGCCTGGGACCTTTCAGTCCACAGGCGGACGCTCTATCCACTGAGCCAAACCGGTTTCGGCAGGATCCTATTTTACTTTGAATCTTTCTAGGAGCTGAACCTGAAACAGGGCTTGGTTGCAAGTGGTTCATTTGGAAGTTGATCCCAGTAAATATGGGTAGGAGGATGGGAAGTTAGAAAAGGGAAGAGAAGGTAGCCAATAAAGATAGAGTAAGAAGCAAGTTATTGCTATGGGTGACTGAGTCTTATCCCACTGGAGAATTCTAAGAGACTGCATAGAGCATGGGCTGCAGAGTCATCCCTTCAAGGGGAGGGGGTGGGAGTAGGGGTATTTATATACCAATTTCCATCAGCCATTGGTTGAGGGCTCCTCCTGGAGGGTGTTAATTCTCTGGAACTTCTGACCTGCCAACAGATGAGTAGGCCAGAAGTCCTCAGGTGATGAAATGCAAGTGCTGGCACTTGGAATTCCAACCAGGGTTCACTGAAGCGGTAAGGGGAGATGATGTGGGCACATCCCCACAGTATCTGCTACAGATAGATTACTTAGACTATTAAAAGGAAGCCCCACAAAAACATACATTAAGATGAGGACTAGAACCATCAAAATTGCTAATTCTTGCTCAGGAGTGAGCCATACTACTGGAAAATGAATCTGATATGAATCCACAGAGCAGTGAAGAGATTTTTTTATCTTGTCATCATAGGCTTTTCATATAAATTCAGTATTTAAAAAGCAAGTAAGTTTAAAGAAGCAAGTAAGTTAATTATGATATAAACCATGACAAGTTATGGTTTGTATCATAATTAACTTATTTGGGTACAATGTTGTCGAATTTTTTCTGTAAAGGGCCAGATAGTAAGTATTTTAGGCTTTGTCCATCATATGGTCCCTGTCCCACTTACTCAACCCTGCAGTTGCATCAGCCATAGACGATACATAGGAGAATTGGTTTGGCTGTGTTCTGAAATTTTCATTTCCAAAATCAAGTGGCTCATAATTGATATAGGCAAAGAGAAAGGTAAGTTCAGAGAATGTAAAATTTTTCTTACTTTTATTTATAATAGCATGACTTCAATACATCTCATCTATACTGCCTCCCCACAACCTCTTTTAGTTTTTATTTTAAAAGATTTAATCTGTAGTAGAGTGACATGATAGAAATGAAAGCAAAACATATAAGAAACTATACAATGAGCTTTTTCACTTCTCGGGCTTCTAGTCACTGTCTTACCTTCCCCTCACAAGACACCACTTCTAATAGTTAAAGTATAAACACATACTTTCCACCCTGCCTAAACAAAAATAGCATTGTATATCTATCATTCTGCAGCTTGTTTTTTATTTAATGCACACAAAAAATCCTTCTATAGATCAATGTATACCTTCCTCATCCTTTTTCCCAGCTGCATGGTATGACTATACCCTGGGACAGTGGTCAGCAAACTCATTAGTCAACAGAGCCAAATATCAACAGTACAAGGACTGAAATTTCTTTGGAGAGCCACGTTTTTTAAACTTAAATTTCTTCTAACACCACTTCTTCAAAATAGACTCGTCCAGGCCATGGTATTTTGTGGAAGAGCCACACTCAAGGGGCCAAAGAGCCACATGTGGCTCTTGAGCTGCAGTTTGCCGACCACTGCCCTGGGAGATACAGCTGGCTCCCTGCAGGCAGACACTGGTTTCTGATCTTTTGCTATTATTAGTGAGTGCAGAGGGGAGAGTACAATGGACAACTTTCACATGCATCGCTTTGTATAGGTATAGTATAGCTATAGGGTACATTCTCAGGAGCGGCATTCCTGGATCAAAGGAGTGATGAATTTAGGATTTTGACAGAGACTAACAACATGTTCCCAACAAGTGTCGCTTCACACTTGCACTCCCCACCAGCTGCACATGGCAGTGTCTTCTAAACCCATTTTCAATGGGAATAAAGTAGAAAATTACTTTAAATATTCACATAGGTATCTGTTCTAAGACCATCGTTGTGTTCAGAGATTCACTAGAAAGACTCATGGGGCTGACAGCTAAGATTTATTAGAGCAACACAGAATCTAAGGGGAAATAACACAGTCGGAGTCTGCAGAAATCCACACACGGGCTTCCTTTGCTCTCCCCTTCCCATTAAGAACCACGCGGGGCATACTCAGGCCTCCATAATGAAAGCACGACACTTTTGAGATGTTTCTGACCAGGGAAGCAATTAGAAAGACTCATGCTGGTCATGTAGGCACCCTCTGTCCAGACATATCAAAATTCCAGACTTCAGGAAGGAAAGCAGGTATTCCTTAGAAAGCATATTGTTTGTACAGCTTAGGCATCCTGAACCAGCCTTATTGGTGAGGGAAAGCTTCATATCTGAGTAGGTACCTGTTTACCAGTCAATTTCCCAGTGGCCAGCCAAGGGCCAATCTTGCAAGCAGGCCTTATTAAGGAGAGCAGCCTCAGGCCTGCTATGTCAACGCTTTTCTGCACAATCTCATACGATAAAATTATTTCAGGTTTGAAACTAGACGGCCAGCGGCAGGAAGTGGATGTCACTTTTGGTGAACTCTGGCTCAGAGGGATGAGCGCTGGTTGGTCGGCTCCTTCACTTCACACCATTTGAGTCCAACTGTAGCATCCAGGCGCTGCCGCAGGAAAATGTGCTTGGCATAACAAAATTGCCTCCTAACAAAATTACTATTTATTTCAAGCTGCTTCTTTTAAAAGCTGACCCCATTTTTCATTCTACAGAACTCCCAAGAGCCAAAAAGGAACTGAGGGCTGGTGCTGCCTTCATAGATTTTCATGAAAGACTGTACTAGCTCAGTGAGAAAGCAGACTATAGAATAAGTATCTTTTGGGTTACAATTGAGATTTAAATATAGACATTTCCTTAAGAGGAGATTTTTCTCTGTAGCATGCATTTTCTAATGGTTCTACGAAAGCACACATATTTTCTAATGCAATCAAACTGAATACCTTTTTAAGAAAACTAAATTCTTCAGAGCTGAATAGTAGAAAGGCTTGTGGGAGGTTCTTCTTTAAATCTTCTAATAGTGCCATTTTAATTTTAATTGAAATATCTATAATAATAAAAGCATAATATGCTAATTAGACCTTCTGGGTGTCATTCCGGACACCCTACTGAATGAAGCTACGACAGCAGGGGCTGAGTCAGAGGCAGTTAGGGGCAATCAGGCTGGCATGTAGAGTGGTTAGAGGTGATCAAGCAGACAAGCAGGCCAGTGGTTAGGAGCCAGCAGTCTAGTATTGTGGGAGGGGTGTCCAACTGCCAGTTTAAGCTCAATCCCGCAGGATCGGGCCTAAACCAGCAATCAGACATCCCCTGAGGGGTCTCATATTGCAAGAGGGTGCAGGCTGGGCTGAGTCCCTCCCCCTCCCCATGCAAGGATTTTGTGCACTGGGCCTCTAGTATTATACATAAAATGCACAAACAAGAAATGTATACCTCACTTCATTAAAAAAAAATGAGTATACTCATGTAGGCAGATCTCAGATTTTAGAAAAGATCGCTAGCACCCAAGAACCCCCTCCCCTCCCTCTTGAGCCCTTACCACATCCTCAAAGTTACCCACTAGCCTGACTTTTAACAGCGCTGATATGTTTACTCAGTTTTGACTTTTATATAAATGGAATCATATTGAATATTCTCTTTCGTGTCTGGTTTCTTTCGATCAACAACTTGCTGGTAAGATTCAGCTACACTGCTGTATGTTACAGTGGTTTATTTACTCTTGCTGCTGTAGAGAAATCCACTGTATGAACATGCCACAGTTTATTTGTCCAGTCTACTTGAAGGGCACTTGGATTGTTTCCAGTGTGGGGCTGTTATGAAGAGTTCAGCATGTTCATTTTCAAAATGCTAGCAAACTTTTTAAATTGATGAATAGGCATATAGTCACGTACATAAACCCTAAGTGTACAACTTGATGAAACACACACACACACACACACACACACACACACACACACACACCGTGTCACCAAAACCAAGAACAAGATACAGAAGATTTCCATCACCCCAGAAGACTCCCTGAGATTTCATTTTCAATCACTTCAAAAAGATGAGCAACTGGCAATCTTTAAACCCACTGTGCGTTCTCCACTGAGGTCATCAAGTGAACATGGTCAATCCACATGCTCTGTCATTTGCCTGTGACCTTACAAAGGTCACTCAGCATCTGTATCATCATCTGCAAATAAAGGGGTGGAGCTCTGTGGATCCCAGAAGCCCCTCACAGCAGCACCACATGGTCAACTACCTATGCCAGTCATTCATGCCCAAACCCAAATGCCTTTTGCTGCTCTTTTATCCTCAAGCCAGCTCAGTAAAGAGGAGCAGTTGATCACCATTTCCCACTTATTAACTGTCCTGTCTCTTACATATCATTATTAAGTCAGCCCTTAGCCTTCTCTTCCTCGGGCTGAATAATTGCTGCTCTTCTTCCCAGGTTGGCTCTACTCCAAGTCTTTGTGGCTCACCTCGAAGCATTTTCTAATTCTCTACATGCCTCTAGAAACTAAGGAGCCCCAACGGGATATGATATTTTAGTAACGATGATCAAAGGAGATTAAGGAGAGAGAAGACCAGTCAACCAATACCGCCCTCCAGAGCCCTCCTATTCGGAGTGTGGGCGGAAATGGGCCCACAGCATCACCAGGGATCTCAGGACAAAGACAAATGTTCCCACTCCGCCCCAGGCTCCCTGAACCAGAATCTGCATTTTCACAAGGTACCCAGCGATCCAATGTTCATTGAAGTTTGGTAGGGAAAGGATGCTATATTCAAAGTAAACCTTGAGAAGGAAGGACTTACTAGTTTCTATTTCTGCTATAACCAGTGGCCACAGATCTCATGGCTTAAAACAGCAATTGTAGAACCTTTTTCATTGCATGGTACACATAAACTAATTATTAAAATTCTGCAGCACACTAAAAATATATATATTTTTGCTGATCTGACAAAAATAGGTATAATTTGATTGAATTACAAACAAAAAAAAAAGTAATTACCTACCCTTTTTGCTCCAAAGTGACTTTTTTAAAAAATCAGGTGCCTATACTTGTATATAAGGATTTCTAGTACCAAGAATGAACCAATCTGCCGAAACTGGTTTGGCTCAATGGATAGAGCATCGGCCTGCGGACTGAAAGGTCCTAGGTTTGATTCTGGTCAAGGGCATGTACCTTGGCTGCGAGCACATCCCCAGTAGGGGGCATGCAGGAGGCAGCTGATCGATGTTTCTCTCTCATCAATGTTTCTGACTCCCTCTCCCTTCCTCTCTGTAAAAAATCAGTAAAATACATGTAAAAAGGGTGTAGGAAGAGCTGCTTCCTTCTGGAGGCTCTAGCAGAGAATTTTTTGGCCTTTCCAGTTTCTAGTGGCCACCTGCATTCTGTGGGTTGTGGCCCCTTCTTTCATCTCTAAGGCTAATAACATAACATCTTCACATCTCTGGTCCTCTCATCTCGGCTTCCGTCCTCATACCTTCTGACTCCCCTGCCTTTTCGTTATAAGGACCATTGTGATTACATTGGGCCCGCCTGGATAATCTTCTCATCTCAAGATACTTAAGTCTAAGAAAATCTCCTTTGCCATATAAGGTAACTTATTCACAGGTTCCTGAGATTAGGACAGACAGGGTGGTGAAGGTGAACATTTTTCATCCTACCACAGGTGAGGAAGAAAAATAGAACAGAATGGGACAATAATTATTAGCCAGCATCACTTATCAGTTATCACTTATATAGATAGTAGAATCAAAGAAGTCAAACAAAACTACAGAAAATTTCTCTGAGCCTTAACATGCAGCAATAGTTAAAGGATCCATGGCTTTAAGTTCACAAAGTCTGAGCCTTGCTCCCTCTTAGAATCATGTTATCTTAGATTTGGAAGAAACCTTGATAGTACATTGCTTCAATTTCCATATTGTACAAATCCACTGACATGTTGGCAGACTAGGTTCCCCCTAATAATACAGACCAGGATTTGAGCCCATGTTTTACCCAACTCAATGCTACTTCTTTTTAATGTTTTCATAAAGGCTTGGGTTTGTTTTATTGGACAGAATGCTAATAGATCTTTTGATAACTACATGATATCTAAAACGGAAATTGCCTAAATCCATTCATTATTTCAATAAGCATTACTCAAACACATACTGTGTGATGGTAGGTGTTAAGATACACAGAGATACACAAAAGTACTGGTGGAGACACAAGCAAACAAGATTTTGTGCTGTCAGCGTACAATATGAGCAATACTGCTATAAGGATTAGTTCAGGACTTCATTCATTCCACTGCTATGACTGTCTTCCATGGGACAGAAACCTAAAGAATGCCTGGAAGCACGGTGAAGAGAAGACCTGATTTGGCACTGCATGAAAATCCAAGTGCTGCATATATCTCAAAAAAGTTGAGGCAAGAGGGAGCCCCATTTATTAATGGTCTGAAAATATTCCGTTTGGCATAAGAGGTGCTAATTATATCTGTGCTTGAGATACAGCATGCTACTGTCTCAGTTCTCTCTGAAACTACACAAAAAGCATCCTATTTGTCTTTCAGCATTAAATATTTGCACTTTTTTGTTACCCTTAAGAGCAGTATTCTTTCTCAATACCTTCTTAGCCATTTCTAGATCATCTGTTTGCTACCATCTCTCAAGTTCATAATTATTTAGGATTACAATCAGTGGTATGCTGGTAAATGGTTAACAGCTGGCTCTCTGATGGGGTGGGAATGGGGATGGAGGCAGCTATATCTGTAATGTTTGTCAATTTCCATGGTGTAAACACTACCTCATGGCCAATCTTAAGTGGCCAATTCTATGTCACTGAACCTGGACTTGAGGAAACACTCATAATCAGGGCAAGAACCAGTATGTACCAGATGCAGCACATGACTATACAATCAGGAACCCTCTGCAATTGTATCTGTGAAGCTGACAAACCTCAGAGTACTACACAATCCCAGTCTTCCCAACATGTTTTGGCCAGTTTCAAGTATAAACTGTGACCTTCACACGACTGCTCAAATTATTTCCAGGACAGCCTACTATGCCCCCCTCTCAAGTCTTATCTTTGCCAAGGGCCTTCCCTAGCTACACTTGCCCCCACTAAATTATCTCTCTTGCTGATCTATCCTAATACTTATCTGCACCACACACCTTGAATTCTATTTGCTCATGGGATTTCTTGGTGGTTTAATATACATGACCTGTGACTAACCTCCCTACAATTTCTGTAAAAATAAAGACTAGCATAGATCTCTTTGGCATCATTCTTTTTATCTATCGCCACAGACAGTATGGCGAGAGCTCAGTAGCCCCTGCATTAATTCTCCTTTGAAATAATTAAAATAGTTCCAACAATAGGATCTGTGTAAAACCCTTCACCCCTGTTCTAAAATACAAGAAAATCTAACATCAGACAGCCTTAAAATTTGCAGCAAGTGTATTTTCTTTAGTTTTGAGGTAAAATTTACATGCATTAAACTTCATCCATTTTTAAGTGTACAGTCTTATGAAATTTAGTAATTATACACAGTTGTGCAATCATCACAATCAAGATAGAACAGTTCCCTCACTTTCTGTAGCTGATCTCTGAGCCCTGGCACCCACTGATTTGCTTTTTGTTGATAGTTTGGTTCTTTTGAGAATGCATATAAATGAAATCATACAGTATGTTTGTATTTGTCTTTTTACACTTAGCATAACATTTGAAAGTCTTCCATATTGTCGTGGGTGGATATACCTTTACTTTTCATTGTTGAGTAGCATTTCATAGTATGAATATATCACACGGCATGTTTTTTTAAAATCCATTTATGGTACCAGTTTAAGGATGTTTGTTTCTAGTTTGGAGTTATTGTGAATAATGCTGCTATGATTACTCACTTTAAGTCTTCGTGTAAACAGATTTTTTTATTGCTAATTTTTATACCTCTTTGTTTTTTTTTTTAACATATCAGGCACAATTATAAATATATTATACTTATTACCTCATTTAATGCCAACTTCAACTCCAAGAGATGGGTACTTTTAGTTCATCTGGAAAACTAAATTTGCACATGTTTTCACAGCTAGGAACTTGAGAAGTCAGAATTTGAACCCTGCTGTCCTATATGATTATCATAGGGATTAAATCAGCTGATATAAAGTGCTTAGAATAGTAAGTGTTCAATACATGTTAGATATTATAACTAATGCTCTCTCTCCCACACACAGTCTTACCACCCACAGAGTATTCAATAATGTTTGAGAGCGAGGCTCTACAGGTACTGAAATAAAATAAATGCCCAATGTGCCTCACTAATGTATGACTGTTGCTTTTTTCTTGGCTCACCTCTCTTTTCTTCCCCATCCTCAATTCCCATCCCAGATCAGATAAGAACTCCATATTTTATCACCTCAGCAACTGATACCACATCATAGCAACAAATGAAATGCCACTCAGTGCTAACACATGCCTTAGGACAAATACTTCACAGTGCGTTGAAAGAAAAACTTCATTAGTTGTCCAGATGGTTTTGATACAGGAAGTAATTTTAGAAGACAAGAGAATCCTCACTAGAGATTTTTTTTTTCATCATCCACTTCTTTTCCCTCTCTTCAGTTCATTTTTATGGATTTTAAGAAGAGCACAAAAATGTCATATGAACCTTGTTGGAAAGTAAAATATGACTCATTTAAAATATACAGGAACAAAAAATAAAATAAAATAAACACTCTGGTACAGTGAAATATTTAGTATAAAATATGGGTCCTTTGTGGAGCCCAACCAAGGCAAAGCACTCACTACAATTCCAGAAAATTCTTTTTAAATATAAAAAACACTCACTTAAATCAACACTGGTGAGAACAAAGTAGGGACAGGTGTCCCAGTATCTCTGTTCCTGATATACTTATCCATTCTTACCTTTGGGTAGCCATTTTGTTAACTGTAAGATTTTCCCCATATGAATGAGATCATTAGCATACTCAAACCCTGAACATATTTATATCTTCTTTTGTTTACCCTAGCTGGGTTGGCTAAATGGATAGAGCACCGGCCCGCCGACCAAAGGGTCCTGGGTTCAATTCCAGTCAAGGGCACGTACCTCAGTTGCAGGCTTGATTCCTGGCCCTGGTCTGGGAGCGTGCAGGAGGCAACCAATCGATGTGTTTTTCTCTGTCTCTCTCTCTCTCTTCCATTCTCTCTAAAAATCAATGGAAAAACATCCTTGGGTGAGGAATTATTATATATGCTTTTTCATATTCTTTGTTAAAAATAACTTAGTAGACTAGGCAAAAATGCCACAAAG
This sequence comes from Antrozous pallidus, assembly GCA_027563665.1. Taxonomy (NCBI): domain Eukaryota; kingdom Metazoa; phylum Chordata; class Mammalia; order Chiroptera; family Vespertilionidae; genus Antrozous; species Antrozous pallidus. Next base: position 138,473,516 of record CM050509.1, on the reverse strand, counting down.
TCTACCAAGTAGATCCTGGACCTTGGAAGCTCAAGAGCCAACGAAGAAACTTGTGTTTGCTCTCAGCTGTGGCATCACCTTCCTGGGGAAAGAGTTGTCAGGATCTAGGTAGAAATGGGGTAAAGGCAATGGGGAAAACACGGGTGGGTCTCTCTTCTGCTGAGGTCAGATGCCTGAGCTTGTGACTGGAGTTAGTGTTTCCTCTGAAGACAGAGGACTCAGCGGTCTTGGCTACTGTGACTTTTTAAAAAATACGATTTTTTACTTATTTTAGAGAGAAAGGGAAAGGTAGAGAGAGTCAGAAAAATCAATGAGAGAGAATCATGGATTGGCTGCCTCCTGCGCGCCCCACCCTGGGGATCGAATCCCCAACCCAGACATGTGCCCTGACCGGGAATCGAACTGTAACTTCCTGGTTCATGGGTCGATGCTCAACCACTGAGCAACACCAGCCAGGTGACTTCTGAGACTTCTTAGAAAGAATCCCGTGGTTTCTGTTTTGAATCCAAAATACCAGTTTTATAACATAAATAAGTGTAACATGGCAGGTAGGTACAATATAAATCGTATGAAGCAGCAGTCATAAATATAAGTACATTTTGGAGCTTTTAGAAAATACCCAATAAGAAAAGTATGTGACTTCCCCACCCTCAAAGAACTGTCTCTTTCACTTCTCACTTTGTCTGTGGAAATATAATTTAAACTTTGGTATAACATAACCACAGAAAGCCATGGAGCCTGAAAGTAATCTCTCCTCTTCCCCACCCTCAACTGCACCAATGGTTTGCATCTTGGATAGGCAGCAAGCAGAATCTTCAGGAACAATATCTTTCTCAGTTTTGCTCGGATGATAGGGATCTTTTGCAAGTTTACATATTATGTAATTTCACCAAACCATCCTTTGGGAAATCTCTGAAAAAATGAACAGCAAAAGATATAATTTCACACAGTCTTAGTACATCTCATTTCTGGATGAGAACAAATGGCATGTGCACATGCAACATCCATGTGAAATAAAAAAAATCGACCCCATTTTGTTCACTCATGCCATGCTAACTGTTTTTCCATCTTCCATGAAAATGGCAGATTATAATGCAACAATGCAGAGTGGCCTAAAAGAAGACAGTCAGACTCAGTGGAAACTTTGAAGACACCAGGGATTCTGCCCCAGAAAAATACAAAAAACAAAAACAAAAACAAAACAAAACAAAACAACCCCCCCCAAAAGCTATAACACTGCAAGCAAAAATAAGCTAGTAGTAGTAGTTATTCAGACGCCAAACTGTCAATTGTGTGACCTTTCCACGCTGGCCACTTCCCAGGGCTCATTATGAGAAAGGGTGTTCTTTCTCCCGAATGAATGCAGCTTTTGAACAGACTTTTGTAGTTACATTTGGTCCCAGCGCCGATGGATTATTTTAACCACGATCTCCTAATGGGAAACTCACTCACTTTCTTTCTAGAGAAAGAGCTGCCTTGTGATAATTATAGTGGTTTTTAAACTGCAGGATGTGTGGTGTTTTGAAAGGAAAGAAATGAAGTCTTTGGCATAACAACAGAGAAATAATTTACCTTTTGGTCGGTCCATCCTGGACCCTTTTCTGAAGTTTTCAGTGAAATGGTGAAAGAAACCAGAAAGAAATACTAATGCTGCAGTTTCGTAGTTGGTATCATATGTGATAACAATATCAGTATTTTTCCTAAAGCAATTCTTCACAGTATCTTGTTTCATTGCATGCAAAATTGATAAGCAATGACTGTAGGATGTGGCCCATTTATTTCTGGAAAGCAGTGAAAGGTTAATGAAAGCAAGAAAAAATGTTGCCATAAATTGTATCAATAATAGTTATAGTAAAAGGTCATCTGTTTGACCGCCCCCCCCGATGTAGTACAAAGAAACATGGAAAACCAGAAAGACACGTGACAAATCTGAAAGTAATTGATGTTAACCCTCAACCTTCTGCCCATCTCTCCAAGGACGTGAATGGTAATGTAGCCAAATCACTGAAGCAGATCCATGAAGCATCTTATTCAGGAAAAAAAAAGCAGAGCCGCTGATAAATTCTGAATCTCCTTGCCTGGTACTGCTGCCAATCCCCTCCTATGGAAAGCAGACGGGACTGCTATACTAGACCAAATGCTGGCATCCCTCTTGGGGAAGACGTTGGTGATGTGAAGGGAATCTCGGGAGGAAGTGGCTATGTCTTCTCACATTGGGGAGGGGGGGGTGGTGGTACAAGGTTCTTACACCAGGGCACAAGGCACATGAAGGTAGTAGTTCTGTCTTCAGAGCTTTTGAAAGGTTCACAGAATGGCAATTTTGAGTTCAGGGTCAACTTAAAGGAAGACAGCTTTAGAGGATTGGGATGATCTCCAAAATGATATTCTAGTAATATACTCTTTAGCCCTTAAAAGAAGTGGGAAAAAACACAAAAACAAAACAAAACAAAACAGAGTGAGGTTGAATGGTTAATGGAAATTGTCCTTCCCATGCAGTGTAAAGAGAGAGAAAGGGGATACATTAAAGGACAAACAAGAATTTCAGAGGTGCCTTAACTGGTTTGGCTCAGTGGATAGAGTGTCGGCTTTTGGACTGAAGGATCCCAGGTTCGATTCTGATCAAGGGCATGTATGTACATTGGTTGCAGGCACATCCCCAGTAGTGGGTGTGCAGGAGGCAGCTGATTTCTCTCTCATCGATGTTTCTAGCTCTCTATCCCGCCCCCTTCCTCTCTGTAAAAATCAATAAAATATATATATTTAAGAAAAAAAGAGAGGTTAACATCAGAAAGGTGATCTTCCAGAGTATTCAAGTGTGTGTGGTAAACACAGCAAAAAGCTAAGGAGTCGCCTAGCTTTTCTAGACCCAGGCTTCATCAAGACTTGGAAAAGTCACTCCACCCTATGTCACAAAATTTAAGTTCCACTCTGTTTCCTCATTTTTAAACGTAGGTGGTAAAGTCACTGACTTACAGGGCAGTGGCAAAGATCAAGTGCACACGAGGGCACTTTGTAAACTATAAGGCAGTTCATGACATCACGGTCAAAAGGAGCATAGAGGTCATGGGCTCAATCGTGTTTGGATTCTAAGAGATAAAAGAAAACTCGATTATCTCCTCAACTTCGTTTTGTTTCTGACTTCTTGGCTAAGAACAATGACCTTCAGCCAGGAAAAAGTAAAAAAAAAATTCTAGGAAGAGAGACCTGAATTGATTAGAAAATATTCTAAAGGAATTTAAGCATTACAGTGATGACAAATTACACCCTAGGTACTTAGAGAACTGGAAGATAAAACAGCCAAATGTCCCCCTGAAATACAAAATGAGTAGGGTAAATGCATTTGTAATTAAAAAAAAAAAACACCCACAAAAACAAAAATAAAAAAGGAAGATACATGTCTCAAAAACTATGGATTGCTGAATTTGCTAGACATCCTTTGTCAAGAGTCTAGAATAGATTATTAAAGAATGTTTTGTAAGTGCTTTAGAAGAGGATGCAGTGGTTATTAGATGTGAGAAGATTAGCCTCGTGTGTGTGTGTGTGTGTGTGTGTGTGTGTGTGTGTGTGTGTTTCTGAGAGGGTAATTAGATTGTTAGGCTGAGGGAATTTACTAGACATAAACTATCTGGATATGGCAAAGTACTTATAAAGGCCTTTCAAAAAACTGCCATGTTCACAAGGGAATGTGGGAGAGACGACCTTTAGTGATGTTGAGGCCCAATAGTGGTGAGAAGCTGCTGGGCAGTCTTCAGTCATTAGAGTGGTCTGGGCTGGCCTTTTCCCTTTCATGCTTATCAATAGCTCAGACGGAGTTACTGATACCTATTTTTTAAAAATCTTTATTAATTAAGGTATTACATATGTGTTTTTATTCCCCCATTACCCCCACCTCCCATTCATGCCCCCACCTTCCTGTAGTCTGTGTCCATTGATTAGGCTTATATGCATGCATATAAATCCTTTGATTGGTCTCTCCCCCTGACCCCCACCATCTCAATCTGTAGGTGACATGAAACCAGGAAGTGAGGCCAACCCATTTGATATCCAAGTAATCAGATGCCAAAAGGAACTTGACAAAATGAAGAGAATCTGAAAAGAATAAATGTTATGGAAAAAAATGTCATATCCTACATTTAGGTTTAGGGAACCAAATGCATGAATTTAAGATGGGGGCAACATATATAAAAAAGGACTAAAGGGATTAGTTGATGCAAACATCAATGTGAGCCCAATGATATGTTCAGCCAAAGAGGCCAATTAGAGCTTACAACTGAGAGGCCGAAAACATGGAACCAAGGTGATCTCTGTTGTTTGGTGTTTGTTCTGGAGGCCACACTTCTCGAATAACCACAGGAGGCAAGGGAGTGAGTGGAAGAATTAAAAATTATGCATGCAAGTACCTAGCACAGGGCCTCATTCTGAACTTAGATTCTGTGAAATGTCTCCATTTTGCATCCAGGTACGGCATCAGAATACTGAGGAAGATTGGACTTGGGTAAAGAATTTTCTAGAAAGTGAAACGTTCTTCATAGACATTAAAATTGTGTGTGTGTGTGTGTGTGTGTGTGTGTGTGTGTGTGTGTGTGAAGGTATTTCTAGAAAACTTATTTAAGTGATGGGAGGAAATACTTTGTATTAAAAAAAAACTTTCAGAGGGCAGTAACTGACAACTGATGGATTTCAAAAATAAAATGTCAATACTACAGCAAAGAGTAGGTTGACAGTTTACTTAGTTTCTGGATTTTAAAACCAGTTGCAAACACAGCCTTGGGCTTTTCTTACATTTCCTATTTCCCACAACTTTTGCTAATAGAACATGAATTAGATATGTAAATCATCTCTCACTAAAAGTGAAATACAGGATCTGAGTCATCTTTCCTGAGATAAAACTGTTGGTTATTAACCAGCCTACATATAAAAGAATAACTTTTTAAAATGTGATGGTTGCATAAGAGTTTTCCTTTACCCCTTGGGTCAAATGAGGGGAAATTCCATGGCACAGAATAAAATGTCCGCTGTTTCCACAGCAAAGATTGTTTCCACAAAGTTTGGCAATAGCATTCTTGGACAACTAATATCTTTTCTTTCTCACACTTATTCAATAAAGTGATTCATTGCACAGCTCCCTGAAGTGGTGTTTATTGATTTGGACATAATATAACCCACATTTTTCCCCTTTCTGGGACCCTAGGATCATTTCTTGCCTTAATTCGAATGACATTCCGAAGTGGTTACTCGTGTACATAAGTAAACAAAACTGCATGGGGTGCTTGGAAGTAGCATAGACACTTTATCTCAAGAGTTTATCTTCTAGAGCAACAGATGCATTGAACATAGGAGGTTGAGAGAGTATTCTGTCCTAGAATTTAACCAAAAACTATCAGAGTAATGCCCAAAGGTATTAGGTGTCCATCAACTGAAGAATGGATAAACTAAATGTGGTATACATCTATCCAATGCAATATTATTGGGCCATGAAAGGGAATGAAGTATTGATACATGACACAATATGGCTGGATCTCAAAAACATTATGCTAAGCAAAAGAAGCCAGTCCTAAAAGCCCACATATGATTCCATTAACAATAAGAGATCACAATAGGATGTAAAAAGAAAATAACCTATAGAGACAGAAAGTAGATTAGCAGTTGCTTAGAGCTGGGGCAATGGATTAGGGGGAAATGATCAGTGATAGCTAATGGGTATAAATGTTTTTTGTTTTTCTAAGGTGGGACAAAATGTTTTAAAATTAGATTGTGGTGATAGCCGCACAACCCTGTGAATGTTCTAAAACAGTGAATTGTATACTTTAAGTGGGTGAACTGTGTGGCATGTGAATTATTTATCAATAAAGCTGTTTAAAAAACATTAGGGAATCATGATGAAAATGTAGGTCATCAATTAGTAATTTGTGCTTATCCTCCTTAGAATTTCATGTTGAAATTGTCTCCCCATGGACTTCCTTTTTTAAAATATATTTTTTTATTAACTTCAGAGAGGAAGGGAGAGGGAGAGAGAGATAGAAACATTAGTGATGAGAGAGGATCATTGATCGACTGCCTCCTGCTCAATCCCCATGAGGACTGAGCCCACTATCCAGGTATATGCCCTTGGCCACAATGAAACTCAGGACCCTTCAGTCCACAGGCCTATGTGCTCCATCCACTGAGCTATACTGGCTAGGGTCTCTTGGACTTCTTTACTTTCCTGCAAGAATACCCTATTCAGTCACATTTAAATTATTCTCCATTCCTTTATAATTTAGTAGTGGCCTGGTGCATACTGAATGAAAATTAATTAGAAGAGATATTTTAATATCACTATTCCCCCTTTCTCTATAATAGAAGTATCAGAGATGAAAGAAAATTAATAAAATATATATGAAAATAATATATAAGTTGATTGATAAGCAATAACAACATGATATAACAAACTCAAATACATGATATAAAAACAACATTGATAAAAACAATGACTGATAAATTGATTAAATTTATTCTAACACTGAGGCCAGTGTCAGACAGGGACAAATCAATTATTGGAATCAGAACAACCTCTCCTATGCAGATCTTGTTAATACTTTAGCTTCGATTATGTTAGGTCACAATCTTTTTTATTAAATGTATTTTATTGATTTTTTACAGAGAGGAAGGGAGAGGGATAGAAAGTTAGAAACATCGATCAGCTGCCTCCTGCACACTCCCTACTGGGGATGTGCCCGCAACCAAGGTACATGCCCTTGACTGGAATCGAACCTGGGACCTTTCAGTCTGCAGGCCGATGCTCTATCCACTGAGCCAAACCGGTTTAGGCAGGTCACAATCTTTTGATAATAAATCTAGTACCATTGCAAAGCCCCCATTTACTATTAAAATTTCTCGATAGCATAATGATTGTACCTACTTTCAGTTCTAATTTATGACATGGCATTCCTGAAGGATTAATACTTTTAAGAAATTCAATGGGAAAAGTTTCCTTGTCAGCATCATCCATTGAATCTAGTATTATTGTTGATTACACTGTCATCTCTGAGTCTAAATGCAATATCCGTTCCCCAGTCTTTTTCAGCATGTGGGAAAGGAATAGGATACGTCAGTGCATGTAATGTAGGAAACAGGATACTGATTTGTCTACTGATTTTAGTGGCATTCGGATTATTGGGATCTGGTTTACAATGAATGAGCAAGTCCCTTTCAAAAGGAGGTCCTCCATCTTTGTTTCTGAATATGATGACAACTTTGGTTACACGGGATAATTATATCTACCCGGATCACTATTACAGTCATATTTAATCGCCATTGTTATTTCCGTGTTACACCACCACTTTCTTTCAACTTCAGAATGTCAACAAAAACAACCAAATTCACTATCGACAATGACAGATGGAAACACACACATGCTCTTGGCACCAACGAGAGCTTTATATGTATCATGCATTCTCAAATCAAATTTCTTAATTAGACCTCCTTTCTGATTTAGCTAAGCTTTTTCCACCCCACCCCAGTGAAGCACCCCAACTTCTCTTTCAGGTAATTGTCAGAAACACAGCAGTAAATATCAACACGAAGCAGGTTATTATTGTAGAACACTCAGGGAGAACAAAGGGTAAAATATTTAACTGCAGCAGTGTTTGACTATATTCTGCGCAGTGAGAAAACCTGAAGTCATTTTCAAGGTACACCATTTCTTCTATTCAGTTGGGTCAACTTTCTAAACTTTCTAAATCTCTGTTTTTCAGCTAATGAAAATAAAACAGGATTCCACTGAAAATTAATTAGAAAAAATATTTTAATATCACTATCTACCTACTCCAGGACTTCTGTGAGGATCAGATGAGATGAAGCATTCCATGCTTCATAGACATTTGGTTACAGTGTCGTGTTTCCACTTGAGACTAGTCCTTTCAAGGGAGAGGAAGCCAGGTGTTGCTATTTGATGTCATTACCTGGACTGGCTGTCAACACTTAGCATATTAGCCTTTTATATAGATAGATTTTTAAATACTCGAGATAATCTTAGACTTTCAGAAGTGTCACAAAAATATTGCAGGGTTTCCTATATCCTTTACCAGCTTCTCTTGATATTAACACCTTACATAACTACAGAACATATATCAAAACTAAAAAACTTATCTTGATATAATGTTATTAACTAAAATACAGAACTTATTTTGGATTTTTCCAATTTTCCTACTAATGCTCTTTTTCTGGTCCCGGATCCAATACAAAATCTCACAGTGAATTTAATTGTCACATCTCCTTGGTCTCTTTCAATCTGTGACAGTTCCCCAGTCACTGTTTTTCATGACCTTGACTCTTTTGAAAAGTCCTAGTCATGTGTTTTGTAGACTATCCCTAATTTTGAATTTATCTGATGTTTCCTCATGACTTGGTTGAGATTATGCATTACTGGAAAGGAAACCAGGGAAATGATACTGTGTCCTTTGTAATGCATCACATCAGGGAGGGAACAATTGTTAATATATATTACTTGTGATGGCAACCTTGATCCCTTGGCTAGGGTGGGGTCTTCTAAGATTCTCCACTGACATTTAACATTTATTTCCACACAGTTAAAATATTTATTCAATGTTTGTCATCTGTCAGAGAATACATGAAGCTCCAGGTCTACAGTGCTCATTGCTGCCTGCAAATCAAGATGGTCTGTGAAGACTTTTAAACACACATTCCTGGGCTCAGCCTCTCAGGATTCAGAATGAGTAGGTCTGAGAAAGGTTTCCCAGGAGATCTTGACAATGGCCTGGGTGGAGAGGCAGAGAGAAATAGGACAGTTGCCCTACTTTGGAGGAGCTCTCAGTCTAGAAGAAAGAACACAGAGACAGATAAATCAAAAGCGATGATAGCCATTCCAATGAGGTAAGAACTGAGGGCTGTGTGAGCACAGAAAACAGAGCCCCTAACACTACTTTAAAGGAGGACCCCAGTCTTCAAAGGTACTTGGCTGTTAAACAGGTCTGGTCTCTGTATTTACATCTTTAAGTACTTCTTTGTACGATGAATGCACATTTGCACAGTATAAAGTAATTCACGGGGTCTGCAAGCATTTTGTCAGGAAAGTCACATGGTCTAGAACAGTCCTTTGTAAAAAGGGAAATCCTCTACAACTGTGAGGCCAAGTCTGTCTGGCAGCTTCCAAATCTGATTAAAGAAGTTAGAGCTGTTTCAACCTCTGGCAGTGTCAGGAGAGGAGTAGGTACACAGGTGGAGTATCAAAACAGAGGGAATTCCCATCTGGTGTGTTTGCTCTTCAGAACTAGGGTTTGGAAGTGTGACAGAGAAAGAAAGGTTTGGCCTGATTCCTAAGGGGACCTGTATAGGCAATTTTGAGTAGCCCTGAAATCTCAGCAACCAGCAAGCATCTCACACCTGCCTTGTATATGAAGATCATGAAGTTAAAGAGGCTGAGTGCCTTGCCCCACAATGCCCAGGGAGGAAGGTGGAGCCCAGCCTCCAGCACAGATTTTCCAACAATGATACCTCCAGTGTAGCCTTGAAGCCCAGTGCCCAGGTTCAAATATGGGTTCCATCGCTTACAAGTCGGGTGTCAGGAAAGGGGCTTATGGTCTCCATGTCTCTGTTTTCTGGCTCTTAAGAAAACAGATGACAGGGTTTCCTTTTGGGATGCTGAAAATTTTTTTTGAACTAGATAGAATTGGTGGTTGAACAACATTGTGAATGCACTAAATGTCACTGAATTGTTCAATTCAAAATGGTTAACTTTGCTATATGAATTTTGTCTCAATAAAAAAGAGGGATGACTGTATCTACTTCATAAAATGGTCAGGGATTAAATGGGTCAATCCACATTAAGCAATTAAAACAAAGTCTGACACACAGTAAGCCCTCTAATGATACTGATTATGATTATATCATAATCCAGCTGCTTCATTCCGTGTAAGTGCCATTAAAATGTGCTCAAGGGATCCAGGCCATACCAGTGTCTCAATTTTTGCCTAATGAATAATTAAAACCAAACATTTTTACTTTAAAATGTATTTCATTTTAGAATGTATCTGAAGTATCCCAGCCTGCACATTTTCCATCATTAAAATATTAAGTTCCCATTTTTATTAAGCTGTACTTTACCTTCTAAAAATTAAATACAGCATTTAAAAAAGAGTGAGATTTTTTTAAATGACAAAAAACATTGTCATCTTTTCTTACCCCGAGCAACAACACAGGGGAAAAACTTAACAGTACGTATTGTGCAAAAAGACACATTTCAAATTGAGCTGCCAGCGATTTACAATGGATATATTAATACCACTTTATCCAAAAGAATGGGATTAAGAAAGACATTATGAGGCAGTCAAAAGCTTTGTTTCAATAGTTTGTAAACAGATGCTAATAAAGATTGAAGCTTCTGCCTAGGAATAAGCCAGAACAATTTCATAAAAAAAGCCTACACTTTTCTGGGGCTTTAGGAGAAAAATGAAATAAAAAGAGAAAAGAATGGATGTTAGGGAAAATGAACACAATCAATGGCATAGTCCTTGATAATTAGGTTCAACAGATATTAATTGAGCAATGAGCATATCCAGAACATCTGAAAGGTGCTGGGAAATACAGAATAGGCGAGTCACTTAGAAAACTGGAGGCTCATTAGTAATACCAATAATGCTGGTATACGGAAGTGATGTCAGCAGTCCATCCTCAAAATGACAAAAATGTGGCAGCAACCAAGACATTGTGCACTGTTGAAAACTAATATATATTGTTGAGGGTTGAATTGTGTTCCAACAAAAAATTTATGTTCAGGTCCTAACCTCCAGTATCTATGAATGTGATCTTATTTGGAAATAGAGTTTTTGCAGATGAAATCAAGTCAAATTAGGTCATACTAGATTGCTAATCCAATGAGTGGTATCTTTATAAGGAGAAGGAAAGTTGGACACAGAGGAGAGACACAGGGAAAATATGAAGGTAGAGGCAGAAATTGGAGTGATGCTTCTACACGTCAATGAATGCCCAGAATTGTGGGCATGAAATGGATTCTCCTTTGGAGTTTTCAGAAGGAACAAACACTACTGATACCTTGGTTTTAGACTCTAGTCTCTGGAAGTGTAAGAAACTAAATTTCTGTTGTTTAAGCCAACCTGTTTGTGGTATCTTATTACATATCTCTAGGAAATGAATATACCTGCCATCTTGGGCATACTCTCTTCAACCTCCAGGAGAGGTTGAATAGAAGAGGGGTCAAAGGTCTGGGCTCTGCAGTTAGACATTGGCCATGTAAGAACCATGTGGCCATGAGTCAGGTACTAAAACTCTCTCTGTGTTTCAGTTTTCTTGTGTGTTTTAAAAATTCTTTATTATTTATAGTATTAGAAGGGGGTGAGGGTAGGAGTGGGGGGTTGGGAATGTAATGGGAAGATGAGGACAAATATCTAATACCTCAATCAGTAAATAAATTAAAATGAAAAAGAATAAAGTATTAGAAAAACTGTGGTACATTTACACAATGGAATACTACGTTGCTGTAAAAAGGAAGGAACACCTACCATTTGCAACAGCATGGATGGACCTGGAGAGCATTATGCTAAGCGAAATAAGCCAGTCAGAGAAAGATAAATACCACATGATCTCACTCATTTGTGGAATATAATGATCAACATAAACTGATGAACAAAAAAAAGTTTTCTTGTTTTTAAGTGAGGACAATGGTAGGATCCACCTCAGACAGTTGTCATGAAGGTTACATGAGATAAAATTCAGGAATTCTGCATTAATGCTATTATTGTTATACTGAAATTTTAAATATTTACCCTATAAGCATAACAGTCTCTCCCTTCAAACTCCCTTTTCCTCTTTGGCCTACTTTTTAATTCTCTGACATTCTAATATTTCCAACACACTAGAATCTACAATGCCTATATTTTGATGAAAACTTGAGTTTCATGAGCAATAGAATCAAACCTAATGTTGTAATCTCCAATTGTTACTAGAGTAGTCTAACATTAGAAAGGAAAAACTAGTACCCAAGTGCCTGTGAGCATGAAGAATGTATGTCCATCTCTGTCCTCAAGGAGGCTATAGTTGGTACATGTAGAGACACAAACATCCTTGAAGCCAAAAGAAGTAGAGTAGACACAAAACATATGAAAAACTAAAAAAACTAGGTGAAGTTTCTCTAGGTGGAGTTGAATGAGAGGCATTCATGACACTCCCAAGGATGCACAAATCATTGGAAGCTGCAGGGACCCACCAGGATAAAAAATTATGGTGGAAGAAAGTCTTAACATGGGTTTGAAAGGAAATGGACGTACATAGCTGAAGAGGACTGGTGTGATAGTGGTGATGTTTGTTCAACATTGTGAGTATATTAAATGCCACAGAATGGCATACTTTAAAATGGTTAGATGATAAATTTTCTTATGTGTATTTCACCATAAAATAAAAATAAATTAAAGGAATAAAAGCAAGGAAGAATTCCACAAGAACAATAGCAAAAAGCCATGGTGAGCGAGACAGGGCAAGGTGATGCGTGAAAAGAGAACTAATGGTGATACATTTGTCACAAAGATGAGATTAACTTGGTATAGCACCTAAGGCAATCCTTTTTAATCAAAGATTACGGGAACACGTGATACTTATCTTTCTCTGACTGGTTTATTTCGTTTAGCATAATACATGATCTCACTCATATGTGGGATCTGATAAACAAAATAAACTGATAAACAAAATAGATCCAGAGATATAGAACCATGGAACAGACTGATGAAATTCAGAGAGAAGGCGGGAGGTGGGGTTGGGGGAGAGATTAACCAGGAAATTTGTATGCATATGTGCATAGCCCTTGGACACAAACAATAGTGTGGTGAAGGCTTGGGAGGGGCAGGTGCCAGGAGGAGGGGCTCAATGGGAAAATACACACAACAAAAACAAACAGGACATCTGTACTACTCTCAACAATGAAGATAAATTAAAAAAAAAAGACCAAGGGAAAGGCCAAAAGCAACAAATGACGGACATCATCAGGGCTCTACATGGCCTGACTTTGCAGGTTGGGTCCTGCAATGGATTACTCATAAGTGTATTCAAATTTCTTTAGATGGTCACTGATAAACTGCTGTTGATTGGCTATTCGTCAAGGGAAACACAGATCAACATACAAGATGTTTACATCTTTGCCTTCAAAATTTTAAGAGTCTTACTTGTTCAAAATTTCTGCCTGCAAATGTTCTCTGATGAATGTCCATAGGTCCTGCATTCCCAGGAGTGGTACCAAAAGCTCTGCCTAAATAGATAATGGCACATGGAACTTTAAGTTGTTCATCAGAAATGTCAGGGCATGAGATGCCCGCGTACAAGGCAGATGGTGGGATGAATCCAGCCAGATGGTCAAGGGTGGTCTGGAACAATCTATTGCTTGTGAAGATGGCCTCCTGATGACTCTGAAGGCAAAAGGAAGCTTTTGCAAGGCTGTGCAAGCTCCAGCTCAGCACATCCACCTAGAAACTGAGAACAGTGGACAAGAGAATGGTTGTTTCCCAGCGGAACCTAGCCTCCATTATAGAGTGCCATATGTCTGACTTGAGTAGGCCTGTTGTCTGGCAAAGTCTGAGGTGACATCATGCACATACCATGATGCTATGTCACGCCCTGTCCAGTTCCAGGAATAATGGACAAGCCACTGGGTTAATTTGGGAGCACTAGCTCAACTCCCATGCTGGGTAGTAGGGCGGGAGAATCTGGGGTTCATATGAGAACACAGACAGGGATAGTTTTTGGGTCACACAATTTCCAGCTGTGTGTCTTGGTGTCATTGCAAGGTCTGGGTCATGGGGCAGGAGAGGATACTTCTCTGATCATAGCCTCCCACAAAACAGATGCTTGCTATGTTCACACAGCTGAAGATCAAGAGGCAAATGCATACCAGCTAGATTGGTCAATGGTTATATGAGTTTTCTGTCCTAATAAGTAATGTTCTTTGTCTAGAAGTGGGATGTGTCCTTTATTTTTATTTTTACTGATTTTTTTGTTAATCCTCATCCAAGGCTATATTTTCCATTGATTTTCAGAGAGCATGGAAGGGAAGGAAGAAGGGGAGAAGATAGGGAGGGAAGGAAATTGGGAGGGAGGGAGAGAGGAGAGAGAGAGAGATTGATTGGCTGCCTCCCACATGCACATGAGCCCAATCAGGGTGGGGAACGAACCTGCAACTCAGGTATGTGCCCTTGACTGGGAATTGAACCCATAACCCTTTGGTGCAAGGCCTGACACTCTAACCACTGAGTACACTGGCCAGGGTGGGATGTGTCCTTTAACAGTTGAAGAGTAAATTGTGATACTGGACCAAACAAATGTACCAAGATGTCAGCATTCTCTAAAAGGTAAATTATGTTCCACCAAAGGGCACTGGAAGCATGTTGACAGGGAAGCAGAGGTACAGTTTCCTGAGGGCGCCTGCTAAAGCATGAGTTACACAAACAGAGAAGAGTTTGGGAGCCAGTAGACTGTAATCCGTAAAGCTCCTAGGATCCAACATACTTTTCCAGTGCAGTACTAAGACAAAATTAATAGTTTTAGAAACTATTTCTGGCCATGTGGGTCCTTTGATTCACTTGGTTGTATATAATATTTAATAAATAATTCCACTATATTTACTTCATCTCTTTTTTCTAGATATTTCACAACTAAGTGTTTCAGTATGTATTTTAAAAAGCATATTTTCCCACATAGCCAAAACACTATTATCACCCTTAGAGGAGTTAACAACTTCTTAAGGTCATCTATCTATATTCAAATGTTGCTAAATTCCCCCCCAAATGTAATTGACAGTTAGTTAGATTGATGAGGATTTGATGAGATCCTGGATATGAAACAATCAGAAGCAAATCTAGAAAGCAGAGAAATAAAAATAAAAAAGTATATGTAGCAAAGCTGATTTTAAAAAATCAAGTAAAGCATCTATACTTTTGTGTTTTTTTTCTTTCTAGTCAGGGTTTTAAAGTAGGGGGAAATAGGAACAAGTAATTTGGGACCCCCCCCTAAATTCATATAGTGAAATCTAACCCCCAATATGATGGTATTAGAAGGTGGGGCTGTTGGAAGGTGCTTAAGTCATGAGGGTAGAGCCCTTGTGAATGGGATTAGTGCCCCATAAAAGAGGCTGCAGAGACATCCTGCACCCCTGCCACCATATGAGGACACACAGAAAGGACAGCAGTCTATGAGCCAGGCAGTTGGCCCTCACTACTCACCGAGTCTGCAGGCACCTTGACTTTGGATTCCCAGCCTCCAGAATAAAACTTCTGTTCTCCATAGCCCCCCAGTTTATAGCATTTTTTTATTTTTATTTTTTTAAAAATATATTTTATTGATTTTTTTACAGAGCGGAAGGGAGAAGGATAGAAAGTCAGAAACATCGATGAGAGACATCGATCAGCTGCCTCCTGCACGCCCCCTACTGGGGATGTGCCCGCAGCCAAGGTACATGCCCCTGATCGGAATCGAACCCGGGACCCTTCAGTCCGCAGTCCGACGCTCTATCCACTGAGCCAAACCGGTCTCGGCTATAGCATTTTTAAAAATAGCAGCCTGACAGACTAAGAAAATCAGATGATTTATAACCAAGGAGAAGATCTACACACAAACAGGTTGGCTGCTGGTATGAGCCACCCAGGGATTAAAACCTCACTGAGGGAAGCTGCAGTGTAGACAGTTCACCTGTGGGCAATTGAGAGCACTGTTTTTAAATTCAAACACAACACTGCTGGTTGCTCTCAGTAGGGGCTTTTTATCAAGACTGCCAGAAGCTTCTTCCAATGCAGACTGTTAAATTTGACTTAGGAAAGACATAATTACATCAGTTCTACAACTCTGAGAATTCTGATAAGAAGGCAGCCCAGAAACCCTACAGTTGCATCCAATAGGAAGAACCTAAATAACACATGAATAGCTAGTGGTAATTTTCAGCTTTTGTGAGGGATTCTTTTCTGTTGCTTTGCAAACAATACAACCTTTTACTTACATACCCATAGGTCCTCCAGAAATGTGAGAGCACATACATGATTATGTCAGTCTGAAGTAGCAGGTCACGTTAGGGTAAGGGCCACACTAAACATCTGTACAAGCAGAAAATGATGCTTTTTGGACACTAGGGCTGACAGGTGAGCTGATTGGTGGGGGATAGGGATGGGGGGGTTCTCAGTGATGCTCAAGGCAGGGAATGGAGAGTGTGCCCACTCTCACATTCTCATGGAACACAGGTATGGATGGCCCTCTCCCCTATGCCTATAAAATCCCCCAAAGCCAGAGTGCCATTGTCAAAGGCAATTCAGATCCTGTCACTTCCTTGCCCTACACCTTTTATTGATCTTAGAATAACATTCCAAGTTCTGCCAGGTCATCAAGGGTCCAGCCCCTGCCTGCTTCTTGGCTTCATCTCCCTGGCTGTCTACACCCCAAACACATGAATTAGCTTTCGGTACTTCAAATACATCAGTTTTTCCATGGGGCCTTTGCAACCTGTAGTTCTCCGGGCCTGATGCTATGCCCAGGTATGCACCAACTGGCAGCATTTGCTGGTGCATGTCTTAGATCTACTATCACCTCCACTGGGAGGATTACCTAATCATACCCCAGCGCCTCACCGTCATACTAGCCTGTTATAGACACATCTAAGCTCTGCTCACACTCTGAAATGCTCTTGTTCATTTATATGTAGAGGGCTGGCCCCCAGGGAAGGCACCTGAACATTCTTTAAATCAGTGTCAGCTGAATCCGAGGCGCCAGGCAGAGCCACATCTTGGAAACACATCTACCAAAAAGGCTGGATGAGTTATCAGTACTGACTCTTAACTTGCTTCAGGTGTCGGGGGGAGGGCCCTTGAAATGTAGATTCAGCAGAGCCCCAGGAATGAGGGAATGAGTGGAAACTGGGCCCACTTAAGCTCCTTTGATTTTAGGTCTTTTCATGTGAAACCCCTTTCTATTTCAGTGTAAATAAACACACTGTTTGGGTTGGAATTCCCTGTCTCTCCATCAGAGAGCAGAGATTCCACCCAGCCCCAGCTTTATTTCTACTTCTGTGTTGTCTATTCTTTTCTATTTTATCTCAATTCCCAGCTCCTCTGCTCAGTAACTAGACCCTACTCTTCTTTCCACGTTGGACGTGGGAAGAAGAGAAAACCTCTCTTCCGCAACATTTATATTCTTGCTTGTTTATTGCCCATGTCGCTTCACTAACATAAAATTAGCACTCTTGTTTGCCTCATCCACCACTATGGCCCCGGCAATCAAAATGCTAACTGGAACGCGAAAACACTGGATAAGTAGTTATCAAATGAAGAAGCCAGTCGAAAGTGAGACATGGAGCAAAAAAGCAACTTTTCAATGAGGTTGATGCTCCTTTAAGAGCTAATGCTATTATTCAGGATAGGCCAAAAGTAGGTTTGCAGTTGTTCGTATGGAAAATAATAATAAATAATACAGGAATAACTGTTTCACATACTCACAACTGAAAACCTACTTTTGCCCCACACTGTACAGTAGCTCACTGCTTCTTATCTATATTAGCTCATTTGATCCTCATAACCCTAGGACAGTGGTCGGCAAAATCATTAGTCAACAGAGCCAAATATAAACAGTACAACAATTAAAATTTCTTTTGGGAGCCAAATTTTTAAACTTAAACTTCTTCTAATGCCACTTCTTCAAAATAGACTCGCCCAGGCCGTGGTATTTTGTGGAAGAGCCACACTCAAGGGGCCAAAGAGCTTCATGTGGCTCGCGAGCCCCAGTTTGCTGACCACTGCCCTAGGAGATAGTTACTAGCCTGAGCTTTCAGCTAAAGAAACTTAGGCATGAAGAGAAATTTGCCCAAGATCACAAAGTCAGTGAATAGTCAAGGTGGGATTCAAACCCAGGTGCTGTAGCTACAGAGATCTGCACTTAACCACTGAGTGCTGTGCAGTCACCTTCCAGTGTCATCAGGATCTGGTCTTTGACAAGGACAAACCAAAAAGGATGCCCTTCCAATTCACAAGGCAACATTTGTAGAGAGTAGTCCTCAAAAACTAAGATTTTCTATGCAAACTGGTTTAATTCCTAATACCAACTATTACAGATTTCCATCACATTGCTTTTCAAAAAGTTTCTCAGTGTTCAAGTAATCTTTCTAAATCAGGGCATGAATCGTGATTAGTCGTCAGTCTCTCACTATGTGGATTTAGGAATAAAGATCTTGAGTTGTGTTGTCCAACACAGGAGCTACTGGCCATATCTCACCATTGAGCACTTTATTGGGGCTAGTCCTGTTGCAAAGTGTTGGAATTATAAAGTTCACCCTGGACTTCAAAAAGATCTGGCATGAAAAATAAGGTAAATTTTATATTGGTCACATTTGAAATAACATGTTGGATATATTGAATTAAAGAAAATATTACTAAATTAATTTCACCTGGTTTTTAACCTTTATTTTTAAAATATATTTTATTGATTTTTTACAGAGAGGAAGGGAGAGGGATAGAAAGTCAGAAACATCAATGAGAGAGAAACATCAATCAGCTGCCCCCTGCACACCTCCCACTGGGACTGTGCCCGCAGCCAAGGCACATTCCCCTGCCCGGAATTGAACCTGGGACCCTCCAGTCCATAGGCTGACGCTCCATCCACTGAGCCAAACCGGTTTTGGCTGGTTTTTAACCTTTTAAATAATTTGTAATAGCCATTTAATAATTACATAAGTGGCTGACAATATATTTGTATTGGACAGTGCTGATCTAGAGTACTCTACAATAGTTCACAGTGTATGAAATGTTTAGAATAGTTTTTCATGTTGGAAATGCATATTCTCTTAATCAGGTTTTTATCCCGAAACAAATGATCAGTTCCCTACAGATTCTAAATAACAAATGAGTTCATCAGGCCTCTTCAAAGGTACAAGACTTTCATAATAGTTAGTTCTTCACTTTATCTACTTCAAGAGCAGTGCATTTAGTAGCCATAAAGCAGTTTTGCATTGTTCTGAAATAGAGGGAAAATGTTTTAAAATTATCAGTCAATAATGCAAACTCCCTAATCTAAAGATTCTGCAGATCTTACCTCATCTTTACTTGCTCCCTTTAAAAAGGTTTTGGAACCACAGTGTAAGAAGAAATAACAAGCAGTCTCCATTTTCTCAGCACATTTTTCCCCTGAGAACTACAAAATAATGTAGCATGTCATTAAATGGGCTGAGCTTTCCCATAGACTTTAGAAAATTGAGCCTGGGGTCCTGACCAAGGACTTGAGATCAAAGAGACACAGATGTAAACAAATGTGACAGAAGGAAATATACAACCTCCAGGCTACATAAGGATTCAAAATACTGACAGGAGGACCGGTAGTGGACGGGCTCAGAGGAGGTGACCTCACAGAGCATTTGGCCTGCCTGGGAATTTACATGAGTGGAAACTGAAACCGGGAGGAAGGAACAGAAAAACAACACTTGTTGATCATCTACATATATTTGCATATTTCACCTTAGTTAAAGAGAAATCCAGTAACTTGTTAGTGCAGGAGTCTTGTTCTCAACTCTGCATTCCCAGAACAGGGTTTGTGTTTTTTTTTTAAATCATTCTGTACCATTTTTCTTACAAAGTCTATAAATGGTGCATAAACAAACTATAATTATACATAGAAGGCTGGTTTATTATAAAATATATAGGCACTGTATAAAAGAAGAAATTTTTCTGTGACTTTATTTTATCCTAACATTCTGTTAATTATCTTGCTTGCCACCTTAGAAAGAGGAATTCCTAGCTATTAAATAGCAAGGAATGCCCAAGAAATGTAAGCTAAATACCGCCCCCCAATAAATCCTCCCCAACTTGCTGGCAAATAGAGGCAATCTCTAAAAATATCTCCTATAGTTTTGCAATAGTGGAGCCACCATGAATGTTTGGTTGGAAAGTTAGCAGGCAAGGGCCTTTAGAGGTAGACTTGTCCCCCACACAGTCCTTTACTGTTTCTATTCCATCTGAGTATCGTCTTCAGAGGCAAATCAAGTCCATGAATGGGGCAGGACTTAGTCACCCCCCTTAGAATGACACAAAAGTGCTTATCACCCTACATCTTTGTGTAAAAAGACCCGAGTGTCAGGACTACCTCTTGAGGTCCTACCTCCCCCCACCTTCGGCCCCTGCCACAGACAAGAGTGATGGATGGAGTGAGTGACATGCTGTCGAGGTAGAACATTGGACAGCAATGAAGAAACAGAGAAGGAAAGTGTGAATGGCAGAGAAAGGCTTGTCTTATCCAGAAAAGCCGTATACTATTTTATGTTTGGATTTTGAGAAGTTTGTTTTAGTTTTTTTTTACCCCATAATGGCTCCAAGTGAAAAACTGACATATCTTTTGAAAAGTTAAAACATGCCGAATGAAAAGATCAAATGACTGACAAGCACGAAAACACTGTGTGCTTTTGTGATACACTTGTAATTTGTTAAATCAGCAATAGAAATGCAATTCTGACCTTGCTATCTACACCCTTCTCCTGATTCTACAACTCATAAGCATAAAACGATATTGTCTTTTGGTTATGTGCTGCAAAAAGATTCCACCAAATTAGTATTCTACATATGCATATATGAAAATGTATTCAAATTTTAAGCAATGAATTAGAAAGCAAAATCTCATCCGGAAGTTTCACTTTTAATCAATGATTAATTTAACCCAATGCCTTTAGGAACTCAATAACTTGTAGGCTACTACAGTTTTCTCCAGTGATATCTTGTGACATTCCCCTTAAATGTCACATCTCTTCATGTTTATGTTTATAGTCCTGTATGTTTCAGGATACAGGTATTTCATTTGAGCATGTGAAAAATGCTTTCACATATTACACAGTATTTTTTAAAATATATTTTATTGATTTTTTACAGAGAGGAAGGGAGCGGGATAGAAAGTTAGACACATCGATAAGAGAGAAACATAGATCAGCTGCCTCTTGCACGCCCCCTACTGGGGTTGTGCCCGCAACCAAGGTACATGCCCTTGACTGGAATGGAACCCGGATCCCTTCAGTCCACAGGCCGACACACTATCCACTGAGCCAAACCGGTTTCAGCTATACACAGTATTTATAAGCTCCCAACACTACTGACATTACAGGGCATGAAAGGGATATAGTCCCTATATAATCCAGTCCTCTATACTCAGATTTCAAGACACATTCCCTCTCTTAGCCTATAGGAAGAGAGGCCATGAAACCCTAAGCAGTCATTGTCCTGCTGATATCATCATTTCCCCAGCTCTCAACATGACTGACCATCAAGAATGAATCTCTTCTGGGTCTCATATCTCTCTACTTGAAGTCACTGCTGAATCAAAGAGAATAATAACAAAATATAGAAATCCTTATTCTCAAAGGTTGATGCGCGAACTTGGATACTAAGCTACAAATGCCCCTTCTCACAGGCACCCTTGTCTTCCAATGACATTAACTGCAGGCCTGTTCATGCCTACTGTGTCCATGGACAGATTCTGTGTGTTTCCACTTCTAGTAACAAACAAGTAAGTCAAGCTGAAAAGATGATGTAAGTGGAAAGAGTTAATTAAGCTCATCGCCTTGGCTTTCGCCTTCAGGAGGGTGTTGGGGCCATTTTGGGGAAAGACACTAAATAAGGGTGCTGAAATGAATGACATGAACTTCCTCATACAAGCCTGACTACATCAGAACTGCCAGTAGCAAGAGGATACCACCTCTCTCCACAGGAAAGCCTCAGAGGCCCACTGGTGGGTTTCAGTCACAGACCTGCCATTTACACCATCCCCCAGCCTCACTTCCCTCCTTGGTGAAGCCTGGGGTGAAAGCAATAATTCCCCTTGTTGGGAGAGAACAGTGGGCTAAGGCAGTGAGTTTCCACCTTGGCTGCACTGGGGAGATTTCCATAGTCCCCCACCAGGCTCATCCCAGAACAATTAAATTTGAATCTGGGGAGGGGGGAACCAGAGAGCAGTAGCTTGCAAAGCTGCCCAGCTGATTGTAACATACAGCAAAGTTTAAGAACCAGTGGTAGCCCTGGCCAGTGTAACTCAGTGGATAGAGCATTGGCTTGTGTACTGGAGGGTCCCAGGTTCAATTCCAGTCAAGGGCATGGACCTTGGTTGCAGGCACATCCCAGTGGGTAGTGTGTAGGAGACAGCTGATCGATGTTTCTCTCTCATCAATGTTCCTAACTATTCCTCTCTCTTCCTCTCTGTACAACACTAATAGAAATATTTTTTAAAGAACCAGTGGTAGATGGAGCATATTAGAACTGCTGAGCACTTTTTGGTTCTGAAATGACCTCCTGGCCCTCCAAAATCCATGCATTACAAAGCCCATGCTTCTAATTGCTGGCTTTTATATTCTACAGGTGGGCGGGGACAGAAAAACAGATTGAGAAGCACTGAATTAGATAATGCCCGAGGCCCCTTTCAGTCCCCAAGGTCTATTTTTCTGTAATCCTAGTAGGTTCACCCTTCACGTACAGAACACGATAAACACTAATGGAAAATGTCAGCGTTTTGAAACATTTCTGCATGCAGCCATGGATTACTGTAAAGTTCACTTTCTTGTGGAAAGCCATTTAGTTACAAGCTTGCCACTGAAAAAAAAAAGCCAAGCTTTCCATCATAACGGATCTCCCAATGCACACACGAAACTCTAGAAGGCAAAATTAATTACCTTCAATTGTCTCTCATGCAAAGCCTCAAAGGAGAAAGAAAAACATACACATTTCTTTCTCTTCCGCCTTGGTAAATGAAAATCAGCAGTGGCATTTGTCACATGGTTTCTAACCCAGCCAACACTTGGCAGTTCAAACTCTGTCCTTTCAGCCATTTCTACATTCTTTGTTCAGCAGCCGCATACACACTGAAGCATTCTGCTTGGGCTCCCGGGGAGGGCAAACAGGAAATGCATTCTTTTCTCTGGAAGAGAAAGATGTAGCTTTTTGCCTTTCATTTTTCTTCTACAAGGGGCAATATTTTATTCCATCCATTTAGTTCCTGCAACTCCCACTTCCCTACCTTTTTTTGCTTGTTTTGCTTGGTGATGGTTTTAAAAAAGGCAACGAGAAATGAACTAGAAAAAAAAAGTGAGTTTTGCCTTTTGTTCTCAAGCTAATTATCTAAAATATAATCACAACTGGTTCTGGTGGTAACAATACCTCTCTCTCTCCAGCTTGCAGAAATATATAGAAGTTTCCTTCATGGTGGGGTCTACAGGTCTACAGGCCATCTAGAATAATGGAACATTAACTAGAAAGAAACCTATAGTTTTCATAGACTTGGGTATGCAAATTACCTGGGGGCTTTGCTAAAAATGCAGATTGACCCCACAGGATCTGGGGTAGGGACTAAAATTCTGGGTCTTCAACAAGCTCTGGGGGATGCTGATGCTGCTGGTATTGGGACTGCATTTCATAAGCAAGGACAGATATGGTGGCTCTCAACCTTGGTACTCACAGAGAGCTTTAAATACTACTGATGCCCATCCTATAGCAGATCAACAGGATCCAAGGGGAGAGGCTGTGGAATTAATAAAATACTCCAGGTGATCCGGATCTAAGCCAATTCGCAGACAGTAACATCAGCAAAATAGTGCTTAGCCACAAACACTCCACCTTACAACTCCTATGGTGGAAAACAGAAGATATTAAATCTAAATGTGTGGATAAAGTCCAATGTCCATTCCCAGAGGTGAACATATATACACTACTAGTGGTAAGTCCAACCATCCAACAGATATTTGTGGCATGCTGACTAGATCCCAGGAAAACTGGGCTGGATATTAGGGATAGCATGGAGAACAAAATAGAGTGGTCTATTACCCTCAGAAAGCTGATAGTTCAGGGAAGAAAGGCATTACCCAAACAATCACACGAATCCCTATGATTTCAAGCCACGGTAAGTGCTAGGAAGCATGAGTACTGAGTGTAATGAGAATGTGGAGCAGGGTGGTGGGTTGACATTAGAAACAAGCAAACATATGGTTTATTGTTCAATCAATGATCATAGACTTTTTTACTGTGGTAAAATATGCATAACACAAACTTTAACTCAGTAGCATTAAATACATCCACAATGTTGTTAACCATCACCACCATCCATTTCCAGAACTTTCCATCACCAGGAGCAGAAACTAAGCACTGAACAGTAATTCCCTCTCCCCTTTGCAGTCACAGAATATTTGATCTGAGAGACACTTTGAGAGCTTGTACTTCTGCAGCCTGATTTTACAGAGAAGGAAACTGTAGCATGTTGTCAAATAGAATTAGATACTAAAGAAAAGCTATTAAGTACATGCTATTAGTGAATTACTCTCAGTAGTCACAGAAGAAAAAGAAGAAAGGAAGGAAGGAAGGAAGCAAGCATTGAACTTCCCAGTTCAGTGATGGCAGTAGTCAGATGTCATACCAGGTTATCCTATCTGGGGACTATCAACATTAGGGCTGGATCATTCTTTGATGGGGGGGGGGCTATTCTGTGAATTGTAGTATATGTAGCAGCATCCCTGGCATCTAGCCATTAAATGCCAGAAGCACCCCACTCCAGCTATGAAGCAAACATGTCTCTAGACATTGACTGATGTCCCTTTGGGGGCACAATGTCCCTGGTAGAAAACCAGTGAGTTAGAAGGATTATTTCTTCAAGTTCCACTTCTTCAAAGGCTGAAGAACTTGGATCAGTTTAATTCAGGACCCAAAAGAAAGATATATCTATCCTCCATTCCCTGAAGAAAAATCCACTTCTTCCAGATCTGAAGCTGTTATATCTCCATCACAGTGCATGCATACTAAAACCACCTGGGGAGACTTTAACAATGTCTATGCCCAGGCCACACCCTGACCAGTTAAACCAGAATTTTGGGGGGTGGGGTGGGGCTTGGGCATCAGTATTTTTTAAATTTTCCCCCTTCCCTTCCCCTCTCCCCTTGGCCATCAGTATTTTTGAAAGCTCTCCATTGTGAGCCTAAGGCACAGCCAAAGATGAGATCCACTGATCTAAGGCTTGCTACTCAAGTGTGCTGGTCCATTGATCAGCATCATCTCAAGGTCACTAGAAACAGAGTGAGTCTCAGGCTCCACCCTAGACCTATGGAATCAGAACCCCAGGAGATTCAAATGCACATTAAAGTTTGAGAAACTCTGCTCTGCAATTCATAATAAATAGTACCTTAGCTTGTGAGTAGTCATGCTCATTTTTTCCCCTCAGCTGCATGAAGCAATTCAGATAAAATCCAAAGTAAACTTGCAAATGGTAATTTTGAAAGAGCTGCTTCTCAATTTCCCTCCTCTAAGCCCAGGAGGCCACACTTTTGGGGGTGGAAACACCAAGGGAGAAATGTGGCCTGTTTGCCAGTGTGGACAATTGTCTGAGCTTGCAGTCCCCAAAAGGAGGCCGGACACATTGCTATGTGCTCTGTGGGTGCTTAATAAACATTTGTTGGCTGGGTGACCAGCCCAGATGTGAGAACAATGTGTGTTTTTCTCCGAGTTGGGGGAAATTTATCCACCTAACCATTTCATATGATTTAAGGCGAGAAGTCACAAGTCTGCTTGTCTCGGTCTTGGAAAGCAGTGGGGCTGGAGGAACGGAAGGCGAGGGAAGAGTAGAACAGTCAGAGGCAAAGCGATAGGCTGCAGGGAGCACAGAATGCATCACTGTACTGGAGTCATGAAATAAACAGAAGCAAAGTATGCCAATCGCTGCATAATGAATTTGCTTCTGGCTGCCAAAGTAGGAGCCAGAGAACAATGAACAATGTGAGGGGCTTCTGTTTCCACAATGCAGCCTTGTGAATGTCCAAAGGCAGGACATTTTGCCTACCATGCACTGTGCATTTTTCTTTCTGGGCGGAGCTCCAGACCTGGGCAGCAAACTGTGGACCTAAGAACCATGTCATTTCAGGGCTAGGAAAATGAACATTTGAACCTCCTGTCCTGAATTATCCTGGGTATGATAGGCTTTCCTTTTCTGGAAACCATTTTATTAGTAAAAGCAAGTGTTCAAAAGAGCAGTGGTATTGGCATACCAAAAGAGTTTCTAGAAGCTCCTTGCCAACTAGACCATCTCATAGGCACAGCTTGGGAGTAGTCATGCTGCTTTGGAATACTCGGTAATGATTTGTCAAGGAACTTGACTGGCCATGTATCCTCTATAATTCTTTTTTTGTTCTTATTGTCCATTCATTCTCACCCAAGGATATTTTTCAATAGGTTTTTAGAAAGAGTAAAAGGAAGGGGGAGAGACACACAAGAGAGAAACATTGGTATGAGAGAGACATATCAATTGGTTGCCTCCTGCATGCTCCCTGAAGGGCTGGGGATCAGCCTGCAACCAAGGTTCATGCCTTTGACAGGAATCCAACCTGCAACCCTTCAGTCTGCGGGCTGAGGCTCTATCCACTGAGCCAAACCGGATAGGGCCCAAAATAAGTTTTGACATGTACTAATGCAGGCTATAAGAATACAATCCACCCCATCAACTTATGTATATGATTACGTCCCAGGTGGCCTACCCAAATTGTCCGCAAACTGGCATTTGAGAAGTCCAAAAATACTCATTTATTCAGATAAAAACTGGGGTGCTTATTCATGTTGACCTGGTAAACATAGGATGGCTTTTCATTCTAGTTTTTCCTCCATAAAATTCCTTTCAAATAACAAAATCTCTATTCATCAATCATCAGTTCACCCATACCTGACTCAAAGATTGGTTCACCCATACCTGACTCAAAGATTGGTTCACCCATACCTGACTCAAAGATTGGGTGCATTGGTTTTTCTCTCTATAACTCAGTTTCCTTGTGTCTACATGCTGGTGGCTATCCTATGTGACGTCGGGGGAGAGAACAAGCTCAAAAGATACCTGTGATGCTGCAACTATACTGAGAAACGTCCTCATGAAAACACAAAAGGTAACCATTCTATACCTCCCAGTACCCCTTCTTTCCCAATTCAAATAAAGATCTTTGGTCCATTACATTTTTTAAAGCCAACAGCCATCTGTGGTACCCTCTCTTTCTCCTGCTCTCTCCCTCTTTCCTTCCTTCTCTCCTTCCCTCCCTGAGTTCTCAGACACCCTCAAGATTCCTGCCTCTTGATGGGGTACCGATTGCTTTCACAAAGAACCTGAGGCCTCTTTCCTGAGGCTTCTATCTAAAATGAGTGGTCTTATATGTAGCACACAAGGATTTGGAGTATATACTTTGATCTTTTTCCAACAGTCGCCAACAGTTTTTATTGATATACCTCTATATAAAAATAAAAGCTCACATATTCCCAATCCATGTAAATTTAGGTGCATATTATATCCTAAAAGTACTAGAAGTATGTGTATTAAATACCAAGTTATATTCACTTAAAAATAGCTTTATTGAGAGTAATTGATAGACAATAAATTGTAGAGACTTAAAATGTAAATTTGAAAAGTTTTACATGCATATTCCCATAAAACCATCACCACACTCAAGGTAATGAACGGGTCACTCCTAAAATTGCCTCTTGCTCCTTTATCACCTTACCATCCTGTCACTCTGACCCCTTCCCCAGGCAAGCACTAATCTACTTTCTGTCGCTAAAATTAGTTTGCATTTTCTAGAATTGTAAACAAATGAAATCCTATGGTATATACTTTTTTTGGTCTTAGCTTTTTTTTTTCTTTTTCACTCAGCACAGTTATTTTGAGATTCAGCAATGTTGCAAAATTGATAGCTGGTTCCTTTGTACTGCTGAGTAGGATTTTGTTGTATGGATGTACCATAGTTGGTTTATTCACCTGTTGGGGCACTTGAGTGTTTTCTCATTTCTGACTATTATAAACAAAGCTGCTATAAATATTCATATACAAAGTCTATGGGCATATGCTTTTGCTTTTCTTGGGTTAATACCCAGAAATAGAATTGTTGGCTGGATGTATCACACTGTAGGTACATATTTAACTTTTAAAGAAACTGCCAAATTTTTTTTTCTAAAGTGATAGTACCATTTTACATTCCTACCCAGGGCATGAGAGTTTCAATTTCTTCACATCCTTTCCAACATTTTATTTTTTTTAATTTTTATTTTTTTATATTTTATTGATTTATTACAAAGAGGAAGGGAGAGAGATAGAAAGTCAGAAAAAGAGAGAAAAACATCAATCACCTGCCTCCTGCACACCCTCTACTGGGGATGTGCCCGCAGCCAAGGTACATGCCTTGACCGGAATCAAACCTGGGACCTTTCAGTCTGCAGGCTGACACTATCCACTGAGCCAAACTGGTTTCAGCCTTTCCAACATTTTTTTAAAAACTTTGTCATTCTAACAGGTATGTAATGTTCTCATGGTTTTAACTTGTTTTTCTACAATAACAAGTAATGTTGAGCATCTTTACATGTACTTATTTTTCACATGTGTATCTTTTGTGAAATGTCTGTTCGAATCTTTTGCCCATGTTTTTCAAAATTAGGCTGCTTGTTTTTCAGAGCCCTTTATTCTGAATGAAAGTCATTAATTGCATAAGTGATTTGCATACTATTCCTTCCAGTTTGTGACTTATCCTTTCATTCTCTTAATTGTGTCTTCTGAAGGCAGAAGTTATTAATTTTGTGGAAATCAAATTTATTTTTATGGAATGTGCTTTTTTGATAGACATATATTTAATATTTTATTATTAATATTGTTATCTTTTATTTTTTGTCTTCTTCTTAAAGAAGACCCTTTAAGATTTTTTGTAATACTGGTTTGGTGGTGATGAACTCCATTAGTTTTTTCTTGTCTGTGAAGCTCTTTATCTGGCCTTCAACTCTAAATGATAGCTCCCCCCCTTTTATTGAGTTTTTTGGGGGTGACTCTGGTTGACAAAATTATACAAGTTTCAGGTGCACAATTCCACAACACAATATCTGAACACTGTATTGTGTGTTAATCACTCTAACTCAAGTCTCCATCCATCACCATCTATCGCCCCTAGATCCTCTTCTACCTGATGCCCAGTGAGCACTTTGGCATAACTTGAGGGTTTCACTTGTAGGACAGAGGCTTTAAACAACTCAAGCAACAATCATGCATCACGTAGCCTCGTGCTAAGAATGCATGTTAGCAAATTCTCAGGGATTTACCAGTTCTCCACAAGCAATTTTAACTCTTGGGATTTCATTTGGAACGTCATTTAGCAAAACTTCAAACAAGCACAATAAGGATCATTTAAAGCAGAGGCCAGTAAACTCTTTTGGGAAAGAGCCAGATAGTAAATATTTTAGGCTTTGCAGGCCACATACAATCTGTTGCAATGACTCTACTTTCTCAGAGTAGTGCAAAAACAGCTTTAGATAATATGAAAACAAATGGACATAGCTGTGTTGTAATACAATTTATGGACACTGAACTTTGAATTTCACTTAATTTGCGCCTATTGTAAGATATTCTTCTTTTGATTTTTCTTTTAACCATTTAAATGCCATATTTTCCAGCGGATAAGACGACTTTTTAACACAGGAAAATCTTCTCAAAAGTTGGGGGTCGTCTTATCCGGCGGGTATAAAAATTACGTAGTTTGCAGTTATGATGGGCGTTGCTGACTCGCCAGGGACTTGCCGGCACTTGCTCTCTCTCTGTTGTTTGTTGTCTTCCTCCTATCGTCATCAGTTCCAGTTGTCTTATACGCCGGAAAATACAAAATACAAAATACAAAATATAAAAACCACTTTTAACCCGTGAGCCATTCAAAAACAGGTGGCAGGCCAAATTTGGTCCATGGGTCATAGTTTACTAACTGCTCATCTAGGTGGTAATTTTATAACCAGGTTTGATGCCCAAAGTACATGCCTGAGTTAGCAGTTGTGTTTATTATAACATCTATCAAGTTACAGATTTTCACCTTAAATGTAGTATTCCTTAAATAGGGTCTCAGGAATCCTCAAGACCTCACATCGGAGAATTTTATCTTAAAGGAATATCATTACCTTAATTTCTCAAATGACCGGATTTTCCTCCCTAACTTAGATTGAGTTACCTGTTAAAGACAGCACGATGGCCACACTGAACGTACAACAAAACAACATTCTTTCTGTCATATATTGGCTTCCACCTTCTCTCTGATCACATTACTGGAGTTGAGGACAACTGGTGTGATGTATTAGCCTAAATTGTACTTATTTTTCCTGCTGTGTCTGAGGGCCAGTACTAATGAAGCAATGGTCATATCTGACTGACTGGACAGAGTGAGGCAGAGGGAGAAGGAAACAAGATCCACGAAGTGCTATATCCTGGGTTACTTAGCCCTGGAGAACCAACGGTTTTTAATACTCCACCAGCAAGATCACATACCCCAGAAGCCATCCACTAGCTCTTTGCTTTCACTCGTGAACTGGAGGTCCCCAAGTCAGTGAAGAGAAGCTTCCACAGAGCTGGTGTGCTTCATTCGCTGAAGGCACTAGTAGCTAAGAAGAGTGCACATATGCTTTTGTCATTAGGGTGCTGTGCAAGGAGAAGAGTTTGCCTTCTGTGCAGGGACATTGAATCGCTGATGGAGGTCTCTCGCCTCTTCTCCCAGAGGGCCTTAAAGATGCCTGGAGATTTAGTGTAACAGGTTGCAACTCTGCAGGGTGGTTCCCTCTCTCCACAGCCTGAGACCTCATGGGGAGAACTGCTGGCACTAGGCCTCAATCCTTCCCACGGTTAAGCAAAGCTGGTTCCAAGACTGAAGCTCCCTGTTGCTTGGGGAAGGCTTCTCTCTCCAGGACATCTCAAGGAACACTCACTTTTTCCACAGAGCATAGAAGGGGAGACAAAGGAGCAAAGTCTGGCCACTCTGATCCCTTCCAGGTGACCCCAAAACATCTCAACCCATTAAGATATTAAGCAAGCCTACAGATTAAATGGATGTGCATCACAGCCACCGCATGAATGACAGAACTCTTTCTCTCCCAACCAACCCCCCCACCTCTTATATCAAAAGAGTTGCAAAAAAACTGTGCTGTGTTATTGAGCTAAATAGTACTGTGAAATCTAGCTAATCACACAAGCTAGGCAGTAAAAATTAATCTTGTAATTGCCACCCAAATTTGATCTCCCTATGTGCATGTTTTTTTTTAAAAAATATGTATTTTGTTGATTTTTGACAGAGAGGAAGGAAGAAGGATAAAGAGTTAGAAACATTAATCAGCTGC
Organism: Antrozous pallidus; assembly: GCA_027563665.1. Taxonomy (NCBI): domain Eukaryota; kingdom Metazoa; phylum Chordata; class Mammalia; order Chiroptera; family Vespertilionidae; genus Antrozous; species Antrozous pallidus. The sequence goes on along the minus strand of CM050509.1, from coordinate 138,442,374 downwards.
CTCCTGTACACCCCCACTGGGGATGTGCCTGCAACCAAGGTACATGCCCTTGACTGAAATTGAACCCTGGACCTTGCATCACAGCCACCGCATGAATGACAGAACTCTTTCTCTCCCAACCAACGCTCCCCCACCACCGACCTCTTATATCAAAAGAGTTGCAAAAAAACCATGCTGTGTTATTGAGGTAAATAGTACTGTGAAATCTAGCTAATCACACAAGCTAGGCAGTAAAAGTTAATCTCGCAATTGCCACCCAAATTTGATCTCCCTTTGTGCATGTTTTTTAAAAATATGTATTTTGTTGATTTTTGACAGAGAGGAAGGAAGAAGGATAAAGAGTTAGAAACATTAATCAGCTGCCTCCTGTACACCCCCACTGGGGATGTGCTTGCAACCAAGGTACATGCCCTTGACTGGAATTGAACCCAGGACCTTTCAGTCCCCAGGCTGACACTCTATCCACTGAGCTAAACCGGTCAGGGCACTCTATGTATATTTGTATGGGGCAATTCCTTTCTCCATGGATCTTTGAGTATATTTCATTCATCTTATAGTTAGAAAAGAATATTCCTGTTTAGCATAGTCATTCTAAATTAGCTAATCATACACTGCGGTTATTTTACTGTAACTTTTTGTTACAAACTAAATCATAGTCTTAGACATTCATCTGTCACCAATTATTTATGTTGAATGAAAATTTGTAAACCCCATGAGAAGAAATCATATAGCATATCAAAGTTGCTTAGAAACACAATGTTGGGTTCTTTTCTGGACAGTGATTTGCCATGGAAACACTTTATATTTTATACATTGCATCTGTTACAAAAGGGACTGCTGATTTTAACCTACTTCAAGAAAGTATATAAATTGACTAAAATGTGCTGAAACCAGTTTGGCTCAGTGGATAGAGCATCAGCCTGCGGACTGAAAGGTCCCAGGTTAGATTCCAGTCAAGAGCATGTACCTTGGCTGCGGGCACATCCCCAGTAGGGGGCGTGCAGGAGGCAGCTGATCGATGTTTGTCTCTCATCGATGTTTTTAACTTTCTATCCCCCTCCCTTTCTCTCTGTGAAAAATCAATAAAATATTTAAAAAATAAATAAATTGACTAAAATGTGGAGATTTATATAAGAAGAGAAACAAAGCAGGCCTCCCATATACTCTCTCTCTCCTTCTCTGAGGATTACTCAGCCCTGGGAAATATAAATGACAATAATAAATGAGATGTAGTCACTGTTTTCCTTGAACTGTTACAACATCATTTTGGTGAGAAAAGAGCTCTTCGTTCCTTGCCATACAAATATTTTATTTGGGAGATTTTTCTTGTAATGGGAGAGATCTTAATTTGAGAGTGTCTATTGGGGCACCTTGGCTGATGCTTCGCTTTTATTACAGCTTCTAAATATATCCACATAATCACAACAGCCCAGAGGGGTCAATAAGCTCCTTAGCATCTTCCTGCTCTGATCCTGCCCCATAGTAAGGCACTGACAATGGCCACAATTAAACCTGCAAATCTAATTTCTACAGAGCATGATAAGAATAATAATCGAGTACATTATTTTTTTTCATTTTTAGTTGTTTTAAAGATTTCTAAACTTGTGTTGAAACATGCTGCTTTCATTTCCCTAGAGAGGAATAATATCCCTTTAGCAAAATTCTTAGGTCAAGCTCATGTGTGTTTTGGAATGGACCAAAAGCTGGAAAAAATAACAGATATCATCTGGGCAGGAGAAATCATAGCCAATTTGTAACAAACCCTTCTAGAAAAGGACGAGCATGGAAGATAATTTTTCAGACAGTATATTGAGGATTGCTAGTTCTATGAGATTATTAATAGGTAGGTATTCCAGTTAAACATCTTTACAAAATGATACAAATAATATCGCCATCATGGACTTTAGAAGATTAGCAAACAAGCAGCTATTTTTTAAAAATCTCAGGGTTCCAGATACTTCTAATACCTCAAAATCCCCATTTTCCCCCAAAGAATGTCTGCCAATATCTTCTGATATTGGTGTCCAGTTGATAGGACAAAAATGCTGGGATGTAATTAGTTTTTTTAACCTTAAATATGGTGTTTATTAACAAGAATTGAAAAACATTGATAGCTAGAAGATAGGCAGTTCATCATTTAAAAAAAAATTAAGAGAAATGAGACCTCTGTGTGGCTGGGAAATAACAGAATGAATCACTGTGACTCACAATTGTGAAGTTTCAGGTACCACCTCCAGGTGTGAAACCATATCCTCTAGAGATGAAAAACCCAACAGAGCCAGTTACCCCAAAAACACACAGTATAATTAGCTATTACTCCTCAGTGCCTATAAAAGCTATTTTTAACGAAATAATTAAAATGCACTAGATTGAACCACATCAAATTGCCAATTTTATAGGAACAAAATGGTCATATGTTGGTAATTTCACATGGTTCATTCCAGCAGAGGAATTATATAGAGCTAAGTAGAAGATAGGATAGTCAAACATTCTTTAAAAATTAAATAAGAGACTTTAGGATGGTTCATCTAATTAACTTGATTTTATCAGTGGGAACAAAAAAATAAGAAACATTTATTCCAGATGACAGGGTCAACTTTTCAGCAGACATGTGTTTTATTTGTAGGTAAGTCTGGATATTCTTGTCTTAAGTATATGTAACCCACAGGCTCAACAATTGTTGCCCAACAGCTGATCTTAGTCAATAAAATGCCACTGGCCACAGGATGTTAGAATTGTGTATTTTAGATGCTTCTCTCCTTCAGGGTCAACAACTTTTAAAATTATCTTAAATGATCCAGCATATCTTTTGTTTTCCCTTAGATGAATGGATCAGCATTATTCAGTTGACATTAGTTGACTATCATACTTTCTACAAGAAAGACTAGTAGTCAGTGTAAACTTACAAATACCTCTCAGGAGTAAATTGCCTATTAAAATTTTCTTTTAACCCAAGTGGAAAATCACACTTGACAAAAAAGAACTTTAAAACAATCCATCCTCAGATGAGCTATTTTTATCTCTTGCAATTGTTGTTTAAAATGATTCAAATACAAACTGGTTATATGACTACATTGAAAAATACAAATGCTGCCACTTGTCCAGCCCATGAAACAAGGCTGGTTTATTAATTGAGACCTAGCTATCAATCTGTATCCCTATGGTTAAAAAGAATGCTCAATGTGTGGGTCATAATATTGCACCACTTTCTTACCCAGCTGCAAGTCATATTCCAGAATCCAAAGGAATGTCCCAAGTTTGTTCCAAAATCGTCCAGATGGGCTCACTCGCATACCACTCCAATCAACAGTGCCGGCCAAGCGTGCACAGACTGGTCAGCCCACCACATTCACACTCCAGGAGGTGCAGGCATTCCCTTCCTTCTATTAGCATTGCCTCCTGCTACAGACACATATACACCTCCCTGTAGATTTCATGATTACCCTAGTGTTTTCCTTTTAATCTACTTATATTAACACTAGTGGCCCAGTGCACAAAATTCATGCACGGTTGGGAGGAGTCCCTCAGCCTGGCCTGTACTCTCTCTAATCTGGAATCTGTCTCACAAGTCAGAATCACTGGCTCCTAAGAACTCACCTGCCTGCCCAATGGCCCTAACTGTTCTTCCCTGCTGGCCTGATCCCCCTAACTGCCTATCTGCTCTCCTCTCCTGGCCTGATCCCCCTAAACTGCCTATTTGCTTTCCCCTCCTGGCCTAAACCCCCTAACTGCCTATGTGTTCTCCTTTTTTCTCTGCACCTTCAGACCCTGGCACAGGAGTGCTGAGAGCACCTGCCGAGGTTTTGAATCCATCCTGACACCCCCCTCTGGGTTGGGTGGCACTGAGGGCCTGCGTGCACCTCTGCCAGGGGCCACCCCCTGCAGGAGCCTCATGTCTCAGTGGTGCAAGTCCTCACCCCCATCCCTGCCCACCAGCTTCTGTGCACGTGCAGACTGGTTGTGACTGTGATACCATTAGGACCAATTAGCATATTACCTCTTTGTCATATAGATTACTTCATGTTCCCATTTACCATATTTTCCGGCGTATAAGATGACTTTTTAACCCAGGAAAAGCTTCTCAAAAGTCAGGGGTCGTCTTATAAGCCGGGTGTTGTCTTATTGGGCGAGTATATCCCAAACTCTATATTTTAACTGGAAAAGTTGGGGGTCGTCTTATATGCCTAGACGTCTTATACGCCAGAAAATACGGTAAATTGTTTAGAGATATTTATTAATGTAAATTGAAAAGCTTGGCCTCTGAAAATTGTTTGGTGCTACCATACTGGATTAATATCACTATCAAGGAGGAGAATGGGTATTTGGATTCGTCTGTGCTGCCTCACTAGGGGCGAATGCCTCATTCCCTTTAGATCAGGTTTCCAATTTCAACATCAGCTACATTTGGGACTAGATCATTCTTTGCGGAGATCCTGTCCCGCGCATTGTAGGGTATGCAGCTGCATCCCTGGTCTCCACCCACTAGATGCCAGTAGCATCCTCAGATGTGATAACTAAAAATGTCTCCCCACATTGTCAAATGGCCCCTGGGGAACGAATTGCCCCTGGTTCAGAACCACTGCTTGAGACTTTCTGAAATTCTGAAACTGGTTTGAGGACCTCTTACAACTGCCTTCGTGCTCTCTCAGGATATTGCTGCTCAAAGTGGGGCCCCTGGACCAGCAGCATCTGGAAACTTGTCAGAAATGCAGACTCTCAGGCCCGACCTCATACTAGCTGCATCAGTATCTGCATTCTAACAAGACTCACGGGTGATTCTGCTGCACATTAAAGTTTGAGAAGCACTACTCTATAATGCCCTAGAGGTTGGAATCTATCATTTAGTATCTTATAAAGATGATGATTCATAACAAAAGGTGTTAAATATAGGCTGACAAGCCAGAATCATTTATTATTCAACAGCTGGTTTCTTTCCATTTGTGTTGGTCTAGATGTGTGCTTGTTCATTGGTTTTCTTTCTTCTCTCTCTCTCTCTCTCTCTCTCTCTCTCTCTCTCTCTCTCTCTCTCTCAGCTAGATGTGTTTCCTCCCTCCCTCCCTTCTCTCCTTCCTTTTTTCTTTCCTATAGAGAGAAACTGAGGGGAGCAGGAATCACAGCTTGCTTATGCTCCACTTTCTCATAAGGCCTGGCTCAACGACAGTCACCTAGCTCTACTTCCCTGCCAGGTTTACCCAGAATATGATAGGAAATCACTCAACAATAGTTCTTATGCCCCCAAACTCGTCTATCATTCTAAGGTAGTCCAACATTAAGTTAAAAAGCAGATACCTTTATTTAAAATAATCAAAGATATAGAATATGCATTTTCAACATGGGCAAATCACCATCAGTTGGATAAAAATGGGTTCTTGAAGGGAAATATAAAACCCTACTCTTTCTATGTATAAAGCACAAATATATACACAGTACATAAACATATGTACAGTGTATTTGTTATATTAAGATTACATAGGGAGGAAATTAGGGGAAAATGTTGAAAAAGTCTCCTTGTGGGGAAGATAAGTAATAAAAAGGTTGAAAATCACTGATTTAAAAAGTGACCTCTTAAAAGACAAAGTCTTCTAAAACTTCAATGTAGTCTTGGGTAACAACCCACAGGCACCCACTACTCCAATCTTTGCTTCAGAAAACAGAAACACACAAGTTGGAGTGGGAAAGATGATGAAGAACAGGGACAGAGAGCAGTCTGGGGACCACGCTGCTGTGGAGAGAGAGGCTGCTTCTCAGATGTGAATTCTGGCCCTTCATTTCCCAGCTGTAGGGACCTTGGCCAATTTCCTTTCTCTCTCCAAGCCTCAATTTCCTACCACCTAAGCAGGTTGACATGAGGATGAAATGCAGTTATTATTAGAAGGCGTCCAACATGACCTGGCATAAAGTAAGTTTGCATGAAATATTAGCTTTCTCTTTTCCTGTTAATCATCCTCTCCAGTTGTAATATTTTAAAATGACATTAATTTGGGGGTTTTGGACAAATGAATCTATTCCTTCTTCTTTGGATTCTGAATGAATCATAAACAGAACTTTAGTATACTAAAAAAAATCTGTAAACAGATTTTAATAACTTAGCCAATAGGGTGAAGTCAGGTGGAAGGTTTAGTGCAAAAGCTGTACAGTCACTTATGCTAGAATGCCACATAGGTGATCCTAAACATCGTCATTCTTTGCAAAAATACCATAAAAAACATAGGGCTTATAGAAAAAAATGGGATTAGGGACACAGCACTCAAAAACTTCATCAGTGACATATTTAAAAAGAAAGAAACCCAATAAAATGGTTTTTACACATGCTACCTAATTAAGAAATGTATAAATACAACTATAAATATTTCGCTTCACCTTGCATAAAAACCTGAAGTTTTCTTGTGGAGTGGGTGTCAGGGGGGCTGCAGCTTATGAGTCACTGGGAAGGGGTGGAAGGAGGGTATTCTGAAATTGAAGGGTAGGTTGCAACCCCGGGTGTGGATGGGTGTGGGTCCTAACACATTGGGTGAACTGAGAAGACTTGGAGATGCGTGAACTGTGTATATGTATGTGTTTTGTGTATTCCGACTCTGCTCGGGTTAATTGGGAACACTTTTCTACTTTCACCTAATGTGGCACCTGAGCAGATGTGAAATTCTGATTATACTTATATTATTCCCTGATATATCGACTGCATTGGAAAATATTTGTGATTTCAAAACAAGAGTTCGAGAGGAACTGACTATTGCATTTCCAACCCTGCTTAAATTTTCAATCTTGGATGATCTGTAGAAAGAAGGGATCCTTTCTCTGAAGGACATTTTAATTCAGAATCAGATCCATTAACTACAGTCTGAAGCCTACAGGGACATTGAGCTCATTTATACCCATGACAACGCTTCCAATAGAATCTGAAACCATTCCTGAGTTTCCAGAGTTCAAGAATTTCCAAAAGGTACACAATGCGCTGAACATGAGAGGCAGCTATGGAGAGGGCTCTAGCCTTACAGAGTGGAGTCTACTAGTATATCCAAACCCCTGTATGACTTATATTGTCCCTTCATCTTGATGAGCCACATTATCAAATCTCCAAACTAAGGCTGCTTTGAGGATCAGATGAGATAACATATGTTGAAATTACCTGGACCAATGCTTAAAAACATCAGTTGAATGTAAATCTGGACACAGATTGACTCATAATCATAAAGAAAGCATCATCTTTGTCCTTCTAAGAGGTAATGTATCAAAAACATCCTTTATTTTACTGCTTTGGCATGAAATTATCATTGAGGTGGCTATAAAAATTCAGAGAAAATCGAAAATAAACATCCCAAACACTAAAGTAGTTTCTAGACACAGGAAGACATGGGGGAAAGCAACCACTTCCATCAGCCCAGAGAGAATTTTCTTTCCTCCCTCAAAGTTTTATTAGCTTTCATCTCCCTGGTTTCTTGTGTTACAGTCTGGAATGTCCTGCTTCCTTGTCTAAAAAAGAATATTCAAAGTCCTGAGTCTACAAAATTATTCTTGTTCAATCCATCCCTCCTGCCATGGCATCTGAAGGAACTTTAGTCATCTGATTTGGTTTCATTCTTTCTCTAATCCTACCAGGAGTGAGGACCTCTTGTTCCCCAAGTCTAGCCAGACAGACAAAGTCACGCTGCAAATGCAAAGACTTTTACTTGCTCGTTTTGGGGACTCCAGGTTTAAATCCTCTTCTGAAGCAAAGAACATGCACTTGTACCTGAACACGGACACAAATTATACGAACTGGGCTGTGAACTCGGCAAACACTCCTCGTTATTACTTTTTGCTCAACCTGATACTGATATTTAAACCCCAGGGAACTTCCCCAACCAAGAGAGAGATGCTTTGAAGACGTAAGTCTGTCAGCTGATTTTAGTTTCTGTTAAAAATAATTAAATGACCTCTGATTTTAAGATTTATTTTTTTTAAAAAAATAATTACTAAGTGCCATGCAAAAGCAAAAGGTGACAACACGAGATTACACTAGAAGGGCACACTTCTAGAACCAAAGTCAGGATTGGCTGGTCTGAGTTCAGATATCCTACATGATTCTGAGGCTACTAGTGGATGCAGAAAATGAGTTGATTGCAACAGGAGCCCAAATCTGTGGTTTCCCTTGTAGACTCAGTCCACTACAGTAGAATCCTCTTCAACCCATAGCCTTCACAGTAGAAATACAGAAAGAATACTATTTAATAAGGTATTTTCTGACAATGGGTACCTTCAAGAACAAATGGGAAATAATCCAGGCCTAAATACATAAATGTTTCCCCTCAATTTGTTATTGAAGGAGATTCCATAAACGTGGATTGAATGTATTATAGCGTTGACATTGATTATCTCACTTGACTATTTTAGCCACTCTGAGCTAGAAGACAGCATGCTTCTCCCTTGTGTTAATAACAATGGCTTACCCATAAAATGATTTCTCAACATTGCCTCATTCACTCTGGTTTTTGACAAGGTCACTTTAGCACACAGAGGTTAAGTGGCTTGTCTAAGATCAGGAGATAGTTAATGGAAGTCACAGCACTAACACCCAGATCTCTAACCTTTTGCTCAGGACTCCTACTTGGCCACAAGAAGGCCCTACCTTAAGGCTCTGCCCAAAAGCCAACACAAAATCAATAAGGAAACCAGAAGAACCTCAAGCTTTGGTCTTCCCCTCTAGTCTCGCTCCTGATCCATACTCACAACTAAATGCCAATCCAATCACAGAGAAGCCTGTCTCTTTTTGTCCCGATCGCCACAATTCCAACAAGAGTCACTGGTATCCTCCACCCCAAGCACATGAGCTGCAGCAGCACAGACTGAAACACAGGAGGCCCATATGACCTGTCCCATAGAGAAGATACTAAAAATCAGGTTCCATCAAGATGGAAGAAGGTTCGAGAAAGGGTACCCAGTTGGATATTAATGGGCGTGTCCATAGTTTGGCTCTACCGGGTGATCCTAGAAACATCTCAGTCCCTCAGTGCAGGGCCAGCCTCCAGGCAGGGAGATGTTAGGACATCACAAGGCCACCATCACGGTCACCATCATCTAATACCAACACGTTTCTCTGACTATGCAAGGTTCCCTAAGGGCTGGGTGAACTGGTTCCTTCCTCCAGGAATCACAGACACATTGGCATTTGGAACTGACTGTCTCACTGGGGCCAGGACATAAATTTAAACAAACATTGACATGACCACAAGGTGGGGCCAGGCGTGAGTGTCTGTGACTGGCACAGGATGGCAGAGCTGGAGACGAATGTCCTTCAGTAATTGGGAGAAGGACAGTATCAACCAAGGAAGTGGGTTTCTTCCCAAGGCATTGCAGCGGTAGGACAGGGCTTCTTCCTGTTGGCCATCTGCAGAGCCCCCTGGGTTCCCAACTCACAGCAATGTGTTCAATGCATGCAATAAAACACATAGGAATGGGAAGTAAACTAATTAAACTAAAATATGACTATAAAAGTCAACAAATTTGAAATAGATTATCATAAATATATGTAATCATATGTAATTGTACATCATGTATAATATATATATATGTTCTTTATTGATGTCGGTAAGGGTATAATATACAGTGTGCAAATAGTGATGAGTATAATGATATTTTGAAATGTCTGCAACAACTGTAATGAGATATTAAAATACTTGTGATTTCTATTACTGGCAAAGTGACACATACTACTAAAGTGACTGTGTGTGGTTGGTTACCCGCATTCATAAGAGAACAAATGCTAAGTTTCTGTTACAGGTTAGTGAAAACACATGTGTTTTTCCTCTCCCAATTCCTCCTGAGTTCCATCTCCATGGACCCCCTTGAAGGCTCTAGAACAGAGGGCAGCAGGCTATGGCAGAAAAGCGAAATCCAACCTGCTGTCTGTTCTGGTAAATAAAGTTTTATTGGCACACCTATTCATTGACATATTGTCTAGTGCTGCTTTTGTGGCTACAATAGCACAGTTATATGTGACAGATGTTTACTATTTAACTCTTTACAGAACAGTTTGATAAGCTCACTCCGTGAGCTTGATATTCTCTGGACTTCTGGGAGCAGCTGGAGTTAAGGCCTGACACTCTAGAGGTGGCAGAGGGTTCTAAGACTCCAAGCAGACCTTTAAGGCTTGACCAAGCAAGCACCTAATGGCTTACCACCCTCAGGGCCTCCTGAATTCTAAAACTTCAGAAGGCGGGAGCTCACTGCACAAGCAGTTTGTCTCTGTCCTGAGATAGACTGAGGCCAGAGTAGGCTTCCTGAAACCCAAGCCTGCTTCTGCCTTTGAGGAAAGTCAAATTCAACGATGCTCTAAGGATGTGCTATGGTATTTAGCAGACAACATAATCCGTACTCAAATGTGGCTCTTCTATTAAGAGTTCTTTTTAGTTCTTTAGCGTTTCTTGGACTCAGTGGCTGACATGGAATACTTCCTAAGGACTATGAAAACTACCTTTCAGAGTGGGCTCCCTTTTTTGTAAAATGCAGAACTCACTCAAGGTATAAAGAAATGCGGTGATACCAGAGGAAAGGGGGGTTGAGGGAAGATAGAAAAGAGTAAAAGGGGGAATAAATGGAAGGAGACTTGGGGTGGTGAACACACAAATACAATATACAGATCATGTATTATAGAATTGTACACCTGAAACCTACATAATTTTATTAACTAATGTCACTCCAATACATTCAATAAAAACAAAAGCAAAAAAAGAAATGGAATAATATAAATATTGCATCTACATAGCCATCTGTACAATATGGAAATGAGCATCTCCAAGAAAGAGTTTTCCAGTTCAGCTAGCCCTTGACCTCTTCCATGTTGCCCTGAGTGATTCTGAGGTTTCAGAACAGCCATGTATACAATTTGCTGTAACAAGAATATCCCACGAAAGGGTCAGGGTTCTACCACACTTCCTGCCTTTCAAGTTGGCCCAACTTTATATCACATGTATTTGGTTTTCTGTGGTTATAAAGATTAAAAAAAAAAACATTCGCTCTTGGATGTGAGATTCAGCCTGAAACAGCTGTGTCCTCCATTCATGAAACAATGGGATACAACCAAACGAAACAAACCTCCGGTTTCATGTTGAAGCTGAATAGTAACAAAAACTTAAGAATTTTAAAATGAAGCAAAGGCTATGTTGATTCAAAGAGTCGCTGGTCTCATACCAATTTCATTTATGCATTAATCCACCAGCTTCATGCACACACATCATTTCTTTTCTTCCCAAATAAAGGACATCTATAAGCCTTCAAAAACTTTAGAGCGATCAAATGCAATGTGGGGGCTTCCTCTTTTGATAATTTGAGCAGCTGCTGTGGCAGAATTGTTTCTCTTCACCCCCTTTCACTGGGCTTTCTCTCTAGCAGCTGCTTTTGTGTTTTGTTCATGTGCCTCCTCCCACTTCCCCTCCTCTAACCAGTTACAAAGTTGGGGGCTGGGGGTGCTGAAAGACAAAGCTGTGCTTGTGAAAAATTTGAGTAAATCTGGGCTAATAGCCAAATTTAATTCTAAAGACCCATTTTGGAAGCTCAGGACTAAAATGGAACCCAGCAAAGGTCTGGCTGTTTCTAGGACACCATGTCCCTATTTCGGGGAAAGGCGGAGAGAGAGGCAAGAGATTAATTTGATTCTATTGGCCACCATGTTTTTGAAGATTTAATACATATTAAAAATAAATCACTCCTCATAGAGCTAAGCTATAAAGAGATTTTTAGTTTGAAATAATTTATGATTAGATAAAATTTTAAACTTAGTGAATGTACAGCACATCAATCATTGAGTTCTATATTTTCCAAACCACAGCCTTACTAGACTTTACCTTCCTAGAAATAGAGCAAATCTAGCATTTTTATGTGTGTGTGTGTTTTTCTTTTAAGAAATGTCCAACCTAATTATCTTTACATTTTAGGATTAAATCCATTAGAAATATCTTGTACTTCTAAGAATAGAGTAGCTGTTGGAAATGAAATTCACCACCCAAGTTCATAAACTCTTTTTAATGATTAGATTATTCCCAAAGCTGATTTAAAAAATTTAAGACAACATCTCAATATATCAATATTACTCAAATAAATTTAATATTAAAATTTTAAAATTGAGGGAGAGGGAGAGGGAGAGAGAGAGACAGAAACATCAATTATGAGAGAGAATCATTGATCGGCTGCCTCCTACACGTTCCCTTCTGGGGATTGAGGCTGCAACCCAGGCATGTGCCCTTGACCGGAATTGAACCCAGGACCCTTCAGTCCACAGGCCAACATTCTATCCACTGAGCCAAACCAGCTAGGGCTCAATATATCATTCTTTTATTAGTAAGTTATGTGGTAGTTATGGGAAACAAAGCTCTTTTGTGTTTTATAGTCATCTGCAGAAAGATTATGAAATGATGATCATGAAAGCAAGACCACTAACTTCAGAATGATCTAACTGCACTTAAATTTGAAGGAATAAATGTACAAAAGAGTCTGTATGTTTTTTTCTGTTTCTTCGTATCCTGTTAACTCTATAACCCAGTTGCAGAATTATTAGTACATAAACCTAATTGTTCATCCTTCCATGCTTTGTCAAATCTTAAGAATCCACAAGAATAGCGTTTCCTCAAAAAATAAAAAATGGCACTCCCATTTGACCCAGTGATTCCACTTCTAGGAATATATCCTAAAGATTAAAAAAAAAACACCAGTCAGACAGAATATATATGCACTCCTACGTTCATAGCAGCACAATTTAAAATAGCTAAGACTTGGAAACAGCCCAAGTGCTCATCAGCAGATGAGTGGATAAAAAAGTTGTGGTACATCTACACAGTGGAATACTATGCAGCTATAAAAAAGAAATAACTCTTACCATTTGAAACAGCATGAATGGACCTGGAGAGTATTCTGCTAAATAAAGTAAGCCAGCCAGAGAAAGGTCAGTATCACATGTTTCACTTATATGTGGAATCTAGTGAACAAAATAAACTGACGAATAAAATAGATCCAGAGACAGAAGCATGAACAGACTGATGAATTTCAGGGGGAAGCTGGTGGTGGGGGTAGTGGTAGGAGGGGGTGATTAACCAGGAAACTGATGCTCTAAGGATGTGCTATGGTATTTAGCAGGAAACTTATATGCATTTATGTATAACCCATGGACACAGACAATAGGGTGGTGAAGGCCTGGAAGGGGCGGATATGGGCTGGAGGGGGTCAGTGGGGGAAAAAAACAACACAGAAATAAAGGGGATATCTGTAATAATCAATAAAGATAATTTTTTTGAAAAGCTGGAAATACAAAAATGAGAAAAAAAGACTTAGAAACAGCCCAAGTGCTCATCAGCATGGGTTAAGTATATGGTGAGGGAAGAAGATCTGACTTTGGGTGGTAAACACAGTGCCATATATAGATGATGTATCATAGACTGTACAGTTGAAACCATATAGTTTTATGAACTGAAGTCACCCCAATAAATGTAATATAAAATTATAAAAATAAAACAAAAGCAAACAACATTTTAAAAAAATACACAAGATCCCTGTGAGGGCTAATGTCACAGAGAGCAGCTGACGTTCATTGGGCATGTGTCATGTACAGACACAGTGCCTGGCACATCCCTTACATCTTCCCCTTTACGTGACTGCCCAGAGTTTTTGAGTGTGGAGGCTCTGTCTGGGAGCATCTAAATAGCTTGTTAGTGAGGGGTAATACCAAGATTTAAATCCAGGTCTGTCTGCCTTTCAAAATTATACTTACACATTTACATTTAAAGTTATTCAAACGCAGGTTTGTCTGACTTTAAAATGAAGTTCAATATTGTACTTCATTTTTCAAGTTAGCAGAAAAAAATGATTGAAGTTCATGTACTACATTAGCAGAGGACTGTCTGAAATCTTAATTTATAGCTTATCAATTTTCACTTTACATGCAATTCTAACAGCTTGATTATCCCTTTTATCATCCACTCTCTGTGGCCGAACCCTGAAAATGGTGAGAAGGCATCACTGAGAGTACAAATGAGATTAAAGAAAGAAAATTATGAAGATGATACATGAAACATCAAAAGCACAGCTATTTTGAAACTATTTAATGCCTGGGCATAATTCCTCGCATCTCATCCTTCTATTGTAACAGGGCACATGAGAGGTGTCCATTATCCAAGAGACTTATGACCAGTTCTCTCGAAAAAGTGGAGGTTATGAAAGACAAGAAAAACCTGAGAAAGTGTCATAGCGCGGAGGAGACTAAGGATATGCGACAACTAAATGCCATGTAGGACCCTGAACTGGATCCTGAAACAGAAAAGTGATCTCAGAGGATAAATGGGTGAAATTCAAGTGAACACTTTAGTTTTGTTAACAGTACTGTGCCAATGTTAACATCCTGCTTTTGATAACTGTATTATGGATTTGGGAAAGCTTGGTGGAGGGTATAGAGGAACCTTATACTATTTTTTTAAAATATATTTTATTGCTTTTTCAAAGAGAGGAAAGGAGAGGGATAGAAAGTCAGAAACATCGATGAGAGAGAAACATTGATCAGCTGCCTCTTGCACACCCCCTACTGGGGATGTGCCCACAACCAAGGTACATGCCCCTGATCGGAATTGAACCTGGGACCTTTCAGTCCGCAGGCCGACACTCTATCCACTGAGCCATACCAGTTTCAGCAAGAACCTTATACTATTTTTAAAACTTTCCTTTATCTGAAATTATTTCAAACTAAACAAAAATTTTAAATCAATCTAATTTGGTTCCACATACGTATATAAATATATATTTTAGAAATATCTGTCCCAGAAACCTTCAAAACAAAAAATTTTTAGTTCTTTATGAAAGGGGTAAACTTCCTATTTAGTGAGTACAGAGTTGGCACACATATATTTGTTGAAAAATGAATAAATATATCATTCCCATTGAAAGCAGTATTATCTGATAATTTTTAAAAAATAAACTTATTTTTGGAACAGTTTTTGATTTACAGAATCATTGCAAAGATAGTACAGAGAATTCCCATAGACCCTACTCCCATTGTCCCCTATTATTAATATCTTACATTAGTATGGGGTGTTTGTCATAATAAAAAGCCCCATCTTGGGTATTTCTGTTCATACAGAAGCTGATCCCACTGGCCCTTTGGGCAGCTCATTACGTGGATGATGATGAGAATCAAATTGACATTTACTGAGCACTTACTATAGGCCCGGCATTGTACTCACAGTTTGCATAAATCGTCAGATTTCATTCTCACAATAACAGAATTATGTAGGTGCTTTTTATTACTTCCACTAAACAGAGAAGGAAACCGAAGCCCAGTGAAGTTAAGGGACATGCTCCAGATCACCCAGGAGGAAGCAATGGAGCCCGGGTTCACACTTGAGACTGGTTTCTAAGTACACACTCCTAACCACAGCAGCTGTCATTCAACTGAACCCTCTACACAGCTATTTATCTACTAGATGCCCGTTACATGAAATTCATGCACAGGGGAGTGGGGGTGTCCCTCAGCCCAGCCTGCATCCTCTCCAATCTGGAATCCTTCGAGGGATGTCCAACTGCCCACTTAGGCCCAATCCCAGGCAGTTGGACATTCTTCTTTCAATCCAGGACTGCTGGTTCCAAGCTGCTCGCCTGCCTGCCTCCCTGATTGCCCCTAACTGCTTCTGCCTGCCAGCCTGATCACCCCCTAACCACTCCCCTGCCAGCCTGTTTGCCACCAACTTCCCTCCTCTGCCGGCCTGGTCACCCCTAACTGCCCTTTCCTGCAGGCTTGATCGATCCCAACTGCCTTCCCTTGCAGGTCTGGAACCTCCCAAAGGCCCTCCCCTGCTGGCCATCTTGTGATGGCCATCTTGTAATGGCCATCTTGTGTCCACATGGGGGTAGGATCTTTGACCACATGGGGGCAGCCCTCTTGTGTGTTGGAGTGATGGTCAATCTGCGTATTACTCTTTGATTAGATAGCATAGAGGCCTGGCGCATGGGTAGGGACCAGGCGGTTTGCCCTGAAGGGTGTCCCAAATCAGGGTGGGGGTTCGCTTGGGGCATGGGGCAGCCTGGGTGAGGGGACTATGGTGGTTTGCAGGCTGGCCACGCCCCCCCAATGACCCAAGTGGAGGTCCTGGGATCTGGGATTAATCTATGTTCTACAACTGAAACTTTGTAGCCTGGAGTGGAGGCCTAGGAGCTAGGGCTGCAGAAGCTTGGCTTCCTCCATTGCCCGGGCAACCATAGCCTCTGCTCTCTCCAGCTCCGTGGCTGCCACCATTTCTGTTGGGATTATGTATTTTCTATAATTGAAACTTTGTAGCATTGAGTGGAGGCCTAGGCCAGCAAGGGCAAGCTTGGCTTCCTCCATTGCCGGGGAATCCCAAGCCTCCCTCCTGCTCTCAATGGCTGCAGCCATCTTGGTTGGGGTTTATTTGCATAATTTGCTCCTGATTGGCTGGTGGGTGTGGCTGTGGGCATGGCTTGATCGGAGGTACAGTCAATTTGCATATTACTCTTTTATTAGATAGGATATTTCCTATGTCCTAATATGTTCATCTCATGCTATGTCAAGTCAATAAAAGTGTTGTACTCTTTCCAGCTTAACTTCATCATTCAGGAGTGTCTGATGAGCGTGCTTTGTCCTGATTCAGATCACTGAGAAAAACAAGTAACTGGACAGGACCCTGTAAAATTTGCCAGCTACCTCCATCCAGGGTGGTATGCTCTGCTAACAGCAATGTTTGGGACACACTTCAAAAAGTGTCCACTTGTCAGGCCGGCATGACTCAGTGGTTGAGTGCCAACCTATGAACCAGAAGATCACAGTTTGTTTCCCATCAGAGCACATGCCCAGGCTGTGGGCTGGATCCCAAGTGTGGGACGTGCAGGAGGCATCCAATCAATGATTCTCATCATTGATGTTTCAATCATTCCCTCTCCCTTCTTCTGTGAAATCAATAAAAACATATTTGTTTAAAAAGTGTCCACTCTGTCTCACCAGGTGGAGGTTGTCCCAATGATTCTCGACCCAGGATGCACATTAGAATCACCAATAGAACTTTAAAAATTCCTATATCCAGGCAACACCCCAGGAAATGACATCACAATCTCTGAGGGTAGACCCAGGCATCAGCAGTCTTAAAGCTCCCCAGGTGATTCCAGCCTGTAGCTGGGGTGAGAGCCACGAGGCCAGCACACATTGCCCTTCATCCACAAGGAGACCAGGGCTAGGACTCCCAGGTCTGGATCTGGGCAGTACGCTCCTCTTTCAGTCAAGCTGCCCAGTGACAAAACATGCCAGCCTCCTGTGGGGTGTGACCAAACCTTTATGAACGGACTACTGGCCTTTGTGAGACATTCAATCCATGACCTATGGAACTGGAGACATAGGAACATAAATATCACCAAAGAAGATGCTTCTCTTGGAATTTCTCAGCATTGTTATCAAGCTCTTTAATTTCTTTTGGGAAGAACTAATTATATAGCCGAAACACCAAAGAACAAACCTTGAGAGTGCCATTGTAAATAATTTATCCTCCAAAGGGGCTGGATTTATACAGGACAACATAAGCATTAAGAAGTTAAAATGTAGCATGTTTATATTCATGTAGAGCCGTGGTCGGCAAACTGCAGCTCTTTGGCCCCTTGAGTGTGGCTCTTCCACAAACTACCATGGCCTGGGTGAGTCTATTTTGAAGTAGTGGCGTTAGAAGAAGTTTAAGTTTAAAAAAGTTGGCTCTCAAAATAAATGTCAATTGTTGTACTGTTGATATTTGGCTCTGTTGACTAATGAGTTTGCCGACCACTGGTGCAGAGCAACAAGTTGCAAGGAGGTTAGGAAAAACACCAGCAAACTGAAGTCATCATTTGTAACAAAAAATATTGATAGCACCTTATATACTTCAATGGATGAAATTAGTAATGATGACGATAATAGTAATAATAGCTTAAACAGTGAGTATTTTCCATGGCCTGGGCATTGTTTTATGTACTTTACATACATGAAACCATTTTACCGCTCAAGCATGTAAAGTAGGTACCTCACTATCCATGGCCCAGAGACGTGCACTTGTAGGTAACTGGTATTTCAATCCACCAGTCTGGCTCTGAAGCCCACCCTCAAGCATAAAATGATGCTGTTTCATCTCTTCCTCATGTCAGCTTTATAGTGCACACTGGCATACAAAAGCAGCAGCTGCAATACTGACATGTCCACTGAGGCCTAGGGTCACAGATAGAATCAAAGAGCTTTTAATGACTCAAGTGAGTTGATTTCCATTCCAAGCCTCCTTCTTGCTATGCCATAAACAGTTCTTTCTTAGATGCCTATCTATAGATACCAATGTATAATAGGATCTTCTGCTGGTAGAAATACAGCAGCTTCTAGTCACGTGGGACTGCTGAGCATTTTAAATGTGGCTGATGTGTCTAAAGTATTGAATTAAATTTAATTTAAACTAATTCAAGTGAAATAGCTAGTGACTATCATATTGGAAACACAGCTACGGAGGCCATGAAAGGTCTATCATTTTCGCCTTTTATAATTACTTTTCAAGCTAAATTCACTTCCAGCCTGTTTCCACGCTCATTTAATAGCTCCTCAGTCCATCTCAAGTTCTACTGAAAATCAAAGACCACCAAGGGGTCTTGCCAAGCTTGAGCTCTGTGATCTCATTGGGAATGTGCCTGGCAAATCTACCACAGCAGGCTCAGCTATAAATTGGAATATGTGACTCATAAAATGTAGTCAAGAAAAATGTTTCTTGAAGAAAAGCCACCACACATTTCCTTGCACAAGGAGGATGTGGTTTGTTTTCAAAGAGCTGAAAAAGGGCTCAAGATAAGGTAAATGTGAACTCCACTGGGCAGTAGCCAATCACCTGGTCTGCCTAAAATACTGCCCCAAACTACAACCAAAGGCAGTACCACTCCAAGTCTTTCCCCTAGTTTACAGGCACACAGGGTGTTCATTATTTCCCTTGTCCTTTCACTATTCTATTTTCTTTGCTGAAAAAACAGATGCCAAGATGAATGTGAAAAATCTTACCAAATAGCCATAGGCTTACAGATACTAAATCCAAGAATAAAATCCACAACATTGGCTTCTGTGAGGATTCAGAACAAGTCACCTTCAGAGAAGGTTTGTCCAACCCTTTCTTTTTCATATTAGCAGGAATGTGAAAGTGACGGCAGGAGCTGTGGTAGCCATATTGGACCATAAAATGGAAGCCAAGTCTTGAGAATGATAGAACAACAAGACAGAGCCTAGGTCTCTGACTCCTTTCTGTAGGAGAGCCAACACACTAGCTGGCACTTTTACATCAGAAGTACAGAAACTTCTGGCATGCTGAAGTTATTCTTAACATTGTGAGGGGCTCTATTATAATAGACTAGAGCCCCGGTGCATGAAATTCATGCACGGGTGGAGTCCCTAGGCCTGGCCAGTGATCAGGTTCCCTGCCTTTCCACCTCCTCCTTCCCTCAGTGCCCCACTGCATCCGCTGGTTGCCTGCCATGTTCCATGCCACCCCTGGTGGTCAGCACATCATGGTGAGCGCTTGAACTCCTGGTCTCCCAGTTGAACTCCTGAGGGGACAATTTGCATATTAGCCTTTTATTATATAGGACAAACCTATAAGGCCCAGCTAGTTAGTATCATAACAAGTAATACAAGTATCTGTGTTTTGTTCTATTAAAAATAATTACAAAAGTGTATATACAAAGAACTGTTCTTCCAAGCCACCTGGCATCCAATGGTGTTGCTGAAGTATCTCCAGATAGAATAAACAATTTACATTATTTACTGGGTCTCAGAATGGCAGTCTTCAGGTTGGTCACTCACCTTACTCACTGGATCTGGCCCAACTGATTTTAACCACTTTCCAAAAACTTAACCCCCCATCTAAAATGTGCCACCATTGAGACCCTTAAAACAAATGGGCCACAGGGTTTCCTATTCCCTTTCCCACACTGGCAGAAGAAAATCGGTAGGAGAAATAGCCTTCTTCTTCTCCTTCTTCTCCCTTCTCCCTTCTCCCTTCTCCCTTCTCCCTTCTCCCTTCTCCCTTCTCCCCTCTTCCTCTTCCTCTTCCTCCTCCTCCTCCTCCTCCTCCTCCTCCTCCTCCTCCTCCTCCTCCTCCTCCTCCTCCTCCTCCTCCTTCTTCTTCTTCTTCTTCTTCTTCTTCTTCTTCTTCTTCTTCTTCTTCTTCTTCTTCTTCCTCTTCTTCTCTCTCTCTCTCTCTCTCTCTCTCTCTCTCTCTCTCTCTCTCTCTCTCTCATTGATGGTCCCTATGGTTATAAGCACCAACACCCCAACAAATCAACCATATCACCACCTCCAACAAGAGGAGGTGAGGAACACAGAAACACAGAGAGTACTGGGGTTCAAATACCAGCATTACCACTTCCTAGCTCTGTGACGTCAGTACTTGTATCTGTGAAATAGTGGGGGTTACATTGGTTGATGGAGGTAAAGCACTTAGAACAGTACCTACACATAGTAATGATTCAGTAAATGTTTTATCTGTGTGTCTCATACTTCTGTGTATACATATATGTATGTTATACAAATAACATATGCACACATATCTATCTACATACTGTATGTTATATATAACATAAATATCACCCCACACTAGGGATTGAGCCCGCAACCCAGGCATGTGCCCTGACCAGAAATTGAATCCTGATCTCCTGGTTCATAGGTTGACACTCGACTCCTGAGCCATACTGGTTGGGCTGTGTCTCCATTTCTGGACTGATTTGCACAAGTATTCTGAGTTCTGTGAAAACCAAGATGATTCATAAAAGCAAAGTGCCCTTCTGTCCCAAGCTCAAAATCTATGAAAGCTTATTCTCCGGCATCTGTACCATACCTAATAACTACCGTATTTTCCGGCTTATAAGATGACATTTTAACCCAGGAAAATCTTCTCAAAAGTCGGGGGTCGGCTCATACGCCAGGCGTAAAAATACCGTAGCTTGCAGTTATGATGGTCTTTGCTAACTCGCCAGGGACTTGCCCGGCACTTGCTCTCTCTCTGTTGTTTGTTATCTTCCTCCCATCATCATCCGTTCCAGTCGTCTTATACGCCGGAAAATACGGTAAGTGCATCTGCCACCTAAAACATCCCTGAAAGAACTCTGAAAGGCCCAGCAGGATTTTCAGCTGCTCTGACCCAACCCCAGGAGGGAGATGTGGCATGTGAGTACAGGGCAGGAAGGCCACCTAACACAGCAATCTCTGGACCTGCCTCACAAGGCTAGGAACTGTAATTTCATTTTCTCAGTGACCAAGGGAGTTTGTTTGAGCATGAAAAAAAGGATGCTAACATGGAAATATAAACACAATGCCAAGGAAAGATTTCCATAAGGGTAGAAATGGATCAAACAAAGCTCACAATTGAAACAGTACTCTTCCCTACATTCCGCCCTAGCTTTTGGAATGGATCTTTTTTAAAAAGGCAGTGTTGTTGTTGCCTAGGTCAGTGGTCGGCAAACTGCAGCTCGAGAGCCACATGAGGCTCTTTGGCCCCTTGAGTGTGGCTCTTCCACCAAATATCTGTGTGATTGAAACATACAGTGCAATTGAAACTTCATGGCCTATGCACAGACGTCGGTTTTCGGCTCTCAAAAGAAATTTCAATCATTGTACTGTTGATATTTGGCTCTATTGACTAATGAGTTTGCCGACCACTGGCCTAGGTCTCCAAAGCAAGTAGGTTTCTATCACCGATGTGGATACAGAATGCAGTTTATGCACAGAGACATCTACATCGACTGCTCTTCCCCAATTATCCAGAAGTTGAAATATTTTGGAAGCCTTACTCATTTGTGAAATAATCAATATGAAAAGACTCGGGAAGGTTAACAGTTGCCACAAAGCTCACTCCACAAAAGAACTACAAAACTCCTGAGCACCCACTCCAGGCTACTGATTGAAAAATAATGCAGCACTCAACGCTGCTTAAGTTAGCTTACAAAGAGAGTGTGTTTGCTTATTAATTCATATATGTGTGTTTTAATGTGGTTCCATCTTAAAAATAAATAAAAAAGGCAGCAGATTGGCGACAGCCCAGAGGAAATAGAAATACCCCGAAATATTCAAGTTCAGCGTTACAGTAGGAACTCAAGTGACCAGTGGCCACTTCTGCCTCAACACCTGCTACTATCTGAAGATACACATATGGAGCCCAAGCTCGAGTCACCCCTAATCTCTCAGGTACCAAGAGTAATTGATAACCAAGCTCTGAGGTTTGTTTCATGGCAAGGACACATGTAAGCTATTTTTTTTAAATATTCAAGTTTTTAAATGGTGGACATTTTAAATCTCTGTCGTGCTGTATAGTAATAACATTTGGCATTTCTCAAAACAACTTATGTGATCATTAGCTAAAATGTCAGTTAAATAAGGAATAACTCACTGGACATGAGAAAGTTATGTGTAGAGATTTTTATAGGAATTACAGATATTTTTAAAACAAGGAAGCATAGCCTGACATTTTAAGTACAAAGTTACCATGGCAACAGTAACATACCCCATCTCTTCTACCCTAAAGTATTCACAGGTAATAAAATTGTAGAAATAAAGAATTCCATTTAGCCGAGACCGGTTTGGCTCAGTGGATAGAGCATCGGACTGCGGATTGAAGGGTCCCGGGTTCGATTCCGGCAAGGGCATGTACCTTGGCTGCGGGCACATCCCCAGTTTCTCTCTCATCTATGTTTCTGACTTTCTATCCCTCTCTCTTCTGCTCTGTAAAAAATCAATAAAATATATTTTAAAAAATATGACTATTAAAAAAAAAAGAATTCCATTTAAATCTAAACTATGGGGTGTCCCCCAAAAATGTACACATACTTGCCCAGGCAGCATGGCTCAGTGGTTAAGCATTGACCCATGAACCAGGAGGCCATGGTTCAATTCCCTATCAAGGCACAGGCCTGGGTTGTGGGCTTGATACCCAGTGTGGGGTGTTCAGGAGACAGCCGATCAATGATTCTCTCTCATCATCGGTGTTTCTATCTCTCCCTCTCCCTTCATCTCTGACATCAATAAACATATATTTTTAAAAATGTATATACACTTTAACAGCTGATAGATCGATTTTGAAAATGAAATGTATTTAAATAAACATGACCTTAATAATTATCCAAAGTGTGTGTATATATATTTTTGGGACACCCTATATGTAAGAGACTGGACTTAGGCATTCAAGCAATAGCTTTATTGGTTTTCAAGTTCATGCAATGGTGTCTCCAGGCTTCTAAAGAAGGAAGCATTGCATAATTATGATGCTTCATTATGTTATTATAGTTACATCATGGTTTCTTCTATGACACAACTTGTTTTGATCAGTTTTTTTTATTACCAACCCTATTTTCCTAATTGCATTAAAGTATCAATGACAATTTGCTGCACTCAAAGAAATGCCCTTTTGCAAAGTTCTGATTCTTCCCATGTGAATACCTTTCAGTAGGATGCTCACTTGCTGAAAGATTCAGATAAAATGAAGTCTGAAACCTGTTAATACTTTCATTAAAATAGTCACTACTATGTCAAAGAAAAGAGAAATGTCTCCTCTATAGTAATACATGTGGCAGAAATGTATACCAGTATTAGTACCATTCCTTTACCAGAAAACAATGCTTTTTTGAACATATTTCTTTTATTTTGCTTTTAAAAATTTATCTTTATTGTTGAAAGTATTACATATGTCCCGTTCTTTCCCTGTTGACCTCCTTCACCCCATATCCTCCCAAGGCCTTCACCACTCTATTATCTGTGTCCATGGGTTATGCATATATGCATATAATTTCTTTAATTTCTCTCTACCCACCCTCCCCTGCCTTCCTTCTGAGATTCGTCAGTCTGTTCCATGCTTCTATGACTCTGGATCTATTTTGTTCATCAGTTTATTTTGTTCATTAGGTTCCACATATGAGTGAAATCATGTGATACTTGTCTTTATCTGTCTGGCTTATTTTGCTTAGCCTAATACTCTCCAGGTCCCTCCATGCTGTCTCAAAGGGTAAGAGATTCTTCTTTTTACAGCTGCCTAATTTTTATCATGGCTTCTCTGCTCAGAGGTGCATCCTATCAGACTGTGGGCTCTCCATCAAGGTCAATAACTCTCTTACTCACCACTATAGTTCTTGAGTTCCAACTGCATTTGGGTAATAAATGTGCACAATTAAATTTTGGAAGCTGGCTGGTAAAACACGCTGTCTCTAATAATACCTTCAATAATGTTAATGAAAGCATCAAAATCAAAGCAAATAACCACCATGGATGTTCAGAGCTGGGGCTTCAGCTATTAACAGTCTTCTTTCTCCTTAGGCATCTCTGTGGGTGACTGTGACAATGACAAAATGTTAGACATTTGTAGCGTCAGGAAGGCATTTCCTCATGGGAATGAAAGCAAAGATGATTCCCTTAATGCCTCAACTTCCTTTATTTGCTTATTTGGAGAAGCCATCTAAACTCTCTTCAACTTCAGGAAATGGTCAAGAGAGACCAAAAATTTTATCCTACAGATTTAATATAATAGTATACCAGTATGGCGGACTAGGCAAAAGGATTGGAGGTGGGGGTAACAGGTGGGAAGCAGAGAGTTTCCTGACTGACCAATACGTGGCTGAATGATTTTTGGTTGATAATATTTTCATGAATAAAACAACTATTTTCAAATATAAGGATAAGTAGTATACTGAATAGGGTTCTGATTACTTGATGTTTCATATTAGGATGAATTCTTAATTCTAGAAAACCAAGGTGTGGGTCTCCCCATTATTTTTTTCTTTTAGACTTTAAATGTGCAGTTTATAGTACATAAGTCATAACGCTGCATTTTAAAATACAAACTAAGATAATATCAATGGGAAAACCAATTTTTGAATTCTTATAATGCAAATGCTTTTGATTTCCTGATTCATGCCAATATCTATTTTTTCCTGTTCTTTAAAGAAATTATATTACATTTTCAAGCAAAAGTTGTTCATGGGTAAGAATTAGAACATTGAAATATTTTTTAAAAAAATACAGTGAAGGGACTGGATAAGGAAGATGTGGTACATATATACAATGGAATGCTACTCAGCCACAAGAAAGGATGAAATACTGCCATTTGCAACGACATGGATGGACCTTGAGAACATTATGCTAAGTGAAGTAAGTCGGTCAGAAACAGCTAAGAACCATATGATTTCAGACATAAAACTGAAACTTATGAACACAAACCACAGCGTGATGGTGGCCACAGGGAGAGGGGGTGGGGGGAGAAAAGGGTTCTTAATATAAGGCGATAGGAGAAGATCTGACTTTGGGTGGTGGGCACACAGTGCAACATACAGATCTTGTAACATAGAAACCCACACCTGAAACATGTATGTTTATGTTCACCAATGTCACCCCAATCAATTTAATTTAAAAAAATAAATAAAAATACACTGAAAGTTTTCCATTCTTAATGTCACTCTCAAAGATCAATTTTATATTTCTAGTAAGGCCCATGAATGTTTAGCAGTTTCACAGATATAATACTATATAATACTGAAGAATAAGACTTTTGAACAACCCATGTAGAAAAATCTCAGTAGGTGAAATTATATTGGAGTTTTTGTTTTTCACAAAACTATTAAAGTAAGATGTACCAATTGAAAATAGTAACATATCCATATATGTTTAGGAATCATTAAACTGTATGGACATAAAAACTTGACCCTTACCTGGAAATGACCACATGTTTACCAATTTCAACTAAAAATATGGGGAGGGGGGACTTTCCTGAAAATATAAATGAATAATTAATTTTCTATGCCAATATTAAGCCACCAAAAAGCATTCATTAAATGTAAGTAAAACGGCAGATTGAACATAACTAGAGAACTTCCTCCAATTCATACCTAACAATTACCCAGACAGGTGTGCCACACACCACAAGAGAACATAACACACACAAAACTCATTCTTACAGGGAGGTAAATTGAGGGGGGGGGGTGATTCCTTGCTTCACCAAAGGAAATGCTGAAGAACAGCAGTCTTTGGTTCTTAAGTACTTGTGAGCGGAACCCCAGGTTTGGGGGCAATGAAATCTAAAGCCTTCGAAGACTTATTAGAATGAGGTTGTAGACTCATCTACAGTTTCAGGAAAAATAAAGAATGGACACTTCTTTTGTTTCACTGCAATACCAGGCTGGAATGGTCCCTGGGAGAGACTATTTAGGCTGCTACCTTCTGTATTACACTGAACCACATCGAAATGCCATATCATATGTCAAAAATGGTCTAATGTGGTATATTTCATCTCAAGAATTTCACCAAGGATTGGGAAAGTCAGGGAAATATTATACTTAAATCACTCATTGTACTATTCATCAGCAGCTCTTAGAATAAAATAAAAAGGTTAAACCTATTGCTTGAAATTTAATGCTAAATGAATAAATAATTGGCTCACTTCAATGTTATATGCTATTTTCTTCTGTTACATGAATATTT
The DNA here is from genome assembly GCA_027563665.1 of Antrozous pallidus. NCBI lineage: Eukaryota > Metazoa > Chordata > Mammalia > Chiroptera > Vespertilionidae > Antrozous > Antrozous pallidus. The sequence continues at coordinate 138,415,910 of CM050509.1, read as the reverse complement.
GAGAGTTAGCAAAAAAAAAAAAAAAGAGGCTGAAATAATAAACAAATAAAACCCTCAGGTAGCCCTAGCTGGTTTGGCTCAGTGGATAGAGTGTTGGCTTGTGGATTGAAGGGTCCCGGGTTCAATTCTGAACAAGGGCACATGCCCGGGTTGTGGGCTCGGTCCCTAGTGGGGGGGGGCGGTGCAGGAGGCAGCCAATCAATGATTCTCTCTCATCATTGATGTTCCTGTTTCTCTCTCCTCCATTCCTCTCTGAAATCAATAAAAATATATTAAAAACAAACTTTTAGAAAAATAATTTTATAAGTTGGTTCTATATCGTACATAGTGTTATCATTTATTTCATTATTTCTTAACAAAAAGAATGCCTTGCTTGTGCTAAGAATTTAATGGATATCAATTCAATTAAACAAGTAGGTCCATATCAGCACCAGTAATTAGCAATATCCAAGACTAGGTTCTGTCCATATTGAGAGAGGCTTGTCCTAATGGCACCTTCTGAATGGAGGAACCCCTTCTATATCGAGGTCCCTTTATTTGGTGTCTAGAATCTCTTGCCCTGTTTCAGCCCAAACCCCAAACTTTCCCATGCATATATGTCATTAAGGTTTGCAAAGACCATCTTTACAATTTCAAAGTTCAGTTTAAACCGATGTATGCCAACCTTGGATTCTTGACATTTTGGGGCCAGATGACTTTGTTTGGGGAGGGGGCTATTCTGCTCACTGTAGTGTGTTTCGCAGCATCTCTGCTCTCTACCCACTAGATGCTAGTAGCACGCTCCCCCTTGACTCCAGTTGTAACAACTAAAACTGTTTCCCTTGGGGGCAAAATCGACTGGAGTGAAGAAGATCCATGGGTATGAAAATTTCTTCTTCAAACACAAAACAACATTGTTGCTTTTTAAAAAATAAGAGGCCTCCATTGGTCAGTAGTCCCTGAAAGAATGAGTACCTGACTCCAAATACTGCCTCCACACTGAGTCTCAATCTGGGAACTCTTGACATTTGGGGCCGGATGACTTTGTCTGAGGAAAGAGCCTGCCCAGGCAGCAAGTCTTATATCTCCAAGACACCAACTTAGTGGAGCTTTCTAATCAACAAGCCACTCTGTCACAGTTAGGTTGGTCAGAAGTTTCCTTTTTCTCTTCAGTAATAGCTCACTTGGCATGTTAGGCTGAGGACACTGCATGGCAATCAAAAAGTAGTAGTGCCATTTTTTGCTCAAATCACTAAACGCTAAAATAAGATGATAAAAAGTAAGAAGGACTTAACTTTTATGTCTGAATTTAGACTTCAGTTTTAAATTCTAGTCCTAGCCGGTTTGGCTCAGTGGACTGAAGGGTCCCAGGTTCAGTTTTGGTCAAGGACACATGCCCAGGTTGTGGGCTTGATCCCCAGTAGGAGGTCGCTGATAAAGGATTCTCTCTCATCATTGATGTTTCTGTCTCTCTCTTCCTTCCTCTCTGAAATGAATATATAGATATAGATAGAGATAGAGATATATTTTAAAATATGTTTTATTGATTTTTTTACAGAGAGGAAGAGAGAGGGATAGAGAGTTAGAAACAATGATGAGAGAAAAACATTGATCAGCTGCCTCCTGCACACCCCCCACTGGGGATGTGCCGGCAACCAAGGTACATGCCTTTGACCAGAATTGAACCTGGGACACTTGAATCTGCAGGCTGACACTCTATGCACTGAGCCAAACCGGTTAGGGGAAAAAATATATATATTTAAATTCTAAAGTTACCACATTAAGAGACCCTTCTAAGACAAAAACAGGACAAAAAAGGAGTGAATTTCAAGAATGGATTCTTATGACTGGGGCCTTTCAGGGTTACTCAAATCTAAATATATAGAAGTGCATGCGTGCATGCGTGCGTGCGTGTGTGTATGTGTTGGCTGGAGAGGAGACAGCAGGCAGTGGGTAGACAAGATGATCTTGTACTGGTCATCATCATCAACAGTAAGGTGGTACTAGGACTCTATTAAAAACTGCATTTCCAAAGATATGTTTCAGGACAATTTACATTTGTGATTTCTGTTGCCTCCAAGTAAATAAAAGCTCGAGGCGTTGTGCAGGAATAAGAATATTTCTGTGACATGATGGATAACAGTCGCGCACATAATCTCATTTGACAGCTGAATAAACCACTTTCTGGAATAAATCAAGCTGGCCGCCCAGCCCAATGCTGGCCTCTTCTTTGCAGGGTGAGCAGCTATGCAAAACTATTCCAAGAAAAAAATTTCCATTTAACTACTTAGGCAAAATAGGTAATCTTGAAACGACCAAGAAAAGTTCATTTTCACAAATAACATCACCAAATATGGAAGTAACCCTCCAACAGAAGAGCCATGTTTAAATCATCCTAAGGTTACCTTAGCTACCTTACGTAAAGTATTAATGGAAAATGGGCTTCCCTCCCCTGCCCTGTTCTCCTTCAACTAAGAATTTCCACCTTGAAGGTAAATGTGTTTTTTGTAGTGGAGCAAATTGGGCCATATTTTTCTTTTAGAAGAAATCCACATTTTTTTATCTTAATGAGAGTTTTATTTTCTTATCTTACTATATGTCAAGGGTTGGTTTAAGTAAAAATAATTCACTTTGCTTCAGGTCTTATGACCAGGCTGCTACATGATAACTCAGAATCAGCTTCTCCCATCCTATATAATAAAAGAAAAACATGCAAATTTGACCATACCTTGGCTCCTGATTGGCTATGCTACCAGCCAATCAGGAGCAGGGGCGGGGCCAAGTGGGTGGCGAGCACCAGGAGGAGAGATGAAGCGGTGATGGCAGCAACCACCCAGCCCCCGGGTGCTGTGAGTGGAAGTGGTGGCGAGCACCCAGCGCCCGGGCTCCAGTGGTTGCAGGCAGCCAGGGCTCAGCTGAGCAGGGCGATGGCTGGGTGCTCAAGGCTTAAAGCCTCACCAGAGGCTTTAGGCTTTGGGCAGGCTGGGGGTGAGCCATCAGTTGGACATCCCTTGAGGGCTCCCAGTATGTGAGAGGGGGCAGGTTGGGTTGAGGGACCAACCTCCCCCAGTGCATGAAATTTGCCCCTAGTAGCTTCTATGTTAATCTAAACAAGTTTGTCCACTCAGCTGCACTTTCAAAAGTTATAGATCTAAGGAAGGAAGCATGACATCTCATGGCATTAGATTTAACCCCCACTGACTTTTTCTTTAAACAAAAAAGCCACAGAAACTCCGAGACCTCTAATAAAATCTCAAAAGGTGTACAAAAACAGTATTAGAGGGTGTAAAAGAAGATCTAATTGTATGAAGAGATACACCACATATACAATTGGTAGGTTCAATATAGTAAACACAGTGACCATCATGAAAATTATTCTGTAAATTCAGTGTAATCCCACCCCAAATCCTAGTGCAAATGTGTGTGGAACATGAAAAGCTGATTCTAAAAGCAAAAATAAATAAATAAATACTATCTCAGGCACTTTTAATTAAGAGCAAGAAGAGAAAAGTTCTATAAGTGGACCAACAAAATAAATCCTGAGGCATGGAACAGATTGACATATTGAGGATGAGGGAGTGGGCAAGGGGTAAGAAGAAATAAACCAAAGAACTTATATACTTATATGCATAGACCATGGACACAAACAGTGTGGTGAAGGCCTCGGGGAGTGGGATGGGAGGAGAGGGAAAAGGGGGGCATCTGTAATACTGCCAACAATAGAACAATATTTTTTCAAAAAAGAGAAAAGTTCTTCTATGAGATAGCCAGGCATATTATAAATCTACAGGAATTAGGACAGAGTACTATTAGTACATGGATGGCAACATAGACCAAAGAACAGAATGGCGTCCAGAGATGTAGATAGATATACAGTAGGAAAACTTAATACTTGAGAGATGGTTTTAGATAAAGATCAGTGGGGAAAAGCTAAACTATTAAGTCCCTGCTGGTTTATGTATAGGAAATATAAAATAAAAATAGGTTTCTAACTCCTCCTATTCCAAAAAACTAAAATCCCAATGGAATAAGAACTGAAAAATGAAAAGCATACGTTTAAAAAAATCTTTAAGAGAAAATACACTGGAATAGAAGAACATCTTTAGCACCTTTGAGTTAGGAACAATTTTAAAACAATGCAAAAATTCAAAGCACAAATTGTAAAAGACTAACAAAAATATTGATAATTAGGGCTTTATTACAATAAAAATGTTTTGTACAACAAAATATGTGTTCCACAAGGTTAAAAGATAAATCACAGAGAGGGAGATGATGTTGACAGCACATTTAACTAAGAGTTAAAATTCAGAATGTGTAAAGAATTGCTACAAATCAATAAGAAAAAGGGATATAAATGAAAGAGTAAACACAAATGGCCTAATAACTTAACAAGAAATTTCGATCTCTAGGGAAATTCAACATAAAAAAAAACCCAATGAAATACCACCTCATACCTATAGAATTTTTGAAAAATTAAACGCTGTGACAAATGCTAAATGCTGGTAAAGATGCAGAGAAACTAGAATACTTACACATGACTGGTGGGAGAATAAAGTGATACCACTATGTGGCAAACAGTAGTGACACTATACAGTTTAAAGCCAACTTTATGTGTTAACAAAGCATTTGTTTCGCTAACTACATCATTACTTCAGGCAACAAGACAACACAAATTTTCATTGAAGAAATAAACACATTGTTATGGTCTATGCCCAAACAGCACAAGAAGAAAAGTTATTTCGGCAAAAACAGTGTTAGATCTATTTCTAAAAATTTTCAGGATGAGAATCAGAATCAGATCTTCAACCCTTGTTTTGCAAACTTGGATTCCACTTGGACTACCCACTAGCCAACAGTTGACTACTGTAAATTGAGACATTTTCTAAAACTCCATCTTCTTCAGGAAATGAATTCAAGGGAGGTCTCAAAAGTATTCATACTGATCATATCCTGAATAAATATGCAACATCTCCACTTTCTCTTTATTCATAACCCATCATGATCTACTCTCCATCCTGAGTTAGATAATGGGATGCCTTCTCTTTGTAATCTCTTCCTCACTATGCATGTTTTTCATGTACCATTCTCAATTATTTTCAAAGTCCTGCTGTATTTATGTTTTCCCCTTAAAATGGAAGGTAGGAATCAGTGGTTTATGCACTCCCTAACACAGCTCTATGCACATAGGCATTTAATAAATGCTTTTAACCACGATAATGTAGAAACAGGTCTATTTTCTAAACAGAAATCAAGTTTACTTAAATACATATTTTATTGATTTTTTAGAGAGGAAGGGAAAAGGACAGAAAGCTAGAGACATGGATGAGAGAGAAACACAGATCAGCTGCCTCCTGCACACTCCCCACTGGGGATATGCCTGCAACCAAGGTACATGCCATTGACCGGAATCGAACCCGGGACCCTTCAGTCCATAGGCTGATGCTCTATCCACTGAGCCAAACCGGTTTTGGTGGCAAGTTTTAAAATAATGTTATTAATGTTCATTAAGAGTTCATACTATACGATTCCACTTATATAAAGTACAAGAATAGGCAAAACTCTGTTGGCAGAAATTGGGAGTGAGTACCCCTGATCAGAGGTGCCAGAAAGGGAGTTTACTGGAGATTTCTGAGGGGCTAATAATATTCTGCTTCTTAGTCTGTGTATTGACTACTTAAGTTTGTAAAAATTTGCCAAGCTGTATGCTTGTGATTTTCCCACTTTCTGTATACATATTATTTTCCAATAATAAATTTTAAAATGATGTTATAACATCCATGCCTGTTACAAAACATCTAAAACTATTTGTGACAACATATCATTATATGGTAGAGCTCAAACCAGTTTTTGGTAATCCAGGGCAGTGGCTTTGCAACATGGTAATAACAGTTGGAGTAGAAATGCATCTCTTTAATCTTCTTAACTCTGTTGTACTTACCCTGGACACTGTCAGAATAAGCCACGTGTGAAAACTAAAAGGAAAATATTTTAAAAATTGCTTCAAAAAATAAAGTTATCTTAAGGGTTTGCCTTTCTCTCCTAATTGCATTTCTCCTTATGTGAAAGAGCAGATGCCTGCATTTAAGCTGCCATTTTCAAATCCACCATTTAAGCATTCTTTTCCGGGAGCCAATGTTTGAAACAGCCCATTCCTAAACCTAAAAGAGTGGCCTGATGCTCACACAAAATAGCAGATTTTCCAGGCTCCTTCTACTCTTTGCTTCCAATGTGCCCGTTTCTTTTTCTACAAGTGTGCTCAGATCTCTCAGGAAACACCAACTTAAGGTCTCTACCAGTAGAGAGGAGTTGAGGATGGGGGGGGGGGGGAAGACAAGGAGATTACAGACTGTCCTTAAAGGATCTCTGTTATAAATAAGGGGAAAACCAGTCCTTCCTCTTACAACTCCTATATCTCTCAAACCCATGGAAAACATAATGACGTGACAACCATAGACCCTAACGATGAAATAGAATGTGCAGGAAGATTGCCTTAAAGGCTTCATCTGGGTCGACTTGATTATACTTAAGGAGATGAATTCTAAATTTGGAGAGGCCATCAACGTAATTAAGGATGTTAAGAAATGGGACTAGATCCTCGATGTCTTTCCACTTAATGAAGAGAACAAAAGATGATCAAACTGATTTTAATAAGCAAAATGAGCTTCATATTGATTTAGTCCTTTCGAAGAGAAAGTGCCCTGAACGTCAGAACCAGTTGCCAAGGAAAGCCAAGCACTCTGTCCGCGGGGCACTCTGGCTTCATTGTCGACATGGGTTAGTTGTCATTTTACTGCGAAGAAAGAGTGAATTAGGGGTCCAAAAGGCTCCCCATTCTAGCTCCAGATCCTCTGGTAATATTAGAAAAGTAAAAAAACAACAAACAAACAAAAAACTTCCTTCAGCTAGAAAAACCCTTTCTGAAGAATAACACTTTTTAAACCAGGGACCTTCCCATTTTGCAGATGTGTTCAACCACGTCTTCAATAATGCCACTACTCAGATTCTATAATATTTCGAAGCACAAAAGGTTTTCAATCCCTTTACTCTAAAGCAGTGATTCTCAAAATGGAGCGATTTTACCACCCCCCCCCCCCCCCCCCCGCCCAACATATACAACAGTTGTTATTTGGCAATGTCTGGGAACATCTTTGGTTGTCACAGTTGGAGAGGGAGTGTGTAGAGGCCAGGGCTGCTGTTCAACATCCTATAGTGCACAGGGCAGCCTCTCAGGACAAAGGATCCTCCAGCCCAAAATGTCAATAGTGCTGAGGTTGAGAAAAGATGCTTTAAAAGTACATTTGAAAGAGAAGGAAAGACTGAACCGGTTTGGCTCAGTGGATAGAGCGTCAGCCTGCGGACTGAAAGGTAGGTCCTAGGTTTGATTCCGGTCAAGGGCATGTACCTTGGCTGTGGGCACATCCCCAGTGGGAGCTGTGCAAGAGGCAGCTGATCAATGTTTCTCTCCCATCGATGTTTCTGACTTTCTATCCCTTTCCCTTCCTCTCTGTGAAAAATTAATAAAATATATTTTTAAAAAAATGACTATGAACACTGAAGTAAAGTGTTTTCATTAAAAAAAGAGAGAGAGAAGGAAAGGGGACTTCTTTTAATTTGGTATCTGCCTCCTTATGCTCCAAAGAAGGAAGTAGAACTGAACAGTTGTCCGAAAACAAACAAATATACAAGCAAATAATATGCAATAACTGCAACTCAAGCTTATTTACAATACTAGTAGATTTGCCACACCAAGTTCAAATGTACTGTGCTATATACAATAATTAAAAGTAAAATTAAAAAGATTAGGTTTAAACTTTTTCCCTTGGCAGATTTTTGCTCTAACCAAGTAAGCAATTTTTACTTCTGGACATTAAAATCCTATTTTATGATTACTAAAAAATGCACTCTTTTTAAATTATGTCATCAGTTCATCTATGAGATATGATTATCAACCTACAAAAATAAAATTTAAAATAAACGGCCAAGATTGTTCAAGAGAAATAAAGAGAATATAAATTATCTACATCACTAGGGATGAACATCACTACTGATCCTACAGACAAGAGGATTAAACACATAATACAAGAATGTTATGCACAACTTTAAGCCAATAAAGTGAGTAACATATAAAATGTAAAAAAGTCCTTGAAAAACACAACTTATAAACACTGAAACAAGGAGAAAGAGGAAATCTGAATAGTATTGTCTTTGTTAAAGAAATGTAATTCAGAACATTTCCACAAAGAAAACTCTGGACCCATACAGCTTCATTGGTAAATTCTTTCAAATATTTAAGGAAGAAATAATGCCACTTTTAAAATCAATAATGAAATAAATACACAGACAAGGACCAGGGCCCATTTCACCAGCCCTTCTGGAATCACACCAAAGAGCCAATCACCCTTTCTGTCCCAGAAAGGCTTACACTTCCTTTCTTCTCTAGTTTATCTTTGGAAAGGAAGGAAGCAATGGATAAGATTAACAATTTTGCAAGATTCATTTATACGTGTCCATTTGTAATCAGTGAAAATTTGTCACTCCCCATTTGGCTTTTTGTGCTCCTCTGCCATCTCATGTTCTACCTTCCCCCTCCTCCACTTACTCTCTGCTATGGCCAGGCCAGTTTCTTCAGATCCCACAGTCAACCTTGCTCACTCGTGTCTTCCACGTGTACCCGAATCCTTTCCACCCTTCTCAACACGCCTAAAAGCCAAGTCTCCCCCAGACATTTCATATAAGCCAGAAGGCCTTCCTTAGCCTTCTTAGAGCTCCTTCCAGACTCTTATTTGGAATTTTCCAGTGAGACACTGATTCTATCTCACTGGGCTTCTTTTCTCTCTTCGAAGAGAATGTTATCTCCTTCCAGCTGTTGCTTCCATGCTTAAAATCCCTTCATGATTCTCTAATACTAAAAAAGGTAATTATTAAGTCCTTTGCTGACCTGGCTTCTCTTGAAGCCTCAGCTCTCCCCATTACCCCCACATTCAGGCTATGCCCAGCTCCTCAAAGTGCCCAAGCTGCAGTCTCTGCCATGCCTCCTGCTTTCGCACATCTAGACCCAGGGCCTGGGATGTCCTCTCCCAGACACCCTGTGACTCCTGTCATCCTGCTGATCCTTCCAGAGTCAGATCAAAGGTGACTGCCTCCCTGAGGAACCCCTCTCCGAAATACCATCCCCCTTTTTCCCTCAGACAGAGGAAATTATTCTACAGGATCTTGTACTTACTCCTCTTATCACTCTTTATCTGCCTATATGAAGTGACTGTGGGGATCTGAGGACAGGGATGGGTCTTGTTTATTTGTTTATTTTGTGCTTCAAGACAAATACCACCTGATCTCACTCATTTGTGGAATATAACGAACAACAGAAACTGATGAACAGGGACAGATCCAGAGGCAGAGAAGATGTACCAGAATGCTGGTCCTTAAGGGGAAGGTACGGGAAGGAGGGGGGAAGGCGGAGAGATTAACAAAAGGACTTGGATGCGTGAATATAAGCCTGACGAATAGACATGCACACCAGGGGGCTGAGGGCTTGAGTGGGGGTAGGGTTGCGGGGGGGTTAGTAGAGGGATAAAGACACATATGTAATACCTTAATCAATAAAGAAATTTGGAGGAAAAAAAAGACTTAGCACTGTACCTGGCTCATCTAAGCCGGGTTCTGAACGCTCACAGTGTGATCACCTGCCATATTCGAGAGCCTTCACGGTGATGGGCATGTAACAGGAACTCAAAGGCTCACAGATTGGCACTGGCTAGGTGTACAGTATGGCAATGGGTACTCATTTAACCTGATTGTATAAGGTGGGACTGGAAACACAAGACTGCTGTTACCTTTTTTTTTAAAATTGATTTTTTTACAGAGAGAAAATAAGAGGGATAGAAAGTCAGAAATATCGATGAGAGAGAAACATCGATCAGCTGCCTCTTGCACACTCCCTACTGGGGTTGTGCCCGCCGCAGCCAAGGTACGTGCCCTTGACCGGAATGGAACCTGGGACCTCTCAGTCCGCAGGCCAACGCTCTATCCACTGAGCCAAACCGGTTTCGGCTGCTATTACCTTTTAATCCTCAGGGCAATAAGGAATTTCACTGAAACAGCGTTTCACTCCAAGCTTCCCTGAACTTCAAAACTCTGACAAGAAGGAAGTGTTTTTCACCAGAGAGATGAAAAATATTTCACAACATCAAAAGAAAAAAGCTAAAGGCAAAAAAAAGAGAGAAAGAAATGAAATAACACTCAAACTGTTCTTTAAATTGTTTTTGTGTCTATGTATGCCTGCAGCAATCAAATTACTTCAAGCTGTGAATTCTGTTATTCTGTGAATATCTATGCTAAAAGTATTATTATTAAAGAATAATATCACTTACCTATTTTAGTATAATCAATCATAGTTCATAACACATAAGTAAATATTTTACATACCTTGAAATATATGCCTAAGCAACCCTTAAGACTGTAATGACCAGTCGCTATGACATGCATCGACCACCAGGGGGAAGACACTCAATGCAGGAGCTGCCTCCAGCCTGATCACTGATGGGGCCTGCCAGCCAACCTCCCAGTCTCTCCCCGCAGCCAGCAGGCCCCAGGTTGGGATGGGAAACCAGGGATGGGTGGCAGCAGACACTGGCAGCAAGGGAAGGAGGAGGGAGGGAGGCAGGGAACCTGATCTTCCCTAATCACTTGGCAGGCCTAGGGACCCCACTCGTGCATGAATTTTGTGCATCAGGCCTCTAGTATGTTTTAATGTTGATAGACAATAAGGTACATTTTATGTGGTAAAACCTTAACCTTTCAACAAGTATTTGTGGAGCACCTACAATATGCCAATTATTTGAATGAAAATTGGGATACAACAATGAATAAAAGAATCTTTGCTCTTAATAAATTTGGTATTTGAACAGAAAAGAAGGCATATGAAAAAACACTAACAAATGAGCTAATAGTAACCTGAACAATTAGGTTAAAATTATTAAATGGATGATATCGGTTAAAAAAAACACACAGTATAAGCTCTCTTACCAACATTCACCTAGTGAGCCTCTATTTTCTATTCTTTTTGTTAACTACACTGACCATTGTCCACAGATCTTGACCTCAAAGCTACTCTCAAGACACCTCTGGACTACTTCTCCCACCAGCTAAATTGTCTACCGCAGAAGAGCCAGTTGTTTGTGCCTTTAATTATGGAATTCAATTCAATATTACACAGAGTGCTAAAATAGTTTTTATTTCTTGAAAACCAGGCCGGTTGCTTTGGAAAGTCTTAACAAAGAGGACTCACTTGCAAAAATGATTGCAAAAAAAAAAAAAGTGCAGGCAAGATAACATTAAAGCCACCTGGCTGCTTGACCTTGACCTTGATACAGCAGCTAAGGATCTTCTCTAAGAAACCCTTGAAAGGGTCAAGTGGTTTGGACAACAGCTTTTTCTGAAGCAAAGATACACTCAATAATTCCTTCCTGTTTATCACAAACAGTACTTGGCGCTATCGGGCTACAGGTTCCCCCCCCCCCAAATTTCAGCCTGCATGGGAAATCTGAAGGGCGTGCTCTCCAAGGAGGAGGAGGGTGGGCTTTTGCTTCCCTGTTTCCCCCAAAATAAGACAGTGTCTTATATTAATGTTTGCTCCCAAAGATGCGCTAGATCTTATTTTCGGGGGATGTTTTACTTTCGGGGAAACAGGGTAGATCTTTACACTCAGAGGGAGTGAGGCTAGCACATTCTGGGATACTTCCTGCCCAGCTCTTCATCAGGATACTATTCCTTTGTCTCCACTGCATCTGAATTCCTGAGCAAACTCCCAGCCCCAGACTCTGTCCGCTAGAGTCCTCAGTGTGTTTCCTTCTGAGTCTTGCCTCCGAAGGTGGCCTGGGCCCCGGGTGGGGGAAGGAGGCAAAGTTCTCAGGAACAGCCAGCTCTAAGGAGAAGAGGGCAGAAGCCCAAACTGGAAGCATTCCTCTACCAGTCTCCTTGGAGAACCCCAGTTGTTCTGTTGGCAGGCATGTCAAGATGCCAGCATTCAGTGAGCCTACAAATGATGTCTGGGGGATACTGGCTTCCTGGAAACAAACGGTATTTAATTAGGGAGCTGTTTTCTCATGTTTGTCAAGCATAACATTGCCCTCTCGTTTTGTTGCTTAGTCTAAATGACATTCATTTTCGCTCTGTGAGAGACCCCCAAAATAATTCCATCAAATCTGTCATTTTGTAGTCAACTGAAATTAAGAGGAGAAAATTACTGACCCAAGGTCACACTGTTAGTGGAATTGCCATGGTGGGCACCAGGGCCTCTGGCTTGCCCTGCTTTTCCTGTTGCTCAGTCCCAGGAACAACAGCACCAGCAGCACCTGGGAACTTGCTAGAAACACGGAAACTCAGGCCCCGTCCAGACCCACTGAATCAGAACCTGCTTTTTTAACAAGGTCACAGTTGACTTGTATGCATGTTACAGTGAAAGAATGGCTCGAAATCAGATATTTTAAATGCTATTTTTGTGAAGTGATAAATAAATTCATCATCTTCACATACATTTCCTTGCAACAAGATGCATCCAAACAAAGATCATTTTCCATACAATTTTCATTCAAAATGATAGCCAGCTCATGACACGGAATCAGCCTTTCTCTCTGGATACGTGATCCATATTACAGCAGGCTGGCTATCCTACATATGCTTCATGAGAGGTTACTGCACTGAATCCATTCAGTTGCTATGCCTTGAGACCTGTGAATAAGGTAACAGAATCAAAATTCTGTTAGTCCGTGTGCGTTCTCAGATGACAACAGCAGAGTAACACTGAGAATGTGTGTGTGCGCGCGCGTGCACACGCACACTCACAATGGGCCAATGTGGAACCCTTCAGCCAGTGAAATAGTTTCATCACACTCATTTGCTTGGTGTACTGCATACACACAATACATCAGCATCTTCCCATCGTGCAAAACAACCAAAGCTATTGAATAGTCGAACACACCACAAACATCAATTGGCTCATTGCATTTACATGAGCCATCCAGAACAGGCAAACCCATAGAAAGGAGATTAGTGGTTGCTCTGGCTCAGGCTGGGAAGAGGGAAGGACAGCGGGTGACTTCTAATGGGTTCAGGGCTTCTTTGAGGGCGAGGGGGGTGTGTGTGATGACAATGCTAGTGGTGGTGGCTGCGCAACTTTAAATCCACTAAAAATCACGGACTCTGGGCGCTTCAACGTGCCTATTGCAATGGCATGTGAATTATACCTGAACAAAGCTGTAGAAATAAAATCAATGGGCTCAACAGTGTGTTTTCTTTTAAAATGCGTTGAAACATACAATTGTACACACCATCATTGTTCAATCCTTTATTTTCTCCACTTAAAGATTTTGAATACCTTACCATTTGAGTCTGAAGGGGCTTTGGCCAGGAACCTCCCCCGTTTTCCCAGGAAATTAACTGACAACAGTTTAAGGAAGTGACTCGCCTGAGAACCAAAGTCCCAACTCAATGGACCCAAGGTCAGAATTTCCCCAGCGTTACGTCCTGTCAATGGAAACCTTCACTGGGAACCTTCGGTAATGGAATACAACTGGAAAAATCAAACCAGCTCACGGCCTTGCGGGGTATTTACTAAGAACCTCCCCAAGAAAATCAGTATGTTTTCTTCTTAGCATGAAGGGAACGTTCTTTTATGTCAGAACGAAAAACCAAAACCAAGGCTACAGGCGGAACCAGTGAGGTATGCGCCCATTAACATAAGTTGGCAGCTGAAGTGTAGAAGCAACAATTGTCCAAGACACAAAGTACTTCCTTGAGAACAGGCCTCTCTCCGCTTTGGGCATTTGCTTCCTGAGAACTTCCACGTCTACTGAAAAATAAAACCCTCGCCGGAGCCCAGGGTATTGTGCAAAGTCCTTCTCAGGAAGGTGCCCACGCGACCAGAGGCTCCATTTTTTCACCTGTACAAAAATCCCAATGCTTGTCGTTCAAAAACCAGAAACTTTATTGCATGTAAATCAGTTTGCGCTTTTGCTCAATGCTATACCTGGCAAGCCTTGCCAAGGTGGTTACGGGCTGAGCAGCAGCGGCCCTGATTTGGGGGTGCGGACCTCATTTCAAAGGGAGCACTGAGTGATGAGACTACTCAGGTGAGGGCGCTTTGAGAAGCAGGAACCAGAGTCACCTGTCCTGCAATTCGGCCCTTTCTAGAAGGGCCCCTAGCTCAGTGGTGGGCAAACTCAATCCACAGAGCCAAATAGCAACAGCTACAACGACTGACATTTCTTTGGAGAGCCGCATTTTTTAAACTTAAACTATATAGGTAGGTACATTGTTATGAACTTAACGAGGGTCCTCCTAAGCTGGCCTTTGCTAAAAACTCAAGGGGCCAAAGAGCCGCATGTGACTTGCAAACACTGCCCTAGCTCAGTGGTCCGCAAACCATGGCTTGAGAGCCACGTGCGGCTCTTTGGTCCCTTGAGCCTGGCTCTTCCACAAACTACCACAGGCTGGGCGAGTCTATTTTGAAGAAGTGGCGTTAGAAGAAGTTTAAAAAAATGTGACTCTCAAAAGATATTTCAATCGTTGTACTGTTGATATTTGGCTGTGTTGACTAAAGAGTTTGCCGACCCCTGCCCTAGCTCTCTGGTAAGGACATTTCCTGCTGGATTCAGGGGCCTTATTTCCTTTCCGATTTGGATCCCCTAGTAAATTTTTAAACGCTAACTATGAGATTCTTTGCATTTCCTTTAAAATGCAAACATGCTGAACCCTCCTTACCAAGGCCTCCCCAAGAACTTAACTGGCACAAGATCACCTCCCCCACATTCACGCACCAAGGCAGACTCAGTGGCAGGGGGCATGTAGGATGGGATAAAGGGTTAGGGATAGCACGTCGCGGGGGAGGGGGGTGGCGTTAAGCCCACCGGCCACCTCGTTAGGAATGCTTTGGACGGGTCCTCAGTCTGTGTTTTGTGGCGCTGGTGGCGGGAGTCTGAGCCGCTAGAGAGAGAGGACAGAGCAGGACAGAACACCCTGTGTCCAGCGCGGCGCTCGGCCATCCCAGGGCCGCCCCGGAACGAGGCGCATTTGCACCGCACTCCCCTAGGGAGGCAGGGGACGCCTTGAACGACATGTTGCTGACAGCAGCACTTCGGGGTCTTAGGAGGTGACAGGATCTTCCAGCCGCCGGCCATCCGCCCTGGCCCAGGTCGCCGGTTTCCCTCTCCACTGGGCTGGCACAGTTACCAGGCAGCGGGTCCCCAAGTGTGCCAGGTCCCGCTGGCACAGTCTCCCCCTGCGCCCGGCTCCGCGTTCGGGGTGTCAGAATGGGGGGAAAAGCCATGACAGCCCTCTGTCCCATCCTGCCCCGGTCCCCTGCCACCCTCCTTGTTTCAAGGGTCCTGGTTCTCAACAACGGGGTCTCCCAAGAGCCCTGGGGACTCGGGGTCTGTTTCACGTGGGTTTCAGGCCAACTGCACCAGGACAGGGTGGGACGGGACCCACCTCGGCGCCCGGGGAGCGGGTGACAGGGAGGGAGAAGCGTCCCAGGAAACGGGCGAGAAGCTAGCCCGTTAACATAAAGCGGGTGGCGCCTCCCCGGGACGCTCCGTCCGGGTCCGCTCTCCCTCGCAGCCCTCCCGGGAGCCCCGCTCTTTCTGGGGGCGAGCCGAAAGCCGGGGTGCGGCCGAAGGGCTGTGGGGGCCCGGGCGCCCTCGCGATGGGCCAGGGACACGCACCTGGACGGCGGGGACACCTGCGCGGCGCCCCTCCCACCTCCAGCCTCCGCCCCCCTCGCCCGGGATCCCGGGCACAGGCGCCCCAGGAGGCCCCACCTGAGCGGGGGTGGGGGGGTGGAGGAGGTGCGGGGCCAGCACGCTGCCTTACCCATGGCTGAGACGGGCCGGAGGGGCGCTGGCTCCTGGGGGACCGGCTGAGCAGGTGGGGCGAGTTTGCTGGCGGGGCGGGCACACGTGCGCGGGCCGGGCTGCTGCGGGGCTGCGCTGGACTGCCGGGCTGGCTGGCTGGAGGCTGGCTCCCGGGGCTGGCGTGGGAGAGCCACTGGGCTCCGCCTGCACTGGGGGCCGGCCGTGCAGAGAGGGGCCCTGACGTCAGCGCCGGGGGCTTTGTGAGCCCGCAGCAGGGCCCGAACCCGCAGCAGGCGTGCCCCGCAAGCGGGGCTGCAGAGCAGGAGGGTCCCCCCTTAGGACCCCCTAGCGAGCACCCTGAGGCCGGAAGCCGGGAAAGCCAGCTGGGGGTGGGGGTGGAGGGGGAGGGGGATGGAGAGAGAGGGGAGTGGGCTTTTAGGATCTCGGAAGAAAAGGAACTGTCGGGGCTGGAGAGGCTTTGCGGTCTTAGCCCTCACCCATCGTGCAGATCAGGAAACTGAGGCTCAGGGCGCCACAGCCAGGACACCCAGTGTGCGACTGTCCTGGTCCCCAGTCCCCGATCCTTTCCTTTTGTTCAATATGGGCCGCGGGTGACTGGATTCCGCAGGTCTGACCTGGCTTGCACGTTAGAATGGGCGGGGAGCTTTGCCACCAGGGTTTTCCCAAGTCCTGGGCTGGTGAGACCCAGGCAAAAGCTTCCAGGTGTTTCCAACGGGCAGTCAAGGCAGCCTGCAGCGACTGGAGTTATTTGTGGGTAACAACTGAGGCGGCACTTTCCAATCTGGGGTGCCCACAGGTTTGGGGGTGTCTGCCCACTTGCCTGCGGAAGCCCAGCACGTGCTGGGAGACCTTGCAGACTCGCCCCAGTCACCCCTTCTCCCGCTCCGGCCTCCTGCGTGAGCCTGTGAGTGAATGAATTCATGGTCTAACAGTGCCCGAGGTTGAAATTCCTCCTGTCTCCTTCGAGAAGAATCTCCTTGCTTCCAAAGGTTTTAGAAGCGCGTCGAGATCCTGGCAGCTTTTCCACGGTTACTGCGTTCTCAGGCACCTCTGCGCCCCTGATAGTTTGCTTTGTGCTTCTTAATTGTTTTTTTTTTTTAAATCCATCGCGTTACTTGAACCGAGGGTTACATAAACAGTAACAATAGATAGTACACTAAGGGACATTTAAGCCAGCAGAAAAAGGGCTTCAGGACTATGAAAGAGAGGGTGGAGGTGGCAAACAGCTCATCTATTGAAATTTATTGCATTAGAGAAGATTTTTTTTTTATCAAGGCAGAGCTCTAGAAAGCCTAATCATATTTTGCATAAAAGGACAGAGATTTGTGCTAGGTGGATCATTGCTAACCAATCCCGTGTAGTAATAAAACAGCAGGGAGCTCATAGGTTTATTTTTATTTTTTTAAATATGTTTTATTGATTTTTCACAGAGAGGAAGAGAGAGGGATAAAAAGTCAGAAACATCGATTAGCTGCCTCTTGCACCCCCCCTGCTGGGGACGTGCCCTTGACCAGAATGGAACCTGGGACCTTTCAGTCCACAGGCTGATGCTCTATCCACTGAGCCAAACCAGCTTTGGCTGGAGCTCATAGGTTTAATTGGTTACAGAAAGCAACCCATTTGAAGGAGGCCTGAATGCAGGTGTTGGCAAAAAAAATAAAATAAAAAAAATAAAAAAAATCCAGCTGCATGTGACCGTGGTTAGGGCAAAGGGCAGAGACTATGGGGGAAGGAATGGGGGCAAGGAGGAATTGATTCTCCCTCCAGGTTTAGGGGAGAGCATTGGGTTGGTTCCTATACCCATGGTGGGTGAGAGGCCCCTAGGAGACGGGGGAAACAACAAAACTGGCTTCGCAAATAGCATTTGGGGCATGCTATGTCCTCACTCAGCCACTATGGAGGCAAGAACTCGAAGGTTTTGTGCACTGGGCTAAAAGTAAACCCTTTCATCCCCTTTCTGTCATTCCCTAGAAGTCTCAGACTTTCTTTTTTTTTTAACCAAAGAAAAGAAACCACAGCTGTCTAAATATTGAAGCTAGTCACATGGGATGCTGCGATTAAAAACCAAGTGAGAGCGAGTGTGTACACAGTGTCAAAGGAAAGCCACATTTTAATAGGAAATTTTACTTACTTTGTAAATGTCACGGACTGATTTCAACAAGCAATTGTCCTGAAAACCCTTAAGAAAAACAACACAGCAGTTGGGAATTAACAAGGCTACTACAGACAGGGCGCAGAAGACATCTAATATGTATACTTGACTATTAGGCAAATAAATGCTATTTGATAGTAATAAACTATTTTTTTCTCATATTAAGTAACTAAAACCTTTAAAAAAAATCCAGCCAGTCTACCTTGCAGGTGGGTGGCTAAATTGGTAGAGCCTTCCTGGAAAGTTATTTGGCAGTATGAATCCAGAGATTTAAAAATATGCATAGCCTCTGACCTAATATTCTCTTGCTTCTGGGACTCCTAATTAAATAATGACTGTTTCAGTAAAAATTAATGTAAAAAGATGGTTATCACAGAGCAAGATGTAATAGCAAATAAAACAAAAATAAGGAAGAAAGCAACAACTGTTGAATAAAAGGAAAGAAGATATAAATTACTAGTGACCCAGTGCATGGATTTGTGCACATTGAAAGGAAATTAATTAGAAGGTGGCTGGTGGGGTGGGACTGGGCAAGATGGGCCAGACATGCCCTGGAGCCAACCTCCCGTGACCCCCTCCCCAGCCGGCCACAACTAGGCTGGAAAGGCATTTGCAGAGTGAGCAGGGTCCCTCCGGCAAGTGGGGTCCCTGGCCTGGCCAGAGGGGATAAGACAGAAACAGGCAGTCCAACATCCCCTGAGGGGTCCCAGCTTGCAAGAGCACACTCTGCAAAGTTGCTGTCCTACGGGGAGTGGAACACAAATGCAAGTGTTAGGTAAACCAGATTCAGGGCTGACAGTGCCCCAGCAACAGCATAACCCATGGCTGAAGATGGAATAATGCAGCCCCTCCTTTCTGGTTTTGGGGAGTGTCACCTGAGAACTGCGGCTACCAAGTTGCTGTAGCTCCGCAGCTCCTGCATTGAGCGGATGTCTCCTGGTGGTCAGTGACAGGTTGGATGGAGGGAGGGACACTTAGCATATTAGCCTTTTATATATATACTAGAGGCCTGGTGCATGAAATTCATGCATGGGAAGAGGGTTACCTCAGCTAGGCTTGCACTCTCTCCAATCTGTGACCTCTGGCTCCTAATCACTCACCTGACTGCCAGCCTGATCCCCCTAACTGCTCTCCCCTGACAGCCTGTTTGCTCTAACTGGTATCCTCTGCTGGCCTGGTCCCCCTAACTGCTCTCCCCTGCCTGCCTGATTGCCTCTAACCTCCTCTGCCTTGGCCTCGCCAACATGGCTTGTTGGGAAGGATGTCCAGAAGGACATCTGGAAGGTCATCCAGAAGATGTTCAGTGTAATTAGCATATTACCCTTGTATTAGTATAGATTCCACCTTGCCCTAAAAATGCAGGTTGTTCCCAGGTTTTCCTATCATGGAAGGGGAGCCCACAGTAGCATCCTGGGTTCTGACCAGGGCTTATGCACTTGTGCTTTATCTCAGCAGATGTGATTCCTAGAATACTCTTGGATGTACCTTGAACATTTCTATCGAATTTGCCAAATCATCCTCCAAAAATGTTGAACCACTTTAAACTCCCACCAGCAACCATCTATGTGCCCTCCATTCCATTTTGATGCAAATATCACTGATTTCTTCCTCGAAGCTTCCCTCTTGTCAGCCAGGACTTCTTGGTGCTTGAGCCAGCCTCATTATTCAACTGGGTATTTGATTTTCCCGAGATAGAATTATGGAGGAGGAAAAATAGCCTTCCTCTACCTTTCTGAGTTTTTAGTGGAGGCCCTTGTAATGAAAGACAGATCACCAAGAGAAAAACAAAAGTTCATTGACATGTGTACCTTGTGTAGATGTGAGAGATCCCAGGGAAAAATGAGTAACTCCCCAAGGTGGCTTAGAATGCAGATTTAAATATCTTCTTCCTAGGGAAAGGGGACGGGTGATATTGGCCTCTTGGAGGAGAGTAAATGATATTTAGGAAAGATGAATGGGGTGGGGCAAATAGTTTGTAACAAAGTTTGGGTGTGATGTCCACTTCTACTCTCCTGTCCTGTGACAGGAGTCAGTCTTCTCTGCCTAATGACACTTCTCCTATCAAGGGAACCTATGCCATTTAAGCTCCTTTAGGGGTGTCTGATTTTAGGGAGATCAGGAGACTTCAGTGAAATCCTCTGTGTGAATTTGCTGTTTTCCAAGTATCTACAGTTCAAGATCATCAATATAACAATACGGCATATGTTGGGGTAACATGTTCTCTGACCTTCAGAATAAACCCAACAAAAGCTTGTTTCCTCTCTTAGATGATTTGCCACAGTAGCATTATTCCCTGGAGATGGTATTCTGACCTGACCTTCCTGGAGTGGTCATAACATTACCCTGTGTTTGTAGAAAGTTGTTGGCCGCAGCACTAAATAATCCAGGGGCAGTTTTCTAATCTTGTGGAAAGGGAGATAAAGTTATGATAGTTTATCTCCCTTTCCACAGGTTTCTTGCAGGTTTGGGTCTCTGCTGCCCCAACCCACGCCCCTCAGCAACCCAAGTGCCTCTGCCTCAGGCCTTGGGGCTGCTGGGAGCCAGGCCTGCAGGTTTGTATCTTCAATCCACCCCACCCCCATCCCCAGCCCCAGGTTTGCTATGGCAGGGCTTGGGGCTGAGGGGGCTGGCCTCCCTACTGGTTTGTGTGAGGCTTGGGGTTTTGGGGGGCTGGCCTCCCTGCTGGTTTGTATCTTCCATGCCTCAGGCAGCCCCAGCACCAACTGGCCACTATAGGCCTTGCCATCTTGGTTGGGTTAATTTGCATACTCACTCCTATTGGCTGGTACCGTTGCAAAGGTATGGGCAATTTGCATGTTTCTCCTTTATTAGATAGGATCCTATATAATAAAAGAGAAACATGCAAATTTGACTGTACCTTTGCTCCTGATTGGCTATGCTACCAGCCAATCAGGAGCGGGGGCAGGGCCAAGTGGCATGAGCTCCAGGTCCCGGGGGTGGAGATGAAACGGCGGTGGTGGCGAGTGCCCAGCCCCTGGGGCTGGGTGGTTGCAGGCAGCCGGGGCTGAGCTGAGCAGGGCGATGGCTGGGCAGGCTGAGGGAGAGCTATCAGTTGGACATCCCCTGAGGGCTCCCAGTGTGTGAGAGGGGGCAAGTTGGGTTGAGGGAGCCGCCCCCCCCCCCCCAGTGCACGAAATTCATGTACCAGGACCCTAGTATATATATAATTGACTTAGCTCAGTGGTTCTCAGCTATGGATGATTCCCTTCCCAGCCCCCTACCCACAGGCCAGGAGACATTTGGCCATGTCTGGAGGCAGTTTTAGTTGCCACATATGGAGAGGGGGTGCTACTGGCACCTGGCTGGTGGAGGCCAGAAATGCTGTTAAATATCCTACAATGCACAGGACAGCCCCATGGCAGCAAAGATTTATGATCTAGTCCCACCTAAATGTCAATAGTGCTGAGATGGAGCAGCTCTGATCTATTTAATTGTATATCACATGGCCCTGTTTCCAAAGAATTATGTGGGGAAATACTCAGAGGCATTTTTACATTTTTAAAGCTGAGTGTACAATATAATCCTAGTCATATTTGCATGCACATACATATGTATTGAAGAAGACTGAAAGAAAACAATATGGTAGGGACTATGGGGAGGAATGAAGTTTCCTGTAACCGCCTAGGTTCTTCTGACTGGTCTAATAATTAAATTGACATGAGACAAATTAATAAGAGAAAGTAACTACATTTAATTACATATGTAAATATGGGAACCCCACATACAAAAAAGAGAGACCAGGGACCCTGCAAGCAGGAGAGGTTCAGAGACAGAGTGACTGAGGGAATAAGACATTCTGAACTAGGGATGAGGTAAAGTGCCTTGTAGGCTTCAAAGGGTTAAGGCAAAATAAGAAGAGCAGACATTTAGTAAATAGGTGGGTCCATATAGGTGGATTATAAAGTTATTACTGGTGATAACTCTTATTATGGGCAAGGCTCCTAACTTACATTCTTTAAGGAAGAGGTAAAAGTTTCTGTTAAGTCTGCAGGGTCTTGATTGCCTTCAGTTTAAAATATTTCACATGCCAAAGTGGTGCATCTTGGGGAGGCCTATTCTGAACCCATACAGATTATTATTTCTTCACCAAACATATATCTTCTGACCATGCAACTGGACTACATTTCCCAGGCTTCTTAGCAGTTAGGTGGGCTAAGTGTGTGCCTCTGGGAGTGAGGCCACCAGTTGGGAGAAGACAGCTGAGAGACTTTTTCATCAAGCCCTACTATTCTATTTGTTATCACATGTATGTGTTATAGATGTGGATATTGATACTGATATATTTAATTAAAGCACTTGTGTCCATTGGGTGTTTAGTTCTATGCTTCCCAGGCTCCTGATACCTTATTTCTAGACATACCTATATATAAAATGGGTATAATCATAGCCCCTACCTTATATACTTGTAGGAAATAAAGGAGATTGTATTAGTAAGGACTCAGTAAATGGTAGCTGATGTGGATGTTGTTGCTGGTGATGTTATCATTACTATCTCTACCTTTTACCCTGGGGAGCCTGAGCCATCACTGGAATCACCAGAAACCACCTTTAGGGTGAGGGCATTCTGAGATTTTGCAGTGCAAAAAGGGATGGAGCTCTTTGGTGTAAAATTTTGCTTTTTATTTTATTGTATTTTATTTTCTTTTTTTGGTGTATAGAAGGCCCTCACTTGATTGCACCCATTCTAGAGGATGGAAGGAAGCTGTCGATTTCCATTCTGCTATTATATTGTACTAGAGGCCTGGTGCATGAAATTTGTGCACTCAGGGAGGTCCCTCAGCCCAGCATGTGCCCTCTCACAGTTTGGGAACCCTGAGAGTTATTTGCATATTAGTTGATTTGCATTTTAGCCTTTTATTATATAGGATTTTGTTTATTTACTTACTGGTGAGGGATGGTGTCAGGTGGCCTTGAGTAGTAATCAAATAGGATGCAGCCCAATGTAGAAGAAGCAACAGGAAATTAACAAAATAACTTTTCTATGAAGTTGTATAGTATGTCATTTAATTAGAGAAAAATTGAGTTTAAATGCACATGTTCTAAAATTGCAAATACTCCCTAAGAGTAACGATCCCTCACACCTTGGATGTGAATCCAAATGGTTTTCTAAATGTCTACATTTACATTGATTTTACAAATATCAACCATCCTGAGTTGGCAAGTTGAGTGGAGGAAGGGCAGACAAAAAAGTACTATGTACACAGAGTTCTAAAAGGCAGGCTCAATGCCCAGCCAGGGAACAACAGGAGGGATGGGGTAGGAGCTGAGAAAACCTGCAAGGAAGAGCTTCCCAGACCTTGGAGGTAAATAGTAAAGTGCCCCCAAGATAATCACCTTTGCCTTCTACATTTTTCTGTATTCAACTTGGCGGTGTAAGAGGAGAAGATATGATTTTTTGCTGTCAGATTTTTAAGGAGCTAATCATCCCCTGGGGTCTTTATGACTTTTCAACTGGCTTTTCCAGTCACTTGCAGGAGACAGATGGAGGTCTCCTGCTCTCTGCTCCCCTGGTCTTCTCCTGAGGCCCTTCCTGAGCATCCAGGGCGAGGGCCCTAGATTCCCTCTCACACTTCGCTGGTTGTCGTATGGCATCCTGACCTTGTGTTTCTTTTCATGAGGAAACTGAGTCTTAGAGAGATTCAGTCACGTGTCTCAGGTCGAACACTGCGTGCATGGCAAATCTAGATTTATATTTGAACCCTGCTCTATCCGAATTCAAGCTCTGTCCACTCCATCACATTACCATCCATAGATCATATTTCCCGATGGTGTGATTCCTGCTCTGGGCTGTAAGGAACAAGTGCCAAAGCCTCAGCAAGGGGTCTGTTTTAGGGCTCCCTTTCAGATCAGTCTCCAGTTCTGCCGTGGCTTAGAGGATGGGGAACATGGCTATATCCTGTCGTGGGTCTCATAGAGTCACCGGTAGAAGTGAGCAAGATGCAGGCAAAATAGAACACAGTTGCATCCCAGGGGGAGTCCAGGTTTCAAAGCTGACTGAAAACAGATCCTGCCTTTAAACACAGATCATTTCATGCTGTCCTTTTGTGAAACAGAGCAATTGGCAATGAGGTTTCTAATGCTTGTTGTCTTTCACAGGACTCACTAGTTTTGGACAGTGGCCCAGTTACCCACATACAAAAATCCAGATCAGAATTCACAGCGGGGCATCAGGAACTCCCAACAAACACCAAAGAATGTAGCTCATCTGACAGTGTGTACTTCTTTTTGCAGATGAAAAAATTAAATGGAACCATGTGAAGAGCTCAAAATTATTTATTAGCCCATCGTTTTTATTAGCTGACTGCCGGGGTTCTTTTCCCAGCTTTACAAAGGGTTCAGTATTCTGGAGAAAGGGCTGAGCGTAGATGATTAAGAAGGAGTCCGTGGACGAAAGATACTTTTGCAAGGCATTGGGGGTCAGAGGAGCTTCCAGCTGAAGGAGCTAGAAGGCTCTCACCTTGACCAAGGAACCTGCTTTCATTAGTACAATTTGTCCCAAGGCAAGGTGGAAATACGCACTTCAAAGGGTCCGGTATCAAAGGGTTTACAGAAACGTTGTCAGTCTGGGGAATAGCCTACAGCTGTTCAGGTGTTTGGTCAACAGGAGGCAATAAAATGTCCTGAGCTGCAGTGCCTTTTAGCCTTTTCCAACAGGTAAACTACATGTGACTCAACCTTGTTGAGCTCCCCAAGCTTCACCAACCTTTTGGTAAAACTCTTGTAATTATTACATGCTGGAGTTGGTTCTAGGCAGCCGACAATGACCTCTTTTACTCCTCCCACACTTCCCATTTGGCTAGTCATAATGGATTTTGTATCCTCTTGGAATACATATTGCTCTGGGCTAGGATTTTCTTATCAGTTTTCTCAAGGAAGCCCTTTCTGACCTATTAAGGCTGAACATCACAATTGACAGTCTCTTTGCACCATCCACCTCCCCTTCCTACTTCTTGCCACAGTTGAAATTTTACTTCAGATTATGTGAACATACAATGTATGTTTTTCTCCTCAGTTGGGCCATGGCTATTGTGAGAGTAAATTAAAATATCTTGATTAATTAATTTAAAATGTTTTGAGGAATCTTGGGAGACTTCAAGTCCTATCTCCTCCCTTCCAGGACTCTGTTTCTATAATAGCTTTCAGGCTAAAAGGCACTGCCTCAATATCTCCCTTTTGACTTAATCATTTCTATTGGTTCACACACATGTTCCAGCCATTGCCTTATTTTCTTGCTCCCTTTCTTAGCAAAATATTTTGGAAGAATAATCCATACTTGCCTAAATATGTTCACCTCTTACTCTATGAAGTCCATTCCAATAAGCCTTGTGTCCCTATCATTTTGCTGAAACTGCTCTTGTCAAGAACACAAATGATGGCATGTGGCAAGAGGGACTCTTTCAGTGAAGGCCTCCATTTTTCTAGAAACATCTGCTTATCTAAGCTGTCATGAACCTACACATTTCTGGTTTTCCTTCTACCTCATCCGATGAAACTTCTCAGTCTTCTTAGCTACTACCTAAATTTATTTTGTCATGACCATGTTCATTTTTTATTGTCAGTTTTGCCCTGTGGGTTGGCTGGTCCAGGTGGGAAGAAAGCTTGGAACCTCGATGCACAGAACATATCAGATGCTCAAGTTCTCATTAAATGAATGAATATTTCCTCCATTTGAACCTACATAATTTTGAGTCCAACAATCTTTACAATTCTGGTTTGTATAAAAAATGTCATGTCCAGCCAGCATGGCTCAGTGCCTGAGCACTGACCTATGTGATAGGTACCCCCCCCAACTGGTGGGTGGAGTTATGATGTGATTGACATCTGCCACAGAGACATTGAGCCACCAATGAAGCACATACCAGAGTGCCCTATGTCCCACCCCTTCCCATTCCGCCCTGGGCCCAGCCCCTGCTGTTCCAGCCCTTAAAAGGTGTCTCAGTGCGCCACGTGACACCTTTTCTCCCGGACTGTTCTCCCAGGAAGTCCGGGAGGCGGTCCAGCTGGGTCCCCTCTTCTCCCCTTCCCCTAGTTTCTCTGCCTTCACCCCACATGTGAGCTCTTTCTCCCTTGGGAAGGGTCTCCTCAATAAAGTCTGTGTCCTGGTACCCTGGTCTCTCTCTCTCTAGTCCTTCTGTTTCATCTTTCACTATGAACTAGGAGGTGACGGTTGAATTCCTGGTCAGGGCACATGCCCAGGTTGCGGGCTGATCCCCAGGGTGGGGCTGTGCAGGAGGCCACCAGTCAATGATTCTCTCTCTTCATTGATGTTTCTCTCTCTCTCCCTTTCCCTTCCTCTCTAGTATCAATAAAAATATTTTTTTAAATATCATGACAAATACTATTCTGAGTTTTATTCTTTTACCTAATACATGAGCTACCTCTTGTGAAAATGAATGAAGGAAAATCACATTCAAAATGGAGTCAGAAACCATAAAGGGATGGCTTTCATGCATATTTTGAGTCCAACAATATGGTTTCATGCATATACCACTTGTAGCTGCTTACTTTATATACCTTGAAAGATGAAATAGAAGGACCAGAAAGAGAGAGACCAGGGTACCAGGACACAGACTTTATTGAGGAGACCCTTCCCAAGGGAGAAAGAGCTCACATGCGGGGTGAAGGCAGAGAAACCAGGAGAAGGGGAGAAGAGGGGACCCAGTCTGACTGCCTCCCGGACTGCCTGGGAGAACAGTCTGTGAGAAAAGGTGCCACGTGGTGCATTGAGACACCTTTTAAGGGCAGGAACACGCAGGGGTTGGGCCCAGGGCTGAACGGGAAGGGGTGGGACACAGGGCACTCTGGTATGTGCTTGATTGGTGGCTCAATGTCTCTGTGCCAGATGTCAATCACATCATAACTCCGCCCACCAGTTGGCGGGAGGGGGGGGGGCGGGGGGGGGGGTACCTATCATACCTTAGCTGGAAGAAGCTTACTTTCCATACCTCAGCAGGATGAAGGAAGATTTTCCAGTGGCCCAGCAATAACTCAACCAATGAGAAGCCACCAAAACTCTCCCTTTCAATGAACTTAAAAAAATGTTTTTATTGATTTGAGAGAAAGAGAGAAGGGAGAGGAATAGAAAGATGGGAACATTGAAGAGAGAGAACAATCCACGGCTGCCTCCTGCATGCCCCCACTGGGGATTGAGCCAGAAACCCAACCCGGCCATGTGCCCTGACTGCAAAGCAAACCTGTGACCTTTTGGTTCACAGGCCAACGCTCAACCACTTAGCCAAACTGGCTGGGCCCTTCCAATGAACTTTTGTTCAGAATTGCCGCTCCCACTTTCTTCCCTTCTCCTATAAAAGCATGCTCCTCTCCTTTGTTCTCTGGACTTGCCTGTGGTTTGCTATAGTTTGCAATTCCTCTGCTATTTCAGAATAAATTTCATTTTACTGGCTCAACTGCTTACATTTTTATTGTAAAGGCTGACACCCTCTTACTTTTGGTGAACACTCTTTCTAAATTTTCATCCATCTGGTAAGAAAACTATTTATTCTGCCAATCATTCTTCCTCAATTCATTGATCAGCATTCTCTGAGCATATTTGTTTTCAGCCAGCTGGGTAATTCTTGATTGTGTTGACACTCAGCACACATTTCTGTATGTTGTCCACAAAGAAATAACTTCAATTGTGTAAAAAGGTCATTTGTTCAGCACACACAAAGTTCTAGGTTGATTCAGCTGTTCAACTGGGGCAGACCCTTGGTAACAGGATGATTGTCAAAATGCACCATGGGCAACGACCACTTAAACCCAAGAAAGAGGGACAGATGTAACAATTATACAATTCCTGCATATTTTAATGCCAGAAACTGCTTCTTTCCTCTCCTCTGAATAGTTAGCCCTCTTCTTCAACTCTTCCTGAAGTCCAGAGAGAATGTTGAGCGTGTCCCTGTTCTCCCGTCTAGAAACTTCATCCAATGAAGTTGGAGGTGGCAGGGAAAGGAAAGTGGGGGTGGGAACTCTGTGCCTTAATATATGCAGGTTCCCTGCAATCAACCATTTCTTTTAAAAAATGCTCAGAGATTCTAATTGTTAATTCTACCATATATTTGTTGATGCCCTCTACACATCACTGAGTATTTCTCCCAAAGGGTTAATGAGATAGAGTTAGGCAGTGTCAGCATTATCAAAGTTCTGCAGGAGAGATGTAGTAACTTAGCCATGGTTATAAGATTTGTAGATAATTAGAACTTGTTGACTGGAGCCACAATGACTCCTTGTCAATTTCTCTTCTCACCTACCAGTATCAGCATGTAGCTAAAAGTGTGACAAAGTGACTGTTGCTCTTTTCTTTGGGACAAATGACCTAACTCCTTTGAGCCTATTTGTTCACGCTTGAGAGGCAGATAAGAATACTCATGGCACATGTTAACTTTGTGGTTTAAGGTAAAGTCCTACCTCCAGACTTATATTTCTGTTGTTATTGTCACAATCTATCAAATCAATGCCTCCCTTTCTCACTTCCTTTATTCAAGATGGGGGCTCCTACTTCAATCCAGTTTCTTGGTGCCTCTTCACATGACCCAAGGGTCCGTGATTATATCTACAAAGACTGAGATATAAGATGACAGGCATGAGATCCTTGACTCATGTTAAAGAAACAGGTGGTGGTCATTTCTAGCTCACCTGGAGATGTCCTAAGGACCAGTTGGACTCTTCTCCCTGTTCTCCTCTGTGTCCTCAATCCCTCACTAATGTTTGTTGAATGAATGAATGACTACAAAGAGCAGACAGACATGGAATCAAACTTCACCTTGGGCCCTGATTAACTGAGCCTCAGTTTCCAAATCTGCAAATTGAAAACAACACTCTTTTGAAAATATTTTTTTAATTTATTGGGGTGACATCCTATATAATAGAACCCTAATATGAAACTCGACTGAACAGTGACCGATGGAATGTTGGTTGCTATGGTGTGCACTGACCTCCAGGGGGCAAACACTCAACTCAGGGAGCTGCCCCTAGCACACAGGCCCCAGGCCAGCCAAGGGCCAGAGATGGCCCTGATTGCCGGCCAGAGATGGCCCTGATTGCCGGCCAGGCCTAGGGACCCTACCCTATATATTGGGAATAGTCTCTTAGATTTAAACATTAAAACCTGACAAGGCTACTGTAACACTGAAAAAACAGGATGAGCCCTAGCCAGTTTGGCTCAGTGGATAGAGTGTTGGCCTGTGGATTGAAGGATCCTGGGTTCAATGCCGGCCAAGGGCACATGCCTAGGTTGCGGGCTCGATCCCCAGTAAGGGTTGTGCAGGAGGCAGCAGATCAGTGATTCTCTCTCATCATTGATGTTTCTCTCTATCCATCTCCCTTCCTCTCTAAAATCAATAAAAATATATTTTTAAAAAAATAGGAAAAAACTGGGTGATGTAGCGATGACATGCATGGACTCTGGCTTGCACATTTTGTGGTCAGCCTTGATTCTGACACTTTTAACTGTGTGACACACCTAATTATTTATCTTCTCCTGCTTCAGTTTTTCCATCTATAAGATGGGGAAGATGGTATTACTGCCTCAGAAGGGTCATGTTATGTACTACTTTTTATAATCAGGGCAAAAAAAAGGAGGCTGCTCATACAACAAAGAGATGACTTTCACCTGTATGAAAAGTATGGTCACTGGCGCACGCAGAGTACTGGATTGCAAGAGGGTGCAGGCCAGGCTAAGTACCCTCCCCTCCCCACCCTCTCCCCCCATGCATGAATTTCATGCACTGGGCCTCTATTTGGTTAATAAAATTACACAGGTGGCAAGAGACTCTTTGCAGGGTTGGTAGGAGGATTTAAATAATAGCTATTCAATATTTTTCTCTCTCCCACATTCAATTTACCCTTAGTCCCCCCTTTAATAATGGTATATGCTTTAGATTGTGTTGCTTCTTTTCATTTTCTGCTCCTTATCAAAGGCAGGAGAAAACTAGAAGGTAGAGTGTTCTGCCTTCTATCATTTGATCTGCCCCAAACTAGGCTTTATCCCTCCTTTGTCTAGTCATGAGTTTAAAAGTATCATTTGTGCTTTGTGGGTCACAAATAAATGCAAAGCACACACCAGGTTAAAATATTAGCAAATCAGTCCACCTACATAATGTCTTTTTAATAAGGCAATCAAAAAACATAATTCTAATTCTAGAAACTGTTACATTCCTTTTGATTTCTTAAAATGCAATTGAATTTGAGATAAAGAATCAACATCCTTTAAGGGAATTATATTAAAGTCACTTTCTATCACCAAATAGGTCATATTTTGGGGAGCAACTTCCCAATCTGCTATATGAATAATGATTACTTTAGAATAATCATGATTATATCCCCAAAAGGCAATTTTATCTTGGTTAATTTTTTTTTCCTTTGTGCTGTCAAATGACTGATTCTGAAGCAATTATAAGGCCCGGTATTATTTGTCACCACTGAATAGCACACCCATTACCCTTCACAGTTCCCTGTGTTTCTCTGCCATGCAAGCACTTGAAAACTGGTTTTGTGGATTTAAACTTATCAGGCAAAATGTCACTTAGGAAGCTTATTTGATAATTCACCTTTGCCTGTGTGTCTTTGTACCACAGCAAAGGGCCAGGGAAAAATATGTAGGTGTGTGGCTGTGGAGGTGGGATGAATTCTCGTTCTGCATTTGGTTTCTGCTTCGTTAAGGAGTTTTGTGGGGGTGGGGGGAGCCGATTGGCCACCTGAAAAAGCCAGGCTCCTTTTCCTTCCCAGCAGCTGTGCACAGGCTTTCTTTGCCTCCCCTGTATATGGCTGCATTTGTGTCTGAATTAGGGCCAGGTCCTTTGGGGATGCAATGTGTCTCCCCAGTTTCTCCTGATGCCTGCGGTACTGCGTCTTACCTTCCCACAGGTACACTAAAGCCAGGATTCCTCCTTGGAGAAGTTAATTATCACATACTGTTAAGAAAAATGTGCCAGTGAGTAGCACTCTATCTGCCTCAGTTAAATACACAGGTGTGACAGGTGTGACCTGGCAAATCAGCTAAGACAATGGTCGGCAAGCTCATTAGTCAACAGAGCCAATTATCAACAGTACAACGATTGACATTTTTTTGAGAGCCAAATTTTTTAAACGTAAACTTCTTCTAATGCCACTTCTTCAAAATAGACTCGCCCAGGCCGTGGCATTTTGTGGAAGAGCCACACTGAAGGGGCCAAAGAGCTGCATGTGGCTCGCGAGCCGCAGTTTGCATACGATGGAGCTAAGAGCATGGGCTTTGAAGTGAAGTGGACTGGGTTCAAATCCTGCCAGAAGCTTCCAGGGACTCCAGACCGGTGACTTGAATCTCTCTGAGCACCCTTCCTCTCTTGCAGAATGGGAGCAGAATGATAGCTTTCTTGCAAGGATTGTTATGAAGAGTCAATGAGTTGATGCACTCAAAGAGTGTGGTACAAAGCCTCGCTTTCAGTAAGTGCTCCATATACAGGAACTAGTTATGGAGCAGCCAGAGCGGCCCTGGGAACATCAAGGGTGGGTGAATCTGGCCTTATCTTCACTCTCTACCCTTGGCTTCTTCAGAAGGCTTTGTTGATTGATTCATTTTAGTTTGGCATCTGGGCACGTGCTTGTGTGGTCCAAGAACACCTTCCAAGTGGACAGTGATCTACAAGCTTTCACTGTGTGTGTGTGTGTGTGTGTGTGTGTGTGTGTGTGTGTGTACTAGAGGCCCAGTGCATGAAATTCGTGCATGGTGGGGTGTCCCTCAGCCCAGCCTGCACCCTCTTTAATCTGGGATCCCTCTCACAATCCAGGACTGCTGGCTCCCAACTGCTTGCCTGCCTGCCTTCCTGATTGCCCCTAACCCCTTCTGCCTGCCAGCTTGATCACCCCCTAACCACTCCCCTGCCAGCCTAACTGCCCTCCCCTGCAGGCTTGATCACCCCTAACTGCCCTCCCCTTCAGGCCTGGACCCTCCCAATGACCCTCCCCTGCTGACCATCTTGTGCTGGCCATCTTGTGTCCACATGGGGGCAGGATCTTTGACCACATGGGGGCACCCATCTTGTGTGTTGGAGTGATGGTCAATCTGCATATTACTCTTTTATTAGATAGGATATATGTAGAGGAGTGGAGACATATATTTCATATATTGACATCTCTCACCTTTTGGTAGCATTCAATGCTGTTTTTCTTGTTTTTTTTTTTTTCCCACTGCATTAAGGTTTTATCACAAGAAAAAGGGTTTTACTCCTGCAATGGAGTTCTAAAACCAGCATTAATTTACGTTGTCTTTAGGGAAGCTTTGTCTCCCCCAAACCATCTTTGACAGAAGCCACTGGCTGCACAGACGGTTGTCCCACCCCTACTCTGTCCTTGGCTCTGACCACACAGCAGTTGTCTCACTCGCAGCTCCCACATCTTACTCATAATCACTGACTGTTCGCAATCTGTCTTTTTTCTGATTTCCTTTTCCTTACTCCTCCACCTCCTCAATTTCTCCCCCCACCCTTGGCTTCCATTTCCTCCTCTGTGTCCCACTAGCTCAGCTTGGCAGGTTTTCTTCTTGTATACCATTCCCCGTGTTGTCCAGGCTTCCCAGCCCTTTTTGCTTTTCGTGAGGCCAAAGCTGAGTGATGTGTGTCTACTGGTTCCTGGGAGCAGTGGTCTGTGCTCTCTGTGAACATCTCCTCAGTGTAGTTAGTGGGCAAAGCCCTAATGGCCCCAGGAACCTATTTCATTCAGCTCAGCTGATTCATTCAACTGTACAATGCATGACCCCTCTGTGTGGTAAACTAATGAATTTGTTGGTTTGAGGGGCCCTCAAATCCTAAGTCCACCACTGGCCTGCCAGATGGCAAGGAGTTCTCACTCTTGGTGCTGCTCAGGTTATATTTGTGCCTCTGAATGTGACTGCCAGCCACTCGATATAGTTCACTGGGGATGCACGTGAAATGGGAGGCTCCTGACTCCTGAATCAGACCCTCTGGAGGTGTGGGGCCTGGGGCTCTGGGTGACTCTGATGGCTGCTAATGTTGGTCTTGAGGAAGGCACTGTGTTCGTTTCCTCTTTCCTCTGTAACAAATTACTGCAGACTTGGTGCTTTAAAAGAACGGCAGATTTATTCTCTTCTGGCTGTGGAGCTTAGAAGTCTAAAGTCAGTTTCACTGAGATAAACTCAAGGAGTTGGCAGGGCTGTGTTCTGTCTAGAGGGTCCAAAAGAATCTGTTTCCTTGCCCTTTTCAGCTTCTTATGACCTGTATTTCTTGGTTTGTGGCCCCTTCCTCCATATTCAAAGTGTACCACTCCAGTGTCTGCTTCCCATTTCACATTGCCTTTTCTCTCATTGCTGACTTTAAAAGGAGACATTATATAGGTCTAATTTAACATCAGCCCTTAAAAGCAAAGAGTAATACTAACAACGGTGGGCAAACATACCACCACTCTATGGTTGAGAACTTTGACTTTGGCTAACTCTGAATGTCAATCAAACTATTAACAGAAAGAAAAAATAAACTCAACAAGGGACAAGAAGCTATAGGCTATGAATAGACCACTGTAATAAGAGGATAATGACCAACCAGATAAAGATACCATAAAAAAGGGGAACTACAGGTCAATATCATTGATGAACATAGATGCTAAAATCCTCAAGACATTTCTAGCAAATCAGATTCAACATTACATTAGAAAGATCATATACCATGACCAAGTGAGATTTATTCCAGAAATGCAAGGATGGTACAATATCTGCAAATCAGTAAGTGTGGTACATCACATAAACAAATTGAGGGACAAAAATCACATAATCATATCTATCAATGCAGAAAAAGCATTTAACAAAATTCAACACCCTTTCTTGACAAAAACTCTCAGCAAAGTTGGAATAGAGGGATCATACCTCAACATATGACAAACCTACAGCCAACATCATACTCAGTGGGCAAAAACTAAAACCATTTCCCCTGAGAACGGGAACAAGACAGGGATGCTCACTTTCACCACTCCTGTTCAATATAGTACTGGAAGTGATAGTCACAGTGATCAGACATGAAGAAATAAAAGGCATCCAAATTGGAAAAGAAGACATAAAACTGTCCTTATTTGCAGGTGACATGATACTATACATAGAACTATACATACTATATTAAACTCCAAAAACTCCATCAAAAAAACTACTAGACCAAATAAATGAATTTGGAAATGTAGCAGGATACAAAATTAACACCCAGAAATCAATGGCATTTTTATACACCAATAATTAACTCAAAGAAAGAGAAATTAAAAAACACAATATCACCAAAAACATTAAGGTACTTAGGAATAAACTTAACTAAGGATGTAAAAGACCTGTACTCAGAAAACTACAGGACATTGAAAAAAAAGAGACAGAGGAAGATATAAACAAATGAAAGAACATACCATGTTCATGGATTGGTAGAATCAACATAATTAAAATGTCCATACTACCCAAAGCAGTCTACAGATTCAATGCAATCCCCATTAAAATACTAATGGCATATTTCAAATACCGTTATTTTCTGGCATATAAAATGACTTTTTAACTCAGGAAAATCTTCTCAAAAGTTGGGGGTCGTCTTATACACTGGGTATAAAAATACCATAGCTTGCAGTTATGATGGGTGTTGCTAACTCGCCAGGGACTTGACTGGCACTTGCTCTCTCTCTATTGTTTGTTATCTTCCTCCTATCATCATCAGTTCTAGTCGTCTTATACGCTGGAAAATACGGTATCTACAACAAACTCTCCAAAAAATTCATCTGGAATAAAAAAAGATCTTGAATAGCAACAGCAATCCTGAGAAAGAAGAACAAAGTTGGAGGGATCACAATACCAGATATCAAGCTATATTTCCAAGCCTCAGTTCTCAAAACTGCCTGGTACTGGCACAAGAACAGACATATAGACCAATGGAACAGAACAGAGAACCCAGAAATCAACCCAAGCCATTATGCTCAGTTAATATTTGACAAAGGAGGAAAGATTATACGATGGAGTCAAAACAGTCTCTATAATAAATGGTGCTGGGAAATTTGGTCAGATACATGCAAAAAAATGAAACTAGATCACCAATTTACACCATACACAAAAACAAACTCAAAATGGCTAAAGGACTTAAATGTAAGACGGGAAACCCTAAAAATCCCACAAGACTCCATGGGTAACAAAATTGCAGGCATATGTCATATCAATATCTTTACAGACACAGCTCCTATAGCAATAGAGACTAAGGAGAAAATAATCAAATGGGACTACATCAAATCAAAAAGCTTCTGCACAGCAAAAGAAACCATCAACAAACAAGAAAGCTCATTGCATGGGAGAACATATTTGCCAATGCTATTTCAGATAAGGATTTAATCTCCAAAATTTACAGAGAAATCATACAACTTAACAAAGGGAAGAGAAACAATCCAATCAAAAATAGACACTTTTCAAAAGAGGACATACAGAAGGCCGAGAGATATCTGAAAACATGCTCAAAGTGACTAATCATCTGAGAGATGCAAATCAAAACCACAATGAGATACCATCTCACACCTGTCAGAATGGCTATCAACGAATCAACAAATGACAAGTGCTGGTGAGGATGTGGAGAAAAAAGAACCCTTGTGCACTGCTGGTGAGAATGCAGACTGGTGCAGCCACTGTGGAAAACAGTATGGACTTTCCTCAAAAAGTGAAAAATGGAACTCCCATTTGACCCAGTAATCCCACTTCTAGGACTATATCCCAAGAAACCAGAAATACCAATCAGAAAGACCCCTACGTTCATAGCAGCATAATTTACAATAGCTAAGATTTGGAAACAACCTAAGTGCCCATCAGCAGATGAGTGGATTAAAAATGGAGGTAGATCTACAAAATAGAATACTACCATGCTTTAAAAAAGAAGGAACTTTAACCATTTGCAGCAGCATGGATGGACCTGGAGAGCATTATGCTAAATAAATTAAGCCAGTGGGAGAAAGATAAATATCACATGATCTCACTCATATGTGGGATATAATGATCAACATAATTTCATGAACAAGAATAGATCCAGAGACAAATGGCAGGGGTGAGGGGTTAGAGAGCAACCAAAGGACTTGCATGCATGCATATTAGCATAACCAATGGACACAGACACTGGGGCGATGGGCGCTTGCCCAGGATGGGAATGGCTGGGCGGGGGGTGTCAACTGGGTAAAAAGGAGACATATGTAAAACTTTAGACAATAAATAAAAAAATAAAGATACAGAAGCCGCCCCCCCCCCAAAAAGGATAGAGAATAATGTTCATGCCCTCCCCTCAAAGATGTCCACATCATAATTCTAGAACCTGTGACTATGTTAGCTTATATGGTAAAAGGGTCTTTGCAGGTGGGGTTAATTTAAGGCTCTTGAGATGGAACATCATTTTGAATTGTCTTGCTGGACCAGGATTATTATAAGAGGTTGGCAGGGGAGGTCAGATTCAGACCAAGGAAGTGTGAGGACAAAAAGAGGTTGGAGTAATGTGCCCTTCCAACCGCCGGAAGGAATGCAACCTTGACAACTCCTTGATTTTAGACTTCTGACCTCCGGAACTTTAAGAGAATACACTTGTGTTGCTTTTGGCCGCTGCATTGTGGTAATGTGCTATGGCAGTAACCCCTCACTGAACAGTGTGGCAATTCCATGAGCAGAAAGATATAAAGGCCACGAGCCACCTGAGGAGGGCAGAGCAGAAAAGCTACTTCAGGCTTTCTTTTAGGAGTCAGACTGGAGAAGGGTCAGTTGAGCTGTCACGCCAGTGAAAGCCCCCGGGAGAGAGGGAACAAGGATTGTACATTTCACAGAAAAGGGCTCCTGAGTCTTGATTGCTTTATTCTATGGAGGCCCACAGCTGAGTGGCCATTTGTAGAAAGGGGAGGAATCATGGATTGGTACCAGGGACATCTGAACTGAACTCAAGTCACTTAAAGGCAACAAAAATATCCTTTCTGTTCATGGGGAGTATTCTTACCACGATTAAAAAAATTAAATGTAATGAAGTCTGTAATGATATGAAAAACTAACATTTTCTCAAGTTCATGTACAGGAACAAAAGCATCTTTGGGGAAAAAAAAAACCAAACTGGGGGAAGTTTGGGTCGCTGGCACTCCATGATACCGATTTATAGAAACCTTCTGACTTGAACAACCCTCAAGTGGCATTCTTGCTTGCTTGTTTGGTTGTTTGGGGTTTTGATTTATAGACAATTTGTCTCAAGAGACTTTTAGACCCTTTGCTACCCGAAGTGTGGCACATGGACCACCACCAGCAGCAGCAGCAGCAGCATCTAATATGACCTCATTAGAAATGCTGTCTTGCCCTAACCGGTTTGGCTCAGTGGATAGAGCGTCTGCCTGTGGACTGAAGGGCCCCAGGTCCGATTTCGGTCAAGGGCATGTACCTTGGCTGTGGGCACATCCCCAGCAGGGAGTGTGCAGGAGGCAGCTGATCGATGTTTCTCTCTCATTGATGTTTCTAGCTCTCCATTCCTCTCCCTTCCTCTCTGTAAAAAATCGATAGAATATATTTTTTTAAAAAATGCAGTCGTAGGCCCCCTGGACCTGCTGAATCAGAAACCCACATTTTAACAAGATCCTCCGGTGATTTGCATGCACATTACAGTTTGAAAACTACTGCTCCAGACAAGCAGAACACACAGGTGGCGGCTCACAGCCGTGATTCTTTTCCATAAGGAAAATGTACCATTTTAATTCCCATAATGATTTTTAAAAATGTAAAGTGTTTTATCCGAAAAGTAATAAAAGCTTCTTCTAGAAAAAATGGCGACAAATACCACCTGCGCTCCCAACACCCTAAGGAACCCACGATTTTTATATGTGTACATTTCCACATATTTACACTGCGTACCCACATCACGCTGTTGTTACTTCAATGGCTTCACGATAGTGGAATGGCTTATTTCACCATCCCCCATGATTTAGGCAATTTTTCACCAATCGAAGCAATTCTGTGATGATACACGTCTTTGAGCACATAGCTTTTTTTCTAAATTGAAGATGATTTCTTTAGAAGGGCTTTTGAAAAGTAAAATTACCGACCGGGTCATTGGTAATAAGCACTGAAAAAAGAAATGGGTGCTATACAGAGACATGGAAGCATGGAACAGACTGATCTCAGAGGGAAGAGCGGCGGCGGGGGAGGGAGTGCAGGAAGAGATTAACCAAAGAATTTATATGCATATATGCATAATCCATGGACACAGTCAACAGTGGGGTGAAGGCCTGGGGGTGGGTGAGAGCAGGGTGATGGGGGTCAATGAGGAAAAAAAAGGAGACATCTGTAACTTTCAACAATAAATATTTTTTTAAAAATAAATTGGGCCCAGCCAGTATGGCTCAGTGGTTGAGTACACACCTATGAACCAGGAAGTCACAGTTGGATTCCCAGTCGGGGCACGTGCCCGAGTTGCAGGCTCGATCCCCAGTATGGGGAGTGCAGGAGGTAGCCGATCAATGATCCTTTCTCATCATTGTTTCTCTCTCTCTCCCTCTCCCTTCCTCTCTAAAATCAATAAAACATATTTTTAAAAGATCTTTAAATAATAAATTGGTGGTACAGTGTGTGTGTGTGTGTGTGTGTGTGTGTGTGTGTGTGTTGGGGTCGTAGAAATCTAATATTTTTTTCATCTAGATTTCACTATTGAACAATAATGTTTCACCCCTATTTTTTGGACAATTCTGCCTGGGTTCAGCCTATGAAAATGATTCTGCCTCTAGGAGATGCC
This sequence comes from Antrozous pallidus, assembly GCA_027563665.1. Lineage (NCBI taxonomy): Eukaryota > Metazoa > Chordata > Mammalia > Chiroptera > Vespertilionidae > Antrozous > Antrozous pallidus. Next base: position 138,377,154 of record CM050509.1, on the reverse strand, counting down.
TGGGGACATTGCTAGGAGGGAAGACCCATTCCCAACTCAGGGTTCTTATCTTCTAAGACACTATCCTCGCTCATCAGCATTATCCCAGGACAAAGTGGGTTATAGGACTTGCTCGCCCCTATGATCATTTATGATTCATGGACATAGATGGGTGCCAATTTTAACTGTTTTGATGGGACACACTAGTAGCAGCGGTTGAGTCACTGTCATTTGATTTCTGTCCCTTCATTTTTCACATCTGTCAGCAAAAGTGGAACAAAGCTTTGTGATTATTACTATTTTTTTTGGTCTGGTATACCTATTTAAGCATTCCATTTCAGTGTTTTTAAATAGCAACCATTACAATAATCAATTTTATAACATTTTCATCACCTCTGAAATACCCTAGACCAAATAGCAATCACTTCCAATTGTTCCCCAAGGCTCCCCCACCCAAGGAAACCTCAAATCTACTTTCTCTCTCCAGTGATTCACCTATTATGAATATTTAATATACACTGAGTGGCCAGATTATTAAGCCCACTCCATCAGTACTTTGTTGGCCCACCTTTTGGCTTCAGTACTGTGGCTATTCTTCTTGGCATTGACTCCACAAGATGTTGAAAGGTGATTCGAGGAATCTGACACGGTGCCTGATGAATAGCACTGTTCAGCTCTGGGAGATTGGATGGTTGTGGAACCAGCTGCCTGATGGCTCTTTTAACTTCATCCTACAAATGCTCAATTGGATCGAGATCTGGTGATTGTGGGAGCCACCTAAGCAAGGTAAAGTCTCCCTCATGTTGTGGAAACCGCTCCTGCACAATACGAGCACCGTGGCATGGCGCATTGTCTTGTTGGGAGAAGCCATCTCCATTGGGATACGCCATCAACATGACAGGATGAACTCGATCAGCAATGATACTTAGGTATGTTGTGCTATTCAGATGTTGTTCCACATGAATTAAAGGGCCCAAATCATGCCAGGAAAAAAACATGCCCCAAACAATGACACTGCCCTCACCAGCTTGAAGGGTTGTACTCATGCATGTGGGGTGCATGCTTTTATGCTGTTTCCACCAAATTCTCACTCTGCCATCTGCATGATGCAACTGGAAACGTGATTCATCAGACCACATGATTTTTTTCCAATGCTCGGCTGTCCAATCCTTGTGTTCCTATGTGAATTGGAGATGTTTTATCTTGGTGACTGCAGACAGCAAAGGTGTTCGACGGGCCTACAGCTTCCATATTCCATATGATGCAGGGTATGGCTAGTTTGCTTACAAGCGTCAGGTGGTCATAATAATCTGGCCACTCAGTGTATAGTTGAACCTTGAACATCATGGAGTTTAGGGGCACCAACCCTTTTCCCCCATGCAAAAATCCACATATAACTTTTCACTCCCTAAAACTTAAGTACTAATAGCTTACTGCTGATGGGAAGCCTTACTGATAACATAGTTAACACATATTTTATACACTGTATGCATTATATTCTGTATTCTTACAATACAGTAAGCTAGAGAAAAGAAAATATTAAGAAAATTATAAGGAAGAGAAAATACATTTACAGCACTGTACTGTATCGATACCATAAATATATATCATATATTTACAAGATGAATCACCTGTCAGTCTGTCAGTACCTACATCAATATTGATGTATATGATACAAAACACTGTGGATATTATATGTATTACTAACACTGGACATCAAAAATGAAAATATGTGAAAAAAATTCATATTTATTTATAGGTATAATAATTCATGCTTTGATAACTAAGCAGTAGCAATATGATCACTTTATGGTAGCTGAGTTTAATCTATACGATTGCTTCATTTTATTAATGAAGTTTTCAAAATATTTTCCAATATATTTATTGAAAAATCTACATATAAGTGGACTTTAACATACAAACTCATGTTAAGGATTAAATATATTGAATCATGTAATATGCAACCAGCTTCTCTCATCCAGCATAATATTCTAAGGTATATCCCTATTGTAGCATATGTAAGTATTTAAGTCTTTTTATGGCTAAACGATTTTCTATTGCATGGATAGATCACATTTTGTTTATCTGTTCATCAGTTGATGGACATTTGGGTTATTTCCACTTTCTGGCTATTATGAACAATGCTGCTATGAACATTCATGTACAAGTTTATGTGTGGACATATGTTTGCATTTCTTTTTGCTATATACCGAAAAGTAGAACTGCTGGGTGGTATGGTAAATCTGCATTTAACTACTTCCAGACTGTTTTCCAAGGTGGCTACACAATTATACATTCCCACGTTCTATTTTCTCCACATTTTCACCAACACTGGTCATTGTCTATTTTTTTAATTACAGTCATCCTAGTGGGAATGAGATGGTGCCTAATTATGGTTGTGATTTGTATTTCCTTCACAGCTAATGGTGTTGAACATCTTTCATTGGTTACTGGCTACTTTGAAGAAATTATTATTCAAATCTTTTGCCCATTTTTTAGCTGGATTATTTGTCTTCTTCTTATTGAGTAGTAAGAAGTCTTTATATATTCTGGATCCAATTCTCTCACCAGATAAATAATTGGCAAATATTACCTCCTATTCTGTGGATTGTCTTCACTGGTAGTCTTTTTTAGTCTACACATAAAAGAAGCTATAGCATCTAGAAATTTGATTTTGGTCTTTATCCAAACCACAATTTTCTGGTGTGCGCGTGTGTGTGTGTATATATATATATATATATATATATATATATATATATATATATTAAGTCTAGACATTAAGCAGCTTTGAAACCAGGTTCTCAAAGCAGGAGGCAGATCATTTGCTTGCCTGTTTGATTCTGAGGGCCTGATTCTTACAGCGAGTGAAACGGAACCAACAGTAAAGATGCGAGTTTAATTTCTCTCTTCTGTGCCCCCTAGCCTTCCTACCTACACATGGTCTCCAGAGATGGAAGAATGGGAAGGAGAGGTAATAAATCACCCACATTTTTGTAGGATCATCTTGCAAGCAACAATATAATACTCCAAAGGAGAGAATGAGTCCATATATTGACTCTGGTGAAATTCACTGCAAAATAAGGTCGTAATAGAAAAGGCTAAAAACAATTTTCAGGAAATCAGCTCCACATTGACAGGAAATAGGAATGTTCAATGTGTTGGACAAACAGTCCTTTCTGAAGAAAATTGCTGATTCATTCACTAATAACACATGTATGAAGGCTGATTAAAAATGATAGCTGAGCCGAAACCGGTTTGGCTCAGTGGATAGTGCGTCAGCCTGTGGACTGAAGGGTTCCAGGTTCGATTCCAATTAAGGGCACATCCCCAGTAGGGGGTGTGCAGGAGGCAGCTGATCGATGTTTCTCTCTCATTGATGTTTCTGACTGTCTATCCCTCTCCCTTCCCCTCTGTAAAAAATCAATAAAATATATTTTTAAAAAAATTATAGCTGAGCATCTGAAGAAAAGGAGGGACACTGTACCCCAAAGTCCCCTGACACGGAGCAGTGTGAGGGAAAAGAAAGGATGGATCTAGAAGATGCTTCCCCTTCTTTGCTGTCTGCACACATCGCTGCCACCCAGCCTTCAAATTTAATCAAGCCCCACCTCTCCTCTGGATCCTCCTAACTCCCATCAACCCACACAGGTCCCCTGACACCCGACTGCCACTAGGGCATGCTGCCCTCCCACACAAATTTGGACTTAATTGTCTACTTCCTGAGATTACTAGTATTTTCTGTTAACATCTTGTCTGCCCCATCTCCCTGCAAGTTCCTAGGGCCGAGGGAGTCGCTACTCACATAAAAAAAGGGATTCTGTGTTTGTTGAAGTGAGTGACGTTATGGCCTCTAAGGGTGGGGAAAGCTGCTGGGTCGGCTCTCACCATCTCAGCGGTTGCACTTTGCCACAGTTCACAAAGGCTACTGGCAGAAGAGGGTAACAGCAGGCCCGGGGGGCGCTGCTTCTGTCACCACACTGTCTGGCTCTGCCTCTCTGCCTCTTTCCTTCCTGTGCCTTTGCTTTCCGTGTGTGTCCTTTTTTATTTTTTGAACCTTCTAACCTTCCCACCAATTGATGAGAGAAAAAAATAATGGTCATAGAACTCAAAGAATAGCAAGAGGAAGGAAGCCTGCATTATTATTTTTGGTTCTTTTACATCTTTACTTTATTTCAACTTTTATTTTATTTTCTTATACTGTATTTTATTATATTTATTAAAATATACTTTATATATTGATTTTTTACAGAGAGGAAGAGAGAGAGAGAGAGAGAAATATCGATGAGAGAGAAACATCAATCAGCTGCCTCCTGCACACCTCATACTGGGGATGTGCCCACAACCAAGGTACATGCCCTTCACCGGAATCGAACCTGGGACCCTTCAGCTCGATGCTCCATCCACTGAGCCAAACCGGTTAGGGATCAACTTTTATTTTTAAATTAAGCTTATTGGGGAAACATTGGTTGATAAGAATATTTGTTCATTTGTTACTTTCAGGTTTTATATTTCACATGGAAGTGAAATCATATGATTCTTAACTTACTTCACTTAAGATGATATTTTCAAGGTCCACACATGCTGTCACAAACGGTAGTATTTCATTGTATATATGTGTCACATCTTTATCCAATAATCTAGCAAAGGACCTTTTGATAGTTTCCATGTCTTGGCCACTATGATTAAGGCTGCAGTGAACATAGGTGTGCATAAATCTTTGCGCATAAATGTTTTAAACAATTTTAGGTAGATACCCAGACTCTTTCATCTTTTCTGGACAGCCCCGAAACAAAAAATGGTAGGTGAAAAGCTATTGCAATATCAAATTCAGAAATGAGTATGGATGCCAAGAGGCGTCTACTTGGGCTCTCATGGCTCAGCCCTGCAGATGATGGCAGGAACTTGAGATAGATCGTGCATCCCATAACTTCACAATAAAGAAAGGGAGGTCCCAAGAATGTTAAAAAAAAAGAAAGAAAGAAAGAAAGAAAAGAAAAAAAGGCCCTGGATGCTGCAGCTCAGGCTTGAACATTGTCCCACGCACCTAGAGATCACCAGTTGCGTTCCCTCTCAGGGCACATACATGAGATGTGGGCTCCATCTCCAGTTGGGGGTGTGCAGGAGGCAGCCAATCAGTAATTCCCCCTCCTTTCCTCTCTCTCTCTCTCTCTCTCTCTCTCTCTCGCTCTCGCTCTCGCTCTCTCTCTCTCTCTCTCTCAAACAAAAACATATTTAAAAAGAAAAAAGGAGGTCCAGAAAAATGTATGCCCCAAATAGCCCAGCAGTGAGTAGTAGGTCAAGGCTAGAACCTGGGTGTCTTGACTTCCTGTTCAGAGCTCTTGATCTTGCCCCTGGGTGAGATTTTTATGCATATTGAACGCATGATTCATAAGAAAAGGATGTTTGGTAAATGTCTTCCTGTCACAATGAGCAATGTCTGCAAAGCTATATGGGTCTCTGTTTAATTTAGGCTGATTCAATAGTCTAAAATCTGGGAATTCAGAATCAGACGGAAAAAACAAACAATGCATTGCTCTGACACTTTTCCTAAAACTCACCATGGCAGAGTTTCCTAAAATTCTGTAGCCTCCTACCCTACAGAAATGCTAGCTTTTTTTTTTCCTGGCAGATGATTAAAAACCAAATCCAACCCCCAAACAGAAATTGGTAGGTGAAAAGCTATTGCAATATCAAATTCAGAAATGAGTACGGATGCCAAGAGGCGTCTACTTGGGCTCTCGTGGCTCAGCCCTGGCACACGCGGCTTTGAGTCAGGCTGTCCAGTATAATTAAAAGCCATGTTACCAGTATCTGTCAGGGGAATGGCATGTTCCAGAACTTGCAAGAAACGGTGCTGTAGGTTCCATAAAATGTATCTGTTTCAAGAGATTACATGAAATACATCTGTGTGTGTGACTCAGCTGATTTTACGGAGGGCAAGCAGGCGAACATCACGACCCTGAGAAATCCTCGTTATCTTGCTTTGAGAAACTTCCAAGGAAAATAGAAACAGGGCTTACTTCCAGCAGAAGCCTTCGGAGTAACTTTTCACTTTCACAGCCAGTAGAAACAGCATTCTTTTGTAACCCTTTCTTTTAGCATCAAGATCTTGGTTCTGTCATGTAACAAAAACGATACAAGAAATAGGGAAAAACATGGAAACAAGACACGGATATAAAAGGCACTAGCACAATTTCTGTTTGATGCTTTCTGAAAAGTATGATCTGACTGGATGTTCACTTCGTTTCCTATCAGGATGGTGGAGGCCTTGATTGCAGCAATCAAAGTCAAGTGAAGTGCCAGTGGAATCCGCTTCCGGGCTAATGCAACTCAGGGCGAATTGTTGAGCTCAGAGCTTTAGATGTAATGTTCATCATAATCCTGCTGACATGCTGGTTGTCAGGGAGATGATCAGTGTAGGAATTCTGGGGGTCAGCAGCCCAAAGTCTTCTGTGACCTCTTAGCTCATCAATATGCCCCAGGAGGTCACAGTCCCTCCCCAGAGCAGCATGGCACCAGGGAGGTGCCCATGTTATCTCAGCTCTAAGAGGGCCATGGAGGAAATCTCAGGCCTTATGTGTCTCTAGAATAACCATTTCTGATGTTGTGAATAAGCAACTCATGTGGCTTCAGTGTTTATTGAAATATAGAGAATCTGGGAGCACTTGCTTTATGAACACACATCGAGCATCTGCTCAAGGACCTTCTCTCTATGAGGAGCAGTGAAAGCTGGGACACAGGAACCCGGCCCTCGGAGAACTTAACAGTCAGAGGTTGACTTTTGAAAGACTGTGATCAACTCACCTCTTGCAAGGATGATCATTTATATAGAGAGCTTTAGTGTCACTGATACTGAGATGCCTCACCCCAACCCAAGACTCATGGCTCCTTAGGATGCTGGGATTCATAATAAAAAAGCAGGAACTTTCTAGTTCACAGAATCTTAGGACAGTTATTTGCCATGTTGCCTCCACCACGTGGGAGTCAGATGGTATGCCACCTGGTCTATGCCTGATTCCAAGAGTGAAACTTGAAGGTCTGGCCAATCCCAGTATATCAGTATTGTCTGTAGGCTTCTTCTGTCTCATCCCATCAATGAGTGTATCCACATAACACAAGCTGAAAGAGGAAAGGGAATCCAATGGCTCTGTCTCATCCTTTCATAGTCCCTGATTTGCAACCCTATGTCCTGGGCTCGAAAGATCCCAGATCACCTCACTTTTGGACACCAGGATCCGCATTTTTGTCTAATACGTTGGAAAGTAGCAGAATCATTGCAAAGAAGAAAGAGCAAGAAAGCAAGGAAACAAGGGAGGGTGTGCAAGAACAAGAGTTGCTGCAGATGACCTTAGTATTCTCAACATTTTGTCTAACCAAGAGAATACTGGTGATATGGATGCACAAGCATGTTTAAGTATAGAGTAATATATCTATGCAGAGATTCATTTATCATTATGTTTCTGGAACCAAAGTACATAGGCTTCATTTTTTGTTGTTAAAAGAATAGTTTATTATTTTTGAGAGAGAGGGAGGAAGAGGGACAAACATCAATGGCTGCCTCCTACATGCCCCCTACTGGGGATCAAATCCCCAACGCAGCCATGTGCCCTGACTGGGAATCGAACCAGCAATTTTTTAACGCACAGGATAACGCTCAACCAACTGAGCCACATGGGCCAGGGCGATAAACTTTATTTTTATCAGAAAGGCCTTTGTGACACGGGTCCTTGAAAACACATCCATTCTTCTAGTCAGAGAACGTGTGTTGAGCCTGTGCTGGGTGCCAAATCAGGTACAAAGGACATATGACAGCAGGCAAGTCCGTGGAACCTACCCAGTCTGTGGTGGAGAAGAGCATGGTGGCATCCAATGAGAAAGTGATGTAATGAGGTGTACTGGCTGCTAATGGAGGTTTGGGACTAGATGGTGGTTTTAGGGAAAGAGCTAGAAGGGGTGGGTTTCCCCTTGAGGGAGTATCTTGCCTGGCAGCTCAGGATAGAGATGGAATAACAAGATGGGGATAGAGTAGACTCACAGGAAGGAGAGAAAGAAATTCCTACTTAAGCCTCCACCTTGCCCTCATCAACAATACACTATTAAGAAAGAAGACAAGCTGAAACCGGTGTGGCTCAGTGGATAGAGCGTCAGCCTGTGGACTGGAAGGTCCCAGGTTTGATTCCGGTCAAGGGCATGTACCTTGGCTACAGGCACAATCCCGGTAGGGAGTGTGCAAGAGGCAGTTGATCGATGTTTCTCTCTCATTGATGTTTCTGACTTTCTATCCCTCTCCCTCTCTGTAAAAAAATCAATAAAAATATATTTAAAAAAAAGAAAGAAGACAAGCCCTGACCGGTTTGGATAGAACGTTGGCTTGTGGACTCACGGGTCCCAGGTTTGATTCCTGTCAAGGGCATGTACCTTGGTTGCGGGCACATCCCCAGTAGGGTGTGTGCAGAAGGCAGCTGATCGATGTTTCTCTCTCATCGATGTTTCTAACTCTCTACCTCTCTCCCTTCCTCTCTGTAAACGATCAATAAAATTTAAAAAAGAAAAAAATAAAGAAGAAAAAGAAGAGGACAAAACAGGTGTGTATAATCCTGTTTCCTCCCAACCCAGAGGGTTTGGGACAATTATTCACATGGGTGTGAATAAGATATAATCCTTGTCGTTTGTGAAATTTTGGTCTCATTGGGGGCTCAGAATGACATCCTGCATTACATGCTTTCCTTTTGAATGGATTTTCCCAAAAAGCAGATTGTCAAATCTGCTATAATTAAATATAAGACAAACCCAGTGAGAGGAATTAAAGCACCTCATAGAAGAGAAAAATTCAAATTAACCATCACTCTGCTATACCCACAGCCAATCAGGGAATGCAAATCAACCCAACAAAGATGGAGGTTAATGTGCATATGCAGGCACAGAGTGGTGTGACGCCTGCTATGAGGGGAACGGGGCGGGGCGGGGGTGGCTACTGGAGTGGTGCTCCAGACAGAAGTGAGGACTTGTCGGCTCCAGGTGGCTGGGGAGCGGGGACTTGCTGACTCCCGGGCAACTGAGAGTGAAGCCAGGGGCCTATTATTGCACGAATATTGTGCAACGGACCTCTAGTTATATATAAGTATCCAAAGCAGCTCACCTGAGACTTCAATATGGTAATAAGACTGTGGTTGTATATCACTTTGCCATTTATGAGCATATTTGATCTATATAAAAGCTTTTGTGAGGTAGATGAGACAAGACAGGCAATATCAGTGCCACTTTATTTGACTCAAAGGTCAAATAAGATTGACCTGGAGTAAGGAAGTAATGAATTGTTCTAGGACCTACATCTTCTTACTCCTTACTTCATCTTTTTTGTTGTCGTTAATCCTTACCTGAGGATATTTCTTCCATGAATTTTTAGAGAGAGTGGGAGGGGAGAAAGGGAAGAGGGACAGGGAGAGGGAGTGAGAGGGAGGGAGGGGGAGATCGATGTGAGAGAGACACGTCAATTGGTTGTATCCCACATGCACCCTGACTGGAGCTGAGGATCAAACTTGCAACCCAGGTACATGCCCTGGACTGGGAATCGAACTCAAGAAAGACCCTTCGGTGCGAAGGCCAAAGCTCTAACCATTGAGATCACTGGCCAGGGCTCTTTCCCTCACCTTTCTACATATTTCTTTCCTTCTGGCTGAACATCAATCGGTCATAAATCACTCCATGTTATACCATTTAGAAAGAAGAGAAGGCTAGTCCTGGAATAACTCAATTTGAGGAGAATGTGTTAAATGAAATTTTCAGTCCCCATTTTAGTTACTTAGCAACCACATATATTTAGGGCTGACTACTTCTATGCCTATAAAGCACACCCAGCGTGTACTTGATTTCATATGTACTCCTTGAGCTAGATCATAATTTAACTTCAGCTTTGTTGTAAAAACTCTAATGATTCTTTTATACTCAGAATCTTATTTCTCACCCTCTGCTATGCATATGATGTGTGAAATTCTGATACTTTCTCATTTTAAAACGACATTTTCTGTAAGGAGATTATGTTAATGAAGGATCCCCCCCCCAAAGGCTGTTTATGACTTTAGTAAACTTATGGGAATTTATATAGGCACAACCTTTCTGGAGAGCAATTTGACAATGAGTATTAAAAACTTTAGAGTCTGTTAGAATTGTGAATTCCATTTTTAATCTGTCCTATGGAAAGCAAATAAAAATACAGACCAAAATTTATGCATAAAAATCTTTATTGATGCATTACTTAGTAGACTGGTTGAGTTAAATTTTATATGATCATAAAATAGAATATTATGCTTCCAGTAGAATAAATAAATCTTTTAGTGATAAAATGCTTATTCCATTAGGTTAAGAGATCAAGCAGAATACCAATGTACATGCATGTTATGAATCCTACTATGTAAAACCACATGGATGAGAGGGAAACACACCAAAATATCAATAGTAGCTGCATCCAGCAGGTATCACACTGGCAAATATTTTTCTCCTGCATATTTTCCCATTTTTATCAAGTTTTCTACAGTGAGTATGTGTTATTGTTATGACCAGAAAGAATGAGTTTTTAAAGACTTGGCTTATGTGTTAAATGTAGGTTCTTCACATGCATCTACTGTGAATAGTTCTAAGAATACTAGAAGCCCGGTGCACAAAATTCGTGAGGGGGGGCAAGTGGACAGTGTCCTTCAGCCCACCCTGCACCCTCTCCAAATCTGGGACCCCTCGAGGGATATCTGACTGCCCATTTAGGCCCAATCCCAGTAGGATCGAGCCTAAACGGGCAGTCGGACATTCTTCTCACCATCCAGGACTGCTAGCTCCAAACTGCTCGCCTGCCTGCCTCCCTTGCCCCTAACTGCTTCTGTCTGCCAGCCTGATCACTCCCTAACCACTACCCTACCAGCCTAAGTGATGTCTAACTGCTCTCCTGCCAGCCTGTTTGCCCCCAACTTCCCTCCTCTGCTGGCCTGGTCACCCCTAACTGCCGTCCCCTGTTGGCCTGATGGCCCACAACTGCCCTCCCTTGCAGGGCCTGGAACCTCCCACTGTCCTCCCCTGCTGGCCATCTCGTGTCCACATGGGGGCAGGATCTTTGACCACATGGGACAGTCCTCTTGTGTGTTGGAGTGATGGTCAATCTTTGTATTACTCTTTTATTAGATAGGATGCTTCAGGGACTGACGTGAGGAGTAACATAATCATTCTGGCACCGCCTCCCTGCTTCTACCTTTGATGCCCTGAAGCTTGTTCTCTGCACAGCAGCCAGAGGGATACTCTTAAATGTCAGAGCACCCTGTTTGAGGAAAGCATCTAGGCCAGTGGTTCTCAACGTTTCTAATGCCGCGGCCCTTTAATAGTTCCTCATGTTGTGGTGACCCCCAGCCATAAAATTATGTTCGTCGCTGCTTCATAACTGTCATTTCGCTATTGTTATGAATTGTAATGTAAATATCTGTGCTTTCTGAAGGTCTTAGGCTCTACAGCAGTAGTTGAGAACCGCTAGCAGGGTCGCCGAAGACCATCGACATGAAAAAGGTTGAGAACCACTGATGTAGGAGATGGTTTGGGAAAAAAGGATTTAAGGAGTGAAATAACATTCTATCTCTGGAATTTTCCAGCCTGCTGTTCTACCCTGGATCATGAACTTGACATGCAGCCCTCAGCCAGGTTTCCAGCCTCTCGTTAGCCTTGTGATCCACTATCCACACTGGCATAAGCTATTTCTCCTGATTAATAAAGGCTGTAGTCAAGGAGCATTCACTGACAGCAACGAAGGACCGCGGTTAATTCTGAACAGGTTTTTTCCAGTAATTGGCAACTGACTTTTCAGTCCCTGGTTTACTTATGCGCATAATGTGTGATTGTTTAATGTATAACCTCACACCCTTACAACTGCTACATTAGAAAACATAAAGAAGCCAGCATTATTTAACAGTCATTTAAAAAGTAGTGAATAGCTGAAACCGGTTTTGCTTAGTGGATAGAGCGTAGGCCTGTGGACTGAAGGGTCCCGGGTTCGATTCTAGTCGGGGGCATGTACCTTGGTTGCGGGCACATCCCCAGTAGGAGGTGTGAAGGAGGCAGCTGATCAATGTTTCTAACTTTCTATCCCTCTCCTTTCCTCTCTGTAAAAAAACCCAATAAAATAAATATTTTTTTAAAAGTAGTAAATAAAGTTTAAAATACATGCAATTAAAAAAAAAGTAAAAGCAAGTTTCACTCTTAGATTTCAATATTCTCCAAAGGCTTCCTGTCTCATCAAGGCTCTGTCTTTAGCAGAATTGACAAAGCCCAGTGGCACCAACTGCCTCTTCTCCTCCACCTATGTTCCCCTATAGTCTAGTGGTCGGCAAACTCATCAGTCAATAGAGCCAAAAATGAACAGTACAATGATTGAAATTTCTTTTGAGAGCCAACTTTTTAAAACTTAAACTTCTTCTAATGCCACTTCTTCAACATAGACTCGCCCAGGCTGTGGTATTTTGTGGAAGAGCCACACTCAAGGAGGGGCCAAAGACCCGCATCTGGCTCGTGAGCCGCAGTTTGCCAACCACGGCCCTATATACATCTACTCTAGCCACACTGGCCGCCTTGCTATCCTTTCTTTTTTAAAAAAATATATTTTATTGATTTTTTACAGAGCAGAAGGGAGAGGGATAGAAAGTCAGAAATATCAATGAGAGAGAAACATCGATCAGCTGCCTCTTGCACACCCCCTACTGGGGATGTGCCCGCAGCCAAGGTACATGCCCTTGACCAGAATCAAACCCGGGACCCTTCAGTCCAAAGTCCGACGCTCTATCCACTGAGCCAAACTGGTCTCGGCCGCCTTGCTATCCTTTCAATCTGCCAGTGAAACTGCCCCAGGGCCTTTGCATTGGCTGTTTCACTTGCCTGAAAGGCTCTTCTCTCAGACATCAGGGCTGCTCCCTCCCCATCTTTGCAAACACCAATGAGTCCCCTGTGTCTATATTCTGCGGAATTTATTTTGCATTTCACATATAAGGGAGATCATATGGTATTAATCTCTCTCTGGCTGACTGATTTCAGTTATCATAATGCCTTCAAGTTCCATCCATTCTGTTGCAAATGGCAGGATTTCCTTCTTTTTGTGGCTGAATAATATTCCATTGTATATTTATATGACTTTCCCCCCACCTTCATCTGTTAATGGACATAGCCTTTCCCCCCCATGTTTTGACTGCTAAAGCTTCTTAACACGTGGAACTAGATTCTGGCAGTTTTTAATCTCAACAAACAAATGGAAAGCACACATGCACATACTCAGAAGTCATATAATCCTGCGAGACTTAGGCTCAAAAAAAAAAAAAAGCCATCGTCCAAAGCCCATCATTCCACACCAGATTCTGCTTCCCACTGACCACTGTTTTCGGGTGATGAGAAGTGCTATGGGGGAAATAAAGGCAACAGAAGAGTTCACGAGTGTGTTCCCGGTGGAGAGAGTGCCATTTTCACTAGAACACTGAGAAGATGGAATGTGAAGAAAAGAGCCATAGTGACCTTGGCGTCCCGGATCTGTCTCTTGCTTCAACAGCGTTTGGACATAACAGACCCAAAGACACGCCTTTTTCCAGCCTCCGACCACTCTCCAGTATCTTATCCAGCCGCCACCTTCAGCACCACCTCCTGGACTAGCCAACAGTTGTTTTTCTACCTTCATTTTTTATCGCTGAACAACCATGAGCTCCCAAATGCACCAGAATTATTCAATTGAGGTAAAGGCCCTGTCAACTGCCTGGCCAACCTGCATCTTCGGGCCTCCTGCACCTACCTCTCTTTGGGCTTCTGTTTCCACAGCAACAATGCGGCTCTGGAGGGCAGGGGCCACTTCTTCTGAGTTGGCAAAGAAACTTCAGGGCGCTGAGCATCTCTGAAAGTTGCAAAGCCAGCGAGGCGGTCACATTCTCTCCAGGACTTGCTGAAGCCCTCTCACCATTGGTGGGCAAAACTCAGGCTGCCATGGAAGCTGCCATGGCCTTCGAGAGGGACCTGAACCAGGACATTTGGGATCAACAGGCCCCGGGTTCTACCAGCACAGAGCCTCAGCTTCCTAGAGAACCACTTCCGGGGTGAGCAGGTGAAACTCATCAAGAAGGCGGACACCTGACTCCCCTCCGCAGGCGGCCGGCCCCCAGGCTCACCATCAAGCAGACTAGGAGCCTGTGGAGCCCAGAGTTCTTTGAGGGGCCCCTCTGCATTTCCCTGGGGTCTGGCTTTTGCCTGAGCCTCTCCCCAAAACTACTAGCCATTCTTTTAACCACCCTGGATGTCTCTCCCATGCATTGAACCAAATGAAACAATAAAGCTTTCTGCAGCAAAAATAAAAAATAAAGGAGTGAGTGATTTCTGTGGCTGCCTCGATCACAAGCTGTCTGGTTAGAGAAATGACAAATGCAGAATCCCGGGGGCAGCAGTGTGCTAGGTTCTTCTGGACCAGTTTCCCACTAGATTCATGTAGAGGAATCCCGTGATGCTCTTGTGAAAATGCAGATCCTGCCCTGGCGGTGTTGCTCAGTGGTAGAGCATCCACCGAGTACTGAAAGATCTCAGGTTCATTTTCGGTCAAGATCAAGTGCCTGGGTTGCAGGTTCATTCCCCAACCCAGCTGGGGCTCATGGGGTGAGCGGGGTTGTGGTGGTGGCGGGGAGGAGCCAATCAATGTGTCTCTCTCACATTGATGTTTCTTTCTTTCCTCCCAACCCCTCCCATCCGTCCCTTCCACTCTCTCTAAAAATCAATGGATTGGGTGAGAAGTAACAAACAACAACAAAAATCTGCAGATACTGACTCAGTAGGACTGGGGTGGAATTCAAGACACTGTATTTCTAATGAGCTCCCAGTTGATACCGATGCTGGTTTAGGGACCACTTTGCTACTTTGAATACCTAGTAAGGTCTCTCAGACCAGTGGTCGGCAAACTGCAGCTCACGAGCCACATGCGGCTCTCGAGCTGTGGTTTGCCACTCTGTTAACTAATGAGTTTGCCAACCACTGGGATAGGGGCTTAATCACAAGGAACAACAGGCTGTAATTATTGAAATGGAGAGTCTAGGTCAGTGGTCGGCAAACTCATTAGTCAACAGAGCTGCAGTTCGTCGACTGAGTTAGACCAACAAGGCTGGAGGAAAATGAGACAGTGGGCAAGTCAGTCAGAAAGCTAACAGGGACACGGAACCAGGTCTTGCTATGCCTTAGGGCCACTGTAAGGACTTACGCTGTTATTGAGATGGGAGCAGAGTGATGTGATCTGGCTGGCTTATGTTATGTTTCAGAAGCAACTCCGTAGGTGCTGCACTGAGAATAGATTGTGGGAGGGCAAAGGCAGTTAGGAAACCATTGAACAAATCCAGGTGAGAGAGGGTGGTGCTTTGGGCATGGAGGCAGCAGCAGGAATGTGAGGAGTAGGTAGTGCCAACTGGGTTTCTAATGGATTGGTTGGGGCAGTGAAAGAGAAGAGCTGCTTGAACACCTGGGAGGATGGAGTTGCTATTTCTGCCTCATCTCTCACATCTATCTTCTCTCTCCAGTTCCACTGCCACTTCTCTAGTCAAGCTCCATTAATTCTCATTACTGTAGTCGCCTCTGAACAGATACTGCAAATGTCTGCTTTGAAAAATGGCTTTGTGCAGTCCAGGCCTTTGTAAAGACCTTGCACTTGCTTCGAGTTCATCGTCTAGCAGGGAAGACCCTTCAGACAATGGCCCGCTCCCATACTTCTGTGTCATCACTCTCCTTCACGAACCCATTAGTCTAGCCCGGGTCTTCTCGACCTTCTCCCCATCACCACGAACACGCTATTGAGGATGAAGAGCTGGGGTATTTTCAAGCCCTGGTACGGCTGCCCTAACGCCACCACGTTCTCTCCCATTCACACACTTGAATTCATTTCTGTGGATTAGACTTTAAGAAAGCAAACCATTTGCCAGCCTTCCTTTTCTGTCCCTTTTTTGTTATCACATTGCCGACATTAGTGCTACTCAATGAAAAACCTATGAACCACAGCATTTAGCATCACCCGGGGGCTTAATCGAAAGGCAGCTTCGCCGAAACCAGTTTGGCTCAGTGGATAGAGCATCGGCCTGCGGACTGAAAGGTCCCGGATTTGATTCAGGTCAAGGGCATGTACCTTGGCTGCGGGCACATCCCCAGCAGGGGGTGTGCAGGAGGCAGCTGATTGATGTTTCTCTCTCATCGATGTTTCTGACTTTCTATCTTTCTCCCTTCCTCTCTGTGAAAAATCAATAAAATATATTTTTTTAAAAAAGAAAAGAAAAAAAAAAGAAAGGCAACTTCATGAGCTCCACCCTACACGACCAAGGCTTCCAGTAGGGCCAAGGAATCTGTATTTTAGCAAGCTGCCAGGTGACTGCTCCACACGCTGAAGTTGGAGACGTGGTGGATGGCACCACACTCCAAACTGAACACCCGCACACCCTGATGTCACATTTGAGAACTCAGCCCTGCCTGCACATTGGAACACCTGGAGAGCTTTACAAAAAACCAGCCATCTCTGCGCCCCACCACCAGCGATTTGGATTTAATTGGCCAGAGAAGGATCCAAGCGATTCTAATGTGCAGCCATGTGTGAGAACCTTGGGAGTCTGGCAGATGGATGTACATTGTTTCCCATATAAAACCACATACTAGTATCCTACCTCTGGCTAGCAGCTCTACCTGGACTTTGTGTCCATGCCATCTGCATATTGCCAAGTCTATCCTCTCTAGGCAGAGACAGCCCAAATTCAGCTTCTCTTCAAACTTGTCTCTGATCCTTTCCTTTCTCTCAATTTTCTGAAGCCACATGTGTGGTTTTTATAACACCTATCCTATCTAATAAAATAGTAATATGCAAATTGACCATCACTCCAACACACAAGAGGGCTGCCCCCATGTGGCCAAAGATGGCTGCCCCCATGTGGACACAAGATGGCCACCACAAGATGGCCAGCAGGGGAGGACAGTTGGGAGGGACCAGGCCTGTAAGGGAGGGCAGTTGGGGGCAATCAACCCTTTAGGGGAGGGACGTTAGGGTTGACCAGGACAGCAGAGGAGGGAAGTTGAGGGGACAAGGCCTGTAAGGGAGGGCAGTTGGGGGTAATCAACCCTGTAGGGGAGGGACATTAGGGGTGACCAGGACAGCAGAGGAGGGAAGTTGAGGGGACAAGGCCTGGAAGGGAGAGCAGTTATGGGCAATCAGGCCGGAAGGGAAAGGGAGTTGGGGGGACCAGACCTGCAGAGGAGGGTAGTTGGGGGGACAAGGCCTACAGGAGAGGGAATTTGGGGGTGACCAGGTATGCAGGGGAGAGCAGTTGGGGGGGACCAGGCTTGCAGGGGAGGGCAGCTGTGGGGGACCAGGCCTGCAGGGGAGGGCAGTTGGGGGGGACTAGACCAGCAGGGGAGGGCAGTTAGGAGCTATCAGGCTGGTAGGGGGGCAGTTAGGCATCAATCAGGCTGGCAGGAGAGTGGTTAGGGGGTGATTAGGCTGGCAGGCAGAAGCAGTTAGGGGCAATCAGGAAGGCAGGCAGGCGAGCAGGTGGGAGCCAACAGTCCTAGATTGTGAGAGGGATGTCTGAGATTGGAGAGGACGCAGGCTGGGCTGAGGGACACACACTCCCTGTGCACAAATTTTGTGCACCGGGCCTCTAGTAGCTAAATAAGACTCCTACATTGTTGTTTTGTTAAAATGAGGCCTCCTTCAATGAAAAAGTGTTTCTCATACCATGTCCTATGGAGTATTAGTATTCTATCATGTACTAATATCTATTTTTAAAATACATATTTAATTGATTTCAGAGAGGAAGATGGAGATAAAAACATCAACAATGATGCTGCCAACAATGGAAGAGGGTGGTTGCCCCCATTGTGAAAGGGAAGATAGTTACCTAAAGAGGAGATAAAAACATGCTGGATGGCAGGAAACCAAATGCCAATGACATCCCCTTCAGTGAGCTCGGTATGGAAATTATTTCCCTTATTGTTCACACTCATGGCTCCTTGTCATTTAATTTCACATCACTCATTGCAACTTCATGAAATAGTGATGTCTGAATTTAAATTCTGTGATTGCACGGACCAACGAGGCTGCATGCTCAATATGCATGGCTCATATTAGGACGATCATAATCGAATGAATTAATTCTCAGCCACTCCATTAAGAAACAGGATAGGGGCTGGGAAGGGAGGATGATAGGATGAACAAAGTAGGGGGAAAAAGGAGAAGGAAAAGAGGGCAGAAGGAAAAAAGTCAATAATAAAAGAGAATTATCGATTGGCTGTCTCCTGCATGCCCCACCACTGGGGATTGAACTGTGACCTCCTGGTTCATAGGTCAATGCTTAACCATTGAGCCACACCAGCTGGGCTGTACTAATACCTATTTTGTGGAACAACTGTTCTTTGGCCAAAAATAGAAATTGAGAAATATTACACATCACAAGATTTCTGCCCATCACTCTCCAGGTTTTTCTCTCATCCCTCGACCATAGCTTCTCTACCTTTTTAAATAATGACATTGTCTTTCATGGAGCTGAAATTTATAACAGTCACTCCCATTTCCTACCCATCCCCCAGCCATTGGGCGTGTTATTTTTTCTTACTCTCAAACCATTCGCTCATCAGAAAATTTGATCACGCTTCATTGTGTTGTTAGGAGAAACAAAGCTGGTAATGTGTACAAATTGTCCAGCACTGTATGCATTAGGTACCTAACAAAGGTTGGACCCTTAGTTCACTTACATACACTTCAGTCTTGCCATTCTGGTATCTGAGGTGTCAGATTCCATAGCATTCAAAAGAATAAAAGGGGTTTTATAATTCTTTCTTTAGAAAAATAACTTATGTGGAACGAGTCACACATAGATATGAGCAAAAAACAACATTAAATATTTTTACTAGGGGCCTGGTGCACGAAATTCGTGCACTGGGGGGGGGTGGTCCTTCAACCCAACCTGCCCCATCTCACATACTGGGAGCCCTCAGGGGATGTCCAGCTGATGGCTCACTCCCAGCCTGCCCAAGGCCTAAAGCACCCAGCCATCACCCTGCTCTGCTCAGCCCCGGCTGCCTGTGACCACCCAGCCCCGGGGGCTGGGCACGCACCACCACTTCCGCTCACAGCGCCCGGAGGCCGGATGCTCCCTGCCGCCGCCACCACCACCGCTGCTGCTGCCACTGCTTCCCCTCATACCGCCCAGGGGCTGGGTGCTTGCTGCCACCACCGGTTCATCTCCACCCCCGGGGGCCAGCGCTTGAACCACTTGGCCGGTAGCATAGCCAATCAGGAGCCAAGGTATGGTCAAATTTGCATGTTTCTCTTTTATTATATAGGATTTGAAAACTTTGTTTTGGAATTATTTTAGATTGATTGTTAACATTTGACATAACTATGACACATTTGTCAAAACTAAGAACTTGACACTGGCATATCCCTATTCAATGAAACTATGGACTTTTGTTTTTTCACTAATATCCTGTTTCTATTGCAGGATCCAATCCATGATCCCACATGGCAATTAGTCATCATGTCTTAGTCTCTTCTGTAACAGTTTCTGTCTTCCTTTTCATGGCCTGGAGGGTTTTATAGAGTACTGGTCAGGTATTTTCTAGAATGTTCCTCCATTCAGGCATATCTGATTTTTTCTCATGAGTAGACTGGGGGATGGGTTCTGAGACTACGGGAGGTGAAGTGCCCTTCTCAGCACATCAGATCACATCAGGTGGCACATTGTACCCACAGAATTTATCACTGGCGAAGCTGACCTTGAGCACTTAAGTGATGTGATGTCTGGCCAGGTCTTTCCATTGAAAGTTATTTTCCCCTCCTGTACTTTGGAAGTGAGTCACTCATTAGCTCCTACTCAGTGGGAGAGGGAGAATAAGGTCTGCCTCATAGAGGGAGCAGTATCTAGAAATACCATTTAAATTCTTGTATAAGGAAAATTTGTCTCTTCTCCCCCTTTACTATTCAATCGTTTATTAGTATGGACTCATGTATATTTCTCTTATACTTTGGGTTATAATGTGATATGATATCGTATATAGTTCGTTGTTCAAATTGTTCCTGTTTGAACTCCTGGGAGCTCTTTCAGATTGGTTCCTGTGTCCTCTCTGACATGCCCTCCCCCTCCCGCCCACTGGCAGTATCTGAGCTTTAAAAATTTTTTATTTTTGCCGAGACTGGTTTGGCTCAGTGGATAGAGCATCAGCCTGCAGATTGAAGGGTCCCGGGTTCAATTCTTGTCAAGGGCATGTACCTTGGTTGCGGGCACATGTTGAGAGCCAGAACAAAGAACAGCACATCTCTGGTAGGGGGTGTGCAAGAGGCAGCTGATCAATGTTTCTCTCTCATCGATGTTTCTGACTTTCTCCCTTCTCCTCTGTAAAAAAAAAATTAATAAAATATATTAAAAAATAAATTTTTTTATTGTTGAGACAACTTAGCTTTTGATGTAAAACTTGGTTTTCTTTCCCACCTATCCAGAGATTGCTTTAAGGGTCTTTACATTACAATGGTTCCTAGATTATCAGGCTAAAATCTACTTTTATGTTCTTAGTTGATTTTTCTGTGACAATGCTATTAATCTATTTCCTCCCAATTCCATTTATTTTCTAAAAATTTACTCTGAAATTTTCAAACATAAACAAAGCCAGAGAAAAGAGCATAATGAATCTTCATGCATCCATCTCCTAATTTCAACAATTCTCAACATTTTGCTGATCTTGTTTCAACTGATACCTCTGCCACTGGAACACTTTAAAGGAAATCCAAGATAGCATATATGTTCAGCTGTAAATAATTCAGATAAGAACTTAAAAAAACCCCACAAAACTATTACACCTAACAAATTTAATAATTCTTTACTATCATCTAACAGTCCATAATCAAATTTCCCCAATTTTTAATATTTTTTTTTTCAAATTAGGATTCATACAAACTTGACACATTACATCTTAGAACAGTTCCTCCCCGCCCTGCTATCCACTTCTCCAACACACACTTTTAAAAAGTCCATTTGTTGAAGAAACTAGGTTTTCTGTCCTATCAAATTTCCCTCATTCTAGATTTGGCTGATTGTGTCTTCAGTGCGTTTAAAATGTTACTCTACCCCCTGAACTTCCTGTAAATTGGTACTTAGATGTAGAGTCTTAATTAGATTCTGTTACATATCCACATATTTATAAAAATATATGAGATATAGGCATATATATAAAATACTTCGTTGGTGGTGATGTCAGCTTCCTAAGGCATCCCAGCAGGAGCCACACTGTCTGCTTGTCCCACTTTCAATTTTCCCTTTCAAGATCCCTCTAGCTCCTGGTTTTTCTCTTCTGTCATTTCTTCTCAGCACCCCTCCCAGGCTCAATTTATGTTTTGAAGTTGTTCTTCAGGGCCCAATGTCACTGGTCCATTCCTCCCAGTCTATATATGGTCCCTTTTCCATATTTTTGTCTTTTTTAAAAATATATATATATTTTATTGATTTTTCACAGAGAGGGAGAGGGGTAGAAAGTCAGAAACATCGATGAGAGAGAAACATCGATCAGCCGCCTCCTGCACGCCCCCGACTGGGGATGTGCCCACAGCCAAGATACATGCCCTTGACCGGAATAGAACCTGGGACCTTTCAGTCCACAGGCCGACGCTCTATCCACTGAGCCAAACCGGTTTTGGCCATATTCAGCTGCTTCAGGTTCCTAATCTACAAACGGGAGTATTCCTTCGCCCCTGTTCTGAAACCCCCAAAGCTCTGCAAACTAGAAGTTCTTTGTTATTTTTTTTTTTAAATAATATGTTTGGCAGCCAAATCTGACTTAACTGTAAGGATCTGATGACAATGCCTGCCCTGAATAAAATTGAAAGCACAACAAAATCTGCATTCTAAAACATGCCTGGCCTAGAGGTTTTGGAAAAACAGGTTGTATGCCTGTCATGCTAGGTTGTCATAGGTTGATGACTAAAGAAATTAATAGTTGAAAAGCCATTAGGAGAGTAGGTGGCTCATAGTATGTGGCTATAGTAAACTGTTTGATAAAGTGAAATACAATATTTCGTGTCAGAAGAGTTTGGTGAATTTGGGGGCCATAGCTTTTTCTGTTATATAAAAATTAAACACCCGTGACAGAAAATCTCCCTTTTTGAATGGCACTCCGATTCCTTCCCTGCTCAGAACTACCCACTGTTCTGAAGCGGGTGTATATGAATAATTTCCATGCAAGTTTCTTGATATTAGCACAATATGTGTCCACAGTATGTATTTTAAAAAATCTCCACCCGAGGACATTTTTACATCGGTTTTCAGAGAGAGAGTGGAAGGGAGGGTGAAAGGCGGACAGATGGAGAGAAACATCAGTGTGAGAGAGACACATCGACTGATTGCCTTCCACTCCTGCCTCCACTGGGGCGGGTCAAACCTGCAACTCAAACCAATGACTCTTCCATGTAAGAGCTGATGCTCTAACCACTGAGCACACTGGCCAGGGCCCTAGTATGTATTTTTAGAGAAACAACAAAGAATGAACGGTCCCAGATGTCAATAGTACTGAGGTTGAGAAGCCCTGCCCTCATCCCTCTCTTTCCTATGCTCGTGCAGCTCCTGCACGCACACAGCCAGCAGTGCACACCTGTCTGCTTCCTCTAGCACGCCAGTTCCCCGAGGAAAGAGGCTATGGTTCGGCTACCTGGAATGGAAAGGACTAAACAAACATATTTGCTGAATCAATGAATGAATGCATCATAGATCTCTTCCATTGCAATTTATGCCTGAGGCATATGGGAAGATGGACCGGCGGGAATGAGATGTCAGAAGCCAATGTATCCATCCACCCGAAGAGCTGACGGGGAAACATTTCTCTATATTGGGAACAAGTTTCACACCCAGGATTTCCACCGGCTCTCTTTGGCAAGTTTTTTTTGTTTTGTTAATCCTCACCTGAGGATATTTTTTTCCTCCCATGGATTTTTAGAGAGAGTGGAAGGGAAGTACGGAGGGAGGGAGAGAGAAATCAACATGAGAGACACACATCTATTGGTTGCTTCCCACACATGCCTGGACTGGGCTGGGGATGAAACCTGCAACCCAGGCACCTGCCCTTGACCAGGAATTGAGCTAGAGACCCTTCAGTGCGCAGGCTGATGCTCTAACCACTCAACACACCAGCCAGGGCTCTGTGGCAATTTTAAAAAATGGAGAATACATGCCAACATGTATTGTATTTACCCTGCAGCCAGCACTATGTTTTGCGGGTACTAACTCAATGTGGTCCTCACAAGGACTCCATGGAGGGGGGGGGGGGGGGGGGAGTTAACACCCACTTGAAGAGCGAGAAACAGGAGGCACTGAGAGGTGAAAGTAACTGGGTCTGTAGTCACAAAGCCAGCAGGGGTGGCTTCTTTGGGGAAAAGAAGGAGAGTCCTTTGTGAAGAGAAACACTTCCCTTTCAAATAGCTAAGAGCCTGCTGCAAATAGAATTAGTTTGTATTTGTGCCTGAGTTACATCTATTTTCTATTTAGGCTCATGAGTTTAAAAAAAAAAAAAAATATATATATATATATATATAAAAGAGAGAACTACTGAAGACTTGGGAGTTGAGTCACATGTCCCCTCAGGGGAAATTAATTCTGATTTTTGTCTACAATGCCCCGGCTCAAATTGCAGCTCCAGTAATAAAACGAGCGCTTGCAAAAACAAGCACCCGGGGCTGATGAAAGTAATGCGTTTGTGGCAGGGCAGGGGCTGAGGCGTGGAGCTAAGTGTTCTTAGGGAAAAACATGTCAATACTAAATCTCTTCACCAACCTTTGATGGATGTGCTAATCTTCTCAGGTCAACAAGGCTCACCCTGGCAATGCGCTGTAATAACTTATTTAAAAGGCAGCCGGCTCTTATAAATGGCCTGTTTCATCCATTTTCAGATGTTCAGCCTCAGAAATGTATTCTCTTATCGAAACGATATTTGCCATAAGCGAAGTAAGAGTTGATTTATACCTCTTCCACACCAGAGGAGACTGCAGAGGGGAGCAGCTTTGGGCATTACAGTTCTGTGCTCTCAGTTCTGACCCCTCAGACTCTGCAGAGGTAAAGAGATAACAGAATGACTGTCAGACAGGTAAGTTTCATCTATTAGAGTGGCGATCCACCGACTACTGCCCATAGGGCAAATCTGGCCCATGCCTGTTTTTAGAAATAAAGTTTTATTGGAACACAGGCACACTCACGTATATACTTATTGTCTATGGCTGCTTTCAGGGTGGCAAGGGCACAGCTGAGAAGTCGGGACACAGACCTGCAGCCTGAAAGCCCAAAAATATGAACTCTCGCAGGGAGAGAAGTCACTGCCTCGCTGCATGCTTGGACCACGTGGTGGGGGCAGAGGAGACCACATCCGCCACATGTAAGGCATCTGCCTAGCTCAGCTGGGTTCCGGATAGAAGACAGCACAAAAAGACAAAAACCGAGGTGGTAACTCTAGGTGAGAACTCCAATGGGCTGAACAGGGTAACGCATATGCAATGATCATTTTATGTCAAAATGCAAGCAGGCAACGGTACACGTCCTGCTGCTTAAAAACGCTGCTATATTACACTAGAGGCCTGAGGCACAAAATTCGTGTAAGGGGCTTGGCCCTCGCAGCCCCGGCTTCATCTGGAAGGTCATTCCGCTGTCCAGTCTAATTAGCATATCTAAAATACTAAAATACTCATCCGACTCCCTTTATTAGCTCTTTATTAGCTCTTTATTATATAAGAACATCTCCCCCCCCCCCCACCAACCTCTCCCCCTTTCCCGCCTCTTCATACCGCCCCCATGTGGGGCCCACTGGCACTTTGGTGAACAAGCTGATTTCTCAGGACAAAGTCCCCTTTCCCTTAGAAAAATGCACAAAAGCGGGTGGAAAAGCCAATCGCAGTGGAAAGGGGTGAGGGTTGGGGCCCCGGGGCCCAGGACTCAGAACTTCAGCGGAATGACCGGCCAGTACTTGGGCCGCTTGCGGTCAAAATGCTTGTTAAAGCTCAGCTGCACGGCGGCCTCCATGGCCTGGATCTTGGCGGCGCTGTCCCCGTACAAGCGCTTCATCTCGGCCTGGCGCCGCTCGCTGGGGCTCTCGGAGGGGGGCTCCACCGAGCGGTGCGTCTGGTAGTAGAGGTCATGGTCGGCGTTCACATAGTCTTCCAGGCGCTGCGCGTCCAGCTGCTGCTGCCGCCCTGCCAATAAGCCAACACAGTCAACTGGGGTGAATCCATGGCGGCCAGACGTGCAGGGGGGGGCAGTCCTCCCAAGTCCCGCCCCTTTCCCTTTCACACTGTGAGGCCACGCCCAGTCGGGCCGGCGGAGATGTTCTCTCCATTCTATAAGGTACCACTTAGGTATGAAGCTCCTTGTTCACTTATCAGGGGGCTGTGGGGCTGTACCCTGAGAGAAATGGCAACCAGCCACAAGGAAACGCGCTCCCCCAAACCACCCAACATGTGGAAGCAGCCCTGGAAACAGGACAGATTAACAGCACCTCGGCTCCTCTCCCCATCCCCACTCAGCAGCCGGCAAACATCGTGCCCAACCCTGAAGGGCAGGCGGGGCTCACTGGGTCTTAAACATCAAACCAGGCCTGCAGGGCTTCCTGGAAAGGCCAGTGTTGCAAGAAGTACCCCCCCCCCCCCACGGAAGAGGTGGTGGCAGAAAAACTGAATTGAGGGAACCCAGGAAGAGCAATGGCCGCCATGACTGATCCTTCCATGCATCTAAAACACACTGTACCAGCCAACAGGAGGTCAGGACAAGGGGCATTCTGCGAATGGAGGGGAAACCTCTGTGGGCTAATCTTCCTGCTACGTTAACAAAGCTAAAGAGGTAAGGAGGTAGGGATAACTTCAGTTCGCAGGCTGATGCTCTAACCACCTACCACCACCGGCCTTGTAGCCGGATGTCTGCCTTCTCGCTGTGGGATCTGACTTCTCACTTCTCAGGTTGGCTGAGGCTCCATTTCAAGCGCCATCCTTATACACGGAGTGGCCAGATTAGTATGATCTCTGAACGCATAATAATCTGGCCACTCGGTGCATATCCTATATAATGAAAGGCTAATATGCAAATTGTCCCCTCAACCAGGAGTTTGACCAGCAGGCAGGCCGGCCAACCACCTATGTCCCTGGCCAGGCTGGCTGGACCCCACCCATGCACGAATTCATGCACCAGGCCTCTACTATATACATATATATATATATATATATATATATGTGTGTGTGTGTGTGTGTGTGTGTACATACACACACACACACACACACACTGAGTGGACAGATTATTATGCGTTCAGAGATTCTAATAATCTGGCTACTCAGTGTATGTTTTCATCCCTATTAATTTAAATGGGTTCTTGCCCCAGCTGGGTGACTCAGTTGGTTTGTGCATCACCCCATACACCAAAATGGCTGCAGGCTCAATCCCCAGTTGGGGTACATACCCAGGTTGTGGGTTTGATCCCCAGTCCGGGCGTCTCTGGGAGGCAACCAATTGATGTTTCTCCCGCACATTAATGTCTGTCTGCCTCTCTGTCTCTCTCTCTCAATTCCTCTAAAATCAATAAATACATCCTCAGGTGAAGATTTAAGGTAAGTGAACGAATGAATGAATAAGTGGTTCTTGTAAAACAAGAAATATGTATTCCATTTATTCTCCTCCTCTCTATTTTTATTATAACAAGTACTAATATAACTTTTATTCTTTTGTAAATAAGAACATACAGTATCAGCAAAAGAATGCTTCAGAAGGTAAAATTTAGGCTATTACATAGATTTTTGTAAGCAGCTGTCAAGAACATAAATTGATAGCAGAACACATCCATCTGTAGCTACTGTTGCTACCAATAGAAATGCTATCAAGTAAGGAGTGAAGATGGTTGTAGGGGATAAAACAACACCATAAACCATTCTTTCCTGGTTAAAAGTAGCAGAAAAAAAGGTTAGTATTGAAGAAACCACAGAAGTGAGGGAATCTAGTGGGCACAGGAAGATGTTTATATGGCTGTGCACAGTCCCTCTCATAAATCCTGTTCTTTATAAATGACACCTTGGATGAGGCGCTAGGCGGGAAGGAGTTTTACAAACTTGGAAACATTATGAAAAATGTGGTCATTTCTGTCTTAGCACATCTGCAGTTCATTTTCACATAAGGAAGCAATGCACTGATATGCCAAATGACTGTCACAATGAAGACCATATCCCTATTACCTTATCCAGGGAGAAGATACCATTGCCTTACTGTGAAACGCAGACCTAAACCAAAAGATTGACCTAATATGGAAATGAACGGGAGGTCAACAGGCATTTGTTACTCATTCCCAGTCTTTCTGAGAAGTGGGAAACATCAGGATGTAAGCTGTTCAGCCCTCGTGGGTGTTGAAAATCCACTCCCCACCCTGCCTCTTAAGGGCTGGCATTTCTGCATTAGCCAGGAAAGAATCCCACTGGGAGAGCCTCGGCCCGTGACCCAGCCTTGGGCTCTCCTTTTGCTGTTGGCCTGCAGGACACAATCCCATGTGGGTCTGCCGGGCCTCCGAGCCTCTGCATCTAGAGGGCAGAGGTTCCCAGGCCACAGTCCTTTCACTCTCAAGTTTGTCCCTAGACTTATCAGCAGCCTCCTCGACAGATGAAGTGAGACAACAGATGTTCCACTTCCTGTCTCAATCGAAGTCTCTGGGTTTAGAAGTTTGAATAAACGCCGGACTCTTCGCTATCTTAGTTAAGTGTTGCTCTCTGCTGTTAGGATATGTGAATTGAACCTTTTTATTTTGGCATCTAGAGTTTTCTTTTTTTAAAATATATTTTATGGATTTTTTTTCACAGAGAGGAAGGGAGAGGGACAGAAAGTTAGAAACATCGATGAGAGAGAAACGGATCAGCTGCCTCCTGCACACTTCCTTCTGGGGATGTGCCCAAAACCAAGGGACATGCCCTTGACCGGAATCAAATCTGGGACCCTTGAGTCCGCAGGCCGATGCTCTATCCACTGAGCCAAACCGGTTTCGGCTAGAGTTTTCTTTTCTTTATAATTTAGCATGGATATAACTATGCTTCTTTCTGCTACTCTCTTCTGACAAAAACTGTTTTACCAATATTAAATTGGTGTCATGATTCTATGTTGAGAGACATTTTCTTTGGTTAAAAAATATGTATTTGTATTGATTTCAGAGAGGAAGGGAGAGGGAGAGAGAGAGGCATCCATGATGAGAATCATGGATCAGCTGCCTCCTGCATGCCCCCACTGGGGATCGGCCCTGCAATCTAGGCACGTGCCTTGACTGAAATCAAACCCGGGACACTTCAGTCTGCAGGCTGCCACGCCCAAGTGGCTAGGGCTCAAGAGGCATTTTCTTACTGTTGATATCTGGGGATGAAATACTGTTCACACAAAGCAGCCCTAGCTGGCAGTCTACGAAGCCTGTGCAACTTCCCAAGTTTGAACTCTGCTTCTGCTCATGGCTTGCCACTGGGTTTTAGTTCTTAACAAAGTTAGTTCACACATCATAAGAATAAAAGACAGTCCTCTGCTCTGTTCTCTACTCATAGCTCCTTCCCCCCCCCCCCCAGCCTTCCTCAGGAAAACTTAAGACCCAACTCTGTTCCCTCCCTGCCCACAAGAAGTCTGTAAGTTCCGGGGTTTCCTGCATGGCTTTAAGGGGCAGGAAGGGGGGAGGGTCCCTGTTGCCTTTTTTTCACCTCTACTCCCAGTCCCAGGAGGACACAATGCCTGACACAAAGCAGGTGCTCAGGAAATGATCACTGAGAGAAAGTATGGACAAAGGCCATACATTATTGTTTTGTAAACAACTATTTCTTCCAGATGCTGTTAAAGAAAAATGATGACAACCGAGAGAGAGAGAGAGAGAGAGAGAGAGAGAGAGAGAGAGAGAAACAGATGCTGAGGAAAAATGTTCAAATCTGGACTACAGATTTGAAAACCTGCCAGCTTAAACCAAATACCCTCAGAAGTGCTTTTGTGCATACTGACCTAGATCAGTGGTCGGCAAACTGTGCCTCGCGGGCCACATGCGGCTCTTTGGCCCCTGGAGTGTGGCTCTTCCACAAAATACCACGGCCTGGGCCAGTCTATTTTGAAGAAGTGGCGTTAGAAGAGGTTTAAGTTGAAAAAATGTGGCTCTCAAAAGAAATGTCCATCATTGTACTGTTGATATTTGGCTCTGTGGACTAATGAGTTTGCCGACCACTGACCTAGGGGATCAAACAAGCCTTATTCTGATTCTGTTTTCTATTGCTTCCTTCCTCCCACTGAGAAGGATTCTCAGTCACTAGCAGTTTTGCTTCCTGTCAAATCAAGGTGAGGGGGTCATCCAAGCAGATGGGAGACTCAGCTGACTGAAGCAGAGAAGGGGACGTCATACCTCAGACATAACTGAACAGGTGCCTTGTTGCGGAGAGGTGGGCCATGTTTACTGAAAACAGCGGCGGCGGGACTCAATGTTACAAGAGGTTTTTTCTTGTAGGATATTTGGTCATGGGAATTTGTTTGAATACAAATCATACTCTTTTTATATTCCAGCTTTAAAACAGGGCTGTAGTGGGTTGACTAATGTCCTCCCAAAAATTCAAATCTCCCTGGAACCTCCGAATATGATCTTATTTGGAAACTAGAGGCCCAGTGCACAAAATTCATGCACGGGTAGGGTCCCTAGGCTAGGCTGGTGATCAGGGCCAATCGGGGCCTTCCAACTG
Organism: Antrozous pallidus; assembly: GCA_027563665.1. Lineage (NCBI taxonomy): Eukaryota > Metazoa > Chordata > Mammalia > Chiroptera > Vespertilionidae > Antrozous > Antrozous pallidus. The sequence continues at coordinate 138,347,423 of CM050509.1, read as the reverse complement.
CTGGCTGGGGGCCCCCATTCCCCAGTTGTCAGTTGCCAGCCGGGGGGGCCTTCCTTTGCTCCATGCACATCATAGCGAGCAATTGAACTCCCGGTCTCCCAGTTGAACTCCTGAGGACACACTGCATATTAGGCTTATCTATACATAGAATAGCATCTTTGCAGATGTGATTAAGGGAAGGGTACACTGCATATTAGGCTTATCTATACATAGAATAGCATCTTTGCAGATGTGATTAAGGGAAGGGTGGAGAGGAGATCATACTGGATCAGAATGGGCCCTAACCAATGAGGGTGAAGTAGAGAAGGACACATAGAGACAGACACAGGGATAAAACCATGTACACCTGGAGGCATGGATTGGAACAATGCTGCCACAAGCCACCAAACACCAGGAGGCAGAAGAAGCTGGACGAAACAAAGCCCAGGAGACTCTGGAGGAAGTGTGGTCCTGCCAACACCCTGATCTTGCACTTCTGGGCTCTAGAACTGTGAGAGTAAATTTCTGTTGTTCTAAGCCATCCAGTTGGTGGTGATTTGTTAGCAGCCCTGGGAAACTGTTACAGGGGTAATATACACATAGGGTTAAAACAAGAAAAACAGTATTATACTATTAAGGAGAAACTATACTGGATTCATCTGGGTTTAGGATATAGAACCTTGAAATTTTTTGCTTGAGTCTACAGATTTACAAGATATTGCCAATAGAGACTGATGTCCATAAAGGGAAAAAATCATGGGAAATGACTTGGACCCCAGAGAAGCCCATGGAACAGGGAAACATGCATTCATTATTTCATAAATTATTAGCCCATAGGCAGAACATTTTGGAGGATAAAGCACTAAGACAAATGAGTGCTGAAGAATGTCATTTTCTCTCATTTCTTTCAGCATTAGCATGTCTTTCTGATTATTTTCTCGGCTACGTTGCTAGAATTAATGATCTTTGAGCACAACCGAGTGAAAGCACAGGCTTGTTTTATATCATGAATGCCCCTTTTTGACTTGTCAGCAACACACCCAGACACAGGTGCAGGTCTGGAGCAATTTCTGATGCGTCTGCCCATCCTCACCCACATCCCTCACTCCATGACCAATACAAGCCAGTGGACGACCACCATTCCTGCTTTTAGAATAAAAGTGCATTTCCATCCCTCCCTTCCACTTTTCTATAGCCTTTGGCGTGTTTTTTCTCACGGATGGGCTTTATGCATGTCTGAACAGCTGGACTAGATGAAACACATGCGTGGCGGGATTATGCTCAACAGTATTACTCCACACTTGAGTCTCATTGATTAAACCAAAATGGCTCACTAACTACAGGGCTGTAAGCTTCGCTGTATCCTTCAGGTTTTCCATAGAGGGTGGATGGAAGGAGGACCAACCAGATAGGGTTCCAGCCAACTGACAGAGTCTAAACCTCCTTATTCAGGTAGACGCAATACAATGGAGCGGATGTTCCCATCAAATGTATGAAGAACACATCCGGGCCCTTTGTGTGCTAACTGGGGGTGGCCTTACCCCCCTTTCCTTTCTCTCATTCCCAATTAACCCCATCCTTCAAAGCCTAAAGCATAGAGCACATTCCAGCTGTCCACAATTAGCCTGTGGAGCTCCTCCTCCAACCACCAAGTTCACTGGCTCTACCCTCATTTGCAAAAGTCACCATGGACCACACCATAGATGGCTCTTGTAGGTGTCATTTTTAATTTATCTCCTCTTCCCTTTGACTCATCTGGGTTTGCTCGCTGCAAACATGTCCCTGCTTTGACCCAACAACTAGCCCCAAAACATGTGATAACCACGTGATACCATCTGATCGGCTGAAGCCGGAGACAACAGGCGCAGTGTTTGTTTCGAAGGGCTTTCTTCTCTAGGGGGAGCGATAACTGGCACGCATTTCCGCAATCGAGGGTTATTTATGCCTAAAAAATGATACTTTTCTTAACCTAACAATAAAGATTTTTCCCTAAGAAGTAGGTGAAAACACAGCCGCCTTTTCAAACTTCACAGCTGTTAGTTTCCTGTAAGTACTATTACCACCGGAGTTTTAAATAATGGAAACATCTCGTTTGGAAATGAGGACGTAATCAAAAGCATGCCTGTTCCCAGTGCACAAAGATTCTTTATCCTTTTTTTTTTCTTCTCGCTCTTATCACCGAAATATGTTAGAGACTAGCTGGAAGAGTAGTCACCACAGGCAAGAACATGCTGTCTGGCCTGAAGGATTTTATCCTAAGAAAATATTAAACAAGAGTCAGGAGATGAAAAGCTAAATCAAGTTTAGCTCCGTTTTCCGTTGCTGGCACGAGTTTATAAAATTCTGTGTTCTCTGCAATGATTCATATTCAGAGTTGAACTTGCCCTTAACGATGAAGTAACTTCTAGTGGTTCAAAGAGCAAAACAAAACAACCTCGAGCAAGTCTTCACGCCACCCAGGTCCCTTACCGCTTCGTGAGGCATTTGCCGACCATGCACAAACTAAGCCACCACCTTTTCTAGAAAAGGCAAGGGACTGGAAAGCACCCCGGGCATTCAAATCACTTACATCTGAATTCCATCATTCATCACCGCTCCCAGGAATGCGGATTCATCCTATATGCGCATGTCACCAAAAGCTCTAGTGAAAAAAATGTATCACTGACGATGATTTTATTATTGGGGGTGCCGGGCCAAGGCCTGGCAGCTACTTCTAATAGAGACCAGGGCTTCAGCAGTGTGAGTCTCACCCTCCCCAGACAATGCTCACGCCTCTCCCTCTCGGGGACTTCACAATGCTTTCGGGGCAGACGGGACACACAAGCAGAGCAGAGACTCCAGGGCTAGTAGTTTTGGGTTTTGCTACAAGCACACATCTTCAAAAGCACGAGGAAGTGGCAGCACAATGTGTTCAGTGCTGTTACTAGGAATGGGGGGTGGGTTCATTTTTCTGGCCCAAGTATTTTACTTACAAACCAAAAGTTGTGTTAATGACTACATGGACTAAACTGTGTTAGTGACTAAATTTGACAGACACCCACATTTCTTTCTTTTATGCTTTGAATATTTCATTACTAAATATTTTGATCCATTTAAGAGTTTGGTAAGTGCTGCCTAGAGCAGAGATACATGACTTTTTTGGAAGTCATAGAGCAGCTTTATAAAAAATGTACAGAACCAGAATCAAACACTAAGCAGGACAGTTACCCGAATGAAACCAGTTTATAGTTAATAACTCACAATCAAGGATGAGTTATTAGCAACTAATCATGGCAAGTAACATTTCTTGGGCACTGAATCTGTACCAAGCTTTGGTCTCTAACTTTTCTCGTATCTCATTTAATCTTCCTAATTACCACCCCATGAATTAGGATCCCCATTTCACAGGTGAGGGGACTGAGGCACAGAAAGGTTAAAGCAGGTGGCTCCAAGAGGCTAAGAACCACTAGCTACTATGTGGTGGAACCCTGTGACTTGAGTGGTTCTGCCATAGCTGCCTCTATATAATCTATAATAATCATCTATAACAATAAAAGCCTAATAAGCAAATCGACTGAACTGCGAACAGCGGAACAACCTTCTTCCAGACAACCTTCTAGACAAAAGCTAGGGCTGCAGCCTTGGAATTGAGGCAGCTGCTGTGGCTGCGAGGGAGGGATACAGGCAGCTGTTGCAGCTGCGAATGCCTAGAAATTCTTGCATGAATTTCGTGCATAGGGCCTCTAGTGTTACTAATCATGTAAATCCTGGGGAATAAGGTTAAGGATGAAGGTCATAAAGGTTTTCATAAACTCCCCTTTTAAAATACACTGAATGGTCAGATTATGATGATCTCCAAATGCACAATAATCTGGCCACTCAGAGTGTGTGTGCGTGTGTATATTAGAGACCCAGTGCATGAATTTGTGCATGGGTGGGGTCTGGCCAGTTTGGCCAGGGCGAGGGAACGTGGGCAATTGGCCAGCCTGCCTGCTGTTTGAACTCCTGGTCCCGGAGACAATTTGCATATTAGCCTTTTATTATATAGGATATACACTCAGTGGCCAGGTTATTATGCATTCAGAGATCATAATAATCTAGCCACTCAGTGTGTATTTTTATTGATTTCAGAGGGGAAGGGAGAGAGATAAGAGATAGAAACATGAATGATGAGAGAGAATTAATGACTGGCTGCCTCCTGCATGCCCCACACTAGGGATCCAGCCCACGTGGGCATGTGCCCTGACTGGGAATTGAATCCTGACCTTCCAGTTCATAGGTCGATGCTCAAAGCTCCCCTTTTTGTTGGTTTGTTCTCTACATCATGGGAAAACACACACACCCCATTTTCTTCATAGAGATGGTAAGACCTTTCCGGTCCCCTTTATGTGCCACTTCTGAACTGCATTTGCGAACAAAGACAATTCTCGCAGGGTGACTATCAGTTTCCCAGGGCCACCGTTAAAGAGCACAAAACCTGGTGGCTCAGCCCAATGGGAGGGCAGGTGGCCCCCAAGAGTAGCTTCTAACTACTATGTGGTGGAACCCTGTGAACACATTTCATAATACTCTGTTCATTTCATTCATATCTATTTTTTATTGAATAACTGTACAGGTTTATTTTACATTAGCAGATAAGTCAAAATGGCCTCTCCAAGGACTGGGTTTGCTCCCATCCTTAATTGCAACTTTCATCGTAAAATTATCAATCTCTAGGGGGAAGAACATCTTCTGGTAAGGACAACAGAAATAAGCCCCACCATCATCATATTTTCTTTTTCAAAAGTAACAAACAGCATTCCAAGCATATGTGAACACTGGCCAATGCCTACTCTCCCTCACGCATCAAATTGTTCTTTTGTACATATTTTGAAAAAAGGTAGACTTCCTTCCTGGAGCTCAAGGAAAGAAATGTATTCCATATGTATTGTAACTGCTGTTTTAAAAATACCTGTTTGAATATACTTTCTCATGCACACCAAAAAAGCCAACAGTTTAATGGAAAGAAGGAAAGAAAAAAAAACCCTGAATGAATAGCTTAGTGAAGGAAAAATGACAGGTAAAGACACTAAAGGGTATGATGCTTAATACAAAGTCCACTGCTCAGTTCCTAGATCAATAAATGCTAGGCCCATGGTCAGCAAACTGCGGCTCTCGAGCCACATGTGGCTCTTCCACAAAATACCAAGGCGTGGGCAAGTCTATTTTGAAGAAGTGGCATTTCAAACGTCGTACTATTGATATTTGGCTCTGTTGACTAATGAGTTTGCCAACCACTGTGCTAGGCTATCAGTATGAAAATATGATCATTCAAAATGGAAATGAAACTCTTCCCAGACTTCCATGTTTCTGTTTACTAAAAATGACAGGTAAACTGTCATATAATTAGAACTCAATACATACAATATTGAGACTGGCTACTGATTATAATAGAAAATAACTGATAGCCAAAACCGGTTTGGCTCAGTGGATAGAGCGTCGGCCTGCGGACTGAAAGGTCCCAGGTTCGATTCCGGTCAAGGGCATGTACCTTGGTTGCGGGCAAATCCCCAGTGGGGGGTGAGCAAGAGGCAGATGATCGACGTTTCTCTCTCATCGATGTTTCTGACTTTCTATCCCTCTCCCTTCCTCTTATAATAGATATTTGTATATTTATTAGAGACACTTAAAATGTAAGCGATGTGAGGTCTGTGGCCAGCCGCGGCCGTAGGTCTCTCTTCCGAAAGATGGGTTTTGTGAAAGTTGTCAAGAACAAGGCGTACGTCAAGCGACACCAAATGGAATTCAGAAGATGGCGAGAGGGTACAACTGATTACTATGCCTGGAAACACTTGGTAATCCAGGACAAAAATAAGCACAACACACCTAAATACAGGATGATAGTTTGAGTGACCAACAGATATATCATCTGTCAGATTGCTTATGCCCACATAGAAGGAGATATGATAGTTTGTGTAGCTTATGCTCATGAACTCCCAAAGTATGGTGTGAAGGTTGGCCCGACAAATTGTGCTGCAGCATATTGTACTGGCCCGCTGCTGGCCCGCCGGCTTCTCAGTCGGTTTGGCATGGCCAAGATTTATGAAGGCCAGGCGGAGGTGACTGGAGATGAATACAACGTGGAAAGCATTGATGGTCAACCTGGTGCCTTCACCTGCTATTTGGATGCAGGGCTTGCCCAGAACTACTACTGGAAATAAAGTTTTGGGGGCCCTGAAGGGAGCTGTGGATGAAGGCCTATCTATCCCTCACAGCAAGGAGTTCAGTGCAGAAGTACATCGGAAGCACGTCATGGGCCAGAACGTTGCGGATTATATGCGTTATCTAATGGAAGAAGACGAAGATGCTTCCAAGAAACAGTTCTCTCAATATATAAAGAACAACGTCACCCCAGACCTGATGGAGGGGATGTGTAAGAAAGCTCATACTGCTCTTCGAGAGAATCCAGTCTAGGAGAAGAAGCCTAAGAAAGAAGTTAAAAAGAAGAGGTGGAACTGTCCCCAAATGTCTCTTGCCCAGAAGAAAGATCGGGTAGCTCAGAAGAAAGTAAGCTTCCTCAGAGCTCAGGAATGGGCTGCTGAGAGCTAATAAACCAAACCACAATTTTCTATGGTTTTTCATAGACAATAAACTTATTAGGCAAACACCTACGAAAAACACAATAAAATAAAATGTAAGTGATCTGATAGCTTCAATAGTAAGGAGAGCACCAAAAGCAGTTCTAGTTCTCTGTAGTCAGAAATTAAAAAAAAAAAATCCCTGCTTTCTGACTGAAGATATAAGACCATTAGCACAATTCTCTAACCCCTGGGAAGATGGTCTGAAAGCAGAAGCAAATTGGAAAATTCCAGTAAGTACTAGGCATTTTGTTATTCTATTTAGGTTCAGACTGAGCTCTACTTTGAGGGTAGGGGGCTTCACATGTAAGAAATGGCAGGTCTGCAGTACCAGGGGAGGCTCAGAGATGTGTACCCGTGAGCTGGCAACAGTATTGTGGAACCTAGTTGTCTTAGGTTCAAAACCCAATCCCTAAGCTTGTGCATGAGCAAGGAGCACAGGAATTGGAGTCAAGCAGACCTTGGTTTGATTCCTGACAGCAAATTATTAGTTGTGTGCTATGGAATAGGTCAAATAACCTCCTAAAGGCTCACTTTCCTCATTTGTAAAATGGGTTTAGTACCTCGAGGGACTATAGTATAAATTAGGGAACACACGCACAGGCACGCGTGCGCACGCGCACACACACGCGCACACACACACACACACACACACACACACACACACACACACACTCTCCACCCGGTGGAGTCTCTAACATTCAACAAACGTTAGAGATACCACTGGGTTAAGCTTTGTTCTCGAACCAGAGAGCAAGTCCTATAGAAAAACAGCTCTGGAAACTAGCATAATTGAGGTGCACGGTCGCCGTGGCTTTTCCAGGCCTGGGACTGGATCTGGAGTAGTATCTGCACACAGTTGAGGAGTTCGGAGGTCAATTTACGGATTGGGGGCGATAACACTGCAGCATGCAGGGCAGCTCTGCACTTACGCCGCTCCTCCCTGTGCCTCTCAGTCTCCGCAAAGTATTGGCGGAGCTCCTCGGTGATCTCCATGTTGCTCAGGTCACACTCCACCTCATCCTCGGAGTCGCTCTCCGCCTCCTCTTCAGCGGCCCAGGCTCGGTCTTCGCTCGTGCTCTCAGGAGGACGCTGCTCAGACCTTGGGAAATGGGAATAAGCGCCTTGGGAGTCCTGGGAGGACAAGTGATGGTCATAGGAGGCTGCAGGGGATCTACCATTGTTAGCATAAAAGCCCTGGGGATGACCTCCAGGAGGGAAGTACCAGGGGGAATTGAAATAAGACTCCACGGCCTTCCGATAGGCACGCTGGTGGCTCCGCATCCAAGCCATCGCTTGGTAATAATGCTGCCAGTATCTCGCATAGACTGGATGACAAGACCAAGGTGTAGTAGTTTCCGATGATGTCGCCTACAAGATAAAAGGGAGGTGTAGGCGAGGCATCACAATTCATGCTCAAGATAAATCCCTACATGCTTAATCAACACGTTTTTACTGAGTATCTACTAAAAACCTACTCTACTTTATTTATTTTAAAATATATTTTATTGATTTTTTACAGTGAGAAAGGGAGAGGGATAAAGAGTCAGAAACATCGATGAGAGAGAAACATCGATCAGCTGTCTCTTGCACACCCCCTACTGGGGATGTGCCCACAGCCAAGGAACATGCCGTCGACCGGAATTGAACCTGGGACCCTTCAGTCCACAGGCTGATGCTCTATCCACTGAGCCAAACTGGTTTCAGTCAAAACCTACTCTACTTTTGGATGCTGCTGGCAGAGAGGGTATGACAGGTCCACGCCCACAATGGAAATTGAGTGTATGCACACCTGCTCTGAGGTTATGTGTACATGAGGTATGCACAGGATAATTAGCTTAACGTATGGCCATAAAAAAGTGGTACAGAAGCTAGTAATGACCATTTTTACACAGGATGCAGGGAGAGATAAGGATTGGACATCTATCACCTTGGCCATTTCTATCCACTGTAATTAAGCAACTAGTTCCCAGTTTGAAATGGCCTGCCGAGAACCACACAGACTAATGAATGGCATGTTTTCCGGTCCCTCCCTCTCTGCCCCCCAAATGCCCCTGGCCCAGCCTATTCCTCAGCGCCGGGGACAAAAGATGTTGAGCAATGCACCCAGCGATGCTTTTACTTTTCGTTTTGATGTATTTCTTTGGTCTTCTCCATCACGGAATGAGAACACCAAGACTTTAAAGACTAAAATTTACCTTTTTCTCTTATAAGTTAAAAAAAAAAATCTTACCTTTGCTTCCATCTCTGATTGTGCAAGTCCAAACAGGCACAGAACTAGGAAAGACAAACCACAGTGCAACATCTGGTCAGTATAGGCAGTACAACATCTGGTCAGTATATTCATGGCTATTTGGTAGTTTGCCAAGCAGCTTCTAGTAGGGTGCCTCTTGCCAGTACCATGCCTAGTCTTCACGCAACTTACCCCTATAGGACCCTGGCACCTGGGCATAACCTTGTGGTCTGAAAAGGAGGGATCCCCTTATGTATGATTAAGTGGCTCAAGGGACAATCCACTTTTCAAGTACTGGTTTCCCTATTTTTTGTTTTTCTTTTTTTAAAATATATTTTCTTGATTTTTTACAGAGAGGAAGAGAGATAGAAAGTCAGAAACATCGATGAGAGAAAAACATTGATCAGCTGCCTCCTGCACACCCCCTACTGGGGATGTGCCTGCAGCCAAGGTACATGCCCTTGACCTGAATCAAACCTGGGACCTTTCAATCCACAGGCTGATGCTCTATGTACTGTTGGGATTTTCCTGTCTTCTCCACGACCAGCGTGGAGAGAGAAGTAGGGTCCAGTTACTGAGTAGAGGGGCTGGGGATTGAGAAAATAATAGGGAAGAATAGATGACACAAAAGTAGAAATAAAGCTAGGGCTGGGTGGAATCTCCGCTCTCTGATGGAGAGACAGGGAAATTCCAACCCAAACGCAGCATGTTTATTTATACTAAAATAGAAAAGGGTTTCACATGAAAAGACTTAAAATCAAAGGAACTTAAGTGGGCCCAATTCTTAACTCATGCTGATGTCTATTTAAATTAAACTTGCATGTCCCTGAGGCTTGAACAGAATAAAGTTCCTCTTGCCAAATCACCAGTAACCTTTGTTGGGTCTTGGGGAAGACCCTCTAAATAAGACATCTCCCAGCCTGGGTTGTGCCCTGCACTTTAAGTCCCCTCAACGGACCACTGGGGATGTGCCGGCAGCCAAGGCACATGCCTTTAACTGGAATCGAACCAGGGACCCTTCAGTCCGCAGGCCGATGCTCTATCCACTGAGCCAAACCGTCTTCGGCCAAGCGGTGGACCTTTTTAAATTAAATTCAAAATATCGTGGCAGTTAACCAGTTAAAGTATAACTTAAAGGTTTCGTGGTGAAACGTGAGCCATTATCTGAAAACCTGGCTAACTGTGCTTTGCAGATACCTGAAGAGATCTAAAACAGTCAATACAATTCAGCGGCTAACCACCCAGAGAAATAAAACGAACCCACAAATGAAATTATGGCAGAAGCCAGTGCACTTTTGAGTGCTAAACTGTAAGGTGCAGCCTTTACGTGCTAATTCCCTGCAGCCAGTTTTCATTTATCACTGATACCCGAGTTGCTTTCTGAGAGCCGGCAGCACCTAACGGCATTAAAGTGAACTCCATGTGTGTCTTAATCAAATCTGTTTTAGAGATTCACAAGTAGCCCAGGAATTAAATTAGAAAAATTGAGAAGACATCTGCATGTCTTCTGAAGAGTAAGCGTGTTGAATCCGGACTTCCAGCCTTAAAAAACATACTTAGGCCCTAACCGGTTTGGCTCAGTGGATAGAGTGTTGGCCTGCGGACTGAAAGGTCCCAGGTTCGATTCCGGTCAAGGGCATGTGCCTTGGTTGAATGTACCCAGTAGGGTCTGTGCAGGAGGCATCCAATCAATGATTCTCTCTCATTGATGTTTCTGACTCTCTATCCTGCTCCCTTCCTCTCTGTAAAAATCAATAAAATATATTTTTTAAAAAAGAATGGGGAAGCACTCATTTGAGGAACGATTACTTATGCCTTTAATTCAACAAATAATTTGAGAGAAGGGCTGCATGGTACACTGCTTTAGAGATCACGCAAGGTACACTGGCCACTTTTGCAAGGAAGACACCAGGACAACGAGCTGAGAAGACTGAAGAAAGCCAATTTCAGCCTTTGAAGCAGAAGCGGCTCTGATTCAGCCCAATGTGCCGCCTATTTACAAAGTGCACCGACTAAGCAGCTGAAGCACTAGACTCTTTTAGGACCAAGGCCATTAGGAAAGAGGAATCTATATTAATGATGGGATACAGGCAACTTTGCCCTGAAGCTTAGCCTGTGCTTTCTGCATTGGTATGGACAGATAGTAGGACATTTACAGTCACATCTGCTGCCACCCTCCAGCAAGTTCAGAGGCCTGGGACTGTATGTCAGATATGCTAATTTTATCCTTGGCTTTATTATCCCCCCCTCAAATTCCAAAACCTATGGTATCATATTCTCTTACATTTTCTTATTTGTAAGATTCCTAAAATCTAAGATAGTTGCTTTAAAATAGTTCATGAGAATGACAAATTAGTCAATCTCTGAAAAATTAAATCAGATAAAGTACAGAAAAACACATAAAAAGGAATACCAGCTTGCACAGGGCTTTATTATTATTACTAGAGGCCCCGTGCATGAAATTCGTGCAAGGGGCTCAGCCCTTGCTTCACATGGAAGATTATCCAGACAATTGTCTGGACGGTCGTTCTGCTGTTGGGTCTACTTAGTACAGTGGTCGGCAAACCCATTAGTCAACAGAGCCAAATAACAACAGTACAACGATTGAAATTTCTTTGGAGAGCCAAATTTTTTAAACTTCAACTTCTTCTAACGCCACTGCTTCAAAATAGACTCGCCCAGGCCGTGGCATTTTGTGGAAGAGCCACACTCAAGGGGCCAAAGAGCCGCATGTGGCTTGCGAGCTGCAGTTTGCCAACCATGGACTTAGCATATAAGCTCTTTATTGTATAGGCTTAGCTCGCTATTTCCAGTATTACTCTTGGTATTCTATGCTAGCAATTTTTTTTTCTGGAAAGGGTCAAATAGTAAAGAATTTGGGCTTATAGACGTCATACAGTCTCTTCCATTGAAAAGAACAACCCTTTAAAAATTGAAACACCATCTTTAGCTCCTGTGCGGTACAACAGAAAAGCAGTGGGCCATCATTTGCCCACCCGTTTTACGTGCACGCATGATTAAGCTGTACAGACACTGCCCTCAATATGCTGAGCATCCTAACTGTTGCTCACTTTTCACTTGGAAATCACTGGAAAAACTTCAGATTCTCACACTCAAACTTGGAATAAGACAAGTGGAAGAGAGAAAACTGGGATTATGATCAACCCCAATGGTAGTGACCAGTTCCTAATATTTGGGACAAAATAATTTTCTCCATGACTAAATAAGCAACTTGAATCACTTCTTAAAGATCTACATAGACATTTAAAAACTTAATTAAGAAAAAAACCCTTAAACTCCTGCAAAACAGTATCAATCAACAGGACTTATGTTAAGTGAAATAAGCCAGGCAGAGAAAGATAAATATCACATGATCTCACTCATTAGTGGAAGATAACGAACAACATAAACTGATGAACAAAAATAGATCCAGAGACAGAGAAGCATTAATCAGACCGTCAAACCTCAGGGAAAGTAGGGGAGGTTGGGGGTAAGGGGGAGAAATAACCCAAAGGACTTGTATGCATGCATATAAACCTAACCAATGGACACAGACAACAGGGGGGTTGAGGCATGAATGGGAGGTGAGGGGTAATGGGGGAATAAGGACACATATGTAATCCTATATAATAAAAGCCTAATATGCAAATTGACCAAACAGCAGAATGACCGGTTGCTATGACACACACTGACCACCAGGGGGCATACACTCAACACAGGAGCTACCCCACAGGGGGTGCACCGCTCATCCAGAGGCCGAGCTCACGCTGGTAAGTGCAGCTGTGGTGGCAGGAGCCTCTCCCACCTCCATGGCAGCGCTAAGGAGCAGCAAGCCAGTAGGCGTTAAGGAGCAAGGGGTCCCCGACGGTGAGAAGGATGTCTGACTGTCCTTTGGGGAGGGGGCCGAAGCTGGCAGTCCGACATCCCCCAAGGGGTTCCAGACTACTACAGGGTGTAGGACAGGCTGAGGGATCGCCCCTCAGTGCATGAATTTCATGTACTGGGCATCTAGTACCTTAATAAAGGGGGGAAAAAAGGAATGCACACGCAGGGCCAGGATTTCTGATGAACATTCTACCAGCTGCTGTGAGAGAGACAGTGGCCCAGTGGTCGGCAAACTCATTAGCCAACAGAGCCAAATACCAACAGTACAATGAGTGAAATTTCTTTTGAGAGCCACATTTTTTAAACTTCAACTTCTTCTAATGCCACTTCTTCAAAATAGACTCGCCAGGCTATGGTATTTTGTGGAAGAGCCACACTCAAGGGGCCAAAGAGCTGCAGGTGGCTTGCGAGTCACAGTTTGCCGACCACTGCCCCAGACCAACCAGGACGGGAAGCAAGGAGAGTTCCCACTGTCTTATCACTGGAAGAAGGAATAAGCATCCTTCCCTGCTAGCTGCACCAGTTAGCTCCTAAGGGAAGGGGCCTGTCAACTTTTCAAAGCTGGTTATTCTTTCTACACACAGTGCTTAAGAACTTAATAAGCTGAAACCGGTGTGGCTCAGTGGATAGAGCGTCGGCCTGCGGACTCAAGGTTCCCAGGTTTGATTCCAGTCAAGGGCATGTACCTTGGTTGCGGGCACATCCCCAGTAGGGAGTGTGCAGAAGGCACCTGATCTATGTTTCTCTCTCATCGATGTTTCTGACTCTCTATCCCTCTCCCTTCCTCTCTGTGAAAAATCAATAAAATATATTTTTAAAAATAATAAAATATAAAAATAAAATGACCTGGGTTTCTGAAAGGCCAACATTAACATAATTCTAGACATTATGGCAGCACCACCATCAGACACCACTACCATTTCAAAGAAAGGAAAGCTTATGGTTGCAGCAGACTTATATGCCTTTTCAGTGGTCTTTAATTTTAGCTTTCATTCCCTACCTCCCTAGGAGTGTCTCCTACTCTATTAGAGCACATTTTGTGGGCTGCTGGGAGGATGCAGCTGAAAGAAAAGAGATTGGTAATGTCAGGGCAGGCCGGGATCCGCAGCGCTACCAACCGGGCAGCCCTCCCCCCCGAGTACAATGGCATAATAGTCACTGCCCGGCTGAGCCCTGGCCAGCACAGAGACCGAATTCATTGTCTGTCCTCAGCCCCGAGAGAAGGAAGGAATAGAAGCAGCATTGAGGTCATTCACTGAGCACTGCCGAGACCCACAGACAAGACAGTGCCTCTGAGGCTTCAACAATCTATTTTCCTACAAAGCCTTTCTTGAAAAAAGTACACTCATTCTTCATTGAATCTGCTTATCCTGGAAAAGACATTTTGAAATGCACACATATACACGGATCACAACAGACAAGAGCTCTGTAGTTTTCAATGGGCACACTGTACTACTTCCATCAAGTTCTTTTGAAAACTTCACAAATAAGTAATGTGGCATTGCACATCTTCCTTTCTTTTAAATATATTTTATTGATTTTTTTTTACAGAGAGAAAGGGAAAGGGATAGAGAGTTAGAAACATCAATGAGAGAGAAACATCGATCAGCTGCCTCTTGCACACCCCCTACTGGGGATGTGCCTGCAATCAAGGTACATGCCCTTGACTGGAATTGAACCTGGGACCTTTCAGTCCGCAGGCCGACGCTCTATCCACTGAACCAAACCAGTCAGGGCATGTACATCTTCTTTTAATTGTACATTTATATTCTTATAAATATAGGATCTAGGGTGTGTCATAGCAACCAGATAAAAAAAAAATAAGAGCACAAATTTCCCTCAAAACGATAAATCTGTAACTGGATTTTCCTCTTTACCTTCCTTCTCCACTAGAATTCTGAAAATTAGATAGACAAAACCCCACCTGCTTTGATTTTTGCACAGGAACACACAAAAAGGCAGTCATTAACTAAGTTACGCTGGTTAAAGCCCTGAAAGTCCTACCATTCCTATAAAGCTTCCACCGATCTGATTCTCGGAGCCAATGAGATTATTTCAGGATCGAATTGGGCCTTCATTACAAGGCAAAAGGAAGGAAGGGAGGGTCTGCTGGAGATTGTTTATAATAAAGATATGGCGAGAAATCGGAATTACAGAAATTGAGTCATATGGTTCTAAGGCATCTCTGTATGTGCGGGAATAACCCTAGGGGAGTGGATGACTCCCCATAACAAAATGAGGTTTGGTTGAGAGCACTGTTCCCTGCTCTCAGGCCAGCAGCTCAGACGGCTGGCAAGTTCATCTGGCTCCCTCCTGTGGCTCTGCATGGTCTCTGCTCCGGGCTCTGGACATCAAGTCTGGATGGTCTCCCACCCTCCACAGCCCAAGCCCCACCTCCCAGACACAGGCCTCCCACAAGCCTGTAGGCTTCCGCGTTCAGCCAGACCACACCTTTATGTCCCTAACAGCCACCCATAGGCAAGGGAGCCCACAAGCAGTTTGATCTCCTCCCCCTCAATCCCAAACCCCAGTTTACAGCCCTCGGGATGTTGCAATGATGTCACAAAGAAACACAGGCTGGGGGAAGGAGAAAGGCGGACACGATGCAAGGAACTCTTCTTTTGAACACGGATAACGGTCTACCCTCAGAATGGCATCGTTTAATTTGTCGGCAGGAGTGATGGCTTTGTGAATGGATTTATTTAAAAGTTCACCAAATCCCCATGTGACCGACGTCAGAATCACAAGTGAAATATGAGGACACCCAAAGAGAAGTTACCCTCAGACTCATCAACACAACGGGCGATAAGAGAGCTGGAAACTGGGCTAACTGGGGACATAATAATACAACAACTCATAGGAAGAGACAGTAAGCCGAATCCGGTGTGGCTCAGTGGATAGAGCGTCGGCCTGCGGACTGAAAGTTCCCAGGTTCGATTCCGGTCAAGGGCATGTACCGTGGCTGCGGGCACATCCCCAGTGGGGGATGTGCAAGAGGCAGCTGATCGATGTTCCTCTCTCATCGATGTTTCTGACTTTCTATCCCTCTCCCTTCCTCTCTGTGAAAAATCAATAATAAAATATATTTTTAAAAAAGAGACAGTAAGATGTCTTCACTGTAAGCATATCCTTCATGCAGTAAAAAACCTAGTGTGATCATAAAGGAATAAGTGTTGAACAGTCAGGTAATACAAGTGAAGAGCTTACCAGCAAAGCCCAAGGCTAGTTTAAAAGTGGTTACGGCCTTAACTGGTTTGGCTCAGAAAGGTCCCAGGTTCGATTCCGGTCAAGGGCACGTACCTTGGTTGCGGGCACCAGTAGGATGTATGCAGCAGCAGATGATCAATGTTTCTAACTTCCTATTCCTCTCCCTTCTTCTCTGTAAAAAAAAATCAATAAAATATATTAAAAAAATAAAAGTGGTTAAGACCATCAGTAAATTTTAGGAGCCTTATTTCAAATTTTACTTCTATAAATACATACATGGTAATTTCATGTTCATCTCTTTTCTGAGTGTGTACAACAGCATCCATTCTGCGCCACTCGTTTGGGTGTTTAATCAATTACCTGTAGGCATGGATTTGGCAGTCTACTTCTTTTAAATTTCCCATTTTTCTTGCAGCATAAAAATCTTACCTAATATTCCCTTCCCTTGGATGCTATTGGGATTGTCATTTCCCAATTAACACGCTCTCCTCCTTCCTCTCCCCTCTCTAAAAATCACCGAGTAGCTAGTCACTCAAATAACTGACTTTATTATAAAGCTCCACATTTTTTCCAGAAAGCGTAAGTTATTTAAACAATGTTTTCAAACATATTTTTAACTTATTCGACCAACTATAGTTATACATCCTTTACTTGTTCACTTTTTTTACTCTGTCCTACAGCCGATTTCCCATCGTAGATCAGTAGTTCCAGGATCTCTGTAGCTAGTTTGAAAACTCTCCCAACTCCAGCCTACATGTCCCGTTTCCCCCATCCCTCTCATCTCACATTGTCCTTCAATGGTGGGCCCTAAAAGATACAGTGATCTTTCACCCTCTGTCCAAGTTTTATTTTATTTTTATTTTTAAATATATTTTTCATTGATTTTTTTTTTTTTTGCAGTATTGTCCAAGTTTTAGAATGAGAATTTCTCTCTGGAGCTTCAGTTTATATATTTTCTCAGCAGAGCAAGGGGTACACACAGATTTGCACACCTTACACTGAACTTGCCTTCAGCGATGCCCATCCAAAGTTACTAACAATCTTTCCAAATACACAATTTTCTGTTGGCACTGCCATCCCAAAGGAACTGATAATTTTATAATTTTACGAACTATATAAGTATACATGGTATATTGAGAGGCTATGCTGTTCTGACTTCAGGTGCAAGACACCTGTGAAATAACTTTAAAAATCATTTGTGATAAAAAAAAATCTGTTCAGAACCCACTGGTTTGTACCAAGGAACTTTCTGGATTTCAAAGCTAAAGGGCACTTTGTTGGCTACTGGTTTCGTTTAAGTACTAAGAAAAAAGGGCAAAGGCTTCTCCGTCTCCGCGGGTAACGTGCACACAAATGTTCTCCAGGTAACGTCCACTTCCACCCCCGACTTCCCACAGAGGCCAAAGTGCGAGAGAAAAGAGAGAAAACGTCCATTTTTAAAGGAGACGGACCAATATCCTCGACATCCCCAGCAAAGGCTGTCCGGAGCGGCCTGAGGTTTCATACTGGGCTGGGCAGTCCGGATTCACCTTTCAGATCTGGCTTATCACACTGTCCCCTGCACATCAGAACCACAACGGGGAGAAACATCGATCAGCTGCCTCTCGCACGCCCCCCACTGGATGTGCCCGCAGCCAAGGTACATGCCCTTGCCTTGCCGGAATCGAACCCGGGACCCTTCAGTCCGCAGTCCGACCCTCTGTCCACTGAGCCAAACCGGTCTCGGCATCAGCATTCTCTTTTAAAAAAGATATTTCTTTATTGCTTTCAGAGAGGAAGGGAGAGGGAGAGAGAAACCTCAATGATGAGAGAGAATCATGGATCGGCGGCCTCCTGAACGCCCCCTACTGGGGGTCGGGCCCGCAACCCAGGCCGGCGCCCTGACAGGAATCAAACCCGGGACGGACCCTTCAGTCCGCAGGCCGACGCTGTATCCACTGAGCCACACCGGCCACCCAGTGATTCTGAGGCCCGTGCGAGGGGAGAAGTCTGCCACCAGCCCCCCGCCTCAGAAGTGAGGGATTAGGAGTTAGGAATCTCTTGGGCCTCGGCCCCACCTTTCGCCGCGGGATGAGTTACTACGACCACGTGACAGCCCAGCCCTCGGCTGGCTCTCGGGCCTCAGAGGAAGCCAGGCTACGCTTCACCCCCCACAGAACACCCGGCCGTCCCCGGAGTCACCTCGGGCTCCCCGCTGACAGGTCCCGGGCGGTGGGCTGCGGGGACCGACTTCCCCCGGTGGCGAACGGGCGGAGCTATTGCCACGCAGCTAGACGAGAGCTTCCGATTCGCCCGCGCTGAGCGCCGGAAGTCCCTGCCTCAGCGCGGTGACGCCACTTCCGCGGCGCGTTCCGCACCACGCTGCGCGGCCGCCAGACAAGGCCCGCCCCTCGAGTTGGATGTGGGCGTGGCCAAGCGGGTGGCGGGAACTGCGTAGTCGCGTGCGGGGACGGCAGGCGAGGGTCTTTTCTGGGCGGCTCCCGGCCCCCCAATAGTTCCGCTCAGGGGAAAACCTCCCGGCTTTGGAAATAGTCATCGGCTCTGAGTTGGAGCGCCATTCTAGCGCTTAGTTTACTGACCCCCCTGGGCCTCAGGTCCTCTCCCATAAAGTGTGCGAAAAATCCCTAGTGCACAGTGCCTGGTGCGATTAGAGCAAACAGATTTATAGTGGCTATTAACGTTTTTTTATAAGGAAGTTTTGGTTCACCAACGCATTTTATTTAAAAATATTTTTTAAATTTCTTTATTGATTGAGGAATTATGTATGTGTCCTTATTCCCCCATCACTCCTCACCCCTCCACTCCTGCCCTCACCTCCCCCCCCCCCCCCCCCCCCCCCCCCCCCCCGCCATTGTCTGTGTCCATCGGTTAGGCTTATATGCATGCACACAAGTCCTCTGGTTTATCGCTTCCCCCTACCCCCACCCTTCCCTGCCTTCCCTCTGAGGTTTGACATTCTGATTGATGTTTCTCTGTCTCTGGATCTGTTTTTGTTCATCATTTATGTTGTGCATTATATTCCACAAAGAGTGAGAGCATGTGATATTTATCTTTCTCTACATGTTTATAATCTACAATCATTTTCAGCAATACTTACCCTGTTAGTATCGCAGAAAAATCATGAATAACCAATATAAACCACTCGAAGTGTAGGAGGCATATTTTTTTTTGGGGGGGGGGTAACTTGGCAAAATGTGGCAAGAGCTCTAAAAGGGAGCATACTTTAGTCTTGGAATTTTCACATCTGGGAATTTATTCCAAGGGAGGACAGATGAAAACTGGATGCTCATGGCAGAATTATTTTAAGAAGTGAACACTGGCAACAAATGCCTAATACAAGGAGATGGCTAAGTCTGGCTTAATTAATAATAATGCAGGCGTGGACATTATTACCATGCCATTTTTGGACTCTAGACGAATCACGTAGCACAGAAGAATATAAACTTTAACAAAGATGTACTGCATGCCTGCTCGTTATTTTCAAGTATTATTTTATATCTGCTCTGTCACTGTAGCCACTCAATGCGTGGCTATTCACGGCTTGGAATGTGGTAGCTGAAATGAGATGTGCTGTAAGGGTAACTTACACAGAGGGTTTTGAAGAAGTAGTATAGGAAAATATAAAAATCTCAATTTTTTTTGTTAATCCTCACCTGAGGTTATTTTTTTCGTTGACTTTTTAGAGAGTGGGCCCTGGCCAGTTTGGCTTACTAGATAGAGTGTTGGCCTGTGGATTCAAGGGTCCCGGGTTCAGTTCTGGTCAAGGGCATGCACCTTGGCTGTGGGCATATCCCCAGTGGGAGGTGTGCAGGAAGCAGCTGATTGATGTTTCTCTCTCATTGATGTTTCTAACTCTCCCTCTCTCTTCCTCTCTGTAAAAAAATCAATAAAATATATTTTAAAAAAGAAATTTATAGAGTGGAAGAGAGGGTGGTGGGGGGAGAAGAGAAACATCGATATAAAAGAGACACTCTATTGGTTGCCTCCTGAACGCATCCATCCTAACTGGGGCTTGGGACTGAACCTTCAACCTAGGCATGTGCTCATGACTGGGAATTGAACCAGCAACCTTAGGTGCACAGGCTAACACTCTAACCAATGAGCAAGATGGGCCAAGGTTAAGAATCTCATTTTTTAATAGAGCATGTTAGGGAAGGACTTTTTAGGTAAAATGAATTCTATGATTAAAATTAAATGATCTCTTTACTTTTGAAACTGGACACAATGGGTCCCAGACCACCTGTCACTTCTTGAGCCAAATTAAGCAGAGACAGTGTTGAATCATATATGAGCGTTTATTCCAATAACGCAGGCTGTATGAGGAGAGCAGTGGGGTCACCCTGGAAATTCTGCTCAGAGCCCCGCCTCTTGCCCCTCACCAGTTGGCTGGTTGTGGCACAGGAGGGAGAAGAGAGCTACCTGCAGCTGTGCGCTGCAAGTATAACATGGAAAGGGGAGGATAGGGTCTGCAGTCTGGCCTGCAGGTGCTCGAAGTCCATTAACAGGGTGCCTGATCATCTATGATGTTACAAATGGCTCAGCCTGGGGGATAGAGGATGCTCAGCCTTCCCGAGAAAAACAACCAGAGGGGGTCAGGGTTTGGGCACAGCAGCCAGCCAATCAGAGCTGTCTTGTCCTTGGTCTGTTCTCAAAATGTATTTCTTTTCTGAGTCATGGACCCATGGAGACATCTCACTAGGATCTTTTTACAGCCTTGTTTCATCCTCCAGTTTCCCAGGGTCTGTAAGGAAACTTCTCATCTATAGCTAGTAAGGTGAGTAATTAGCGAACAACTGTGGCTTGGTTCTTACTATGTGCCCTTCCCAGCTATCTCTTTAACATGGCTAGTAGGACATTTAAAATTATATTTGTGGCATGCATTATGTATTTATAAATGCCTATCAGACAGTGGAATTTCTTTACCGAATATACAGTGGTGAACAAGACATTTAAAAAATATATATATTTTATTGATTTTTTACAGAGAGGAAGGGAGATGGATAGAAAGAAACATCGATGATAGAGAACATCGATCAGCTGCCTCCTGCACACTCCTTACCGGGGATGTGCCCACAACCAAGGTACATGACCTTGACTGGAATGGATCCTGGGACTCTTCAGTCGGCAGGCCAATGCTCTATCTACTGAGGCAAACTGGTTAGGGCAACAAGACATTTTTGACATCATAAAATTAACACCATTGAGTAGAGCATAGACAATAAACAGATAATACAATTGTATACAATGGTAAGTTATACGAAGAAAATCTAGCAGGTAAAGGCCAAAAGTGTTTCTATATTGAGGGGGATTACTTCAGACAAGATATTTTTGCTACTGTTTAGAAAATGGATGTGGGATGGAGCTTCACCATAGATTGCCAAGAAGACAGATGCTCATCATAGCTGGAACAACAGTATCCTTCAACAATCATTGCTTTCCTAAGAAGATTCTTCAGTTTCTGTTAAGTCTCTTCCCTATTTTTTCTCAATCAAGGCTTTCTGAATTTTATAAAATAAAATAAAATAAAATAAAATAAAAAGAAAATGGATGTGGGATGAAATGAGATATCTATAGATAGAAAATGGGGGGATCGGAGGGAATGATAGGAATTGCGTGTCTTCTGGGAAAATTGAGGTGTGGATTGAGGCTGATAAGTTAATTGGGGCCTGGCGAAATCTCTGCCTTATGGAAGAAACTGCATCAGGGGAGGGAAGAAAGAGAAGAAAAGGGATAAGATAAAGGGAGAAAGAGCTGAAGTAACCCTGGGAAAGGCAGAACCAATGCGGCCTAGAGTAGATATGTTTCAGGTAGAGCAGTTACTGGAGTGCTATGAGTATACAGTACTGCTAGAGGCTCAGTGCACAAATTCATGCACAGGCGAGGTCTACCCTGCTCTCCCCAATTTGGGCATTGGGGGTAGGGCCACTGGGGGAGGGGCCACAGGAGGTTGGCCAGCTGGCCCTCTTCTAATCAGGGTAGAGTAGGGCCAGCCAGGGGGAGAGGCTGTGGGCAGTTTGGGGGTGGGGTGCTGGTCGTGGCCCTGATCAGGCCTGTTGGCTGCCAAAGTGTATGTCATAGTGACGGGTCATTCTGGTCATTCCATCGTTCTGTCGTTCATGTTGCTTGACTTTTATATACCGTATTTTCCGGTGTATAAGATGACTGAAACTGATAATGATAGGAGGAAGATAACAAACAATAGAGAGAGAGAGCAAGTGTCGGGCAAGTCCCTGGTGTGTTAGCAACACCCATCATAACTGTAAGCTATGGTATTTTTACACCCAGTGTATAAGACGACCCCCGACTTTTGAGAAGATTTTCCTGGGTTCAAAAGTCGTCTTATACGCCAGAAAATACTGTATATAGATGAGTGTGTGTATATATTCTGTCTCTCTGGGTGGAAGGTGCTCAGAGTGGTAAGGTAGATCCACCTGGCCAGAGACTCAAATTCCACCTATCTGTAGCTTCATGCTCCCTAGATTATTGCCTTGGCCCACATGACACAAGATGGCACCCCACTGTGCCTTACTCTCAGCCAGTGGGAAGAGAGATATGGGGGGCCGTGGCTAGCTCCATCTCTCTAAGGCAGTGTTTCTCTACCTTGGCACAATTCAATTTGAAGCTGGGTAATTCTGTGTTTGGGGGCTCTCTTGTGCACTGTAGGTTGTTTAGCAGCATTCCCGGGCTCTACCCAGTAGATACTACTAGCATCCCCCAGTTATGACAATTAAAAATGTCCCAGGCTTACAGGGGGAAGGCTTGGGTGGATGGGAGGTGGATGCTGGGGGAGATCAACTGAAGGACTTGTATGCATGCATATGAGCATAACCAATGAATGAAAGACACTGGGGCGGGGAGGGGGGAGGGTGGGGATATGTGCTGGGGGGTAGGGGAGGCTCGGGGAGGGGGAAAGGAAAACATGTACTACTATTAATTATAAGTTATACTGCAAAAAATCAATTAAAAACAAAACAAAACAAAAAATAAAAATAAAAATGTCCCAGGCAATGCCAAATATACCCTAGGGCCAACACCACCCCCAGTTGAGAACCACTCTTTTAAGGGTACTACCCAGAAGTCTCCAGCCACACTTCTGCTTATATCCCACTAATGGCTAGAGCTTCATCACCGGACCATCCTAAGGGTAGTGGAGTCTTGAAATTGTCTGCTAGGCAGATTCCCAGCTAAAGGTTAACTAAAGAAGAAGGCAGGAAACTTAGCAGATTCTTCTGCATCCTCATTGCTACAGGGAGTGGAAATGCTATAGCTGACTGAAAAGGTGGCCCTGTTCTTTTCATCTTCCAGGCTAAGTTGTAGTCATTAATAATTTTGATTAACACACATGGAAATATTGGTTGGGGGGGCAGTAAGCATGAACAAGGGACAATCCCTTGTGAAAAGGATGGGCGTTTGTTACTCCAGAGAGCTGATGGGGTGAGTGCAAAACTGGATTCTGAAATGGAGGCTGGAGAAGGTTGGCGTTCACGTGAGTTCTAGTGTCATCCTGTAGCAATTTATAAATCCTACCATTTGTTGCCCTGTTGTGTGGCATTTTCTTAACAAGATATATTAAGAAAATAAAAGAGAATTAACCTCAAATTAGTAATAACCCACCCAGCTGGTGTGGCTGGGTGGTTGAGCATCAACCTCTGAACCAACAGGTCATGGTTCGATTCCCAGTCAGGGCACATGCTCTGGTTGAGGAAAGCAGCTGATCGATGATTGCCTCTCATCATTGATGTTTCTTTCTTTCTTTTTTTTTTTTTTTAATATTATTTTATTGTTGTTTTTTTTTTTTTACAGGGATGAAGGAAGAGAGATAGAGAGTTAGAAACATTGATGAGAAAGAAACATCGATCAGCTGCCTTCTGCACACCCCCCTACAGGGGATGTGCGCGCAATCAAGATACATGCCCTTGACCGGAATCGAACCCAGGATCCTTTAGTCCTCAGGCTGACGCTCTATCCACTGAGCCAGACTGGTTAGGGCATGATGTTTCTCTCTCTCTCTCCCTGTCTCTTCCTCTCTGAACTCAATGAAAATATAAAAATTAGTAATAAACTGAAATAAGGTCATAAGAACATTTACTAGAGTAAAACTGCTGTTTGAAACTTTGGCCACAGTTCACCCCTGCTTGCTTAAAACAAAAGAATTATTGCTTTAGTTTCCAGCTTAAGACCTTGAAGGCTAAAAGAACCCTTTGAAGACTAGAACCAGAGGAGTAATGGCCCAGAGCCAATTATGTAGCTACACCACCTGTTTTTACAAGATAGGACCACTTTCCCAGGTCTAGCAGATACATAGAAGATAAAGAGCGAGCAATAGGGTCATCCATAGTCTGTTGGCACCCCTTCCCCAGATGCGGCCTTGGGGGCTGTTCGCCAAATGCAGGGCAATAACACTCATGGTTCAGACCCTTTAAAAGGCCTGCCTGCACCCGGGGCAGGGCGGTTGTTGAGTGTTAGGTCTCCCACCGTCCTGGCCAGTTTTCAATAAATCCTTGCCTGTTTTTTACCAACTTACCACCTCCGTGGTCGTGCAGAAGTCGCCCCACAACATAACCCTTATATGGATTTTAGCAAGAATTTAAAAGATCCTTCCAGATAACTCTTTAAAGCAGGGTTTCTCTAGAACAGTGGTTGCCAAACTGTGGCCTGCAAGGTCCGAAAGGTTGGCAACCACTGTTGTGGAACCCCATCTTGGTTTCAACAAGCAGACATTGTTGACAGCACTACCTCTGATGCTTAGAAGTGGGTAGGAAGAACTTTTACTTTGCATGTTATGCTCTTCTGTATTACCTGCACTTATGTTTGCTTTGAATACAAGAACTTATAATCACAATTTAATAAAACTTTTCAAAGTTCCTCTCAAAAAAAAAAAAAGTAGGGCTTCTCACCCTCAGCACTAGGACAGGCGGGGCAGCATAATTCTTTGTTATGGGGGGCTTCCCTGTGCATTGCGGGATGTTGAGCAAAAATTGCCAAATGTCCCTTGGGCAGGGAGGCAACATTGCTCCCAAGTTGAGAGCCATTCCTTTTAACGGAGCTCCTCAAAATCCCACCGTCTGTTAAGGCCATATGCCACAGTAATCTCATGTCAGAGTGTCCTGGGGGTGGGAGAGGCATGTGTGTGTGTGAGGGGGGTGGGGCAAGGGAGGTAGTCAGAGCTTGGAGAAAACAAAGCTCCAGCTGCAGCATGACATGTCCTCTTTTTTATATTTTGAAGAACTCTGCTTCTGCTTGGCCCAGCAGGTGGCAATCAGATTGACTGAGGTAAACCGAAAGGCCCCATGAGGATGTAGACTTCATTTAAACCCCAGGACAAGACAGTCTACAGAGGCCATTGCCTAAAGCACGAAGGAACACAGAATAACCCAGACTGTGATACTGGGCCCCCAAATCCCCATCGGAGATGTACAAGTGTGCACGATCCTGCCAGGTGTGGGAAGCCATAGTTAATTTTATGGAGCCTTTTTAGATCCCCTCTTGCACCCCTGCAATACCTGAGTGTTGTGGAGAAATTCGTTGGGAACCAGTCGCCTTGCCTCAGTCATGTAGGTGGTGCTAACACTCCCGAGATGTTACTTTGAGGCTGGATAAAGGAAATGTCAATTTCCTAGGAGTACTCCCCCCCACCCCTCCCCCCTCCCCCCTCCCCAACCTCCCCCAAAAAGCTGATTCAATGATATACACACACCTCTCCTCTCCACAGTGACAACTATAAAATGTTTTCGCATCGCCAACTATTGGAGTGGGGGGGAATTGCCCCCAGTTGAGAAGTAGTGGGGTAGAGAGAAGAGTTGACCTTGGATGTGGCCTAACAACAGTCTTTGTGGACTCCACAGGCATCTCAAGAGCTAAAATGGCCCTTCTGAGTTGTGCTACATTGAGATGTCAGGGCCTTTATCTCTCATATGGAGAAGTCACTGGACACGGGCCTGTGAAAGGAAGCATGGTGTTGGGTGAGCCGGCTCTCTGAGACTGGAGCAACAAGTTCTTCATTGAAGGGGGTTCTGGGCCATCCCAGCTTTCATGACTCAGTCTACTCCAGAATTGTTAATTCACTTCTCAGCATCTTCCACTCCATGCTAAAACCCCTGAGACTTGGGGTGTGCCTCACTTGGTGCTGTGTCATTAAAACGTAGCATACCACATGGGAATAAACACTGGTTAAAATGACAGTGAAATTAAATGGGAAAATAATCGTGGTTATATGGATATTGGCAAACTTAAACACTATAATGAAAGGCTTCTTCAGATGTGGGGAACTCCAAAAAGATTATGTTTATATTGTTACATTATGAGTATTTTTTTTTGGAAGTGACAAGTCACTATCAGCTGATAAACAGTTCTGAGCTAATCTTTAACAGTGTTTTGAATTTTCAGTATAGATGAGATTCTTTAGCAGTAATTTAGAAAGAAGATTAGGGAATTGGTGTGGGAAGGATTCAACTAATTTATGAAATATTACTCAGAATTCAAGTAATGAAAATTTCTCCTTAAATAAATGTGATAATGCACTATATTTTGTCCATGCATAGCTCCCTAAAATAGCACCCATCTTCATCCAGCAGAGGGCACAGCTGTACATAGATATTGATGGAGAAATACTTTTAAAAGCAAATACAAATGCATAATCTCACAGCCACATGCTAGGGCATGGGTTATCACCGTGGTCGGCAAGCCGCGGCTCGTGAGCTACATGCAGCTCTTTCTCCCCTTGAGTGTGGCTCTTCCACCAAATACCACGGCCTGGGCGAGTCTATTTTGAAGAAGTGATGTTATAAAAAGTTTAAGTTTTAAAAAAATTGGCTCTCAAAGGAAATTTCAATCATTGTCCTGTTGATATTTGGCTCTGTTGACTAATGAGTTTGCCGACCACTGGGTTATCACATGAAAATGAGTGTTATTAGACAGCTGAAGTTTAATAATGTGTTGTTTGTAGACTGCATTTCCAACTCTATTCTTTCACATTTTTAATGTTATATCTTCAACAAGCTCAGGATTAAGTTAATCTCTAAATAATACTGTTAATTTCAACTGCCTAAAATCATCTGAGCCCTATAATGTGTAAGGGTATTTTAGAGCACAGTTTCACTTATGGTATGTTTTCTAGTCTCATGAGATATTTTATAGGGCAGAATAGAAAAACATACCTGAATATACTGCACAGTATTCCCCTTATATAAAAATCAGGTTAACAGTGCCCTCCCATTGTTCTCAGATTTTGGTTGGCATGGATAGTGTACATACTGAGCTCATATGGTGAAATGGGCAAAGGCCTATTCTAGGGGATGAAAGATCTAGCTTTGTTTTTTATTGTTTTTTATAATATCTTTATTTATTTTATAATTAATTTTTTTTATTGTTTAAAGTATTACAGATAGTAGTACAAGTGTCTCCTTTTTTTCTCTATTGAAAGATCTGGCTTTGTATCTTATTGATTATGACACCTTAGTCAAGTAATTACTTCTCAGATCCTGTCTGTTTTCATCTGTTAATAGAGGGATGGTGATGCCCACTGCCCCCCTCCCCACAGACGGGTGATGTGCGCTCACAGTGTAAGACCATGGACATCGCCCATCAGATGCATGGTGTCATTTGTGTCACGGGACAAAATTAACTGAAGCAATGTCATGAAGTGCCCACTGGATGGTGGTCAGGCTCTAGTTTTCTGTGAAGAATTTGAATGAATCTCCAAGTTTTGGGGCAATTCAGAATAGTGGGAGGGAGAGGTGTCCAGGAATTAAGATTTCTGCTAATCTGGGGAGAAGGGATTTGATTAGTATTCAGACCTTATTTTTACCACAACCCGGTAAAGCTTGTCACGCTTCAGATATGTTTCTTACTTTAGATACATTTCTAATTTCATTTTGGGGAATTTATCCTTTGACAGTAATCCAAAACTACAAAAGGACATAATACCTATATATGTGAAGATGTTTATTTATTAAAGTACTAGGGGCCCAGTGCACAAAATTCATGCACTGGGGGTGGGTGATCCCTCAGTCCAACCTGCCCCCTCACACATAGTGGGAGCCCACAGGGGATGTCCCACTGACTACTCACCCCTGGCTGAGGCTTTAGGCCTTGGATACCCAGCCACCGCCCTGCAATGGGGCCGATGGCTGGCTCCGCCTAGGCACTGCCCACCCCAGACCTGGACTTCACCCCAGCGCCCCACGGCCCTGGCTGCCACGGCCCTGCCCCCACCAGCCCTGGCTGCCGCGGCCCCAGCCTCCATGGCCCTAGCCTTTGCCCCGGCCCCGCACCCTCTGCCCTGGCTGCCTTGGCCTCACCCCCCAGGGCCGCTTTGGCCCCACCCTGCATGGCCCTGGCCACCTTGGACCCATTCCCCCCATGGCCCTGGCCACCTCGGTCCTGCCGTGCAGGGTCCTGGCTGCCTCGGCCCTACCCCCCAAAGCTCTGGCCTCCTCAGCCCTGCCTCCCCAGCCTGGTATGTGCACTCCCTGGCTGGCTCCACCCCAGCTCCTGACTGGCTTGTAGGCATGGCTTGATCGGAGGTATGGTCAATTTGCATATTACTCTTTTATTAGATAGGACTAGAGGCCTGGTGCATGAAATTCGTGCATGGGGCTGGGTGATGTCCCTTAGCCCAGCCTGCACCCTCTCCAATCTGGGACCCCTCGAGGGATGTCCAACTGCCCGTTTAGGCCCGATCCTGGTAGGATCGGGCCTAAACGGGCAGTCGGACATGCTTCTCACAATCCAGGGCTGCTAGCTCCAAACTGCTCACCAGCCTGCCTCCCTGATTTCCCCTAACCAATTCTGCCTGCCAGCCTGATCACCCCCTAACCACTACCCTGCCAGCCTAATTGATGTCTAACTGCTCCCCTGCTAGCCTGTTTGCCCCCAACTTCCCTCCTCTGTCGGCCTGGTCACCCCTAACTGCCCTCCCCTGCAGGCTTGATTGCCCCCAACTGCCCTCCCTTGCAGGCCTGGTACCTCCCAACTGCCCTCCCTTGCAGGGCCTAGAACTTCCCAACAGACCTCCCCTGCTGGCCATCTTGTGGTGACCATCTTGTGTCCACATGGGAGCAGGATCTTTGACCACATGGGGAGCCCTCTTGTGTGTTGGAGTGATGGTCAATCTGCGTATTACTCTTTTATTAGATAGGATAGAGGCCTGGTGCATGGGTGGGGGCCAGCTGGTTTGCCCTGAAGAGTGTCCCAGATCAGGGTGGGGGTTCCCTTGGGGTGTGGGGCAGCATGGGCGAGGGGCCTGTGGTGGTTTGCAGGCCAGCCATGCCCCCCAGTGACCCAAGCAGAGGCCCTGGGATCTGGGATTAATTTATGTCTACAGTTGAAACTTTGTAACCTGGAGTGGAGCCAAGCCTTCTGCTCGATCCATGGTGGCAGCCATTTATGTTTGAAACTTTGTCGGAAAGCTTGGCTTCCTCCTTTGCCAGGGAAACCCAAGCCTCTGTCCTCTCCAGCTCAGTGGCTGCCACCATTTATGTATCTTTTATAATTGAAACTTTGTAGCATTGAGTGGAGGCCTAGGCTGGCAACGGCAGGCAGAAAGCTTGGTTTCCTCTGTTGCCAGGAAAACCCAAGCCTTCCTCCTGCTCTCAGTGGTGGCAGCCATCTTGGTTGGGGTTTATTTGCATAATCTGCTCCTGATTGGCTGGTGGGCATGGCTGTGGGTGTAGCAAAGGTACCCTCAAATTTGCATATTACTCTTTTATTAGATAGGATTGTTTTTGATAATTAATGAAACTGGAACCTCTAATTTCATTTTTGGGAATTTTTCCTTTCACAGTAATTCAAAACTACAAAAGGATATAATAGCTATATATGTGTAGATGTTTACTTATTACAGTATTGTTTATGAATAATTACTGAAATTGGAAGCAATTTAGGAAGATGGCAGTCATAAAAATTAAAATTAGGATTATTATAGAGGTACATGGAAAGTAAATCTGATGAGTGATAAGTCAAATAAAAGCAAAATGAATTATGTTTCATGTTAATAACTATGTAAAAATTGAAAGCACATGTGGCTGGGAAAGAAAGGCAAGAAAGATGGAACGGTAATAACCCCTGACATATCAGAGAGTTAGCAGACTCTGTCTTTCTGTATCTCCCTCTCTCTTTCTGTATCTCTCCTTCCTAAATCACATTATTGCTGTTATAATGATACTTGCAAAACATGTCACTTCTAAAGAGATTTTCATACTTGGGTTGAAAAACAATAATGCCTAAAGTATCCAGCATGTTAGGGTAGAAGAAGCATATTTAAATGACTTACTTAACGATGTCATTTAAATAAGAATATGCTTTTTTTTGTTAACATTTTAACTGATTAAAATATTAAAAATTAAGAGATCATTTTTTGACAGCCATTGCAGTACATTGAGCTCTATAGAGACAGCGCCGGGGCAGGAAAGTAATTAAACATGGGCAAAGGAGATCCTAAGAAGCCGAGAGGCAAAATGTCATCGTATGCTTTCTTTGTGCAAACTTGCCGGGAGGAACACAAGAAGAAGCACCCAGATGCTTCCGTCAACTTCTCAGAGTTTTCTAAGAAGTGCTCAGAGAGGTGGAAGACCATGTCTGCTAAGGAGAAAGGAAAATTTGAAGACATGGCAAAGGTGGACAAGGCTCGTTATGAGAGAGAAATGAAAACTTATATTCCTCCTAAAGGGGAAACAAAAAAGAAATTCAAGGATCCCAATGCACCCAAGAGGCCTCCTTCGGCCTTTTTCTTGTTTTGTTCTGATTATCGCCCAAAAATCAAAGGAGAGCATCCTGGCCTCTCCATTGGTGACGTTGCAAAGAAGCTGGGAGAGATGTGGAGTAACACCGCTGCAGATGACAAGCCGCCTTACGAAAAGGAGGCTGCTAAGCTGGAGGAGAAATAGGAAAAGGATATTGCTGTCTACCGAGCTAATGGAAAGCCTGATGCTGCCAAAAAGGGAGTTGTCAAGGCTGAAAAAAGCAAGAAAAAGAAGGAAGAGGAAGAAGATGAGGAAGATGATGAGGAAGAAGAGGAGGAGGAAGATGAAGAAGAAGATGAAGAAGAAGAAGATGATGATGATGAATAAGTTGGTTCTAGCGCTGTTTTTTTTCTTGTCTATAAAGCATTTAACCCCCCTGTTCACAACTCACTCCTTTTAAAGAAAACAATTGAAATGTAAAAAAAAAAAAGAGAGAGATCATTTTTTCTGATCTTTACTCATTTAAACACACAAAACAACAGCAGCAAAACCATTTTGGCTAGAACTCTTTCTTAAACATATTACATACTTTCCTGTTTCCTCCAACAGTTTCCTGGGCATATCTTTTATTTTTAATATATTTTATTGATTTTTTTACAGAGAGGAAGGGAGAAGGATAGAGAGCTAGAAACATCGATGAGAGAGAAACATCAATCAGCTGCCTCCTGCGCACTCCCTACTGGGGATGTGCCCACAACCAAGGTACCTGCCCTTGACCAGAATCAAACCCAGGACCTTTCAGTCCGCAGGCCGACGCTCTATCCACTGAGCCACACCGGTCTCAGCATACTGGGCATATCTCACTCTTTCTTATCTCAGGCTTGCCATGATGACTGTCAATTTCTCTTCCACACAGCATACAATAATGTCCTCGTGTGCACTTCAACTATAGCAGGGTTAAGGACCCTTTTTTTTTTTTCCGGCCAAAGGCTATTTGGGTATTTGTAACATCATTTGTGGCCCATACAAAATTATCAACTCAAAATTAGTTGCTTAAACATTTCATTAACTCACCGCTAATGCCTTGAGGGGCAGACTGAATGATTTTGTGGGCATTATACAGCCTGCGGCTGGATGCTCCCCACCCCTGAACTATAGGGTTATTTGCCTCTACAAGGCATGATCAAATCTCCTCTGAGTTTTGATTCCTTGAATATTGTTTTTACAGGTTTTCTTTTGTTGTTATTTGATCTTTTTTCTCTCTTGTAGTCTCTTAGGTGTTATTTCTGTGGTTGCCAGTGTCCCAGACCTTAGGCAGCCTTATTTTTTTCTAACCTCCTAAAAATTTTGCTGCCTCTAATATGCCTTGCTAGACAATCACACAATTGAGTTTACTAGAATTATGTTGTGCAGAAGGCTCCAAAGGGCTTTCCACTTTACGTAAGTGTTTGGACAGTGGGGAAATGGCCATATCTATTTTGGTTGCTCAGAGGTGCTTTGACTTATTTCTCAGCTCCTGACTGTTTCCTGGATATGTGGAGGTCTCAGGGAAATGACCTACGCACAAGCTACATCTGCTGCAGGGAAAATAAAATACTGGCCCTCAGAAGCAAAGCGTAGGAGCAGTAAATCCAGTCGACCTCAGCAAATCAATGGAAACTGAAAGCCGAGCCAAGCAAACAATAGTCATGCTTGCATCTGCTCCATTCTTTTTCCTCGTCACTTCATCCTTTCCATTCATCCTGGTCCAAAATTCTCCCCAGTTTAGAAAGGAGCAACTGGACAAGGATAAGCAGAAATTATACAAAACAAATTAGGGACTAATAATTTATGTGATGCAAGGTTCATTTCCCTTAGCCAACCAATAAATAGCACATCTTTTAAACATACAGGGCATATTTTAAACATATAATCAGGTTGCTAGATGCAATGGAGACTCAAAAGAAGTAAGCATTTGTGTTCCCTACTCTCATTTTTTTTCTTAATCCTTACCGAATGCTATTTTCCAGTTGATTTTTAGAAAGAGTGGAAGGGAGGGAGGGGAAAGAGAGAGAAACACTGATGTGAGAGAGACACATTGACTAGTTGCCTCCCACATGCACCCCGACTGGGGCAGGGAACAAACCTGCAATCCAGGTATATGCCCTCGACTGGGAACTGAACATGTGATCCTTTAGTGTGCGGGCTGATGCTCTACCATTGAGTCACACTGCCAGGGCCCTGTGCAGGCTGATGCTCTACCATTGAGTCACACTGCCAGGGCCCTATCCTTATCCTATCTAATAAAAGAGTAACATGCAAATGTGACCGTACCTTGGATCCTAATTGGCTATGCTACCAGCCAATCAGGAGCAGGGGGCAGGGCCGAGCAGTGGGGCCAAGCGGGGTGCTAGGGCTGGGCCCCAGGGGTGGAGATGAAGCAGTAGCAGCGGCGAGTGCCAGGGTGCCCTGGCTGCCCAAGCTGTGTGCGGAGGCGGCTGGGCAGGGGCAGCAGCTGGGAGTGCCTTGTGGCCCCGTACACTGCATGTGGAGGCGGTGGGTGTGCCCCATGGCCCCCCGCACGCTGTGCAAGAAGGTGGCTGGGCAGGGAAGGAAGCTGGGAGTGCCCCGTGGCCCCCGTGCACTATGCGCAGAGGCGGTGGGGGGGGGAGTGCCCTGTGGCCTCCCGCACACTGTGGGTGGAGGTGGCTGGGCAGGGGTGGTGGCTAGGAACACCCTGCTGCCCCCGTGCGCTGCACAGGGAAGCGGAAGGGCGGGGCCAGGGCCCCGGGCGCTGCGTGTGGAAGTGGCAGTAAGCGCCCAGTCCCTGGGGCTGGGTGGTCACAGGCAGCTGGGACTGAGTTGAGCATGGAGATGGCTGGGTGCCCAAGGCCGGCTTTAGACCTTGGGCAGGCTGGGAGTGAGCCATCAGTTGGACAGCCCCTAAGGGCTCCCAGTATGTGAGAGGGGCAGGTTGGGTTAAGGGACCACCACTCCCCCTGCCCCCCCCCCCCGTGCATGAATTTCATTCACCAAGCCTCTAGTTTTTCAATAAAAGAATTAACTGCAAGAGTAAAGTGGACCACTTGTGCAATTAAAATAGCATTAAATGTAATTAAATTAAATAAACATAACTCTCTGGGAATCTAGATGTTCAGTAAATTCAGGTATTGCTGCTACCCAGGGTCAGTGTTATTTTCTTTTAGTTCTGGTGTCTAAAGTAAGATTCAAATTCAATGTTATCCACTCTAGATGTCTGGGCACTTTTTGAAGAGCATTTCTACCATAATTTATTGAAGTCCACCCCACCCTTGAAGGTATTTATGCACTTCCAGGGCTTAGGAAAAGTTTTGATACTTCCCAGCCTTCTTCTTACTCCAAAAAAATAATCAACAAAATAGGTAATAACTATAAAAGATAATAAGCAAATCTACCCCTTAATCTTCAGAGCAGTGATTGAAAGACAGCTTGTAATGGGACATAATTTTTGGTTTCTTTTAATTCTAAAGAAACCTTATAGATTCCATGGATCTGTGTGTGAGAAGTGGCCTACACATAGATTCATGTATGAGAAATAACCATTTTCTAAGAATCAAGGCAAACTGCTAGACAATGTTTTTAACAAGAAAAAGTTTTAATTTGGGTCAGTACAGGGAAGAAATACTGGAGTCATAGAACAGTGTGCATTAACAGGATAAAACAGTTCATAACAACTGAGTAAGCATGCACACAAATTTCTCAAGCATTCCGTCCCCTAAATGCAAAATGCACAGATGCAAGGGGGAAAAACTGTATCCAACACTGAAACTACTGCAGGACTCCATCAACAAGTCTAACTTTTAGTGAAAACTACTGCCCTGAGAAACTTGGCAGTCATAAACCCACATCTATTCTAACAAGTCTGAATGGTGCGTAAACACAGTAAAAACATGAGTAGGAAAAGCCCTACACGCCACAGGTTCTAGACAGACATAGATGTATACAGATACCATTGCGTGATACTTTAAGGAAAGATTTCCATTTACAACATCGCATTAACTCTTATAAAATTAACCTGACCCTAAATGATATGTTAGCAAGAAAGTAATTAGCTGTTAGAATTTCCGAAGTAAAGAAGAAGCAAAAAAACAAGGGCGGGGGAGGGAAAGACACACACACACACACACACACACACACACACACACACACGAAAGGCAAATCGTGCCAAAAATATGCATTAATTCTCTGGATCTGTATCCTCTCGCAGATGAAATGACCCTGTATAAAAAAGTTGCTGGAAAGAATATCATAAAACTGAACACTGTACATTTACACTGCAGTGCAAGCTATGGTGACCATGGCAGGAGCCAACAGTTCAGTTAGTTACCTTTCCTACTCGCTAGTTTCTCCCCGAGAGGGCCATGATTGGAGTGCAGGCCATTGCAGTGGTGTGCGCGGGTGGGAGAGTTTACACTGCCTGTGGGAGAAGCTGCAGTTTCGGATCCCTCTGAGTTGTTGGAGGCCTTCTTACCAGTCCCTGGAGAAGAAGGAAAACCATGTTCAGGTGTGTCCCCCTCCCTGTGACATCCAGACCCAGCCGCCCTCAGCAGTTTTTACCTGGTGCCTCTGCCTGTCCCCTGGGCTCAGAGGTGGCTCTGCTGGCCCTCGGGGCTGGGGCTTGAGGCTGCTGCTCTTGGTACAGGGCCAGCTGCTGGCGTGTCTCCTTCAGTTGCTGCTGAAGAAGGAGAATGGTACTCTGCATATCGTCCACCTTTTCTTCAAGCTGATGGATGAAGCCGTTCAGTTCTTTCCGGCTGCTTCTGAGCTCCTCACCGTATCTCTTCTGTAAAGCCAGCTCTGCTTCCAGTTGCACAATCAGTACCTGGCTCACCTGCCTTCCAAGCTTCTGATTCTCCTGGATGAGCATTCGACACTTCACCATTAAGTCTTTGCCTGTTTGGCTAGCAGGGGTGAACTTCCAGGCACTCAGTTCGTCCTGGGTGTCTCCCAGTTTGATTTTGGTCCGTTCCAGCTCATCTTTCATTTTTCGGAAAAAGAAGTTGATGGCGGGGTGGGCATTCCTGAGCCGCTGGATGCGCTGGAGGTACTGGATCTGAGCAGAATGCTCTTCTATCGCCTGTTCCTTGGTGGCGAGTTGCGTGACAAGGCTGTCCTTTCTGCGCGCGGATGCTTGCTGCTGCTGCTTGAGCTTTTCTTGTGACGCCCGTAAGCTCGTTGTGTGGGAGTGCAGATCTGTGTACCTGTCCTCCAGAGCTTGCACATAAGCTTCGTACTGTTTCCACCTTACAATCAACTCATCTCGCGCCATCACTTTGAAATCTGTTTCACTCAGTCGAACCTTTTTGGGGAGAGGTTCCTCGGTGGTCATCTTGAGTCCTGGCCAGACAAGAGGTCCCACAAAGGTGCTGCGGTCACGTAGGCCGAGGCTGCGCCACAGGATCGCCCCCCTCTCTTCCCCCCCGGATGGCCCGATTGTTCCGGCAACCGCTGGTCTGGGCTGATGCCCCCCTTTATTTCTGGGTCTCGGAGCCACAAAATGGCGCTGAGGGAGGAAGTAAGGCACCATCGTCCCACCCACTCCTGATTCTTCCCCTCCCCTCCCCCCCTCGCTCCTTAGGCTCCCTGGAAACATTTTGGTTCAGTATTCTTGCAAATGACCGTTGGTGATGGCAACATGACCGGAAAGCCCCTACTGTTTTGTTCCTTATTACGTGCAGGAGTGGAGTGTGTACACGACTCAGGGAAGGAAAGGGAGTATGTTCGGAGTGAACAGCAGTGTTTTGTCCATATTACACAAGTTTCGCTGGTTATTTGGAAAGAAGTCTAGTTGAGAACATGGTTATCTTTTCCATAGTTGGAAGGCTACCTTAGTAAACACCTACCATGTCCTGCTGTCAGCGACTACTAAATCACATATTACAAAGTGATGCATCAAATGAATTTTAGATTATTCATGGTAATACGGACACCAGGTTAACTTTTAGAGAAACCACTTAATCAAACATATTGAGGCAGTAATCCAAAAAAAAGTGTTGAAGCACCAAAACCATTTCAAGCCATGTTATACCATATAATTAAAAACTCTTTTTACAGTGTTATGAAAAATTATAAAATAACAATATCCTTTCCATCATTTTTGCTCATTTTCTACTGTAAATGATGATGGGAGACAAGATGGACCAAAGGTTAGGAAGTAGAGAATACTTTCCATTCTGGCTATACAATGCTATGAACATATGCAAATTTGATTATCATCATCAGCTCAATGAATGTTGAGAATAATGTATGTACTAAGTTTATTAGGTAACCATTTGGTTTTCTATTAAGCTAAACAAATGCAACAATTTAATATATAATTTTATGAGGCTAGTTTAATTGTTTATAGCCATGGTTCTTAGCTTCGGATTTATGCTAGCAACGCTTGAGGAGCTTTTAAAACCCTAAACCCAGGACACGTCCTAGAATTTTCTGGGCCTGGGACTCAGATATCAGTATTTTTAAAGTTCACTGGGTGATTCTAATATGTAGTTGAGTCTAGGAAAGAGTGCTTTATAGAATATCCCTGTTTACTCTTAAATTTAAGTGCATTAGGGACTCAGATAATCTTCAAGAGTCTATTTCTTTAACAGAAAGAGAGGAACCATTTGTTATGTTTCCTTTGCTTTAAACAAAATCAAATCATTCCAAAAGAATAATGTTATTTGTTTCCTTTTACTCCTCCTTTTTTTTTTCTTTTGGCTCTTGCTTTCTCTGCCATATGGATCAATATTGCATAATATATGGCTTTAGGTTATCCTAAGTTGAATCCAGGTTGGGCAATTTGCTAGTTGTTATTGATTGGCAATTTATTTAGTCTCTAAACTAGGCCCCTCATCTATAGCAGTGATTCTCAACTGGAGGTAATTTTACCCCATAAGAGACATTTGGCAATGTTGGAGACACTTTTGATTGTCACCACTTAGGGACTGCTTTTGTCACCTAGTGGGTAGAGGCCAGTGATGTTTCTAAACATTATACAGTACGCAGAACAGTCTCTGTAGCACACATTCATCTGGTGCCAAATGACACTAGTGCTGAGGTGAAGGAACCTTGATCAACAGTGAGGCTCTGGAGTCTGACTGTATATATTCAAATTCTCATCCCTCTACTTCCTAGCTGTGTAACCTTGAGCAAATTAATATTCCAGCCTGAATCCATCTGAAAATGTAGCTATTATTAGCATTCACCTTGGAGTTGATGTGAGTATTAAATGGGCTTATGCATGTGGGGCCTTAACACAATGCAAGGTAGCTATTTATCATCAAAATCTCTCTCTGGAGCGTTAATAGCCTCTTGGTAGGGTCCTTGAGGTCACCTGTTTGACTCTGCTCTCAACAATCTCAGGGTCAGTATTTCATGAATAGGTGATAAGAGGGGGAGAGGGGTCAAAGGGTGGAACTATCTTTGAAAATGCACCTGCTCTGGATTTCAAGAGGAAATCCAGAGGAGAAAGTCCTACAGACATTTTGAATTTCCTTCTCCCACCTTTCATATTCCTTTCCTGGTTTATTACTAGAGCTTGACACTTCAGGTAGAGTGTTCAAATAAACAAGCTTGCATCGACTCAAATAAAAAGTAAAAAATAGCTCAACCGGTGTAGCTCAGTGGTTGAACATTGACCTATGAACTAGGAGGTCACAATTCAATTCCCCGTCAGGGCGCTTGCCCAGGTTGCAGACTCCATCCCCAGTAGGGGGTGTGCAGGAGGCAACTAATCAATGATTCTCTCTCATCATTGGTGTTTCTATCTCTCTATTCCTCTCCCTCTCTGAAATCAATAAAAATATTTTTAAAAAGTCAAAAATATTTTTATAAGTGCTGATTCTAAGGGAAGAGGGCTTAGTAGCAACAAACACAGTTACTAATAAACTTTTTATATTTATTATTAACAAGGGACTGTTAGCTACAGGAGTCTGAAACTTGGGAAAGGGTCCTATGCTAAAAAAAATACATTTGGGGATTATTATTGCAGAAGGAGTCAAAGTTCTGGGAGAGAATAAAAGTGAAAGGGAGGATGTAGGGAGAAGGGGGCTCAGGTTATAGCCCAAGAAATACCTACTTGGCTAATATTTATTGCAGACTTATTACTGTGCACCTGTCAATCACTTTTCTAATCTATAATACTACATTTCTTTTTTAGGGAGAGTCACCAAGTACTATAAGCAAATGAAGTGAAATCTTTACTGAAGACAATATGGGAATCTCACAAAAATAGCTTGGAAATCCCTGTACTAATAGCTCTTCATTAATCAGATTTATTTTAATCTTGTCATTATAATTATATAGTCATATTAAAATATTTAACATTTGAATTTTTTATCTATGCATATGCTTTTCTCTAGTCATAGTGTGCTTATACCTACGTGTGTTTTTATAACAATTTTATTGAGATATAATTCACATACCATACAATTCACCCACTCAAAGTATATAATTAAATGGTTTTTAGTATATTCACAGAGTTGTGCAATCATTACCACAATCAACTTTAGAACATTTTCATCACACCCAAAAGAAAGTAGTCCCTCCCCATTTACCCCAACCCTTCCAAGCCCCAGAGGTTTTCTGTTTCTATAGATTTGCCTGTTCTGGACATTTCATATAAATGAATTAATTCAATATAAGGTCTTTTGTGTCTGGTTTCTTCCACTTAGCATAATATTTTCAGTTTATCCACATTGTAGCATGTATCAGTAGTTCATTCCTTTTTTTGGAATATATTTTTATTGATTTAAGAGAGGAAGGGAGAGGGAGAGAGAGATAGAAACCTCAATGATGAGAGAGAATCATTTGGCTGCCTCCTGCACGCCCCCTACTGGGGATGGAGCCCGCAACCTGGGCATGTGCCTTGACCGGAAATTGAATCCTAATCTCCTGGCTCATAAGTTGACGCTTAACCACAGAGCCACACCAGCCAGGCAATAGTTCATTCCTTTTTATGACTGGATAATAACCCGACTGTGTGGCTATAGCAATTTTGTTTATTCATTAGATTATGGACATTGGGTTATATCCACCTTTGGGGTACTGTGAATAGTGCTGCTATGAACATTTGTGTACAAGTATTTGTTCGAACACCTGTTTTCAATTCTGGGAGTGGAATTGCTTGGTCATATGATAAGTGTTTAACCTTTGGAGAAATTGCCAGAATGCTTTCCAAGGAGGTCATACCATTTTACATTCCCATCAGTAATGTATGAGTTTTGAAATTTCTCCACATCCTTACCGACACTTTTTATTACCTGTCTTTTTTATTCTAACCATCCTAGCGAGTATGAAGGGGCATATCGTTGTGGTGTTGAGATATATAATATTATTTGATATACATTTCCAGGCTGCTATTTTTATAATCAATATTTCACATGGTTTCAAAATATTCTTTCAACTGGCTATGTTATAATTTGCTAGACCATTCTTCTATCTAGGGACACTTGTTTACAAGTTTTTACAATTATAGATAGATTTTCCTGCATACAGATTTTCTAATGTTTGGATTATTTCCTTAAGCTACTTTCAAGATCCACTTTAGTCTTTATCCATGAAGAATGCATAAAGAAATATGCAACTGGGAAACATTGTGTGATAGAGAAAAAATTTTATCATCAAAGGTTTAAACGGGCAGAAACTTCCCAATAAAGAGAATTCCAACCAAGTAATGAACACAAGCTTGGCCACTTAATTCATCTTTAAACAGAGATGGAAGGGTCCTCTCTAATTTCTACTTGAATAAAAATGGAACTCCCAACATTCACGTTGAGCTGGGACACTTAAATTTATTATTACCTAAAATAGATTTTTATTGTATAAAAAACAGAAACTATAAGCAAAAGGAAGGGAGGGGCAATAATCATTGCCTCTTTCTACAGAGGCAATCTAGATGAGCATCTTTGAGTAATTATCAGGTCTGAACTAGCTTCAGTGATTGAGCCTGAGGAAAACCACCGATAAGCAGATTTAATAAATTCCCAGCAGCCCCTGGGCTCTGAAACTGCTGGGGTTTTTCAAGGAGATGTAAATCTCCTTGGA
This sequence comes from Antrozous pallidus, assembly GCA_027563665.1. Classification (NCBI taxonomy): domain Eukaryota; kingdom Metazoa; phylum Chordata; class Mammalia; order Chiroptera; family Vespertilionidae; genus Antrozous; species Antrozous pallidus. Next base: position 138,306,798 of record CM050509.1, on the reverse strand, counting down.
GAAACCTAACATTTGTTTCTGTTTTCTTTGGTCTTCTGGTTCATTTATATACATATAAGAGCAAACATCACGCAAATATGTGGGGAAAGTTTCAGTGGGCTCTTCCACTGAAGAAAATTGATTTAAAATCAGAGTGACATTAGTTCTCAATGCATTCATTAGAGAGCCTGCAGAGTGAGTGTATCTTCTGCTCAGTTAAATCATTTCCCTACATTCTGTGTTACCACTTCTGTATGCAGATATACCACTGAACTAACTTGTTACAAAAGGGACTTTGTGACTGTAAAAAAAAAAAAAGCAACCAACAACACAAACCTAAAAAACAAACAAGAACTACGAATATTAAATTGTGAATACAGGAAAACTTCCGCACAATCATTTATAGTCAAACATTTGTTGACTACTTACTGCACATAAGGCAAGACTATGGACTCATTTGCAAAATGAGTTGGGTGCCAGGGAGAAACAAGACTAATCATGAGGCAGGAAGTTATGTTACGAATGCAGGAAGGTGCATTGCAAAGGGATTCTCTGAGCATTTTCTAGATGCCAGTTTCATTTCAGTTTCCTTCTTATTTTTTTTTTTTAATCTTTATTTAGGAGTCAACTTTTTGTTTCTCCCCTTCTGTTTTCTTCTTTGGGAAAGCAGAGATAAAACCCAACCCTGATGGGGGCAGGAGGGGCTCTGGGAGTGTTTGAGCAGCAGGACTGCAGGGGTGGAGTACTGGTGGGGGGCTGGGGAGGGGGAGTGGGGAGGGCGAGTGGAGGGAAGATGGAAGCCTGTCAGAGGGTGCAAAGTGCAGGAGAGAGAGGCCTACTGATATGGAGCACTTTGACCCTATCCCTAAAGAGTAGCAATTGCCCCTAGGCAAGTGTTTGCAAAGCTGTCTTTCCTTGGACTCTCTTGTGCCTCTTTATTTTATTTTAAAAATATGTATTTTATTGATTTTTTACAGAGAGGAGGGAGAGGGATAGAGAGAAACATCGATGAGAGAGAAACATCCATCAGCGGCCTCCTGCACACCCCCTACTGCGGATGTGCCTGCAACCTGCACACCCCCTACTGCGGATGTGCCTGCAACCAAGGTACATGCCCTTGACCGGAATCAAACCCGGGACCCTTCAGTTCGACGCTCCATCCACTGAGCCAAACCGGATAGGACTCTTGTGCCTCTTCAGAAAAATACAGGTAGTTTGATCCCAGGCTCTAAGATTGTGACTCGGTTGCTGGGTGAGGAGCCTGGGAATCTGTATTTTTACAAAGCTTTCGGGGCCATGCTCATGCACATCTAGGTTTGGGGATCTCTATAGTCATTGCACGCAGCTCAGCGGTGCCAGACCGACCACCCGGCGGCACGTCAGAGCCATCTGGGGACTGTTCATAAAGCGGATGCCTGGGACCTATCCCTCAAGATTCTGTCCTTGATCTTCTGAGGGCCGAGGACAGGGCTTTTCCCCAGGCTCTCTGGGTAATTGCAATGAGCAGCCAAGTTGAGAACCACTGATTTAAATGCATTCAATCCATCCCTGGCTTGTGTTGCTCAATGGTTAGAGCGTCATCCCAGGAACCCAAGGGTCACAGATTCGATTCCTGGTCAGGGGCAGGAACCTAGGTTGCGGGTTCACTCCCCAACTCCTGTCACGCATGGGGGAGGCAACCATTCAATGTGTCACCTCTCTCTCTCTCTTTCTCTCTCTCTCTCTCCCTCTCTCTTTCCCTCTTTCTCCCTCCCTCCCTCCCTCCCTCTCTTCCACTGTCTCTGAAAAGCAATGGAAAAAATATCCTCAGGTGAGGGTTGAAAACAATGCATTGGCAACATTTGCATCACTTAAAAAAAATAAAGGCATTCAATCCTGATGAATCATTGCTCTTGCTATCAAAGCTCCAAATGAAGAAATGGTGGCAGTTTGAGTAATTGAACTGGATAATTCAAGAGAACAGAGAGAGCAGAAGAAAGGCCTCGGAGTGGGCGGGTGCAGAGGGAGTAGGCGCATCATTATCGGTACAGCACTACTACTAAGAGCACTTTCTCTCAGAGACAGCTGCACCTTAGCATCGAAGGGGGCTGCAAACATAACCCCCTCAAAAGACGTGCTCCTTCTGACAGGTTCAGACAGTGACCAGCACCTTATGAAGCGGGTCCTTTGCTTCCAGAAGGTAAGCAGTCTCAACAGCCTTCGGAGGCCAGCAGAAGCATGGCAAGGGCACGCTCTGGTGATTTGGTCACTGAAAGGCCTGGACACCTGTGCAGAGAAGTGGCCTTCACACAGATGACAGACAAACTCAGCTGAGTTTCCGTAGACTCTGTGCTTGGAACTATGCTCCGCGTTGCAGTAAATTTATAAATAGCACAGCAGATGGCAGTCCAACATAAAAAAAGTGAGATGATCTGTGACCCTCTCCAAGGTGGCAGCTCGGCTAGAGACAGCAAAGTCTGGGAACTGTACAGAGTGCAGAGCACTGTCCCATAGAACTTTCTGGAAGGATGGAACTGTTCTGTTATCTGAGCTGCTTGGTACAATAGCCATGAGCCTCGTGAGCTCTTCAGCACGTGAGATATGGGTAGTGAGATTGAGAACTGACATTTTCATTTTATTTGATTTCAATTAAGTACAGTTTAAATTTAAATATATTTTATTGATTTTTTTTTTTTTTTTACAGAGAGGAAGGGCGTGGGATAGAAAGTCAGAAACATCAATGAGAGAGAAACATTGATCAGCTGCCTCTTGCACACCCCCTACTGGGCATGAGCCCGTAGCCAAGGTACATGCCCATGACCGGAATCGAACCCGGGACCTTTCAGTCCGAAGGCTGATGCTCTACCACTGAGCCACACCGGTTTCGGTAAGTACAATTTAAATTTAAGTAGCAACATGAGACAAGTGGCTTCCATATTGGACAGTACAGTTCCAGAGGATGAATCTGGCCTCGGCCACTTACTACTTACTGCACCCTTACCCTGGGGGCAAATTTCTAAGTCTCTTCAGGCCTCGGTTCCCTCACCTGTATTTCTTACTTGCTGATATCTAACTCCTCTTAGGGAGAGAACTCTCTTTGTTTGGGAAAAATGCCTTGATGCATAATTTGACTATGAAAATATAGGCCTCAGAGAAGGGTCTGGAAAGGAAATGCAGAATACAGGAAGGGCCAGGCATTTTCTGTAAGAACATGGGAGAAACTAGTTATTAATTGTTGTCCCTAATGAGACTCGAAAGAGGCAGTAAGAGAGGTTGGGCCTACATGGAATGTTGGCATGGCCAAATGGACTCTAGGTACAGGGAGGGCTAATATTACTTCCAAGTTATTTCTGTTACTGTGTTATAGACCTTCTGTGTATTTCCAGATCATTGATAAAAGCTGCTCCAAGCACAACTGGTTTGGTGGGATTTGTGTGTGTTTATGTGGATGCGTGTGAGAGTGATTGTATGTGAATTAAATAAGGGAGTGGCTCAATGTTTAGAGTAGAACTGAATGGAAAAAGTAGATGTGATGACCAGACAATTACTAAGCTAAACACATTTAGTAAAAGCAGGAGCTCAGAGGCAGGGGAAAACATGAGAAGGTAAGCACCTAAAAAGACTAGGAATCATGAGACTAGCATTGATTTTTCATTAAGTAGAAGTTAACACCAAGAAGTTAACCCATTGGAATTAAAAATGGCAGCCAAAGTCTGTATATTCCTGGGTCCCCCGAGATATGTGATCAGTACCGGGACCCCGCCAGCAGGCGAGGGGACCCCAAGGCAGGTACTGGACGTGGAGACCACAGGGGGGCATACACTACAAAGGAGACAGAACTGAACCTCACATCACCCTGTTTGGCCCCGGAGGATGGCTGGTTAGCCAGAGATGGGTAAGATTCCTCAGGGAAGGAACAACCTAAGACAGGCACAGTCGCAGAGGGGCCAACAGGAGAGAACTAAAAGGTCAACAGAGGTGGGGCACAGACCCTCATCCACAAACCTTGCAGGGGTTTGAATTCTCACCCCTCCTGAGGGAGGTCTCCTACCCCCACAGCTGCTTCGCCTCCCACACACAACTCATATGGGGACCCAGGTGGCAGACAGAGACTTGGCCAGCAATAGCTGCTCTATATCTAAATTCAGTCTATTAGCAGGAATGCTCAGGACCTACTCAAAATTGCAAATATTCCTTTCCACTAGTATTTACAGGGTAAACTAAGATTTCTGCTTGAGTATTAAAATTGACAGGAAAATAGTAATCAAGTTTTCAGATTAATTTAAATTGGCCAAGTGAAATATGTGAATACTCAAGAAAATTATAGTATACTGGACAAAAAGCTTTTCCTAAAACATTAACTAAAAAATCTATTAGTAGTTCATCTCACTGTGAAATTGCCTAACATCCAAAGAACCTAAAGCAGTCATATTTGTGTGCAAAAATTAAAATTTAAAATTACCAAGACTGCAATATAAAATTTCCAAAAGTCCCCATTAATCAAAAAAGGGGAGGGGACAGCGGGGTAATATCATGTAAGGGGAAAAAAAATATCGAGTAAGTAAAATACACCTAGAAAATTCTTACTCCAGTAAAGTAAATTCCATTTGTAAAAACAATTGCAGGACACCCATGAAAAAACACACATGGTGTCAAAATAAGCCAAAGGAAAATCATTTAGGCAAAAATTAAAAAGAATCCCAAGTCTATTTTGCATAGAGGATCCCTTTGTTAACTTTTGGTCGAGAATGTGTTTGTGTGTTTTCAGAGAACTACTCCAAGACCATGTGGGTTCCTGCGACTGTGAGGAACTGACGGATCTGTTCCAGTCACGAGGATGGTCCAGAGATGGGGGACACTGACGACACCTTGCCATGCTAGCAGTCGGCAGCTGTGCATGTCGGCAGGCAGCCCAGGACCAAACCAGAGAGGATGGATATTGCATTGTCATGATGTGTCCACCATCTGGATACCATTGCTGACTTATAAACGTAAAGAATTATTTGACACTGAAAAAAAAGTGTGTATATTGGGTTAAATCTAAAAAGAAAAACATTAATTGAGCTCTCAGCTGTTAAAGTGTGTATACATTTTTTGGGACACCCTGTACATCTCAAAAGGAAGGGTAATTCTGGCCAATATTAATATTATATGTAAATTGGGGATAATAATACTTACTTGAAGGGTTGTGGTGAAGATAAAATGAGATAATGTCTGTAAAATGCTTAGTTCTGTGCATCGCACATACACAAGTGCTTAAATGATAGTTAAGCATCATTTAATAAATATAATGCATTTGTTTTAGAGAGAAAATTGAGTGGAAAAAAGTGAAGCTTCTGAGTCATAGCAAGCATTTCTTAAATGCCATACTCCTTTCTTTTTAGGAAGGGACTGTCAGACCTTTACTTGATAGCTATAGCACTTTACATTGTAGATCCACACAGAACTTCCTGGGAACCTATGAGGTCTTTCCCTCTGCTCCTTCTCAGTTAAATACGGCTCACCAATGCAAACCATTTCATGGCAGTGCAGCACTTCTATTGAGCTGCTGTCTAATGTCCAGGTTTATCTACCATCTTTATCCACACCTGTCTCAGATTTCTCTCTCTCTCTTATACCTCATGGGGGATTATTGCATTGATGAGCCCAGCTTTCACCTCATTTTCCTGAGATGAGAGTCTTGTTTACCCAACAAGTTGTCCTTGCCTTTCCTCTAGTGGCCTTCATTTCCAATCCTTTTTTATTACTCCCGCTTTTCAAATGTCACTAATTGCCTATTTGGAACATTCATTCTTGGGGTGAGATATGTTATTTGTAGCCTTTTCATCTCTGTGATTTATTTCAGCCTGCTTCTTGTACATAAAAATCAAACCTCTTCCTCAGAGCAGGCTGGGGAAAATTCTGAGAATTACAGGGTTGTCGAAATGCCTGAAAGATTCAGACAGTGCAGGTTACACTAGAGGTCACCAGACAGATGTCTGCTTTTCCTCACAGATGATGTGATAACTTTAAATTTGATGATTCCAATGAAAAGTGTTTTATCCATCCCTAAACAAAGCAAAATAACTGTCTCACCTGCAATTCAGCTGCCTTACCTCTGGGTGGTGGACAATCACCAGCATTTGTGGCCGTAAGAAAATGTTTGCTTGAAACAAAGGTAAACCTGCCTTTTGCCTTTAGAAACATGTTTCTTATTAAAACAGCTCTGTGTAAGTATCATGGGCATAATTTATCGAATATATTACTTAATTTATTGCTGGTAGCCATTCTGGCAGCTATGAGGTGGTACCTCATTGTTGTTTGAATTTGCATCTCTCTAATAATTAATGACATTGAGCATTTTTTTCATGTTTCTCATAGCCATTTGTATGTCCCCTTTGGAGAACTGTCTATTCAGGTCCTCTGCCAATTTTTTTAATTGGGTTGTTTGTCTTCCTTTTGTTGAGTTGTATGAGTGCTTCATATATTGTGGAAGTTAATCCCTTATCAGAGGTATCACTGGCAAATACGTTCTCCCATGCAGTGGGTTCCCTTTTCATTTTTTAAAAAATTGATTTCAGAGAGAGGAAGGAAGAGGGAGAGAGAGATGGAAACATCAATGATGAGAAAGAATAATCAGTTGGTTGCCTCCTTGCACGCTCCCTACTGGGGACAGAGCCCGCAATCCAGGCATGTGCCCTGACTGGGGATCAAACCGTGACCTTCTGATTCACGGGTCAACACTCAAACACTGAATCACATCAATTGGGCATAGGTTCCCTTTTAATTTTGATGCTGGTTTATTTTGCTGTTTGATGTAGTCCCACAAGTATCACATGATCTCACTAGTATGTATAATCTAATGAACAAAACAATAGGACAAACAATATAGATCCAGAGACATTTAAGCGTGCAACAGACTGACTTATTTCAGAGGGAAGGGAGGTGGGAGATAGGATGGGAAGAGATTAACCAAAGAACTTATATGGAAACTTCTGGCGAACATGGAAATGTACTTCTTGATTTGATTGGAGGTTGCATGGGTATACACATTCATCATAATTTACCTAGTTATACATAAGATATAAACTAGAATGTTAACCATGTTGAATTGATTGATTTTAGTTTCTTGCTCTATGTTTTGCAGGTTTTACTCAATGAACACATTTTTTTCTTGAGTAACTAGAATTGATTTTTTTAAAAAAATTTTATTGTTTGAGCTTGTAAACTATTTTTATAATTTGCCAATTTACAAATATACATCTACACAAGATCACCTTTTCCCTGGATGTACTTAATGCTATAACATTTGCATTAGCATGTTGTCTATAGGCAATTTCAAAGTTCTAATGAATCACAGATTTGTATTACTGGAAGGTAAGTTGAAAATTCAGCTGGTCCAAAAGATTTATGTCCAGGGCACTGAGGAGAGGTGGTTATTAATTTTCTTCTGGTATATCTCTAGGTATAGAGCCTCCACCACTTCCTTTAGCCAGCCTCTTTCAATACTCTATCATCTTGATGGATGATTTCTTAGAAGATCCTTTTGAGGCAGGTAAAAGCCAGATAGTATACTATTATATTGAGGGCAAAGCTAGGTTATTGACTTCTAGAATATTCTTCCATCCACCTGATACTATTGCTCCATAATTGATATTTCTAGAGTTTGATTTTTCCTATTATCTTTGATGCAATTAAAGAGCTGTTTATATGTATGAAACTTGTTTTTCTTTAGGGATACTTTCTTTTATTACTAGGAAGTTTTACTCATGGGAGCACTTCAGCTCCACAATGCTATTTGCCTTTAGTTCAGAATAGAGGCATTGTACCCATCCATGACTTCTTCTATTTAGTAGACTATAATTTATGTATTGAGAGAGAAAATACTTGTTAAGAAACTACCAAATCAGGACACTTTTGAGAGGGACAACAGAACTATTATTAATTTAACTAGCATAACAGACATAAACAGGACTACCTCAGGCTATTTAGACTAGAACAGTGGTCAGCAAACTGCAGCTCATAAGCCACATGCTGCTCTCTGGCCCCTTGAGTGTGGCTCTTCCACAAAATACCATGGCCTGGGAGAGTCTATTTTGAAGAAGTGGCGTTAGAAGAAGTTTAATTTGAAAAAAATGTGGCTCTCAAAAGAAATTTCAGTTGTTGTACTGTCGATATTTGGCTCTGTTGGCTAATGAGTTTGCCCACCACTGGACTAGAACAAGTTCATCCAAGCTGCTTTTAGCCAACCTGAGTGTGTTGACTGCAGTTGCATGTGTGTTTATGCACTGGAGTGGAGTGAAGGAACGGTGTCTAAAAAGAGGGAGATTCCAGTTAAGGCAGATTTTGTCTGTGAGTTTAAGTAAAGAAGAAAATTAGTCTATGTTTTTGTTGAAGTCCACAGATCTCATATATATTGTTACAAATATAGATTGCATCACTTTTTGTGGTTCATGATGCTCTGAATATTGATGGAGCATCAGGGTGGAAGGCTCATTTATTTTGGGGGAAGTCTGTCCTCTCTTTACTGATTTTTTCTGCATGAAATTCTGCATCTACTTATGAGAGACAATATGCTTGCCTATTCATGAGAAAACTTCCCTTTGATTCAGCTTTTGCCCTGCTCAGCGCTTGCCTGCATTACTGTTTTGCTTTACAATAATCAAAATTGATAGCTATCGACCAACTCTGACACCATTCTGATTTTGAGTATTTTCACACACAAACCGCTCCTTGATTATGTTTATAATTGTCACAGTGGCTGCAGAATCACTTTTATTTTTATTTAAAATACATTTTATTGATTTTTTTACAGAGTGGGAGGGAGAGGAATAGAGAGTTAGAAACATCGATGGGAGAGAAACATCAATCAGCTGCCTCCTGCACACTCCCTACTGGGGATGTGCCCGCAACCAAATTGAACATGCCCTTGACCGGAATCGAACCTGGGACCCCTGAGTCCACAGGCCAATGCTCTATCCACTGAGCCAAATCAGTTAGGGCTGCAGAATCATTTTTAGACTTAATTGGTTGCTCCTAACTTTTAAGTAGTTTTTTGTGTGCAAAACAACTGCTAAATGTAGTGTGATGAGAATATCGTTCATCAGGTTGAAAACACAGTCACATTCCTGGGTTTACATTGACAAGGAGGGAGTTTGTTAATGAGAAATATGTAGACTATAAAGTAGACTCTCACTGTTCAGTCATGTCTGGGAACAAATAAGGGCAATGTAAGGGTTATGGCATTCACTTAATTTAACCACTTGTTAGTTTTATTCTATGTAATTTGATCAAAAACCCATGAAACCAAACCATTTATAATAAAGGTAACACAATTCTTCCTCTTTTATTTTGATGAATATTAATTACTGCAGGCAGGAGCTATGGAGTAATTCAATTACTGGCTATAACAATGTTGTCATTTAATTAATAATGCATGCCTCATATCTCAGTGTGAAGGCTTTGGAGAGTGATTACAACAGAAAAATGTAACTCAGATACATGTGTATAATCCAGATGCTTTTCCCCCCTACATACCCAAGCAAATATGTATTAACTCTTCCCTTCTTTTTTTATATCCATACTAGAGGCCCAGGCTGATTGCGGCTGTCTGGCCCAGTCCCAATACCCAATCCGGGCCTGTAGGGGGAGGTAGGGAAGGGATCACAGCAGGTTGGCTGTAGGAGCGCACTGACCACCAGGGGGAAGCTCCTGCATTGAGCGTCTGCCCCTGGTGCTCAGTGTGCATCATAGCTACAGTTTGGTCGGTCGTCCTCTCATAACAGCTGCGTAAGCTTTTATATATATAGATTGTACATACTGGAATCTCCCTAGCTCTTTTTACACTTGGTGATAATGCTTTATTTTATCAGGGACTATTAATAAGGTCTTTCAGACTCAAATTTAATTCAGTGTCATAGCAGGAGTTGTTCAAAGTAGAGAAAATGGGTAGGTAGACACATGGTGAGAGGAGACTTTTGGCTCTATGTACTTTTGCAACTTTGATTTTTTTAATTGAATTTATTGGTTAATAAAATTATATAGGTTTCAGGTGTACAATTCTATAATACACCTTCTTTGCTCTGAATTGCATGATCACCACCCAAGGTCAAGTCAACTTTTGTCACCATTTATTCTGCCTTTACCCTGTTCTACTTTCTTCCATATACTGTTGTATCTATGAGGTTTTCTTCTTGTATAATTCCTTCATCTTTTTCACACCCCACAACCCCACTCCTCTCTGACAGTTGTCATTCTGTTCTCTATCTATGAGTCTGTTTATATTTGCTTGTTAGTTTATTTTGTTCATTAGATTCTACATATAAATGAAATCATATGGTATTTGTCTTTCTCTGACTGGCTTCTTTCACTTAGCATACTAATCTGCAGGTCCACATATGCTGATGCAAAAGGTAAGACTTCCTTCTTTTTTTACCACTGAGTAGTATTCCATTGTGTAAATGTACCACAACATTTTTATCCACTCCTCTACTGATGGGCACCAGGGCTGCTTCCAAATTTTGGCTATTGCAAATAATGCTTCAATGAACATAGGGTACATACATTCTTTCAAATTAGTGTTTTGGGTTTCTTTGGATAAATTCCCAGGAGTGAAATTGCTGGATCATATGGCAGTTTCCATTAATTTTTTTTTTGAGGAATCTCAATGATTGCATCAATTTGCATTCCCACTAATAGGGCACGAGGGTTCCCTTTTTCCCACATTCTTGCCAATACTTTGTTGATTTATTTATTATTTTTAAAAGTATATACTTTATTGATTTCAGAGAGAAAGGGAGAGGAAGAGAGAGAAACATCAATGATGAGAGAGAATCATGTATTGGATGCCTCCTGCAAGCTCCATATCGAGGATAGAGCTTGCAACCCGGACATGTGCCCTGACTGGGAATTCAACCACGACGTCCTGGTTCATAGTTCAACATTCAACCACTGAGCCACGCTGGCCCAACTCTGCCCATTTTTAACCAGATTGTTTTCTTAATGTTGAGCTGTATAAGTTCTTTATGTATTATCAGGTGTATCACTGGAGATTGTGTTTTCCCATTTAGCGGGCTGTTTTCATTTTGTTGATGGCTTCTTGTACTGTGCAAAAAACTTTTTAGTTTGATGTAGTGCTATTTGTTTAAATTTTCTTTTTCCCCATTTGCCCAAGCAGGTATATTAGAAAAAATATTTTCTATGAGAAACATCCAAGATTTTATTGCTTATGTTTTCTTCTAGGATTTTTATGGTTTCAAGTCTTACATTTAAGTATTTAATCAATTTTGAGTTTATTCTTGTGTATGGTATAAGAAGGTGGTATAACTTTATTTTTTTGCATGATCTGTCCAATTTTCCCCATAGCGTTTATTGAATAGACTATCTTTAGCCCATTGTATATTCTTGCCTCCTTTGTTGAATATTAATTGACCCTAGGCATTGATTTATTTCTGGGCTCTCTATTCTGTTCCATTGATCCATATGTCTGTTTTTTATGCCAATACCATCTGCTTTGATTACTATGTCTTTGTAATGTAGTTTTATATCAGTAGCATGATTCTTCTAACTTTGTCATTTTTTTTCTCAAGATAGCTGTGGCTATTCAGGATATTTTGTGGTTCCATACAAATTTTTGAAATATTTGTTTTATTCTGTGAAATATGCCATTGGTATCTTGATAGGAATTGTGTTGAATCTATAGATTGCTTTGGGTAGTATGGAAATTTTAATGATGCTAATTCTTCCTATCCATGAACACAGTATATGCTTCCACTTATTATTTTTTTTTCAATGTCTTATAATTTTCCTAGTATATGTGTTTTACATTCCTGGTTAAACTTATTTCCAGGTATATTTTGATGCAATTGTAAATGGGATTATTTTCTTAGTTTCCCTTTCTAATAGTTCACTATCCTATATAATAAAACTCTAATATGCAAATCGACTGAACGAAGGAATGACCAGTTTCTATGATATGCACTGACCACCAGGGGGCAGATGCTCAATGCAGGAGCTACCCCCTGGTGGTCAGTGTACTCCTACAGGGGGAGTGTCGCTTAGCCATAAGCTGGGCTGGCGAGTACAGCGGAGGTGGCCGTAACCTCTCCCGCCTCCACTACGGTGCTAAGGACCACTCGGGGGATGTCTGACTGCTGGCTTAGGTCTGTTCCCTGGACTGCAAGAGGGTGCAGGCCAGGCTGATGGATGCCCACCCTCCCCAGTGCACAAAGGTTGTGCACTGGGCCTCTAGTTGGTATATAAAAATGCTACTGATTTCTGAATATTTACTTTGTATTGTGATACTTTACTGAGTTCATTTATCAGTTCTAGCAGTTTTTTTGGTGAAATCTTTAAGATTCTCTATATACAGTATCATGTCACCTACAAATAATGACAGTTTTACTTCTTCCTTTCCAGTTTGGATGACTTTTGTTTCTTCTTCTTGTCTGATTGCTGAGGCAAAGACTTCCAGTACTATATTGAAAAAGAGTGGTGAAAGTAGATATCCCTATCTTATTTCTGATCATAAGGGAAATAGTTTTAGTTTTTGCCCATTGAGTATGATGTTAGCTGTGGGTTTGTCATAGATGACCTTTATTATGTTGAGATATGTTCCCTGTATTCCACTTTGCTGAGAGTTTTGATCATGAATGGGTGCTGGATTTTATCAAATGCTTTTTCTGCATCTATTGAAATTATCATGTGATTTTTTCACCCTTCATTTTATTTATGTGGGGTATCACATTTATTGGTTTTCATATTTATTACCAACCTTGAATCCCCAAAATCAATCCCACTTGATCATGGTATATGCTCCTTTTAATGTATTGCCAAAATATTTTATTAGGGATTTTACCATTGATGTTCATCAGTGATATTGGTCTGTAGTTTTCTTCTTTTGTTGGGTCTTTATCTGGCTTTGGAATTAGGATAATACTGGCCTCATAAATGAGCGTGGGAGTCTTACCTCCTCTTGAATTTTTTGGAATAGTTTGAGAAGGATAGAGGTTATTTCTTCTTTTAATGTTCTGTAAAATTCACCTGTGAGGCCATCAGGTCCAGGACTTTTGTTTGTTGGGAGTTTTTAAAAAAATTTTTATTATTGCTTCAATTTCATTAGTTATAATAGGTCTATACAGATTTTCTGACACGTTTTTGGAAGATTTTATGTTTCTAGGAATTTGCCCATTTCATCTGGATTGTCCAATTTGTTGGCATATAATTTTTCATAATATTCTTTTACAATCCTTTGTATTTCTGTGATGTCAGTTGTTACTTCGCCTCTTTCATTTCTGATTTTATTTATTTGGGTTCTTTCTCTTTGTTTCTTGATAAGTCTGGTTAAAGTATTGAAAATCTTGTTTTTTGCAAAGAACCAGCTCTTGGTTTTGTTGATATTTTATGTATTTTTTATTCTCTATTTTATTTGGGCTCTAATCTTCTTTCCTTCTATTCACTTTGGACTTCGTTTGTTTTTCTTTTTTTAAAAAAAATATTTTATTGATTTTTCACAGAGAGGAAGAGAGAGGGATAGAAAGTCAGAAACATCGATGAGAGAGAAACATTGATCAGCTGCCTCTTGCACACCCCCTGCTGGGGATGTGCCCGCAGCCACGGTACATGCCCTTGACCGGAATCGAACCTGGGACCTTTCAGTCCGCAGGCCGACTGCTCTATCTACTGAGCCAAACCGGCTTTGGCTGTTTGTTGTTCTTTTTCTAGTACCTTTAAGTAAAGTTTAGATTGTTTATTTGATATTTTTCTTATTTCTTGAGGTAGGCCTGTGATACTATCAATTTTCCTTAGGACTACTTTTGCTGTGTGCTGTAGGTTTTGGGTTGTCAAGTTCTCATTTTCATTTGCTGCAAGGTATCTTTTGATTTCTTCACTGATCTCATTGTTAACATGTTATTTAGTTTCCATGTCTTTGTGTGTTTTTAGTTTTTTTCTTGTGTTGATTTCTAGTTTCATAGCATTATGGCCAGAGAAGCTTGATATTTCAGTATTCTTAAATGTATTGGGACTCGTTTTGTGTCCTAACATGCAGTCTATCCTAGAAAATGTTCCATTGATACTTGAGAAGAATGCATATTTTGGTGCTTGGGGGTGAAATGCTCTGAAGATATCAATTAAATTCATCTGATCTAATGTATTATTTATGGCTGCTATTTCCTTGTTGATTTTTCTGTCTGGAAGATCTATCCAGTGATGTCAATGAGGTATATTACTACCATGACTGTATTACTGTCAAAATCTCCCTTTATGTCTACCAATACCTGCTTTATATCTTTAGGTGCTCCTCTGCTGGGTCCATAAATATTTACAAGGGTTATATCCTCTTGTTGGGTTGCTTCCTTTATTATTATATAGTGTCCTTCTTTGTATGTTACTATAGACTTTCTTTTAAAGTCCATTTTATCTGAGTATTGATACCTCGGCTTTTTTTCCCCGTTTGCATTTAATATCCTTTTCCACCACTTTACTTTTAGTCTGTTTGTATCTTTTGTTCTAAGATTAGTCTTTTATAGACAGCATAGATTTCGGTCTTGTTTTCTTATCTATTCAGCTACTCACTGTCTTTTGATTCAAACATTTAGGCCATTTGCATTTAAAGTGATTATTGATAGGTACATATTTATTTGCCATTTTATTCTTTATGCTACCATTGTTGTTTCCCCCTCCTCCTTCTTCTCCTCCTTCTCCTCCTCCTCCTCCTCCTCCTCCTCCTCCTCCTCCTCCTCCTCCTCCTCCTCCTCTTTCTCTTCCTTCTTCAAGATCCTGTTACATTTCTTATATTACTGGTTTGGTAGTAATGAACTCCTTTAGCTTTTCTTGTCTGGAAAAAACTCCTCCTCCTTCAATTTTAAATAACAGCCTTACTTGGATGTATATAGTCTTGGCCACATGTCCTTGCTTTTCATCACTTTGAAAATTTCATGCTAATTCCTTCTGGCCTGAAATGTTTCTGTTGAGAAATAAGCTGACAGTCTTATGGGAGCTCCCTTATAGTAACTATTTCTCTTGCTGCTTTTAAGATTTTCTTTATCTTTAACCTTCGTCATTTTAATTATGATGTGTCAGCCTCTTTGGATTCATCTTGTTTGGGACTTGTAATTTTTAATTTTAAACGTGAAAATTTAATATGTATTCAAAAATTAAGTTAAAATACCTACATAATATCTACACTGATGTAAGAAACTTTTTTTGTTTGCATTGAACTATGTACTGAATCCCTTGTACTAGTAACTCTTCTCTTTAAGAATGCAACTGCCAGATTTAGGACACATCATTTACCTTAGAAACACATGGAAATTAGTTGGAGTTATGACACTCTTTATTTATATTATATTTAGATACCCAGTTGATTGAATAGGGTTTTCAATTGTCTTGACTCTGTATCATGAAGTTTCTAAGAAATTATATGTTCTAATTTCCCTAAAAATATTGCCTTATTAAATCAGTAATTAAGAAAAACTTTTGTAAGTTGTCATCATTTAGACAAAATGCACCTATGACTGATTTTTAAATATGTTTTGTTCAGCATTTTTACCTTCATGTGGGCACAGTGGTAACTTTTGGTGTGGACAGGAAAAAGTCAGACTTTCATTTCATTTCATTTTATTTTTTTATTTTATTTTTTAAGGTTCAAATCTTTTTTTTATTGTTCAGTTTATTAATTACATTGTTTCCCCTTTTTTATCCCCCTATATCTTCCCTCCACCCTGTACCTATCCCACCCTCCGCCCTCACCTCCCCCTCCCCAATGTCCTCTCCCATTGTTGCAAGATTTTTGTCCAATCTCTTGCTGTACTTCCAACAACACTTTTCTCCCCAAGAATTGTTAGTCCATTCCCTCTCTATGTCCATGTTTCTGTTATAGTCACCAGTTTATCTTGTTCATCAGCCTATCAGTTCACTTGATTTTTATGTTCATTTGTTGTTAGATGTGTATTTGTTGTTCATAATTTATATTTTTACCTTTTTCTTCTTCCTCTTCTTAAAGAATATCTTTCAGCATTTCATATAATACTGGTTTGGTGGTGATGAACTCCTTTAGCTTTTTCTTATCTGCGAAGCACTTTATCTGATCCTCAATTCTGAATGATAGCTTTGCTGGATAGAGTAATCTTGGTTGTAGATTCTTGCTCTTCATTATTTTGAATATTTCTTGCCACTCGCGTCTGGCCTGCATCATTTCTGTTGAGAAATCCGCTGACAATCGTATGGGTGCTCCCCTGTAGGTAACCAACTGTTTTTCTCTTGCTGCTTTTAATATTCTCTCTTTATCTTTTGCTCTTGGCATTTTAATTATGATATGTCTTGGTGTGGTCCTCTTTCGATTCCTATATTTTGGGGTTCTGTGTACTTCTTGGGCTTTTAAGTCAGTTTCTTTCACCAGGTGGGGAAAGTTTTCAGTCACTATTTCTTCAAGTAGGTTTTCATTAACTTGCTCTCTCTCTTTTTCTGGCACCCCAATAATTCGGATGTTGGCTTGCTTGAGGTTGTCCCAGAGGCCCCTTACGCTATCTTCAATTATCTGAATTCTTTTTGTTTCTTGCTTTTCCAGCTGAGTGGATTTTGGTTCTTTGTATTTCAAATCTTTGGCTTGGTTCTTGTGGCCCTCTGGACTGCTTTTAGGACTTTGTGTAATATTTTTTATTTCAGTCTGTGTATGCTTGATTTCTAGTTGGTCCTTTTTTTTATCTGTGAGGGTCTGGTTCGTATCCTCAGAGGTCTTGTTCATTTCCCTGAGGGTCTCATTCATTTCCTTGTAAGTATCATTCATCTCTTTGTAATTCTCATTCATTTGCTGGTTGGTCTTGTTTATTTCCTGGTAATTCTCATTAAGTTGATCGGCCTTTTGTAGGAGCCTCTTGAAAAACCTTATAACCGTGGTTTTGAACTCTATGTCTTGTCGTCTTTTCTCCTCCATTTCTTTCACACCTGATTTCTTTCCATGTCTCTGCATGGTGGCTGCTTTATGTGGTAGATATCCTCAAAGGGACAGTGGCTCAGTCTCCCCGGTTACCTGAGGTGGGTACTCTTACTGCAATCCTTTATGGGTTGTATTCAGTGTTTTTGAATTTAAACCCAGCTTTTTGTTGTTAGCCCTAGGAGGGTTTGACCTCCAGGCCAATTGGCTGTGAAGGGAGACTGTGTTCAGGTTGGATGGGCGGAGTCTCTGGGCTGTGTGGCAGCAGCAGCGGCAGCGGTGGCGGCAGCTGGGTCCTATGCGGCGCTCGCGCGCACGGGTCTCTGTTGGATGGGGATGGCTGCAGACACCTCCAAGAGAAAGCCGCTAGTCTCTTCCCCTTGCCAGACAACTCTGCCTTTCCCCAAATGTGCCTGCACACCAAAAGTCCAGCCCAGGGCTGTAAAATAGATGGTTTCCGGGACCCGGAGACAAGTTTCTAGGGGGCAAGTCGTGGGTTTGCACGACCCTTGGGACTAGGAGCCTCTGCCGCACCCCGCTTAAATCCGGCCGGTCCCTGCTCCAGCCCCAGCCCGCGTGCGCGCGACCAGGGCGGCTCCTAACCTCTTGCCGTCTGAAAGGCTGCGCTCCCGCCGGTCCTGAGTCTGTGTCCCACCTTTGCTCCTATTAGTGGAGTTTACATTCAGCCAGCTTTCTGGCGATTCTGGGTGCTTGTCTGTTCTGCTGTTATGTTGTAGTTCTTAAATCGTTGTGCGGGGCAGAACAATAGGTGTTTGCTTATGCCGCCATCTTGGTGTTCTCCAGATTTTCATTTTAAAAGAGAAAAATGACAAGATGGTGGTGACAGGAGTGAAGAGAAAAAGATATAATTCTACAATTCAAGCGGATACTCAGGAATCAAAGAAATTCTTGGATATTCCAATTGCCTACTTAAGAGAGAGGATTTTTTTTCCTGTTTGCTCCCTCTTGGATAACTGGTGTTACTCATCAGAATAAAATGTGGCTTTTAGAGAAAGAAAAGGGGGCCTATGCCTTTAGTGTATTTTTCCCAGTGGAGTTTCTTTCCCTTACTTCATTAGAGCAAAATAAATGATTTTATCCCTTGATGTCACATATAGTCATGTCTAAGTAGGACTTTATGTTTCTCTTAAGAATATTTTGTCTTAAAGGTAGAAAATGAAGTTTTTAAATTATAGGGAGTGCCATCTGACTGCCTGAATAACACTGAAAACAGTGCTTCGATGACTGGGCAAGTCTCTGTCTCGGGAGCCTTGCTAATTGAAGATTTATTCACATCACCCCCTAGTCTAAGCAGCCTGCTCTGCAAATGATGATTGCTCTTTTGCCTTTGTGCTTTCTCTTCCAAGCTAATCATCTGTTGCTTTGCTCCACACCAAGGAAGATACAGGAACTGCTTCCTGGGACTGTCAAAAACCAAACTTCAACCAACTAAATCTTAATGATCTTAATTGGCTTCATTGAATGATTTCATGAATCAGGTAGCATCTAACAAGTAGAATGGTGCCCCAAAGTGCTACAGAATGGAGAAAGCTTTTAAAGGCAAGATGAGGAAGTGATAAACAACAAAAAAAGATTAGTTCACCTCCCTTTGGGGGACAAAAACGTCTTTATAGGTGGGGTACCTCATATTCCTTTGAGGGATGGATTGGTGCTGACCATAAAATTCTAGGCATACCTTAAGATTATATTCCTGGGGGAAGATTGAAACTACAATTAGTTAGGTATTAAGCCCTTGTTCGATGGCATGGCCCAGCATAACTGACTCCATTTGGGGCCTGTGACTTTTTCTTTAACAAGATAAAGTTCCCAGCACCATGCCTGGTACCTGGCAGTCCTCAATAACTGATATTATTATATAAATGCAGTAAAAAGAAGGTTTGTCTGAACTCAGGTTTCCCAGAAGTGGACCCCGACAGGAGAATTTGAGAGCAAGTGAGTTTCCTGAGGAAGTGCTCCCCAGAGAAGCTGGGAGGGAATGAGCAGGATAAGGAAGTCATAGTGTCAGTCCCCTCCCTGGGAGCTCTGAAGGATGAATGAAGCCTTAGAGGATGTCTGACCTCAAGCTGAGGGGGCTAGGCTGCCTGCGGAGGAAGTGAACTCCCAGATACCTCTGCTCTCAGTACAGGATGGTGAAGTGGCTCCAAAGGCTCGGGGGCCTTGCTTTGAGGAAAATTATAGGTGCCAGCCTTCAGAAGCAAACCCCATAGAAGCCAGGCACAGGGCTCACAGAACGAGAGAGAGATATATGAGAGAGGGTAGGGCATCCACAGTGTCTGCTGTAAAGTGAAGGCAGGGCCAATTTCATGAGTGTGCGATCAGTGCACTTTATAGGGCCTGCCCTTGGGATTTCATGCTGTGCAGTCACCATCCTGAAATTCTTAGTAATTTTACCTTTGACTTTGGTTTATATAAGTGAAGTCCCATGGGACAATGGAGCACACACTGGATACTTGGTGCCATAGTTCATGTGTATCCATGCCTCCTACCATCTGCCATCTCCTTGGTGCCCAGGTCCCACTTACCCTTCCCCACCCCACCCTGAGCAGTGATTGTCACCTCACTCTGCTTGGCCAGTGACTGTTACAAGGACGTGGGAGGCTGGTTCCACTGTTTGTCTTCAGTGGGGGCTTGGGGATGGGTTTGAATGGGCTGGGGCTGAGGTGGGTGCTGGAGGTGAGAGGACAGCAGGTGACATTTAGGAGTGAGCATCACCACTTAGGATCTGGTGGGAGTGGTATGGGAGGAAGAAGGGCACACTCCCACCTTCAGTGATCCTGGTGCTGACTGTGTTCTAGCATGTCACTTGCATCCCGTGGGGGTCATTTCAGGTCCACTGTGGGCTGTGGTGGCGGTTCTGTGGGAGGGAGAGATCAACTTTCCTGGTCTTGGCCAAACCTATCACTTCTGCCCAGTGGTGCACTGCAGGGGGAAGGTGACAGCACAGCAAGGGTTCTTCACATATGTGTGTGACCAAACCAAGTTGCCAAGCCAGAGTTACCAGTGCCAGTGAGGGTTTACATTCACCTCAAGAGTACCCTGATGACACCCCAGGAATGCTCAATAGATTCTGGCATTGAATAGCAAATGAAAATACAGGTTGAGACAGAAACTGTGAACAAAGGAAAACTTTGTATATATTGATAACTTTAAAGCACTTTCCCCTGTTTTTCACATTTTTCTTTTGCACTAAGCCCTGCAAATTTGATAGGCAGGTAAGGCAATTTTTATTAGAGAGGTTACTGCAGCAGGTCACAGCAGGAGGAAACATTTGACTGTCCACATCAAGAAAAGTAATAATAAGATTTAAAATGAATTGCTATTTATTGAGCTCTTATATGTCATTCATTGTATAAATTGCCTTATTTATCTCTTTTAAGCTTAACAAAGAACCTGCAAAGCATAGACTACAAAACTAATTCATTGCCATTTAGCCCTAATTTACAGACATAGTAAGTAGAGACTCAAACCAGACTCTGTTTGTAGAACTCTTAACTTCTAAGTCATCACTCTCCAATAGAAATATAATATGAGCCACATGTGTAATTTTACATTTTCTAAAAGTCACATGAAAAATAAAAATAAATAGGTGAAATAAATTATTTTATTTTGTTTTTGTTAATCCTCACTGGAGGTTATTTTTCCATTGATCTATAGAGAGTGTAAGGGAGGGAGGGAAGATGAGAGAGAAAGATAGATAGATAGATAGATAGAGAGATAGATAGAGAGATTGATATGAGGGACACATCCATTCGTTGCTTCCTGCACATGCCTGGACCAAGGCCAGGGATCGACCCTGCAACCCATGTACATGCCCTTAACTGGGAATTGAACCCCAGATCCTTTGGTTTGAGGACTGACACTCTAACCATTGTGCACACTTGCCAGGGTGGTGAAATTAATTTTAATAATCTATTTTATTTAACCCAATATATGCAAGATAATCTCATTTCCAAATGCAATCAACATAAAAATTGTCAATGAGAACTTATACCTTTTTTTCAAACTAAATCCTCAAAATCCAGCACATATTTTATACTCAAAGCCCATTTCAATTAAGATGCTAAATTTTTATTAACCATACTTAGTTGACATTTAAATTTCATAAAAATTACAGTTGAAAAAGTAGATTCCAAGCATACTTAAAATTTTTCCAGTAACCAAATCATTTATTTTTATATTTAAATTAATTAAATTTAAATGAAAACTTCAGTACCTCAAGGGCTCTAGGCATATTTGAAATGTTCAGCAGCATATGTGGCCAGTCATCACCGAATTGGATAGCATAGTCCTAAGCTATATGGAGGCAGTTAGAGGCAGCCGGGAAAAGCTTTCTGGCAAGGGTCTTGAGAAAGGCCAAGAATAAAGGCAAGGGGAAGGGGTACCTGGATTTTTGGTGTTCAAACACTGAAATCCTCATGGTTTCACCACTCAGCCATCTTCAGTTTCTTTTCTTTGATTTGATCTTGACTATGCTCATAACTGCAGATGTACACTCTGGTCCCAGTTGCCATTAGATAAAGTCTGGACTCATAAGACACGTCTTTAGAAAGAAGAGGGTACAATATTAGACTCTGAACATTACTTTTGAATCAATTTGTTGTGAACCAGCACTTAAAACCATTCTACACGCAACATATTCACAATGATAATTGAAAAAAAATTGAATAAAAACAAAAAACTCATTCCACCAAAAGAAAACCAAATTTCAAAACCCCAACCAACCATCCAAGCAACCAACCACTTAAACAAAAGGCAAATTCAGAGATAATCTTATCTGCTGTTCTCATTTCTAAAGTTAGAGCCCTAATTTTCACCATAAACAAATATCAATTCCAGGTGGACTAAGATTTAATCAGGAAAAGTAAAACCTTCCTAGAAAAAGAGGTGAAGGGTTTTGGCACACAATTCCTGTGTGTGTGTGTGTGTGTGTGTGTGTGTGTGTGTGTGTGTGTGTGTTTCCACACCACCAAGCAAGTCTTTGACACCAACTGGGTATCCCTACACTTCAACTCAATTATGACACTATGCATCTGGAGATAGAGTCAGATTCCACAGGTTAAGGGATCAATCAGTCTCACAAGACTGTTCCCACTCCACTTTCAGATGCCAGCTTGTCAGAAGACTGACTGGCTATAGTCTAGAGATTCCATTGATCCCCTCCATGGTTTTGATTAATTGGGTAGGGCAGGTGACCAGACTCAGATGAACATTTTAAAAAATATGTTTTTATTGATTTCAGAGAGGAAGAGAGAGGGAGAGGTAGAAACAATGATGAGAGAGAATAATCCTTTGGCTGCCTCCGGTGCGCCCCCACTGGGGATCGAGCCCGCATCCCGGGCATGTGCTCTGACTGGGAATCAAATCCTGACCTCCTCCTGCTTTATAGGTCAATGGTCCACTACTAAGCCATGTTGGCTGGGCCAGATGAACATTTTACTTATTAGATTATAGGTTTATTATAGAAGTATATTACTCAGAAACAGTAGGATAGAAGAGTTATAGAGGGTGAGGTACGGGGAAAGGGTGTAGAGCATCCATGCTCTTTGCAGGAGTGCCACACTTCCCAAATCTTCATGAGTTCGGCAACCTTGAAGCTCTCCAAACCCTGTCCTATTAGGTTTTATGGAGACTTCATTACATAGGTCTGATTGATTAGATCATTGGCCATTGGTGATTGATTTAACCTTTTGTTTCTCTTCCCTTCCTGGAGGTGGTACTGAAAGTGCCAACCCTTTAAATACATGGTTGGTTCTCCTGGCAATTAGTCTATCCTTAGGTGTGGTCCAAAAGTAACCTTATTAACACAATGAAAGACACTTTGGTTTATCTTATCACTTAGGAAACTTCAAGGGTTTTAGGAGCTCCATTCCAGAAACAGGGAGGAAGACCAAATATACAGGGTGGGGCAAAAGTAAGTCTACATTTGTTCCTATGGAAAATAATACAACAATCATCATATCTAATAAAAGAGTAATATGCAAATTGACCATCACTCCAACACACAAGAGGGCTGCCCCCATGTGGACACCACAAAATGGCCAGCAGGGGAGGGCCGTTGGGAGGTTCCAGGCCTGCAAGGGAGGCCAATTGGGGACAATCAAGCCTGCAGAGGAGGGCAGTTAGGGGTGACCATGCCTTCAAGGGAGGGCAGTTGGGGGATACCCATGCCTGCATGGGAGGACAGTTAGGGGTGACCAGGCCTGCAGAGGAGGGCAGTTAAGGATGACCAGGCCAGCAGGGGAGGGCAGTTAAGGGTGACCAGGCCAGCAGGGGAGGGCAGTTAAGGGTGACCAGGCCTGCAAGGGAGGGTAGTTGGGGGCGATCAAGCCTGCAGGGGAGGGCAGTTAGGGGTGACCAGGCCGGCAGAGGAGGGAAGTTGGGGGCAAATAGGCTGGCAGGGGAGCAATTAGACATCAATTAGGCTGGCAGGATAGTGGTTAGGGGGTGATCAGCATGGCAGGAAGAAGTGATTAGGGGCATTCAGGGAGGCAGGCAGGCAAGCAGTTTGGAGTCAGCACACCTGGATTGTGAGAAGGATGTCCGACTGCCTGTTTAGGCCCAACCCTACCAGGATTGGGCCTAAACGGGCAGTCAGACATCCCTCGAGGGGTCCCAGATTGGAGAAGGTACAGGTTGGGCTGAGGGACACCCACCCCACCTCCATGCATTTTGTGCACTGGGCCTCAAGTTAATACATAATAATAAAAGAATAAACTCTGCTTTGTGTACTCAAAATATCACAACAGGAAAATATTTTCATAATCTTGACACAAAGTCCACCTTAAAGCATGGCACTGAAATAAGAAACATTAAATAAAAATATTGAGACATTTGACTTCATTAAACAAACATAAAAAATAACTTTATAGGTGGCCAAAAATATAATAAGTTAAAAGACTAAAATTAACCCATAGAAAAAGCTGTAACATATGTAAAAGAAAAATATAGAGGGGTTATTAGCTATAATATAACAGAGTCTTACTAATCAATAAAATGAACACCTCAATAGAAACATGGGCAAAACATGGACTTTAAGAATAAATTGTTTTAGAAGCAGTAAAAATGGCCAATACCTTTATGAATGGTGTTCAACTTTGTTAATAATGAATGCAAAGTAAAATAAGATGTAAAGCTTGACTTATTGGTTGGTAAAAACTAAAACAGATTGACAACAGTCAGGGTTGTGATGGTGTGATGAAAGAGGCCCTTTTATACACTAGTGGTGGAGATAGAAATTCATACAAAGTTGGGGGTGGACCATTCAGTGGCATTCATCATACTGACTAATAGGCATATCTTTTGCCAAGCAATTTCACTTCTAGAAATTTATCTTGTCAACACAATCAAGCAAGTGAATAAATATATTGAGAGTGTTATACCAACACTGTAAAATGGAAACAATTTAAATGCCCTAGGGGATTGGGTAACTAAATAATGGTATATTTGTGCAATGGCATATCATGCAGCCATTAATAAGGATTAAATAAGTATACAGACATGAAAATATTCTCATGATCTACTACATTTAAAAATTTGGTTTTAGAATTTTGACTATAGTGGGAATCCTCATTTTGTTTTAAAAAGGTATCTGAGCCGAAACCGGTTTGGCTCAGTGGATAGAGCGTCGGCTTGCAGACTGAAGAGTCCCAGGTTCGATTCCGGTCAAGGGCATGTACTTTGGGGGCAGGCATATCCCCAGTAGGGGGTGTGCAAGAGGCAGCTGATCGATGTTTCTCTCTCATCGATGTTTCTGACTTTCTATCCTTCTCCCTTCATCTCTGTAAAAAATCAATAAAATATATTAAAAAAATAAAATAAAAAGGTATCTGAAATATTTAGTCAATGGTGATTTCTTTCAGAGTGGAATTGGGAAAGGTACTATTACTTCTTTTTCAAAATACGTTTTTTAAATTTATTTTTAGAGAAAGAGGAAGAGAAAGGGAGAGAGAGAAACATTGGGAGAGAAACATGGATCACTGCCACCTGCATGCTCCCCACTGAGGATCGAGCCTGCACCCGGGGTATAACCTCTTTCTAGGCAAAGTAAGGCAGTGCTTCAGAGGCCGACTTCTGATGTCAGACTCTGGGCTTCCAATCTGGCTCTGGTGTTCACTAGCTTTCTGTTGTTAGGCCTGTTTCTTAATCTCTTTCAGCCTCTATTTCTTGACCTTTTAAATCTGGCGTAGACACAAAGCCCAGCTCACAGGATCGCTGTGAGTGTTCATATATGTACTGTTTGTTTCATTTCAGCATAGTGTCAGCATATGGCCAGCGCTTAATCCATTTTGGCTATCATGGCATTTTTCTATCTGCCTTGAACTTTACAACAAACATCTATCACTTTGACAGTCAAAGAACAATACATACATAAGGTAGCCCCCCAAATGTGGAAACAGGCACACCAATATTATAAAAGGCCAGTGGCCGTAACACTGTATATAATGCTGGAATGACTAAACAATCAGTCACCAGGAGGTGCTGGGTCCCGTGGTGGTGGCAGAACTCTGGGTCCCTTGGCGGTGGTGGGAGGGACTTTGGGTCTCATGCAATTTTGTGTGCTGGGCCTCCAGTATACATATAAAATGGCTTATTGATGTATCACATTAGAATAAAATAGCCATCTATTATTTCTGACTTGATGACCTCCCTGTATATTTACTTTTAAGTTATTTTTTAAATTAGGTGAAGTTCATATAGTATATTAACCATTTTAAAGTGAATAATTCAGTGGCAGTTAGTATATTCACAACGTTGTGCAATCACTACCTGTATCTAGTTCTGAAAAATTCTATCACTTCCAAAGGAAAGCCTATGCCTGTTAAGCAGTCACTCCCAGTCTCTTCTTTCCACATACCACCCTTTCCTCCTGTCTTTGGAGGTACTGATTCTGAATATTTTATACAAATTGAATCATACAATGTGTGACCTCTTGTGTCTGGCTGTTTTCACTCAGCATAATGTTTTAGAGGTTCACCCACATTGTAACATGTGTCAGAACTTCATTACTTTTTAGGCTAAATACTATTTCATTGTGAGGCTAGACTACACATTTGTTTATCTCTGCATCAGTTGATATCCTTTCGGCCTCTGTTAATTGTATTTCCATGAACATGTGTGTACAAGTGCTTGTTTGAATGCTTGTTTCAATTCTTTTGGATATACAGTGAATGGCCAGATTATTATGATATCTGAATGCATAATAATCTGGCCACTCAGTGTATATCCTATAGAATAAAAGACTAATATGCAAATTGTCCCCTCGACAAGGAGTTCGACCAGCAGGCAGGCCAGCCAACCGCTCATGTCCCCTCCCCTTAGCCAGGCTGGCTGGACCCCAGCCATGCACAAATTCATGCACTGGGCCTCTAAACACACACACACACACACACACACACACACACACACACACACACACACACTGGCCAGATTATTATGCGTTCAGAGATCATAATAATCTGACCACTCAGTGTATACCTAGTAGTGAAATTGCAGGGGCATAAGCTAATTTATGTTGAACTTTTTGAGGAACTGCCAGATGGTTTTCCACAGAAGTTGCACCAATTTACATTCCCATCAGTGATGCATACAGGTTCCAATTTCTCCACATTCTCTCCAACACTTGATATTTTTCATTAAAAAAAAATTATAGCCATCCTAGTGGGTGTGAAGTGGTATTTCATTGTGGTTTTGATTTGCATTTCCTTGATGACTAGTGCTATTGAGCATCTTTTCAGGAGCTTGTTGACTGCATATCATCTTTGGAAAAATATCTGTTTAAATCCTATGCCTGTTTTTTTCAGTTAGGTTGTCTTTTTGTTGTTGAATTGTGAGAGTTTATATGTTATGGTTGTATATTTACCTTTGAAAACAAAGAGTGATTCTCATCCTTTGAGGCTTCAACTCATCCTCCAAGAAGCCTGAAGTTTCCAGCTAGAATTTATTTCTTCACACTTAGAGACTATGCAACTAAGACCACATGTGGCCCATAAAGCTGAAAATATTTACTCTTTATCCATTTACAGAAAATGTATAAATTCCTTGAGGTCAGGGATGGTTTTTGACAGAGCCTTAAATGCTCAAAATGATGGTCATTGGTCACTAAAAAATCAAGGGTTTTGCATATAGTTCAAAGTAAAGCAATCTGTTTTGGAAAAAAATTCTTTCCAAAGTGACTATGACCAGAGTTCTGTAATTTACATATATGGAACACCTCATTTTTAGGTAAATCAGAATGAATGAAGTGTTCCTAAAATTTCATTTGCCAAATTTGTGGCGGAAATAATTTGAAAAACAATTTAGGCGATTCAAACCCTGAAGTCTGAAACTAAACCTGAAAACATTGCTATAATTTGCCTCTTGGAAACACAAGATTACTGGTACAAATATCACTCAACTAGGGTCCTGGTGCACAACATTCGTGCACTTGGGGTGGGTGGTCCCTCAGCCCAACCTGCCCCCTCTCACATACTAGGAGCCCTCAGGGGATGTCTACTGACCCCTTACCCTTGGTCGAAGCTTTAAGCCTAGGGCACCCAGCCATCACCCTGCAATGGGGCTGGATGGCTAGCTCTGCCCCTGCCACCTTGACCCTTCCCACCTGGCCCTGGCCTTAGCCCTGGTGGCAACTGCCCAGCCCTGGGGGCACCCCGCACTCAACAGCCACGAGCCATGTCCTAGGATGGCCTCCCATCCCGCATGCCGCGGCCCCACCCCACGCTGGCCTCCCACGCGCTGCGGCCCTGCCCCCACCTCGTGCCACTTGGCCCCGCCCCCCACTCTTGATTGGCTAGTAGCGTAGTGAAGGTACAGTAAAATTTGCATATTATTCTTTTATTAGATGGGATTTATGGTTCAGGAATTGAGCCACATGGCCTAAAGCCAGCAATTAGTTCACTACTAGCAAAATCCTATAAATGTGTCTGCTCTTACCTGAAATGGTTTCAACAAAAACAAACAATCTAACTGAAAAACAGGCATAGGATTTAAAGACATTTTTCCAAAGATAATGTACAGTCAACAAGCTCCTGAAAAGATGCTCAATATAATATAAAATATTCATCCATTTTTAATTTATTGATTAAGGTATTACATATGTGTCCTTATTTCCCCATTGCCCCCCCACCCATGATCGTGCCCTCACCCCCCTGGTGTCTGTGTCCATTGGTTATGTTTATATGCATGCACTCAAATCCTTTGGTTGATCTCTCCTCCTTACCCCCACCCTCCTCTGCCTTCCCTCTGAGGTTTGATGGTCTGAAATAATGCATCTATTTTGGAGATCCTGAAACTTGGACATTTCCACATTGCTATTTTCACCTTAGTCTAGGCTTCTGTTATGCATCAGAAATAGCACAATGAAAGAGGCACAATGCCCTTTTCTTAGCTGTTTTACCTCGATTTTTTTTTTTTTTTAGTCCCAGCTTGAGCATTTCTCTGGCCTCGAAAATCAGATTGATTTAGGAGCTGATTGCTGCCTAGTGGAGGAAAATTAAAAGTTGTGACTGCACTACCCTCTGGTCTTCTGTGTAAATGGCCGAGGTCTGTGTTTGATTCTAATTAAAAGCAGACAGAAATTACTGAGGTGAAACTAAAGAGAAAAAAAAAAGAGTCTGCTTTTACAATCGTGAGGTGTCTTTGCGGGGGCCTGCTCGATTGGGGAGTGGGGAAACAGATATGCTGGGGCATACTCAGCAAACTTTCTCTCTAAAAGGCCAGATAGTAAATCTTGTTAGCTTTGCAGGACACAGAGTTTCTGTTGCAACTATTCAATTCTGACATTGCATAGACAACAGGAAGAAGAAATAGCAATCACTTTATAGGCTGCAGGTTACACTTGGCCTGCGGGTAGGTGGTAGTTTGCCAATCCAGGTCTGTACCATCAATCTGAGGTTTGGCTGCTGGGTTTCTTCCTCCTGTTGGCACACTTTTGAGGACTCCTTTATTTACAATCCACCCAAGGAAGGTGACCATGTGGCGGGAACCAGCCATTACCTCAACAACAGAAAGGTGTTGACAAGGAACCCGAAAGGCTTAGTCAACCCTGAAGCTCTGAAAGGTCAGAGCTAACCACTCCCTATCTAATTGAGACAAGGGTGGCAAGGGCAGCTTCCCCACCAGATAATCGTGTAAATCCTTCCTGATAAAATAATCTGCTTATTTCCTTCCTGAAGGCAATGGGTGTATCCCAAAACCTAAATAAAAGGAATGGCAAGGCCAAAAGCAGGAGTAGTCCTTCCACTAGAGATGGGCTGCCACCTGCCCCCCCCCCCCTTTCCAAATTAATGCTTTCTGAGTCTGTGTTCGTTTGCATGCGGCCTTCTCCAGAACCCGAACCCTGAACTGGAACCCTGAACCACGTGGGACGTGAAAAGGATTCCAACAACCATGGAAGGCAGAGAGAGGTGCTTTTTATACATAGCATATTTTCTATGAAGATTCTGACAATGCATTTGGTCCTGGCAAGGCTAAAGTCATAGCTAATGTGGGATTAATGATGCATGTAGTTCTAGAGACATTTTTTACTGTAAATTTAACTGGAAGGAAGAATCCAGAATTGACTATTATCTATAGGCCTACAGTAAATGGGAAGAAAATTTTTCCCAAGATAGTGTGTGCCTGCCACTCTCACTCTCAGATAAAAATTTGTCTTGTTCTAGTCTCTTCATAAACTCAATGCCAGTCATCTCTGTGTGGATTTTGTGTAGATTGTTCAGATATATGCTGGGTTTTACTTTCCTAACATAAATACTCCCTAGATTCCCTTTAATTTCTTCTGAGAAGTAAAAACTTATAGCAATAAAGTGGAGTGGTCTTTTATCATACATTTGAACACTAACAGATGTTCAAATGTATGTTAAACTGAAAATACAGTAGTCCCCTCTTATTCACGAAAGATATGTTCCAAGATTCCTAGTGGATGCCTGAAACCATGAATAGCACCGAACTCTATATAGACGATGCTTTTTCCTATACATACATACCTTTGATAAAGTTTAATTTCTAAATTAGGCAATTTCATAGACAGAAGATTTGTTTTTACCGTAGATCTTAACCACCTCAGCATACTTTTTTCCCCCTCTTTTCTTATTACATCCAGAACGTTCACCTTTTTCATTGAAAGGAAGCACTTGACAGCTTCTCTGTAGCACGTCTCAATGGCCAGCATCACTACTCCCGGCCTTCGGGGCCACCATTAAGTAAAATATGGGTGACTTGAACACAAGTAGTGTGATACAGAGACAATTGAACTGATAACCAAATGACTACTAAGTGATGAATGGACAGAGTAGTAGATACAGTACGGAGACACTGGACAAAGGGATGAGTCACATTTCAGGCCAGACATATTGAGAAGGCACATCATTTTACCATGCTACTCAGAATAGCCGCAATTTGAAACTTATGAATGGTTCATTTCTGGAATTTTCCATTTAATATTTTGAGACTGTGGCTGCTCATAAGGTCACTGAAATCCTAGAAAGCAAAACCGCAGTTACAGAGGGACTATGGTATTGAGCTAGTGTAGAAAAGGATAGATAAATGGCCTTTGAAATGCCCCCTAAACTTACTCTCAATTAGATCCTATTTTTAGCCTTATTCAGATTCCAGTATTTATATTTTATTGATTTGTTTACAGAGCGGAAGGGAGAGGGATAGAAAGTCAGAAACATCGATGAGAGAGAAACATCGATCAGCTGCCTCTTGCACGCCCCCTACTGGGGATGTGCCCGCAGCCAAGGTACATGCCCTTGACCAGAATCGAACCTGGGACCTTTCAGTCCGCAGGCCGATGCTCTATCCACTGAGCCAAACCGGTTTCGGCAGATGCCAGTATTTATATAAGGGAAAAGAACATTCACAAATAATTGGGGAGAGGGATGGATTATGTAGTAAATGGCAGTGGAAAAATCAAATTTGGAAAAAAAACAATTTGGAAGGAAAACAGTGTAGGACCTCATCTTACACCATACACTAAATGAATGAGATGATATAAAGAATTATGAATGAAATAAGATATAAAAGTCTAATAAAATCCAGGAGAAAATTTTGGTTGAACCCTCAAATGATCTCAAGCGGGAAATGCCTTTGGCTCAGCAATCCCAGCTACGGGCATCAATTCTACAGGATTAAACACACCATAATGAAAGGTAGAGCTATCGTCAGGCAGCTTTTTCTTGTAATGGTAAAACTGGAAATAACCTGAATGTTCCTCAGCAGAAAAATGGATGGGTTAATGATGCACACTTTTACTGTGAATGATTACTAGGAAAATGAATCACAGCTATCTCTTGACTAGAGAGATGCAGTGATATGTTAGTAAGTAAAGGGGAACACCACAGCTTCCCTGGTAGAAGACACAGTATGGGATAATTTTGGTTAAAAAGAAATAGATGCTCTCTCTCACATGCATGTGTTTGTATATCAGCACAGAGAAAGAGAAAGCAGGATATTCCCTGAATTCTTATTATCTTGGTGTGTGTTGACAGGATTAGGGAACAGTTTGTAGCAATATACCTATTATAGCATTTTATCTATTAAATGGAATATCCATTCAACTTAAATGAATGAAATGTTATTATTGTGCATCAATTAAAAATTTACAAATGCTTATTTATTATAAAGCTTATTTATTAAGAAGGAAAACTATTATATCAAATTTTAATATCTCCCTGGGTCATTTTTGTATATATAGGACGTCCCAAAAATGTATACACACACTTTGAATAATTGCAAAGACCGTGTTTATCAAAATACATTGCATTTTTAAGATTGAACTATTAGCTGTTAAAGTGTGCATGCATTTTTGGGACACCCTCTATTTAAGATCCTCAGTATTACATGTATTTTTAGTTGTTAGTTTTTGACGGCTGAATGGTATTGAATTGAATTGAATCATCATTATTTTCTTAGCTATTCCCCTAATGTTAGGCATATGTTATATCTAGTTTTCTGCTATTATGGTTCTTACTGCATTAACACCTTTATACTTATTGTTTTTATTCTGTTGATTCATTTGTGAAAAATATATTCTCTAAATACGTGATTGTTATTCAAACTATACATGAATATCTATTGATCTTGTTATGCACTGCCTTAGCTATACAATTTTACATCAGATATTTGCACTGAGAGTCACTGTAATCCCTGTCTGTAGGCAAACCTTCTGAGGACAGATCTGAAAATAATTTGCGAAGTGCTGCCTTGCTCTGTATTTTACTGATATCCCAATGTAAGGACACACATTATAGTTGTTCATTACAAGGGACTGTAAATATAGCAAAATGTCTATAAGAGCTGACAAGATCTTTTAGGAAGAATTTGACAGCCGTTTTGAAAATAAGAGTAATTTGCATTCATCTGATACTCAACTGGATGACTCACTTTCTTTTTTAGTAAAATGGATTGATACATAATTTCTTACCCTACCTTGCTACCATGTCTTTACACATCATTTAAGGAACCGTTTTTAGCCGTCTGAATTACAACAGCTTATTAGTGGCTATAGATATTTCCATAAACCATACTTCATGTGTCTCTAATGTATCCCTTGTAGGTTCTGTTTGGTATTTAAGGGCAGATTTCCCAAATATCATAGGCTTTAAGACAATCCCTCCCCTTTTACCTCTGTTTCTGTTGACATTCATGGGTTGAGGATTCAGGCACACCTCGCTGATCTTTTTGTCTCTTATAAATGACTCAGCAATACTCATGAGTCACACACAAGCGTCACTTGGCTGTTTTCTATTACCTTTGGGGCTTGTTGAATGGATTTTGACCTTGTTCTTCTTGCTCTCAAAATAGAATTCCTACCATGGCTATCTAATAATACTACAGATATTTTTACCTCCTTTTTTAAAAAAGCAGTGTCAGCCAGCCCAGGCAAGACACTTTGCATTTTTAAGTTTCATTGGTCATGAACTAAGAGCTCTAACTGATCACGTTCATTTAATTAGGCCTTGTTTTTAGGATAAAGGGGTCATAGGCTTTCATGTTTTATTACTTCTCAAGCAACATTATAATGTTGTTAGTGTAATACCTGCTACACTTTCTTCACTCTTCTGATAGATAACATAAGACATGTGTGGTGGTAAAGACATCTGTTTTAAACTCATGTAACAGATGGTACCATTGAACTCAACAGAAGTGGAGAAAAAATGGAAATGCAAACTACTTCATAGTTAGACACTAACTAACGTTCTGTCAACTTGGATGGTACAGAATCCTTCATAAATGATGTATCTCAAATTGAAATGCTCTAAGATATTTATCGTTTCACTTTCTGCTTATTTCTTTTTCCGCACTAAAAGCAAGTTTTTGTTATTTAATCATTAGCTATCCTCTGCCCTCCTCTCTTTTGTAAAACAATCTCACTAGCAATTGACAATAGGATTGGTATTATGTTAAGAAAAATAAACAGATGTAGCTCCTACCTCTATGACTTACATTCTAAAAATACCATTTCACAGGGCTACCACAGTTGAAGGAAAATAAAAACACTTGGAACAATGTCATAAAAAAAGTTATACCAGCTGTTCCTCCTTCCCCTGTTGTGTGTGTGTGTGTGTGTGTGTGTGTGTGCGTGTGTGTGTGTGTAGTACAATTACATACAGGAGAATACTTTAGTCTTTGGTGCACAATTAGATGAGTTTTGACAATATGTACATCTATGTAAGCAACACTCCAATCCACATATAAAATATTCCATCACTTTGGAAATTTCCTTTGTATGCCTTCTCCAATAATCCTCCTGTCCACCAGGCAACTTCCACCTCTGTTCTGTTTCTGTCACCTGTTCTAGAAAGTTCTGTACATGGAGTCATAGTGTATAGACTCTTCAGTGTCTGGTTTCTTTCATTCAACCTAATGATTTTAAGATTCATTCATGTTGTTGCATGCATTAGTAGTTCATTCTTTATTGCTGAGTTAGTTGTGTTCCATAGTATAGATAGATCACAAATTGTTTTTCATTCTCCTATTGATGGTCATCTGAGGTGTTTTTAGATTTGGGATATTATAAATAAAGCTGCAATGCACATTTTTGATAGAATGTTTTTAAGGACATATATTTTGCTTTCTCTTTATTCTGTCCCTGGGAATGGAATTGCTGAATTAGAAGTAGTTTTATGTTTAACTTTGTTAAGAAACTGCTATATGCACATATCATTTTACATTCCCACCAGCAATGTTTGTTGTGAATTCTTGCAAGCATTTATTCTGTTATTGCTAGTTCTTAATTTTTAAATATAAATTTAAAATTTAAAATTTTAGCTATTCTAGTGACTATGTAGTGGTATCCCATTGCAGTTTTCATTTGCATTTATGTGGTGACTAACAATGATGAGCATTTATTCATGCATTCATTGGCTATTTATATGTCTCCCTTTTTTTACATATCTATTAAAATATTTCTCACATTTTTATTCAATTGTTTATCTTTTTGTAATTGATTTGTAGGTGTTCTTTACATAGTTTGGATACATATAGATGCCATATATATATATATATATATATATATATATTAATTTATATATATAAATTTATTCTACTCCAAATATGTGGTTTGAATTTTCATTTTCTTAATGGTGTCTTTTGGTAAATAAAAGGTTTAAATTTGTGTGAAGTGTCATTTATTACTTGTTTTAAAAATGTATTTTTATTTTTATTGATTTCAGAGAGGAAGGGAGAGTGAGAAAGAGATAGAAACATTAATGATGAGAATCATTGATTGGCTGCCTCCTGCACACCCTCTTCTGTAAACTGGGCATGTGCCCTGACCAGGAATTTAACTGTGACCTTCTAGTTCATAGGTGGACGCTCGTCACTGAGCTATGATGGTTGAGCTCACTTTTTTTAAGGGTAGATATTTTTGCATTCTAAGCACTCTTTTTCGCAATTTATCTTCTAGTAGCCTTTTGTTAAGCTTTGACATTTAGCTCTGGAATTCGTCTTTAGATAAGTTTTTATATGGTGTGAGGTATGGGTCGAAGTTCATCTTTTTAAAAAGTATGGATCTCTACGCATTCCAGGGGCATCGGTTGAAAATACTTTCCTTTCTCCACTTGATTTTTGTGGAATCTTTGTCAGAAATGACTTGGTTGGGTCTTTCTTCTCTCTGTGGTGGTTCCTTGATATATTTGTAAATCATATGCCAGTACCAGAGTGTATTGACTGCTTAATTTTATACTAATTCCTGAATGCAGGAATGTTAAGTTCTCTAGTTTTGTTTTTCTTTTTCAGGAATTTTGATCCTTTACATTTCTATAAAAGTTTAGAATTGGCTTTTAATTTCTATTAAAAAAATGGCTGAGCTTTTTCCTATATTCATATTAACCCTTGACCATTAACCTAGTACTTTATTCCATTTCACTATGAAGATTTTATGATGTTAAATAAAGTCTTGCTTTCTGAAAAAGAAATACTTTAGAAACTCAAGTCTTCTTTTATGAACATGCCTTTCAGGTACAAATTATTACTGAAAAGTCAAATTTTGCCTTTATACAAGAATTCTTAGTACAAGAATACACGATGACTTCAAAGGCAGATGTGGACTGATTGCTGTCATTCGAACATTAGGAAATACCAGCCCAGAGGAAGCAGACATGCTTATCAACACACTGTGAGTTAAACACTGTCACTCTGGGAAATTGCTTAGAGGCCGAAATGATTGTTCAAAAACAACAACAAAGGAAGAGACAGTTTCTGGCTTAAAGAGGACACCCCGAGGATCTAGAATGTGGCCTATTACAATGTTTTAGACTGTTATTTCAATGAAAATGCAAAATTCAAAAAATTGCACAGACTTTGTAGATCCTTAAGAATATGTCAAAGGGCATGCTAAGCTGCCATTTTGAGAATCTCAGACACAATGGATTCATTTATTCATTTACATATGGACCTACTATACACTAGGGACTGTGCAAGGTGTTGGCTATAGAGTGATGAACAAAACTCTAGGGTTTCTCTTCCATGAAATATAATGTATTTGGAGGGGCATATCATAAGCAAGTAAATAAACATAAAAACACAGCTATGAATTGTGACACACGCAACAAAGGAAATGATCAAAATACAATGGTGGAGAGCATCCCTTAGATTGGTGCTAGCGAGGGCCTCTCTGAGGTGGAAATATCTTCCCCAGTGTAAAGCAATGTCTTGAAAATTAAAAAAAAAAAGTTCTCAAAGTGAGGGGGATGGGAGCTATCTGCAATACTATAGATAAAAGTATATTAAAAAAGAAGATCTCAGAGGACTTCAAAGTAAGAGATTGAGCATACAAAGTGGGGTTATTAGGTAAGAACCTTTGGGGAGGTAATTGCCAAAATAAACCTTTGAGTGTTAGGGGTTGTTTTGTGGCAGATAGTGTGAGAGAAGGAAGAGGCGGATAGATCAGCAAGGTGAGAAAAATGTAGGTTAAAATCAGGGAGAGATGATCAGAATATAAGTTTTACAGAATGGGCAGAAGATGGGGCTACCTTACAAGGCCAAAGTATTATATAGTGCTTGGTGCATAGGAGGTTATTCAGATGGATGTAAAAAATTCCAAACGAATATAAAAGTATGATTATTATATGTTGTTTTTTCTTAGAATCACCTCCCTGAAGTCTCAATGCTAGCAATGTGTTTTAAAAAATCCACCTGAGCTCTGGATTGTGGGGCTCGGTTGGTTGGAGCATTTGTATACCGAAAGGTCATTGGTTTGGTTCCCAGTAAGGGCACACACTCATGTTGCGGGCTCAATCCCCAGTTGGGGTGTGTATGGGAGCCAACCAACTGATGTCTTGCTCACTGTGATGTTCTCTCTCTCTCTCTCTCTCTCTCTCTCTCTCTCTCTCTCTCTCTCTCTCTCTCCACACACACCATCTTCCTTCCTCTCTGTAAAATTCAAATTTAAAAACCCACTCAGGTTCCCCTATAATATATTAATGCTGTGTGCTGTAGGATTTATTTATAAATTAGATATTCTTTTACAATATCATTTTTGAATATCAGTTTAGAAATAAATTCCTTTGTGTGGAAACTAAGGTATGTCCTATGGGATGCCAATTTATTCAGTGTATTATATTGGTGGTTACATTTTAGGAGCAAAATAATTTTCTCTGCACAATGCTTTCACTTGGGGATATTGTTTTGTGGGGCAATGTTTCATCTGTGAAAATGAGACTAATTATACAGAGCAATTAAAAATGGTGACCTCTTGAAAATATCAGCAAGTATTTACAATCTTTCCCAAACCATAAACATCATTCATTATGAATTCAGCCATGAAACTAAATGTAATTGAAATAGTGAAATAGCCCACAGGTCTTGTAAAGTCAGTTTTATAAGCTGGTTACCTTAGGGACAAGTGTAATGACCAAATAAACTTAATGTGTAGGATTTTCTTGGGGCACATACACCATTTACATAATTTTGTCTTTTAGATTTGTCCATTCATCTGTTTAGATGCTACTGAATAAAAAGATTATATCATGGCACCTGGATTTCCACATCTCACAGACACCAGGAGTATAAGTTTTCATTCAAGAGTCTTTTACTCCTTTAGGGGTCTGCTATATTTCCCTCCAGATATAGTTAATATCCTCAGAAACTGTGACTCTGTGCTTATGGAATATGAATTGATGATATTGTTAACTTCACTCAGGATGATCTAAAAGGCATGAATATTAGCCTGGATAATTAATCACAATGTAGATTAAGTTCTTAAGTTCTTAAAACTACAACATGGAAAGATCAAATGTTAACAAGCTATTTGATAGATTTGGAACTCTCCAGGGTGTCACAGATTTTATGATTCCACACCTGCCCAGAGTAGAAACTAATATGCCTTAGATCAGTGGTCAACAAATTCATTAGTTAACAGAGCCAAATATCAACAGTCCAATGAGTGAAATTTCTTTGGAGAGCCAAACTTTTAAACTTAAACTTCTTCTAACGCCACTTCTTCAAAATAGACTCGCCCAGGCCGTGGTATTTTGTGGAAGAGCCACACTCAAGGGGCCAAAGAGCCTCATGTGGCTCACAAGCCGCAGCTTGCTGACCACAGTGGCTTAGATGATAGGGTGGTGCTGCTAGGGATAGGCATATTGGATGAATGAGATGCCTTGGTTCCTTTGCCAACTAAATCTTTGCTTCAGATAAATTTTGCAAACCCATGTCTTCAACTCGATTACTCTTACTTGAAAAGGAGACAAGAAAAAAAAATGACCTAAAAATTTGGTGTGGTTTCAATGAATGTCTCCAAATCTATATGTAGTAGCTCCTATTTCTCAAAATTTTACATTTGTCACATCCATTTCCTTTCCAATATGAGTGAAGTATTAGAATCTATTTTTCCAATGAGATAGAGAAAGTTTGGGACCAGGGCAGCATATCCCATACTTGGGCTAATCCTATCTAATAAAGTGGGAATATGCTAATTGACCCTCACACCATTACAAAGATGGTGGTGCCCACAGCCAATAAGGAGGGGATATGCTAATTGGCTGCCTGCCTTCAAAGATGGCAGCACCCACAGCCAATAAGGAGGGAATATGCTAATTACTGCCCCACTTTCAAAGATGGCAGCACCCACAGCCACAAGATGGCAGCGCCAAGTCCCCTCAGCCCCACATGCCTGCCTCCAGAATCCCCCAATCCCCTCAGCCACCCAGCCACTCAGGGCTGACCTGAGGTACAGGCAAGCCTCAGATGGCAGCTTCCCAGCCACCCAGGGCCACCTGAGGCTCAGGTAATCAGGGCTGGCCAAGCCTTATGCAGCTGGCAGTGGCAGCAGCAGAAGTGTGATGGAGCATCACCTTCCCCTAATCACCGGGTCATATCCCACCCCTGAAGGCTCCTGGACTGTGAGAGGGGGCAGGCCGGGCTGAGGGACCCCACCGCCAGTGCATGAATTTTCATGTACCAGGACTCTAGTTTACTATAAAAGTCTTTCAATGGAGCCATTAAAGAGGCTGTGGTTTTCTTGCTGACCCAAAGTGAGGGTTCAAACAGAAACATTATCATCAGATAACTTATCATCCTTAAAAGGTGGGCTCTTCCTAAGACCTTTGGATGACCAAAGCATTTATCACTTATTCTGAAATGAAGTGAATATACTTGATAAATTGCTCAGCCTGGCTTCAGATAGTTTGGGTTCCCTGTACTTTTCAGGTGGAAAAACAGCTTCCTTGAGATAACTGCCTGGCTCTCTTTACCTCATTGACCAAACCAATTTTATTTAGACTTTTGTTCTCCAAGTTCTTGCCCCACCCATTTTAGAGTTTCAAAATGTATAACTAGATCTTCTGGCACATTTACTGTTTCTAAAACCACTTGATAAAATGCAAATGTCAATTAAAAATATATGATTTTAGAAGCTTTGGGTAGTGTGGTGTAACTGAATTGTAGGAGGCATGAAAGAATTAGACAGCAGCAATTCCTCCTGCTGTGTTTTTGGCCAAGACAGCCTTTTCTTGATATAAGAAAGATTTCATTTAAGGCTCCGCAATGTGATGTCATTTGTAGTGGAATGTCGGAGACATTGATAGGGTAAAATAGTTTTAAACCATATCATAGATTCTTCCATACAACACAAAATCTAGAAAATATTCCTTTGTCAGCTAAAGCCACAAACATCACTATGCCACCTCCAATCTGAACAGCACAGAACTGGAGGACCAAATGAGTCCTCTGAGTTAGTGGCAAGGAAGATTGCAGGAAACCAGTCATTACCTCACAATAGAGATGTAAATAGAACAAACAAGAAACCTGGTCAAACCTTAATGGATCTGTTTACTCATTGCTTAGGTGAGACATTGGTGGCTAAAGCAGATGCCATCTTTAGTCTTATGTTAAGTATGGACTATTTACTCACAGCTTAGGTGAGACATTAGCTGCTACTTTTTAGTCTTATGTTAAGTCTGAACTATTTTACATGTTGTTTAGATGACACATTGGTAATTGAAGAAGCTTCCACACTTTTAGTCTTATGTTAATTCTTGCTGGTTGATTTCATTGTTCGAATTTCCTGACCCAAAGGACATGGATGTATCACTTAGCCCTAATAAAAGGGGATAGCAAAGTCAGAGCTGGTGGTGTCCTCCTCCTAGAGGTGGACTCACGCCTGGCCCCCATGATTCCAAAAAATTAATGCTTTTCCAGTCTCTCTTCATTTGTGTGCGGCCTTCTCCAGACGCTGAACCCTGACATGGGAACCCTGGATTCTAGCAGAAGATGTAGATCCTTCTACCCTTTATGTGGTTCCCCAGATTTACCCTGGAAGAGCAGCTCTGTGGCTGAGATATGTCAAATGGCAGTGTGAATGGACCTGACCTAGAAACAGGAGAGCAGAGTGTGGAAGTCACCTCTCTACTACTTACAGTTTATATAATGAATCTTTGTCTACTCAGTTTATGGTTGGGAAGCCATGTGGTCCAGATGGGGCTGATCCCATTCCTAGATTCTAGGTATGGTCATGTGGACCAGAGCTGGCCCATGAAAGCCTTGTGCAGGACCCTGGGTGATCTCTCAGTAAAGAAGCTTTCTTCTCCAGTGGCCACCATTGCTACCATGTCAGGAAAGAGCACTTATAAGAAAGCAGAGCCTAGTGATAAATACCTTCCAATATTTGTGCACCTGGAACCACCAGTATAGCAGAATGCCTTAGATGCATAGAAGAAAGACAAATGGAAAAAGAAAAAAAAAGGAAAGAGAAGGAAAGGGTAGAAGAAAGCTTACTATTCACTGTGAGACCTAGGGTGAGTCATTTGGGGAACAATAATACCACCTTCCAGGGCTGTTATGAAGGTTTATGGCAAGGATCAGAAACCTTTTTTTCTGCCCAGGGCCATTTGGATATTCATGGGCCACACAAAATGACCAACTTAAAAATTAGCCTGCTTGCCCTAACCAGTTTGGCTTAGTGGGTAGACCATCAGCCTGTGGACTGAAGGCTACCAGGTTCAATCCAGGTCAAGAGCATGTACCTTGGTTGCAGGCACATCCCCAGGAGAGGGTGTACAGGAAGCAGCTGATCGATGTATCTCTCTCATTGATGTTTCTATCTTTCTATCCATCTCCCTCTCTGTAACAAAAAATCAGTAAAATAGTTAAAAAAAATTAGCCTGCTCTATTTGGTCAAACATTGAATTAACCCACTCCTAATGCCTTTGCAGGGCCAGACCAAATGGCATTCCCCACTCCTGGTTTAGAGGAAGTGTATAAAATTGCCAAGGTAGAACTTGCCCACTTATTGTAACCTGATAGGTTTCCACCTGAAGAGCTGAAGGGATCTAAGTTATTTAAGGTTTAAAATCAGCCTGTTCTTCAAAATTTGACTTTCTTCTTCTGTAAAATGAGGGGCTCACACTTGATCATCTCTAAGACGTCGTCTAGTTCTGATTTTTGCAGAAAGCTTCTTTGGCAAACTCCACTGTATGTAGAAAAAAGTCAGTTGCAATGACCACAAACTTCTGCCAGAGGTCACTGTTGGATACGGTTGATTCCTCAGTTCATCTGTCTTGTTAATAATGTAAGTAAATACTACAGGAAACAGATGAAAACCACACACAGTCACCATTGCATGCCCCAGGGTAGGTCACCTGCTACACCTTCACTTTCCTGGTAATGTGAAGCTAACAATACCTTTTGCTTCCTTACTTTCCAATCATCCACCTTGTAAAATATATGTTATTTATTTAATTATAGACTCTCCTTGCCAAGTATAGTTCAGGAAGGCATTTTATGACTCTGAAGGACAGTATTGTGCTTAAATATTGGGCGCTAAAAATCTTGTGCCTTTGATGAAGAGGTGAGCTTTACTATAAGGAGTTTGACCTGTTTCTCTTTCCTTCTCTATTCTGCTATGTGCTACTGTTATCTCAAAGACACTAATGCCAACAAGATGCCTTCCTTCACTGAATATCTTATGGTTCTGTTTAGAGACTGTTCTAGAAGCAGTAATGGTTTCCCATAACTTGTAATTTCGCTGACCATTTGAGTTCTAGCCTTAGGCACAAGGGTGTGGGGAAGGTAGTGAGCATATATCTACGCTGGTCCTCTCCCCATTGGACATCAGTTTTATTCTTATTCAGATTGTTTATTTTATTTGTAGGTATGAAAGAAACTATAATGCTCACTACATTTCCCGTACTCCCTTGAAGCTAGGCTTGAATGGGTGATTAGTTCTGGCCAATAAACTCTTATTGCAAGTAACATACATTATTCCTGGCTAAAGCAATTAAGAATCTGTGTGAGAGATTAACCAAAAAACTTATATACGTATATCATAACCCATGGACACAGACAATAGTGTGGTGAAGGCCTGGGGGGAGTGAGCAGGAGTGGGGAGGAGGGGTTAATGAGGGAAAAGATGAAATCTGTAATACTTCCAACAATAAAGATAAATTTTAAAAAGAGTCTGTGTGACATATCCATCTCGTTCTTTTATGCAGCTTTGACCTGGTAATCCACATGTTCCAGCTGGCAGAGCCACACAATAGAGGATGATAAACTGAATATGATACTTCCTAATAAAGAGGGAATATGCAAATTGACCATCATACCATAACAAATATGGCTGTGCCCACAGCAGAGGCAGGGATTCCATAACACAAGATGACTGCGTCCACAGCAGAGGCCAAGTTCCTGTCACAAGCCTAAATGAGCAATTAGCACAGACCTGAGGCTGCAGGGTGCTGGGCCAGGCCAGGGGACCTGAGGCTGCACCTCCCCCCCCCCACCTGGTGGAGCTTGACAGGGCACTGGGCTATGGGACTGAGGTCATGCCCCCTGCCCAGCAGGGCTTGATAGGGGATCTCAGGTCACACCCCCTGGCCTGGGCCAGGGAACCTCAGACGGTACACCCTGCCCTGCCCTGGCACCAGGCCAGGTGACCTGAGGCCACGTGCCCCACCCAGTGGGGCTTGATGGGGATGGGGCTGGCTGGGTCTGGATCTAGCCTAATGGGGGTGGGACCAGCTGGGCCTGAGTCTCACATGATTTTGAGGTGCACATGGGTGGGTGAGGACTTGACTCTGGGTCCTGCTGCATGCCCCAGACTCTGACAGAAAGAAGATTTTCATATACATTTTACTAATTTTCTTTCATCGCTGACACTTCTATTATAGAGAAAGGGCAAATGGCAATATTATATTATTTCCTCCGATTCCCTTTTAATGTGCATGGATTTCATGCACTGGGTCGCTAGTTAAGAAATAAACCTTTTGGCATGAAATCACCGAGGTTACATGGTTTGTTACTGCAGCATAGACTATCCTATACTAACACAGTGGGAATGCGAACACCTATAGCAGAAAGAAATAAGCTTTATTCAGAAGCTAACTGTAATCACTGACAGTTTAATTCTTAATTATTCCTAATTTTTGTTATTGATAAACTTGTAACCATTGGTGAAAGGAACAGTCCTGTCGGTCAAGCACTATGTCTGGGAAAGTGGCACTATCTGGAAAGCAGAGTTTGGGGTTCTAGCAAAACCTGGAGGTTATCATATGGACATTCTAATGTATCCAAATAAGATACATTGGAATAACCCGAGTGGATGAATCTTGAACCAATACCCTATGAAGAAATATCCATGAAGGTTCATAAAGGTCCCAGCTCCTAGGTGAAAGAAGCGTAGCTACTCCTAAAATTCATGGAGGTGCACTTGCCATACTTGCAAGAACAAGATTTCATCGTATTTTCGAAAACACAGCGATTCCTCTTCTCTCTACCCAGGCTGAAATTGCATGTTATCCCAAATTTGCCAAGATGAAAAGAACTTCAAATAATGTTTTCACAAGCAGATTTATTTTTGTTGTGTTCTGTCAAGTTCTAAACAAAAAGAAAAGAAATTTTAGTTTGATGGCTATACCCCTAATGAATTTTTTCCCCACAAAGAGACTGATAAGGAAATATTAAATTAAAAAATTCTTTATTATAAATTTTCCAGTGCATAACACATAAGTTGCTGGTGAATAAGGATTTTTATGGTTAGTCGCTGGTAAGAAAATTTACTTTCTGCACCATACAGCTGAATTCAGCTTTATTTACTGATAGGTTTAGTTTCAACTTGCTTCCTCCTCTCTGATTTTTATTCCCCCGCCCCCATTTTATTATCTCAGATTCTAGAATGTTGTGCAGTAGTCCAAGTCTTCTCACAGGATTTCAGGTTTGTCTTTCTGTCTTAGGGGTTCAGTCTGAAGGTGAGTTCTTTCTTCAAGGTCTCTCCAATAAGTAGGAGTTTCCTCAAGGATGCACTGCTGCTATCATATCAGGCTAATGAAGGCTTGCTTAGAATGCAGACATTCAGCCCTGGGCTTCCCAAGTGACAACTCTTGATAAATTGAGAGGGGTGCAATTCTACTGAGTCCCTTGGAGACCTTCCTTTCAGGTCTTATAGATATACTATCTATACCTCGG
Organism: Antrozous pallidus; assembly: GCA_027563665.1. Lineage (NCBI taxonomy): Eukaryota > Metazoa > Chordata > Mammalia > Chiroptera > Vespertilionidae > Antrozous > Antrozous pallidus. Next base: position 138,262,508 of record CM050509.1, on the reverse strand, counting down.
AGAACCTGCAGGCATTGTTTCTAAATGGTAGTCCTTTCCCACATGTTTTGTGGTACGAGACAAGTGCAAGCGCACGTCCTCGTTTGATAGCATTGTAATACCTTAACTTAGCATATTAGGGTTAACTACCAAAGTAGAATTTACAAATGAGTGAAAAGATATTAAACTTTTTTCTTAATATAAATATATTTTTTTATTTTTCAATTCCAGTTGACATGCAATATTATATTAGTTTTAGGTGTACTCTCCAAATGATTACACATTATGTAACTTATTAAGTGATCATCCTGATAAATCTCACACTCATCTGGCACTGTGCATAGTTATTACACTTCTATTGAATATATTTCCTATGCTGTACTTTACATCCCCATGACTATTTTGTAACAACCACTTTGTTTGTTACAAGATATTAAACTTTTATAAGACATTCCTTTTGTACTCGTTTGGGTCCATAGTACCCTGAACTTGACCTCGATTGATGGATTACAATGAGCTGCAGAGAACAAATGAAGGGGCCAACTCTTGAGTTCACAATAAGCTGAGCACTTCTCCTCATTTCCCAGGCACCATTCTCTATCTTCTGAAGTGATAATAACTGCCTTGTCATATCTTTCCGCTCAGATGTCTGGGGAGTTTTCTAGTACAAGGACCCCTAAAATGTAACGTGCTAGTGATGTAGTGTGTGGTCTGATCTTGGCTGCATTAGTTTTCTATTGTTACATAACACATAACCCAGTCATTTAGCAGCTCAGAAGGAAACATTTGTTATCTCACATAGTTTTAAAGGTTAGGAATCCAGCTGTGGCTTAGCTGGGTATATCTGACTTAGGGTCTTCCATGAGATTGAAGTTTGGCTGTTGGCCAGGGCTGCATTTATCTCAGTTTTACTGGGGCTACAGGAGATGATTCTGTACTCACTCCTATGGTTGTTGACAGGCCTTAGTTCCTTACTGACTGTTGGACACAAGTGACTCTCCATAGTGCTGCTCAAAACGCAACAGCTTGCTTCTCTCAAAGTGAGTGATTTGAGAGAGGAAAGCAAGAAGGTGGCAAAAGAAGCCACAGTGTTTTACAACCTAATCTTTAAAATGCCATACCATCACCTCTGTTGTATGGTACTGGTCACATAGACCAGCCCTAGTACCATGTGGCAGGGGAGTACACAAGAGTGTGAATGGCAAAAAAAAAACAAACAGGGATCATAAGGGGCCATCTTGGAGGTTGGATACCACGGGCTCTTTTCTGGCCAACCCTCGTTTCCAGAGCTCCAGGACTTCTAACCTTTCAGTTTCTAAAATGTGCCATGCTCGCCCTGGCCACAGTCCCATAGTTCTCTGCCTGTGAAACTCTGCTCACTCTCAGCTCAACCATCTCTTTCCCAGGAAAACCTCTGCTCTTAACATTGTTGTAAATTCACATTGGTCACCTTATTCATCTCTTTCTCTTCTCACTCTCTGGATGGTAAACTCCAAGTCTATATTAGTTTTTGCTCATGAATGTATCCTTGGCTCAGTGGCTGATGCGAATTAGCTGTGTTGAATGGATAAATTAACAAAGAAGGTCAGGGTCAATACATGGGGCAAGTTTGCGAGAGGAGGTCCAGGTGTGTAATTGTAATAGGTGTGTGAACTGGTATATGAGGCGAGGAATTAGGAATTAGGCATTCCTCCTTTCTCCAATGCTCTGTTCCTTTCCTTTTATCTAAATCACTCCTTTTCTTCTTCTTTACCCTCTTCTCTTCTATGTCTCATTCTGTTGCTTATTTAATTCACTTTACCCCAATTCTGCCATCTTCTCACTGGTAGTAATTCTAAAAGGGGGATAAAAGGTTGCAACAGGAAAATGAGAAGTGAAGTGAGCTCTGCAGATGTTTTATAACACACTCCTGGGCAGAGTACAGGAAGTTGAGGCAAAAACCTTCCAGATCAGGAAACATGATGCTAGCTTGTTTATGTTGCCAGTGAGTAATTGGGGCAAAGTGTCTGGTACATTCTTTCAGTCATATATTCATTTAACCAACATTTAGGACCGAGATTTCAACTATCCGAGAATGGGCTGAGTGTTGCAAATACAGATGAGCTGGATGTTGGGGATACAGATGGACTGGGTGTTGGGGATATAAATACTTAAGAAGACAGGGTTCCTAGTGTCTAGAAGCCCACTGTCAAGCATCTGGATACACAAAGTATGGTCCATGAACTAGCAGCATCAACATCAAAAGGGAGTTTGTTGGAAATGTAGAATCCTAGGCCACATCCAGATGTACTGAAATTAGGATTTTTATTTTAACCAGATGCCCAGTTCATCTGTAAGCCCCTTAAAGTTTAAGAAGCACCTGGTTAGGAAGTGAAGACAAGTAAAAAGCCAAGGACAACAGGTGAAGTGTCAGAATCTGTGTAAACAGAGAGTGCTGTGGGGTTGCATTGGAACACCATCTGGCTCGTGTCTGCTGATGGTTAGGAATATGACCAGGGAGGTCAGGAGATGACACATGAATGGGAATTTGAAAAGCGAAGAGTTCCACAGGGTGTAGCATGCAGAGGAAGTAGAATATACAAAGGGCTATTACTTGCAATTAGGGCCCATTCAATTAAATGTGAGTCGTTCAACCTACATAGAACTAGAATTTGAGCTTGGAAGTGACAAGAGATAAGGTTCAACACATGGATGGAAGTGGATCATGAAAGGTTAAAACTGTGCGTTCCCAACAAGGACTAATATTATTTTTAAAGCACTGGAGGGTCATTGATTTTTCTCTTTTGTGCTGGTGGGAAGTCATTCTGAGTGACATAGAAGCAGAGATAATCTACACTATTAAAAGAGAAATATGCAAATTGACCATCACTTGTGACACCCACCAGTCAATCAGGAGTGGGTATGCAAATTAATCCAACAAAGATGATGGTGGCCCTGCCCCCGGACTGCTCCAAGCCTCTAGGAAGCATGCATGCAGGTGTGGCACAGCCGGGCAGGGCGCCTGCAATGAGGGGTAGGGCAGGGGACGGAGAGAGCTATAGGAGCACCTTCCACCAAAGATGGAAGGTGGCAGTCAGAGCCAAGGCTTGGGTCTCAGGTGCCGGAGTAAAATAGGTGCTAGCAGCCAGGGAAAGGAAGGCCTATTGCATGAATCTTTGCCAACAAACCTATGGGGAAATGTACTATGACAATTTCTACTGGTTCAAGGGATGGAACTTATGCATATGAATGGTGGGGTAGGGAGAAGGTTTCCTTAGCAATGCTCCAGAAGGGATAGAATAAAATTGCTTTGTACTTGGAGCTTCAGTGCCCCATTTGAGGGGTGACAGATTCTGGAGAAGGAAAGAATGAGACAAAATACTTATCTTTTGTTTACTACTTTCTGTTAAAATTCTTTTTTACTTGAAGAATGATCTCTTCTGCTTCCTGACATGGGTTATGCATCGTTAGCCAGCTCAATACAGAGACCCCAGGCAACTGCTGGTGCTCTGTGGGTTACCCTGAAAGCAAATTCCCTGAATAAACAGTTCAGTTAAAAAACACCAGGTACCCAATCTTATATCCCTTAAAGTCAAACCTGACTTTTGCATCCTGTAGAAGAACCCTTTGCCAAGGGTGGCAGTAGCCGGAATTGAAAGGCAGGATGCATTGTCTCAGGGCTCCTCCCCACATCCCCATTTTGGAAAACTGTCAGACTTGTTGGATTTCTCTTCCTCACCAAAACACCCCTAGCTGTGTCCATTTCCTTATGGTCATTTTATTTCCCAAGAAAAGGTGTCATGATGTATCAATTAACTAGATATTAATCCTTTAGAATACTGAGATAGCCCATCAGCAATATTATCCTGCCCAGATAACAGATGCCTGGTATTTGGAATGATGCTAAAGTGAAGCGTAGACAACAAGAGTGGAGAAGGTTGTCTGATTTAGGGCGCCTTCTCTTCCTTTCCCATACCCTCCTCCAGTCTGTTACAGCAATGAAGATAGAGAAGGAAAGATAAAAAATTCTTTTTTTGTAATCCAATTTTTGCACTTTTATTTTTTTACTCTATCTTTATTGTTTACACTGTTACAGACATCCCCATTCCCTCCCCCCACCACTTTGCTTACCTCCTCCTCCACCTTCATCCCCCCCCTTTCCTTCTGGCCGTCATCACATCGTTGTGTCTATGAGCTATGCATGCACCTTCTTTCATGCAGTCCCTTCTGCTCCCTCCTCTCTGATAGCTGTCTGTTCCATGTATCCATGCCTCTGTTTCTATTTTGTTTGTTAGTTTATTTTGTTTGTTAGATTTCACATATAAGGGAGATCATATGGTATTTGTCTTATTTCACTTGACATAATAATCTCCAGGTCCAACATCTCTCTTTGCTTAATTGATCTCAGTTGCTCTTTCTCTTGCTCTTGCTGTTTCAATACTAACTGACCTTCTGTTGTTGGTGAGACGTGAATCCTGGTAGTTGGACTTTCTCCGTGGGAGACCAACATTTTCTCTGAAGGGTTCTATAGAGGGTTACTTCATGACACATTTCTCTTATATAGCAATCAGAGCCAAGTACATTCTCCTCCATCTCCCCCGCTTCAGCTACAGCTAGTGGTGGTGTATTCCATGGCCACTTGCTGCTGGATCCCTTCTCATAGAACGTAGCCCTCAGCGTTGGTTCGGTGCTAATAAGATACCTCATTTCCTCTTGACCACTAATGTGGAGGCCATGCAGGAGGCTTGCTAGCTACCCCTTACCCTCTGCCTGGCATCTCCCTCCTATTCACCTTTCTTCTGCTCAGGCAACCCAGAGGCTGAGAAGCATATCTTCTGCCTGACTGTGTCCAGCTAGTGTCCTGATGCCAATCTCTTCTTGCATTCTCCTTGGAGGCACATGCAATTAGTGATCCTCTTGGTGCCACATTTTTCATTTGGATTTAGAATTGGTGAGGGCCCCCATAGAGGAAGTGAGGAAGAAGTTACCCACTCTCCTAACCTGAATAACTTGCCTTCCCCCTCAAACTTCTAACATCATCCAGAAAAGCAGAGAAGGATGATAGGGCTAGGGCAGCAACTGAGTTCAGATCCCTCTTAGGGAACCTGGCTCTCTTTAAAATAGAGGGTCCTGCCAAAACCAGTTTGGCTCAGTGGATAGAGCATCAGCCTGTGGACTGAAAGGTCCAGGTTTGATTCTGGTCAAGGACATGTACCCTGGTTGCGGCCACATCCCCAGTAGGGGATGTGCAGGAGGCAGCTGATTGATGTTTCTCTGTCATTGATGTTTCTGACTTTCTATCCCTCTCCTCCCACTGTAAAAAATCAGTAAAATATATTTTAAAAAATAAAATAGAGGGTCCTTAGCATTTTGGCTCAAGTGCCAATTCTTGGTCACAGGAAAACTTGCTCACATTCAAATTATATAATCATCACACAAAAGTCAAATAATAAAATAAAATAAACAATTAGTGACTTGAGTAAAAGTTTTAAAAGTTCTGTCTGTCAAAATCTGATTTCAATAAAGACAAAGTGGGAAAATATTTGTAATGCATGTGCCAAATAGAGATCGTGATTCTTAGCATATGAAAGCTGAATGCAAACCAAATTTAAAAAGAGGTTACATCTAACTAGAAAGACATGGACAAGGGTCACTAATAGGTAAGTAATAGAAAAAAAAGGTTTTAATGGCAAGAAAATAATCAGTAAGAATTATAGAAATATGCCAAAGAGAATTAAAGGTAGGAATTGATCTGGAGTGAGGATCAGTCTAATACTCCACATGCATGCCACAACATCCAGCACATTAAACAGATGGGCCTTGCATTTAAGAAGTACTCTTCTCTCAAGAGAATGAGAAGACAAGCTCAGACGAGGAGAAAATATTTGCAAAAGACATCTCTGACAACGGACTGTTATCCAAAACACACATACACACAAAAAACACTTATAACTTAACAATCATAAATTTAAAAAATGGGCAAAAGACCTGAACGGATACCCGACCAAAGCATATATACAAGTGGCAAATAAGCATATGAGAAGATTCTCAACATCATATGTCATTAGGAATTACAATTAAAGCAACAGTGATATTCCATTACACATTAGGATGGCCAAAGTCTAAAACACTGGCAATGCCAAATTTCTGCGAGGATGTAAAACAACAGAAACTTTATTGCTGCTGAGGAAAAATGGTACAATCATTCTAGAAGACGGGTTAGCAGTTTTTTACAAAACTAAATAGATTCTTACTATAGGATCTGGCAATCATGCCCCTTGATATTTACCCAAATGAGTTAAATTTCATGTCCACACAAAAACCTACACATGAATGTTTATACCATTTTTATTAATAATTGCCCAAACTTGGAAGTAACCAAGATGTCCTTCAGCAGGTGAGTGGATAAATAAACTGCGGTATATCCAGACAATGGAATAATATTCAGTGTTAAGAACAGTGGTCGGCAAACTCATTAGTCAACAGAGCCAAATATCAACAGTACAATGATTGAAATTGCTTTTGAGAGCCATTTTTTTTAAAAACTTAAACTTCTAACACCACTTCTTTCAAATAGACTCGCCCTGGCTATGGTATTTTGTGGAAGAGCCACACTCAAGGGGCCAAAGAGTTGCATGTGGCTTGTGAGCCGTGGTTTGCCGACCCCTGGCTAAGAAGAAATGAGTTGTCAAGCCATGAGAAGGATGAAGGAAACTTAAAAGCATTTCACTAAGAGAAAGAAGCCAACCTGAAAAGGATACATACTCTATGGATCCAAATATATGGCATTCTGGAAAAGGCAAAAATTTAGCATCAATAAACATATCAGTGGTTGCCAGGGGCTTGGGGGTGCAAGGGATGAACAGGCAGAAGACAGGGGTTGGTAGGGTATTGAAAATACTCTGTATGATACTACAATGGTGGACACATGTCATTATACATTTGTCTAAACCCATAGAATGTTCAACACTAAGACTGAACTCCAACTAAACTGTGGACTCTGGGTGACAATCTTGTGTTAGTGTAAGTTCCTCCATTGTAACAAATCTCCTACTCTGGTGGGGGGATGGTGATAGCAGGGAAAGGCTGTGAATATGCAGAGGCAGGGAGTAATGGGAAGTACCTACCAACTAGAGCCAAAATAAATATCCTTCTCAGTTTACAGGGAACATATGTAGCAGACACTGCCCCTGATGTGTCACAGAACTGTACACTTAAAACCTATATAATTTTATTAACCAATGTCACTCACATAAATTTAATTTAAAAAAGAAAAAAAATAATTTTCTCCTCTGGCTTTTCCTAAAGAGGATATTGTACTACGGGCTAGAAAACAAAACAAACGAACAAAAACAACAACCATGAACACACACACAAAAAGCAAGTTGAGCCACTTTTTATCAACTCCCTTGATACTGCCTGATGGCCTAACACCGTGGTCAGCAAACCGCGGCTGGCGAGCCACATGCGGCTCTTTGGCCCCTTGAGTGTGGCTCTTCCACAAAATACCACGGCCTGGGCGAGTCTATTTTGAAGAAGTGGCATTAGAAGAAGCTTAAGTTTAAAAAATTTGGCTCTCAAAAGAGATTTCAATCACTGTACTGTTGATATTTGGCTCTGTTGACTAATGAGTTTGCCGACCACTGGCCTAACATCAAAGCTCAGGTTAGCAAAAGCAAGCCTAGGGAGAGCCAAAGTAAAATGGATAAAGAGCACAATTCTCTGATTATCTGGTTTCTATAAGGATAACATTTAATGTACATGCAATTAAAGAGAGTGGGCACCAGACAGACTGGGAATGATCTATAAATATTATTTCCTACAGTTTATTTAGCTTTTGCTAAATGAATGGTTGTCCTGTTTGGCAAGCAGTCAGCGTGCAGAGATTTCCTGTTATCCATACAATCAGATGCAGACACTTCGAAATCAGCAGAGAAAAGGATAAGGTTGACTGTTATGGAACTTGAGCATCTGCCTGAAAAGAAATCCATTCAGATACTACATGGGGTAGGCAGACCCACCCCGGGGTCACCCATGGGCTGGGCGAGGCTTTCCTCAGAAAGTATTTCTGGGTTGGCTTCCCCAGTACATGGTTAGTCTGGGACAACCTGGACATTTTAGCTTTTCTCAAAGTCCAACTTTTCTCCTTCCTTCCCCTGTTCACCTGCTCAGTCTCATCACCCCTTCTATCCCTTCAGCTCTATTCCCTTGTCTTCCCTGTCCTACTCTCCTTTTTTATTTCATCTCCCACAGTCAGGTGGCATGTAACACTGCCCCTTCTCACACAGAGGGAGATTTTAATTATGTGAGGACACAAAAGCATATCCAGTAGAGATTCACTAACTGGGCAGTGTAGATTAAGGAAAGAAACAGGGAAATTAATTATAAATATGAGACTTTTCCCTTGCATTTCATTTTGACAGCCTGATAAGGGCTCACTGGGAAGTGACCAGCATCTAATGTGACAAAACCCCCACTGATGTTCTGCTGATGGGCAAAGATTTCTGAGGTTCTCAGTTTCTTTTCTTTTGCAGCTTTAGCCTGAGTGAGCTTGTAGGGCAGGCCTGAGACTTAAAACGTTCCTGAGCCCTGGCCTGTGTGGCTCAGTAGGTTGGCCATCATCAGCGCATCAGTAAGTGGCCAGTGTGATTCCTGGTCAGGGCATATGCCTGTGTTGTGGGCTCCATCCTCGGTAGAGAGCATGTAGGAGGCAGGCAATCAATTTCTTTCTCATTTATGTTTCTTTTTCAGGCACAAATGTAGGTTTTCTTTTCTTTTTTTCTCCATTTTCTCCCCCATTGAGTCCTTTCAGCCCACTCGCACCGCTTTACTAACCTTCTCTCATCAATGTTTCTATCACTCCTTCTCCCTTCCTCTCTCTCTAAACACACACACACACACACACACACACACACACACACACACACACACACACAAACAAACAATAAACTAGTCTTTTGAAAAATGTTGTTGAGTTTGCCTGGTATTTTTCTTCTGGCATTTTCCACGGTCCAGCCACACTCACAATGCAAGGAGCTTTTACATGACTCCACAGCTGGTAACAGCCTTGAAGAAAGCAGTTCAATGTTCTCTCCTCATTAGCCACCAATTGAGTTACACCCTGAGGAGGCCAAAACCTTTCTATGTTTTTGTTAGAGTTCAACAATAAATAAGTACCTGAAATATTTTTAAAATGTGTCGCACAATCAAGGAGATGTTACAATAAAGGGAAAGTGACACCATGCTGTGATTTTTAGTTGGTTATCATGTGCTCGAATTTGTAAATGAGAACAGGCAATGATGCATATTTAACGGTTTCCAAAAGATCAGATGTATCTGTGGTTAGGCAACAGGTATTTAGTGTTGAGATTACAGAGAACAAGTCAGAAGCATGACTTTTCTCTCTGCATGTGAGCTGATAAGGAACTCTCCTGAACTGTTTTTGCATTTCTTAGTAGAGCTCTGGCTGCCTCTGTTCTGTAGATTTAATAAAAGGTCAATATAAATAAGGAACCACATGGTTAAATCTTTTGTGTGCAGAGTCATCGAGTCCATTAGTAGGCTTTGGAGTACCTTGTCTGATGATCCTGAGAGGATTGTAGCTTAAATAAAATTTGAGGGGGCGTTTGAAAAGAAGAAAAAATACACAAGAGGTGGTTTGCTCAATGTGAGAAGAATGTTTGTGGGAAGTGAATGTGCTTATGCGATTTCAAACCAGAAGTGAACTCATTTTTGTTTGTAACAGCTTTATTGAAGTATAATTTAAACAGCATAAAATTTACTAATCAGACGTGTGTAATTCAATGACTTTTAGTAAATTTATAGAGTTGAGTAACTATCACCACAATCCAATTTCAGAAAATTTTCATCATCAGCAAACTACGGCCTGATGTTGTAAATGAAGGGGAAATAGCAGAATGTAGAACAGTGTTTCTCAACATATTTCTCATTATGCCCTCCCAAAAGAGCCTTTTTAGATGTTTATTAATAACTAGAGACCTGTTGCAGGAAGATTCCTGCAAGAATAGGACTTCCTGCGACCTTAGCAAAGCTCCCTCCCGTTTCTGTTGCCTCTCACCCTTCTCTGCTGCGTTGCTCACTCCTGTCTCCTTTGCCTCACTTCCGTCTCCTTTGCCTCACTTCCGTCTCCTCTGCCTAGCTCCCTCCCTTCCCCCCCCCCCACTTGCTTGCTTCTCTGAAGCTTTGGTCCCTTCTGCAGTGCTTGGCTTCCTTCTATGCTGTCTTCTGTGCCAGGATATGCAAATTAACTGCCGTATTGGTTGGGTTAATTTGCATGCCCCTTGTAATTGGCTTGTGGGTGTGGCTTGTGGGCATAACTGAGGTGCAGTCAATTTGCATAATACTTTTTTATTAGCTAGGATTCCCTCTCATGAAATTATAATACATCATGCATGCTTATGTACTGTATGTATATCTGTGTTTCATATATCAGAGAGTAAGATTTTTACCCCCTCAAAGAACCAATTATCATCCCAGTTGAGAATGCATGATGTAGCAGGAGTGGGGACCCTTTTTTCTGCCAAGGGTCATTTGGGTATTTATAACATCATTCACAGGCCATACAAAATTATCAACTTAAAAATTAGCCTGTTATGTTTGGTCAAACATTTAATTAATTCACCCCTAATGCCTTGGCAGGACCAGACCCAATAATTTCTTGGGCCTTATATGTCCCCTGGGCCAGACGTAACCCACCCTTGTTGTAGCGGAATGCAGGAAGTATGATGCTATTCTCATTGAAAATTATCATTTACTTGTATTGTTTAAAAGCACATGAGACAATGACATTTGCTTATGGATCCATACTCATGTAGTAAAGACATAAAGAGATGTATGTGAATGGGAAACACCAATTTCAGGAGAGTGGCAGTTTTGTGGGGGCAGGGGGAGACGGGGGAGAAATGAAGTTGAAGAAGACTACACAGAGGACATCAAGTGTGTGGATGCTTCAGATGGAGACTCCTGAATACAAAAACATGTATTTTGCCAGCTTATTCTAACTGAAAATTTCTCCTCAGTTTATATTGAAAAACTGTCTTGAAAGCAAATAAATTTAATGGACTGTATTCAACATACAATGTGATAAATGAAAGCAATAGTCACTAGCATATTTTAAAAAATTTGATTGGATATGAACATAAAGTTTAATATCACAAATAGAAATTACCTTGACCCACAAAACATAAAGAGATGTGTGTGAACTGAAGAAGCAGGAATCAGAAATTTGTATTAGATGGTAATTTACATAATAAAAAAGCAAACATCATGGGTTTAGAGCATGGAACACACACTATAGAGGTTGTAATTTCTTAATTAGGCTCATGAAGTGACTTTCATGAAATATGTATTTTTATATTTAACTTTTCCTTTATAACATGAAACTAAATTACATATACAACATTATCTTTGAAATGAACATTTTCAGATCCATAGTTCAGTATTTTGGCATATAGCAATGGTTGAAAATGAGCTCATTTGAAATATGTTGACTACTCCTATAACTACCATGGCTTGAGCTGCCTCATCTCATAATTATGTATTAGGATTTCGTCTGAAGGTGAACTTTGTGAAATTCATAAAAACTCAAAAGCTTTAGCTCCCTTTGTTATGTTACACTAAAGTGTGTGTGTGTGTGTGTGTGTGTGTGTATATATATATATATACACACACACACACATACACACACACACACACATACACACACACATACTTATACATTTTGATGTATATATGTGATAAATAGAAATACATGAACCCCCATTTCTATAGCATTTACCTTCATAATAAGACCCAGCAGGAATAAGCAGTTTTGGATCATGTACACTGAATGTATCAGAATTTTACATATTTTATTCTATTGTGCAGTGAAGAAATGTATCATAACATAGCAATGTTATTTCTTTCATAAGTGATGCAGGACTTCAATACGTAACCACAAAAAGGCTCCCTTTTCCAAGCTACTAGTGAATGAATGGCTATAGCAATTCTTAGGAAAGAGATTCAGTTGCACTGTTTATAGCTATCATAACTTATTTCCAGATAACTCCTTGGTTGTAGCTCCTGTAATTCTACAAAAGATAAGAAAGAGAGCTAGAACAGTTTTTAAAGGAAACGTTTAACAGGCAGTGTTCCAAGGAAAGGTTTGCCTTTCTTTGTGCTAGGTATTGGGGTGAGTACTCATTCATCTTCCTTTCCAAGATTCTGTGTGATGGAGAACATAAACAAAGTATAAAAGTCAAATGATGTCAGCGTTATTAATGGCAGGATGAAAGTCTATTAATTCTCAAATATAGAGTTCTCTGGAATGAAATATGCTTTAGGGTAGAGCCCAGGGTAGAGCTTTCTGCTTCTGCCTAGAACTCACACTCTTGTATTACATTTTGGAAGGAGCCTGAAGGGTAGTTTTGATATCTACCTATCCACACTACTTCAGGGGGTACAGACCCTCCGCAATCCCAGAGGAGTTGGTATGACATGTTGAGAGAGGAGGGGTGGGAGGTTTCCTTTTCATAGGAAAGCCCATGGATATATAATAAGAAGATCAAGGACTCCTGAAATGCCACCTAAGCTCACAAAGAACAAAGGCAGAAGGTGTCTGATTGAATTGTGGCCTTTAACGTATTATAACTGTACTAGAGGCATGGTGCACAAAATTCATGCACAGTGGTGTTCCTAGATCTGGCCAGTGACCAGTGCTGATCAGGGCCTTCCTTCATTCTGCACCGCCCTCTGATGGTCAGCGCACATCACAGCGAGTGGTCAAACTCCTGAGGGGACACTTTGCATATCAGCCCTTTATATATATAGATTGGTTAAGAAATATATCATGAGAGGAAGATGGTGACTGGTAGGACAGCAGTGAGGGAGAGAGTGTAAGAAAGTGAAAGGGGAGTGTGCGGATAGGTGTGATAATGTGCATGTGTGAATGAGGGGCAGTTAGATCTAGCAGGAGTCTCAGAGGCTGACAGACCAGGCTCTCCTGGATGGGGAGCTCCTGCTACTACTGTGGGCACTCAATGGGCTGCATAGCTCTGACACAGAAAACACACCATCTTGAAGGGGAGAGTGACCGTGAGTAGGAGTCCAGCCTCCTCACCACTGAGACTGGCCTTAGACACAACCTGGGATCCTGTAGTCCCCCCAGCCAAAGCCATGCTGCCTCACCCACAAACCTGCAGACCCCAGGACACCTGTCTTCCCAGCTGCCTGCTTCTGGGCTCCTTGATGAGTTGCTGAGTGCGTGCCTCTCCAGCCAAGGGCACTCTTCTCCAGCAGCAGATCCTGTGACTACCAATTGTCTTGCTGCCAGATTCTGAGCCCCTTGGAGAGTTGCTGAGTGCAAACCTCTCTGGCCAAGGTTGTGCTGCTTCAGGCACAGACCCCTCGATCACCAGATTCCTGGCCACTGGATCCTGGACACCCTCATGATTTGCAGAGTGAAGCCCCCCAACCCCCAGCTAGAATCATGCTGGCTCACCTGCAGACTCTGGGACACCCACCCCACCCCACTGGCTCTGGGACCCTTGCAGTGATTCACAGAATGACTCCACCCTATTAAGAGTCATACCACACTGTCCAGAGTCAAACAAACCCACTGGCACTGGTTCCCCACCACCTAGGCCATAGACTCCAGGACTGCACACTGAGTGCATGCCAGTGAAACATCAGGCAACTCTTACCACAAGAGCTGGAACCATGAGCACATCCATAATAGCTTGCATGACAAGGCTGGGGGCGAGTCAAATTGTCAGATAACCTGTGAAGAGACTTCACCCATGAACGGGAAACTAACATTTAATACCCAACTATAGCAGGAGAACCCAAATAAGTATGGGGCTCCACTAGAAAACTCAGCTCAGGAGATCTGGGAGATTGCACCACTGGCTCCCACAAATCGCCGACTACATTGGACCACCCCCAGAAGAACCTGGGTGGCAGAGCAGTTGGATCTAAGACATAGAAACAATTACAATATCACAGCAAAAAATGGGGAGACAAAGAAACAATCCCCAAAAGAAAGAAAAAGAGGAATTGCTAGAAATGAAGTAAATGAAATGGAGGCAAGCAATTTGTCAGAGAAAGAATTCAGAGTAATGATTATCAGGATGCTCAAATATCTGGATGTTAAATACACACCACTCAATGAGAAATATAGGGAGCTGAATGAGAATTTCACCAACATGAATGAGAATCAAGAGGAAATGAAGAATGACATGGCTGCAATAAAGAACACAATGAAAGTTTTCTACAGTAGACTAGAAGATACTGAGGCCTGAATCAACCAGTTAGAAAACAAAGTTGAAAAAACAGCCAAGCAGAGCAGCAACTGAAAAAATAATTGAAAAAACAGGAGGACAGTCTAAGGGAGTTTTGGGACAACTTGAAATGGAAACACGCACGCACACACACACACACACACACACACACACAACAACAACAACAACAACAACACCATGCACATAATAGGGGTACCAGAAGGAGAGGAAGCTGAGCAAGGAATAGAACACCTGTTTGAAGAAATAATGACAGAAATTTCCCTGACTTGGGGAAGAAAAAAGTCACACAAATCTAAGAAGCACAGAGAGTACCAAGCAAGATGAACTAAAAAAGGCCCACACCAAGACACATCATAATTAAATTGGCAAACATAAAAGACAAAGAAATAATCTTAAGGCTGCAAGAGAGAGACAAAAATTTACCTACAAGGGATCTTCCATTAGACTTCAACTTATTTCTCAATAGAAACATGTTAGGACAGAAGGAACAAAGTAATGCAAAGCAAGGGACTGAATCCAAGAATATGCTATCCAGCAAGGCTAACATTCAAAATTGAAAGTGAAATCATGAGCTTCACAGACAAAAAATGGCTATGGAAATTTATTATCACCAAGCCAACAATGCAAGAAATTCTAAAGAGGCTGCTGTAAAGAACAGATATGAAAGGGAGGAAGGAATATGGGCATAAAGAAGAAAAATGGCAATAAGCAAATACCTATCTAGTAGGTGTACCAGTTAATAATGGGAGTTTGTTTCAATAGATGGAGTTACACATATGTTGTGATATATATATATATATATATATATATATATATATATATATATATATGATTTGATATGTATGTTATTTTGTTGTATTGACAACAAGCTTCAAAACCTCATATGTCAAATTTTCTGAAAAATCACCAAACAGATATTTTTACACTTAAAAATGCCAAATTTTGTGCCAAAAAAAGCATTTGCAGGAAGTTTTAATTCATTACTTTATTATGAAGAAAATTGCTGCTGAATGCTTCAGGAAGCTTATGATGAACATGCTCCATCTCAAGATACTTGTGAATGTTGGTTTACATGATTTAAAAGTGATGGTTTCAATGTGAAAAACAAAGAACATCCAGGTCAACCGAAAAAGTTTGAAGACCAACAACTATAAGCATTATTGGAAGAAGATGCATGTCAAACTCAAAAACAACTTGCAGAAAGATTAAACATTGCTCAGAAAACAATTTTCTATCATTTACAAGCAATGGGAAAGATTTTAAAGGAAGGAAAATGGGTGCCATATCAACAAAATGAAAGACAAATGGAAAACCAAAAAGTCACCAGTAAAATGCTGATTTAACACACAAAAGAAAGTCTTTTTTTGCATCGAGTTATGACTGGCAATGAAAAGTGGATTTATTTTGAGAATTCCAAATGTACAAAATCATGGGTTGATCCAGGTCAACCATCAACATCAACTGCAAGGCCAAATCGCTTTGGAAAGAAGACAATGTTTTGCGTTTGGTGGGATCAGGAAGGTGTGGAATATTATGAGCTTCTAAAACCAGGTGAAACCACCATTAATACTGATTGCTATGGACAGCAAGTAATCAATTTGAAGCATGCTTTGATCATAGAATGACCAGAATGGGCCAGAAGACATGGCAAAGTAATTTTGCTAATGCACCATCACACACTTCAAAATCAGTTAAAAACACGTAAAAAAAGATCTTGCCTGGAAAGTATTAACTCACCTGCTGTATTCACCAGACCTTGCTCCTTCAGATTTCCACTTATTCTGATCAATGATGGCACATGCATTTTCTGAGCAGCACTTAAAAATATACAAAGAAGTGGAAAATTGGGTCTCTCAATTGTTTGCTTCAAAACAAGAAAAGTCTATTGGGATGGTATCCACAAATTACCTGAAAGATGGGGGAAATGTGTAGCTAGCAATGGGCATTACTTTGAATAAAGCACATTTGTTGTTTCTCTTGAAATTATCCTGTTTTCTTTTATTATAAAATCTGCCATTATTAATTGGTACACCTACTATCTATACTAATAATCTATACTAATAAAAGGGTAATATGCTAATTAGATCAGGAGACCTTCCAGACATTTTTTCCAGAAAAAGCCATGGTGGCAGGGCCCAGGCAGAGGCAGGTTAGAGGTGATCAGGCCAGCTATGGGGAGCAGTTTGGGGCAAGCAGGCTGGTGGAGGGGGTAGTTGGGGGTGAGCAGGCTGGCAGGGGGGAAGTTGGGGAAAATTAGGCCAGCAAGGGGGGGGCAATTGGGAGCAATCAGGTCAGCAGGGGGGCAGTTGGGGTGAGCAGGCTGGCAGGGGGAAGTTGGAGGCAAGCAGGCTGGCAGGCAGGGGCAGTTGGGGACAAGCTGACCAGCAGGGGGGAAGTTGGGGGCAATCAGGTTGCCATGGGTCGGGCAATTAGGGGTGAGCAGGCTGGAAGGGAGGGGGATAAGGCCTGCAGGCAGAGTGGTTAGGGGTGATCAGGAAAGCAGACAGGTGAGCGATTAGGAACCAGTGGTCCTGGATGTCAAGAGGGTGCAGGCCTGGCTGAAAGACACTCCCCCAATGCATACATTTCATGCACTGGATCACTAGTATATATATAAAAGGCTAATATGTATAGAGTCCCCTCGGGAGTTTGACTGGGAGACTGGGAGTTCAAACCTTCACTATGATGTGCTCTGACACCAGGGGGTTGGATGGAATGAAGGAAGGCTCAGGTCAGCAGTTGGCAGCCAGCAGTCAGAGAAGGAAAGCCCCGGTTGGCAGGTGGAAGGCCCTGATTGGCCCTGATTGCCAGCCAGGCCTTGGGACCCTACTTGTGCATGAATTTCATGCACTGGGCCTCTAGTGAATAACCTTAAATGTAAATGAATTAAAAGCTCCAATCACTAGACATAAGGTAGCTGAATGGATAAGAAAACATGACCCATATATATGCTGTCTATAAGAGACCCACCTCAGAATAAAGGGCTCACACAGACTGAAAGTGTAGGGATAGAAAGAAAAAAAAACTCTTCAGGCAAATGAAAAAAAAAAAGCTGGGGTAGCAATACTTACATATGACAAAATAGACCTCAAAGTGAAGGCCATAACAAGAGATAATGAAGGCCACTTCATAATACTAAAGTGATCTATACAACAAGAGGATATAACTCTGGTAAACATTTATGCACCCGATACATGAGCATCCAAATACACATAAAAACTTTCAGAACATATCAAGGGAGAGATTGACAGCAACACCATCATAGTAAGAGAGTTTAATACCCCACTGACATTACTGGAACAATCTTATAGACAAAAATATCAAGGAAACAGCAATCCTAACCCTAAACCTAAAAACTCCCTCTAAAAACTACTAGGTTTAATAAATGAATTCAGCAATGTAGCAAGATACAAAATTAACACCCAGAAATCTATGGATTTTTTATACACCAATAATGAACTTACAGAAAGAGAAATAACAACAACAAGGAAAAAAAAATACCAACAACAATCCCATTTACCATTGCACCAAAAAATTAAGATACTTAGGAATAAACTTAACTAAGGAAGTAAAAGACCTATGCTCAAAAACTACAGGACATTGAAAAAAGTGATAGAGGAAGGCATAAACAAATGGAAGAACATGTTTGGTAAGCACTCTTACTATTTACAACAACCAAAGGACTTGTGTGCATGCATATGAGAATAACCAATGGACACAGACAGTAGAAGGGGGTGAAGGCATGTACTGGGGGTGGGTGAGGGTGGATGGGGAGAGGTCAGTGGGGGGAAAAGGAGACATATGTAATACTATATGTAATACTTTAACCAATAAATATTTTTTTTAAAAAAGAATAAAAGCCATCCAAATTAGAAAGGAGGAAGTAAAACTGTCACCATTCGCAGACTCCATGGTACTGTGCATAGAAAACCCCAAAGACCACGTAAGAAAACTACTAGATTTAATAAATGAATTCAGCAATGTAACAGAATATAAAACACCCAGAAATCTAGGGCATTTTTATACACCAATAATGAACTCTCAGCAATAGAAACCAACCAAACAACCCCATTTACCATTGCAACAAGAAATTTAGATACTTAGGAATAAATTTGACCAAGGAGGTAAAAGACCTGTACTTGGAAAACTGCAGGAAATTGAAAAAAAGAAAGAGAAAGATATACACAAGTGGAAGAATATACCATATTCATGAATTGGTAGAATCAACATAATTAAAATGGCCATATTACCCAAAGCAATCTATAGATTTAATACAAAGCTTCTCAAAATACCAATGGCTTATCTCACAGATCTTGACAGAATATTCCAAGAATTTATATGGAATCAAAAAAGACCCCGAATAGCTGAAGCAATCTTGAGAAAGAAGAACAAAGTTGGAGGGATCATAATACCAAATATCAAGTTATACTATAATGCCACTGTTCTTGGTACTGGCACAAGAACAGATATATAGACCAATGGAACAGAACAGAGAACCCAGAAACCGACCCAAGCCATTATGATCAATTCATATTTGATAGGGGAGTCAAGACAGTCTTTTCAATAAATGGTGTTAGGAAAATTAGACAGATACATGCAAAAAAGACCACCGACTTACACCAAACACTAAAATAAAGTCAAAATGGATAAAAGACCAGACATAAGACGTGAAACCATAAAACTTTTAGAAGAAACCATTGGCAGCAAAACATCAGATATCTCTCATCCTATATAATAAAAGGCTACTATGTAAATTGACTGAATGGCAGAACGATGGATCACTATGACACACACTGACCACCAGGGGGCAGACACTAAACACAGGAACTGTCCCCTGGTGGTCAGTGTGCTCCAGGGGAGCACCACTCAGCCAGGAGCCAGACTTACGGCTGCCAAGCCCAGCAGCAGGGAGTGGGCCTAAGCTGTTAGTCCTGAGCTGCCAAAGGGATGTCTGACTGCCAGCTTAGGCTTGATCCCCCAAGGAGTAGGCCTAAGCCGGCAGGTGGACATCTCCCTAAGGCTCCCAAACTGTAAGAGAGCACAGGCCAGACTGAGGGAACTCCCCTCTGAGTGCACGAATTTCATGCACTGGGCCTCTAGTAGCAATATATTCAAAGATACATCTCCCAGGACAATGTAAATTAGGGAGAAAATAAACAAATGGGAGTACATTAAAATAAAGAGTTGCTGGACAGCAAAAGAAACCATCAATAAAATAATAAGCAAGCCCACTCCATGGGAGAACATAGTTGTCAATGATATATCTCATAAGGGGTTAGCCTCCAAAATCTACAGGGAACTCACACAACTTAACAAAAGGAAGATAAACAATCTAATTAAAAAATGGGCAAAGGATCTAAATAGACTCTTCTCCAAAATGGACATGCAGAAGGCCAAAAGTCACATGGAAAAAAATGTTCAAAGTCACTAATCATCTGAGAGATGTAAATCCAAAGGACAATGAGGTACCACCTCACACCTGTTAGAATGCCTATCATGAACAAATCAACAAATGACAAGTGCTGGCAAGGATGTAGAGAAAAAGGAGCCCTCGTGCACTTGCTGATAGGAATGCAGACTGGTGCAGCCACTGTGGAGAACAGTTTGGAGTTTACTCAAAAATTTAAAAATCTAACTCCATTTGACCCAATGGTCCCAATTCTAAGAATATATCCCAAGAATTCAGAAAACACATCAGAAAGGCTATATGCACTCCTATGTTCATAGCAGCACAATTTACAATAGCTAAGATTTGGAAACAGCCTAAGTGTCCATCAGCAGATGAATAGATTTAAAAGCTGTGGTACATCTATACATTAGAATACTATGCAGCTGGAAAAAAATAACTATTATCATTTGCAATAGCATGGATGGGCCTAGAGAGCATTATGTTAAGCAGTACAAGCCAGGTGGAGTAAAATAAGTATCACATGATCTCACTCATATGTGAAATCTAATAAACAACATAAACTGATGAACAGGGACAGATCCGGAGGCAGAGAAGCATCGACCAGAAGGCTGGTCCTCAGGGGGAAAGTATGGGAGGGAGGGGGATGGGAAAAAAGGGGAGATCAACCAAAGGACTTGTCTGCATGAATGTAAGCCTAACCAATGGACATGAACACCAGGGGGGGTGAGGGAATGAGTGGGGGGGTTGGAGGGTTAATAGAGGGATAAGGACACATATGTAATACCTTGATCAATAAAGAAATTTGGAAAAAAATAGACCCAGAGACATAGGAACATTAAACAGACTGTCAAACCTCAGAGGGAACGCAGGGGAGGGTGGAGGGGTGAAAGAGATCAACAAATGAACTCATATGTGTATATGCATAACCCAAGGACACAGGCAATAGGGTGGTGAAGGCTTGGGTGGGCTGGGGGAGAGAGGACAATGGGGGAAAAGGGGACACATGTAATACTTCCAACAATAAAAGATTTAAAAATAAACACATTGCCCTATGTTTAACCTAGACTCTAACCAATTGGGTTTTTCATGCCTTCTTTTGAAGAGAGCCCTTGGAGAGAGAGATTGAAGGTGTTCTCACGAACTCTTGGCCATCAGGTAGAGAGAGAGGTGTGGAAGTCCCTTCTTGTATGGAAACACAGGGAGGGGGTATTCATGTGGAAGAGGGGTATAAACATTCCTCTTTCTCCCCAACTTGTATTCAGTAGCCGTGACCAGAAGGCCATCCATTGGAGTGAGGCCTCTGAAGTATGCTTTTCAAGTCAATGCGGCAGCATAGGGCAGAAGTTAGCATTGATTTCGCGTCTGCTAGGTTCCAATAATTCCATATACTTATCTAACGTCACACTATTCAAGTAGAGTTATATCTCACATTGGATTAGGGTCTAATGTTATCTAGGAAGGCTCTGTAGTAAACAATTATTCTTAAAAACTCCAATGGCCAAAGATTTACCTTTTTTTTTTTTAGTAAGCCCAACCCAGACATATTTTTCTCCAGCTTTGGAAC
Organism: Antrozous pallidus; assembly: GCA_027563665.1. NCBI lineage: Eukaryota > Metazoa > Chordata > Mammalia > Chiroptera > Vespertilionidae > Antrozous > Antrozous pallidus. The sequence goes on along the minus strand of CM050509.1, from coordinate 138,241,279 downwards.
AGATGTCTGATTTTTGCTTTTCAACTGAGCATGAGGTAAAATAGTTGTCTGTTTGAGAAATACATTTTATAGGAAATACGTCCTATCTTTGAAAATTGCAGTTATATGTAGTTAGTGAGATGCTTATATTGAGATCTTTTAAAAATAACCTATGCAACTGTGAACTCCAAAATTCATAAAGTTTAGGAACCTTAGAGCATTCAACACACAGCCCAGAAAATGCCTCGACTGTAGGAAAAGAAGAATGGCAGTGCAACTGGGTTACTCAGAAAAGATAAATGGAAATAAGAAAATGGACTTTAGGTAAATGAAAGTTCCTCTCTTTCTAGTAAAGACAAAGGAAAAAGTGGTTTAAAGAGCAAGTTAAGAATTTAAGGTAGACATAGTTTCTGCTTATTAAATATTGGGCTGGGTTATAATAGGAGGGTGTAGAATTTCATTTCCCAAGAGTTGGTGTGAGGAAAAAAGGAATTAATTTTGGGGTAGAATTTCACCATCTTTGACTCTTATGGGCAAGGGTTTTCTAGGTAAAATATACTTAAAGACTGTTTATATTTCCTATTTATCTTGTTGTTTTTGCTTGTACTGTTACTAGAAAACTAGATGGTGTATGCTTGGAGATTATAAAAGAGGACTTATTGTTGTACCCAGGTGGATGTATGGGGCTGAGGAGCACAAGGCTCATCACATTAAGGAGGATTAGGATACAGATTTTTTACCACTTGATTATACCTTGGACTCTGCATTCTTTTATGTTCACACATATTTTTTCCACTTAATTTCAGCTTTTTTTTTAAGGAGAAATATTTTGCTTATTAAGGATGGTATGAATACATGTTCCATCATCATTCCCTTATACTTCATGTAATGCTGGTGTAGTATTTCCTAACACAATAAATGTGTTAAGTTTACTTGTAAATTAAAGACATTTGCATTAAAGATGGATATATCATGAAAGAAAAAAAATCTATTCTTGACATGATAAAATCTTACAGGACATTCCTGGTGAATCTTCTCTTTCTAAAAAGTGTTTTCAATTTTTAGATTTAATGTTCACAATATATTTTTGTTAATCTTCACCCAAAGATATTTTGCCATTGAATTTTAGAGAGACAGAAAGGGAGGGAGGGGGGAGAGAGACATTGACATGAGAGAGACACATCAATGAGTTGCCTCACACCCCCCCCCACTAGGGCCAGAGATCAAATCTGCAACCCAGGTATGTGCCCTTTACTGGGAAATGAACTTAAGACCCTTCAATATGTGGGACAATGCTCTAATCACTGAGCGGCATGGGCCAGCACAGTGTTCCCAATTTTATAGCACTGAAGGGTAAAAATAGAACAGGATGAATGAGCAAACTGATGTGACTCATTTGCTGGCTCCTGCTCAATCTTTTCTCTGAACCTCTTGAGACACACTTCCCCTCCCCCCACCAATATGGGAGTAAGGTGGAGAAGGGAATCAGGTTGAGAGATAAGATGGCAACAGGAATTTCAGATTCCTTAATAACACCCCATAATATGAAATCTTACATATACTGATAAATTTAGGAGGAAATTGTGGAATTCAACAATTTTCATTTTATAGGCTCTCCATTTTCATTTTACCTCTGATCTGCTTAAGCAGTATACTCTTCCAACAATTTATTGCCTTTTAAGGCCATGAATCCAGAGGGCTGACAGTAAATCTGGACAAGCTCTAATATGCCCTGTGCCAACTGTAATTTAGCTGGTCCTTTGAGAGCTCAAGTTTTTTATTATCATAAATATTCCTCTGCTTCCAGGCATCTCCCTACTGACAACATTGTCCAATTTTGAATCCTGACATCTTCATTTCAAGAGCCTGCAAATTAAACTGCAAAGGTCAGGTTTCATTGTAATTACAGGCTATGTTTTTGGGGGTTTTTTTGTTTTTTTTTTTAAGACCACATTCCTTAGGATTGAGCTGCCATCCGCTGCTTGCTTTGGTGAGCACAGAACTTGGGCAAAATGTCACTGAGCAACTCATGTGAATGATTGCACCTGGCACTCGGATCATCGGGAAATATCTGGTCATATTTCAGTGTCTGACTTTGTCACCGTACAAGGAGAGAAAAATTGTAAAGCGGAGTCCGATTTAGCATACGTGAACGCTGCATACTTCCTACTTCTGGATTGTCCTTTTCTGCTTCTTCATATAACTGATGGCTCCCAACCTTCAGATCTTATCTCAGGCAACAAAACTTTATGGGGCTGACCTCTCAGTACCTTGTGTTTAGCAGGAAAACAGGGATAACGATGGCTTCTACCTCAAATAGTCATTGGGAAGATTAAATGAGTTAGCGAACACCACATACTTAGAAGGGTGCCTGGAATGAAGACAATTCTCAACCATGGTTAGCTATTAGTATGACCTCCATCACTATAATAGCTAAGTCTGTCTGAGCAAAGTACTTTATGAGATTCACTGGTATTTTCTTGCTTTACCCTCACAGCAGTCTCTGAGGTTGGCACCACCGGCTACAGTGGAGGAAACTGAAGTTAGAATGGTAATTTGTTCAAGGTCACAGAGCAAGTCAACGATGCACCCAGAATTTGCATCCAATTACTCAGACTCCAGAGCCCATGCTCATGAGCAAAGCCTTGGAGATAAAGCTATGTAGGAAACCTGTCACTGCCCTACCCACATACATCACTCTTTTAAAAAATATATTTTATTAATTTTTCACAGAGAGGAAGGGAGAGGAAGAGAGAGTTAGAAACATCGGTGAGAGAGAAACACCAATCAGTTGCCTGCTGCACCCCCCTACCTGGGGGCATGCCACAACCAAGGTACATGCCCTTGACCGGAATTCAAACCTGGGATCTTTCAGTCCGCAGGCCGACGCTCTATCCACTGAGCCAAACCAGTTAGGGTGCATCACTTTTTAAAATGTATTTTTATTATGTATTCATTTTATTTACATTCTTCGTTGTTTAAAGTATTACTTAAGTTTCCTTTTTCCTTTATTGACCTCTCCCAGGCCACCCCAACCCCTTGCCCTTACCCCACCTATTGTCTGTGTCCATTGGTTGTGCTCATATGCATTCATTAAAGTCCATTGGCTGATCTCTTACCTCTCCCTGTCCCCACCTTCTCGCTTAGGTTGGATGTCTGTTTGATGCCTCTGGCTCTATTTTTGTTCATCAGTTTATGTTGTTCATTATATTCCACAAATGAATGAAATCATGTGATATTTATCTTTCTCCGACTGGCTTATTTTGCTTAGCATAATGCTCTCCATGTCCATCCATGTTGTTGCAAATGGTAAGAGTACCTTTTTTTTTTTTTAGCAGTGTAGTATTCCACTGTGTAGATGTACAACAGTTTTTTTAAATCCACTCATCTGCTGATGGGCACTTGGGCTGTTTCCAAACCTTAGCTATTTTACATTGTGCTGTTATGAACATAGAGGTGCATATATCCTTTCTGATTGGTGTTTCTGATTTCTTGGGATATATTCCTAGAAGTGGGATTACTGGGTCAAATGGGTGTTAGGTTTTTAATTTTTTGAGGAAACTCCATACTGTTCTCCACAGTGGCTGCACCAGTCTGCATTCCCACCAGCAGTGCATGAGGGTTCCTTTTCCCATCACTCTTACTACTTCAGGACACACAACTCAACTTTAAACTCCCAGCAACTACATTTTGTTGCTTAAGGACTTTCTCTGGCCTCCAAATCATACTTCAACACTCATGTGGAAGACAGAAGGTGTCAGGGAATCCACAGCCCTAGAGCAGGTCTCAACTAATACTTGCTGTGGGTTGGTAGATAAATACCCGAGCTCCCTTGCCTCTGGGTAGATAATTCTGAGACACGTTCTTCCCTGGCTCCTGGCTCTAGTTGCCCACCATACAACTGACTCTGAATTCTTTATTATCTATCTTCTGCTCCCTGACTCACTTCTTCACTCCCCTGTTTTCACTCGGACATTGTTTCAGAGTCTGCTTCTGGTGGAAATCAAACTAGGATGGTCTCTTTCAGCACTAGGATTCCATGATTCTAGAGATGCTGGAAGTGAAGAAGAGCAAGAGAGTGGCTGGAGTCAGACAGAAGGAAGAGGGTGTATCGCCAAGAAGGGTGTCCTGTATTTGCAAGGTTTCTTAACCTCAGCACTATTGACATTTGAGAATGAATTAAAAAAAAATTTTAAAGCAGACACCTGGACTCCATTCCAAACCACCTGAGTCAGGACCAGGAGCTTGAGTCTTTTTAAAATATATATATTTTATTGATTTTTTACAGAGCGGAAGGGAGAGGGATAAAGAGTTAGAAACATTGATGAGAGAGAAACATTGATCAGCTGCCTCTTGCACGCCCCCTACTGGAGATGTGCTTGCAACCAAGGTATATGCCCTTGACTGGAATCGAACCTGGGACCCTTGAGTCTACAGGCCAACACTGTATCTACTGAGCCAAGCCTGTCAGGGTGAGAATGTATTTTTGTTGATGTTTTGAAAGACTGCCCTGTGTGATGTAGGAAACTGAGTCTACCAAGTAGATACCAGTGGTGACCTCACCATCACCAGTTATGAAAATGCAAAATGTCTCCAGATATTGTGAACATGTCCCTTGGCAGGGAGCAAAGTCACTTCCAGTTGAGAAACAATGAGTTAGAGAGAAGAGACTCTTATTTATATTTGATTGACATACTGACTCAGTAGGCATTCATTCATTCAAGAGGATTATAATTATATTACCATTATTAGATATATATTACCAAGTTTTCTACCTGCTGCTCTACATACTGTCTCATTTGGTACTCCCAGCATTTTATTTCTTCCATATCACACATTAGGTAAATGAGGTTCGTGGAGAGTAAGTGCTTTTCACAGTGACATAAAACAAGTAAAAGATGGACCCCGGGTTCATATTCAGGTGTGTTCGGCTGCAAGTTCATGACCCTTCAACTAGATTCATTTATTTCTTCATTAATGCATCAATGTATGCAATATTTATTGAGTGTCTGAGTGTCGGGGATGGGGTATTAACAGTGACAGCTACAACTGTACTGCTTAGCTTGGCACCCGGCAGAAAGGTGTGGCTCAAGATATATTTCTTACACCAAAATAAACACAATCAAGCTACACTCAGTTTGGAAAGGTAATCTGTAAAATTAATCACTCTTTGAAGATGGTTTTATTAGCAAATGTGTTCTAAATTTTAAAAAATTGTACAAATGAACTCTTTGAACACAACCTATGCAAAATCCGGAAACTATACATATTTGGGAAAATTCCTTTTTTTACTTATCCCTTGAATTTGAAAAAAAAAGACTTTGCTTTAGAAATAGTACATGGTCATAATTTCAGTGAATGTAATGATTTTTTATGGTGACTCATAGGAACATGAGTTCTGATGCATTCAGAATACCATTTCATTTCTGTCTGACTTCCACAATTAGCAAGAGGACCTTACCTGGTTATCAGATCATAGTTTCACATGATTAGAAATTAGAAAGTAGTTTCCAAGGTAACAGAAAACCAAGATGTTTTGCTCTCCTGTGTATCAGAGTTTAAAATGGGATTTTCCCTAACTCAGTTTTTGCTAAAATCTCAAAAGCTATTATTAATAATAATTAAAAAAAAAAACAAAAAGGGCTCAGTACTCTCAGAGTCCAATGTTCTAACATGAAGTGCTGGATTAACCCCCACAGAATTTTGGACCCTTAGCTCAACATCAACTTACGTATATAAGAGGATTGATATTTCAGAGGCCAGGAGAGAGGGAGGGAGCGGTTCTATGTACTCTGTAGTTGTAGGGCACTTCCTATTTCTTCATCCCAAGGTGGAGGTGAAGGTAAATGCTTTACTCTTACTTCAAGTCAGTTAGGGAGGCTTTCTGGGCACCTCTTAGAGACAGCTTGCTCCCTATGTACTCTAGATTCAGGGAGCATGCAGAGATGAGAAGCAGACCCGTAATGAAAGACTACAGGCAGGGAAATGGCAAAAATAGACAGTATTAGTTTCTCAGGGCTGCTATAACAAAGTGCTCGTGAGTGGTTGAAAACAATAGAAATCAAGTCTTTCACAGTTCTGAAGGCTGGAAGTCAGGAATCTAGGTGTTAGCAAAGTCAGGCTTCATCTGGAAGTTTAAGAAGAGTCCTGCCTTGCATCTTCCAGTTTCTGGTGGCCCATACATTCCTTGGCTTATGGAAGCATAACTCCAATCTCTGCCTCTGTCTTCTCTTTGTGTGTCTTTCATTGCGTTGTTTTATAAGGACACCAAATATATTGGATTAAGGATCTATGTATTCGAGTGTGACCTTACCTTAACTAATTATATCTGCAAGGACACTAATTCTAAATAATGTAACAATCTGAGGTACAGGGGTTAAGTTAGGATTTCAACCTTATTTTGGGGGGGGTGGCGGTAGGGGGTGGGAGCGCAATTTAACCCATAACATGAATTTTGGTAGTAGAGGAACAAGGATGCATATGATAAAATTGTATTTCCACCAAAGGGGAACCAATTAAGTGTTTTGGGGGAGGGAACCAGACCCTGGTCATCTTGGAATTGTCTTAAAAAGGCCTATGGATAAATGTGGACTTTTAGAAGCACAAGGGTTGTGGATCAACTCTATAAGTCATCAGTCAGAAGGCATGCATTGTCCATGCCAGGATAAATGCAATGTAGATTCCTTGGGGGAACTTTAAATGACTCCCTCAAAACACCCCACGAAAGAAAGAACACGTTCTTTCCTGTCTCTTATCTGTCTTCCTCCATACTCTCCCTTCGCCAATGCTGGGGTGATCAAAATCCACAGTTGGTGAGATAAGTCGGGAACTGACAGAGAAAAGAGAGAAGCCAGCCATACTTCTCTACTCCACCATAACCAGCTGTATGGAGAGGAGGAGCAATAATGAAATATTCTGGATATAAAAGTATAAGGTTCTAGATTACTATTGAGAAGATTAAAGACAGGTGGCTTGAGATGCCCAAGAGAAAAGATAGAGAGCTACGCCATCAATGGGAGCAGAGTAAAATTCCACTAAGTGGTGTGGCAAGAATGCATGGCATTCTCAGAGTGAAAGTGGAGAACTGAACAGACATTTCCTTTAAGGAATGGCCAACAGGGCAGCTTCCCAGGGCTAAGGGTCTCCAGCAATAACAGGTGATTGAGGAGGAGCTGTGTTGTCAAGAGCCAAGGGAGGCTTCCAAAGAGGGCAGTGGGAGAAGACACAATCAGTATCCAGGAAGTGCAACAACTTACACCCTGGGGACAAATATTCACTTCCTATTCCACAGGAATAGTACCTCCTGGAGTTTGGCCTACCAAACATACAGCCTTTCAGTGTCTGGTGGTGACAGTATGGGTTAATTCAGACCTTTTCTGACCCTCATTGCTAGCCATATTCCTCCAAACCTGGAGGAGCCACAGGCATCCTGGTGCTGAATTGGGAAAAAGGAAACGGCAGGCAGGGAAGACAAGAGGAGCTAACTCATACACTCCTCCAGGGGCAGGCTGGGAGCTGAGGGAGATAAAGCTGTAAATGAAGTTAGGAGTTTTGATTATTAAGCAAGACTGGACATATTAATAATTGAACTCATACTGTTTGGGGAACTAAAGTGGCTGGAAGATTTTAAAATCTAAGAAGGATGAAGAAAATTATCAACCCTGTTCTAGATTTCACTTAAGTGGCTGGAAAGAACTCAGTCCTCAGAATGGATAGTAACAGTGTTGAATGGGGAGAGGGAAAGTATTCTGTTGCACCACCCAGCTTCCTAAATGTTCAATATAGGGACTAGTCCAGTTTACCGAATTTCAAGTCAAGTGTGCTTTACCCTCTATCTGAGCTGGTGGCAATAGCTAGGATTAGGGAGAAATGGAATAATTGTAGATTATGATTCTTTTTTATCCTTAGAATCATCCTGCTTCTTTAACTTATTTTTGAAGCAGGGGTTTAGATTATAGATGATGTGCTGAGAATAGTGGTTCTCATAGTCTAATCCCCTACCAGCAGCATTAACATCCCCTGGGAACTTGTTAGAAATACAGAACCTCAGACTCCAGCCATACTTAGTCACACTGGAGATAAAGCACTGCAATCCATGTTTTCTCAAGTTTGCTAAAGTCTTTCTACCACTTTTAATTTTTTTTATTGATTTCAGAGAGAGAAAGGGAGAGAGAGAGGGAGATAGAAACAGCAAAGAGAGAATCATTGATTGGCTGCCTCCTGCACACCCCCTTCCTGGGGATCGAGCCCACAACCCAGGTATATGCCCTGACCAGGTATTGAACTGTGACTTCCTGGTTCATAGGTCAATGCTCAACCACTGAGCCACTTGGGTCAGGTGAGTACCATGGTTTAAAGCTATCACTCTCCGCACTGATTGTGTACTAGAATCAACAGTACATTTGCCCAGGTTTAGTACCATAGACAGAGCTATAATTTAAGTCAAGGCTTCTCAAAGTGTAACGAGCATTCTGACCTCCTGGAATCTTTGTAAAATGCAGATACTGTCTTGGTCTGGGATTAGTAACCAAACATCAACATTTCTTTTTTTTTTCTCTTGAGTTTTATCTATATACTAGAAGCCTGGTGCATGAAATTCGTGCATGGAGGGGAGGGTCATCTCAGGCCAGCCTACACCCTCTCCAATCTGGAACCCCTCGGGGGATGTCCAACTGCTGGTTTAGGCCCAATCTCAGGGATCAGACCTAAACTGGCAGTGAGACATCCCTCTCACAGTCTGGGACCGCTGACTCCTAACTGCTCACCTGCCTGCCTGCTTGATCACCCCTAACTGTCTCTGCCTGTCAGCCTGGTCACCCCTTACTGCCCTACCCCACCAGCCCAGTCACCCCCAACTGCTCCCCCCCTGCCAGCCTGGTCACCCCCAACAAACCTCTTGCCAGCCTGGTTGCCCCTAACTGCCCCCATGCTGGCCTGGTTGCCCCTCACTATACCTCCCCTGATGGACTGGTCATCCCCAACTGTCCCCCTGCCAGCCTGGCTTCCCCCAATTGCCCCCTCACCAGCTTGGTTGCCCCCAACTGCTCCACCTACTGGCCTGGTCACCACAAACTGCCCTCCTGCTAGCCTGGTCACCCCAACTGCCCCTCCTGCCAGTCTGGTTGCCCCCCTGCTGGCCTCGTTACCCCCATCAGCCCACCTGCCAGCCTGGTCACCCCTAACTGCCCCTCTTGCTGGCCTGGTCGCCCCTCACTGCCCCCCCCCACTGGCCCAGTCACCCCAACTACCCCCATGCCGGCCTGGTTGCTCCCAAATAGCCCCCACTGGCCTGGTCATCCCAACTGCCCCCTTGCCATCCTGGTCTCACCCAACTGCTCCCTGCCAGCCTGGTTGCCCTCAATTGTCCCCCCACCCACCAGCCTAGTCACCCCAACTGCCTCCCCCTGCTGGCCTGGTCACCCCTAACTAATTCCCCCTGCCAGTCTGGTTGCCCCATGCAACCTGGTGTTCAGTCATTTGGTCATCCCTCACTAATCCTGCTGCCATCCTTGGTGCCCCATGCAGCCTGCTGTCTGTTCATTACTGTTACTATGATGGCATCTTGGACAATTTTCATATTCTTCTATTATTAGTCCTACATAATAAAAGAGGAATATGCAAATTTGACCGTACCTTCACTATACCCACAAGCCACACCCACAGCCACACCCACCAACCAATCAGGAGCAGATTATGCAAATAAACCCCAACCAAGATGGCTGCCGCCACTGAGAGCAGGAGGGAGGCTTGGGTTTCCCTGGCAACAAAGAAAGCCAAGCTTTCCATCTGCTGTTGCTGACCTAGGCCTCCACTCAATGCTACAAACTTTCAGTTATAAAAGATATAGAAATGGCGGCAGCCACTGAGCTGGAGAGAACAGAGGCTTGGGTTTCCCTGGCAATGGAGGAAGCCAAGCTTCCCACCTGCCTTTGCTGGCCTAGGCTTCCACTCTAGGCTACAAAGTTTCAAACAGAAATGGCTGCCCCCACAGAGCGAGCAGAAGGCTTGGCTCTGCTCCAGACTACAAAGTTTCAATTGTAGACATAAATTAATTCCAGATCCCAGGGCCTCTGCTTGGGTCGCTGGGGGGGGGGGGGCATGGCTGGCCTGCAAACCTCCACAGGCCTCTCTCCCAGGCCGACCCTCACCCCAAGGGAACCCCCACCCTGATCCAGGACACTCTTCAGGGCAAACCAGCTGGCCCCATCTATGCACCAGGCCTCTATCCTATCTAATTAAAGAGTAATTTGCAGATTGACCATCACTCCAACACACAAGAGGGCTGCCCCCATGTGGTCAAAGATCCTTCCCCATGTGGACAGAAGGTGGCCATCACAAGATGGCTAGCAGGGGAGGGCAGTTGGGAGGTTCCAGGCCTGCAAGGGAGGACAGTTGTGGGCAATCAGCCTGCAGGGGAGGGCAGTTAGATGTGACCAGGCCAGCAGAGGAGGGAAGTTGGAGGCAAACAGGCTGGCAGGGGAGCAGTTAGACATCAATTAGGCTGGCAGGGTAGGGGTTAGCGGGTGATCAAGCTGGCAGGCAGAAGTGGTTAGGGGCAATCAGGGAGGCAGGCAGGTGAGCAGTTTGGAGCCAGCAGTCCTGTATTGTGAGAAGGATGTTGGATTGGGCCTAACCGGGTAGTCGGACATCCCTTGAGGTATTTCAGATTGGAGAGGGTGCAGGCTGGGCTAAGGGACATCCCCGGCCTCCGTGCATGAATTTCGTGCACCAGGCCTCTAGTATACATATAAAAGCCTAAGCGTAAGAATGACTGAACAACCAAATGATCCAGATGATGGGCCACTGTGACATGTATTGACCACAGGGGGCAGACACTCAATGCAGGAGCTTCCCCCTGGTGGTCACTGTGCTCCTATAGCCAACCTCCTGTGGTCCCTCCCCTGGCTGGCTGGCTCTGATGGCCCTGATTGGCCCTGATTGCCAGCCAGGCTGAGGGACCTTGCACATGCACGGATTTGTGCACCAGGCCTCTAGTTAAGATATAATTGACATATATGAAAATTTAATGTATACAATGTGATGATTTGATGCATGTATATACTGCAAAATAAAGTTAGTTTAAACTTCCATTTCCTCCACAGTTTTCCATAGTGCTGGAACAATCTACATTGCTACCAACAGTACAAAAGGGTTTTCTCTTTTGGTATTGATAACATGTAAGATATAAGCACAACTTTCAAGTATATAATACAGTACTCTTAATTATAGTCAACATGCTGTACATTAGATCCCCAGAACTTATTCATTTTATAACTGAAACTTGGTACTCTTTGACCAATATTCTCTCGCTTCCTCCAACTCCCAGCCCCTGGTAACCACCATTCCACTCTACTTCTAAAGTTCAGCTTTTTTTTTAAGCTTTAGCATACAAGTAAGAACATACAGTATTTGTCTTTCTCTGCCTCACTTATTTCACTTAGCATAATGACCTCAAGGTCCATTCTTGTTTGTGCAAAAGGCAGGATTCCTTCTTTTTAATGAATAACTAATATTCCATTGTATATATTTTCTTTACCCATTCAGTCATTTCTGTATACTTAGTTGCTTCCATGTCTTGGCCATTATAAATAATGCTGCAATAAACATGGGGGTACAGATATCTCTTTGAGATTGTGACCTCATTTCCTTTGGATATATACTCAGAATGAGATAGCTGGATCTAATGGCTGTTGTATTTAAAAGTTTTTGAGGAACCTCCATTCTGTTTTCCATAGTTCTGCACCAATCTACTTTGCTACCAACAGTGCACAAGAGTTCTCTTTCCTTGGTATGCTCACCAACACTTGTTGTCTCCTGTTTTTGTTATACTAGCCATTCAGACAGATGTGAAATGATTTCTCATTGTAGTTTTGATTTGCATTTTCCTGATGATTGGTGATGTTGAGCATTTTTTTTCCCATGTACCTACTGGCCATTTGCAGGTCTTCTTTGGAAATATGTTGATTAAAGTCCTCTGCCAATGTTTTAGTTAGATTATTTGTCTTTTTGCTACTGAGTCTGTTATTAATTCCTTACACATTTTGGATATTGACCTTGGATCAGATGGATGGTTTGCGAATATTTCCCCCCGCTCCATGGGTTGCTTTTTCATTTTGGTGATTGTTCCTTTTGCTGAACAGAAGCTTTTTCGTTTGGTATTGTCCCACTTTTATATTTTCGTGTTTGCTGCTGTGCTTCTGGCATCGTATAAAAAATAATTGCCAAGACCAATGTCAAGGAGCTTTCCTCCTGAGCTTTCTTTAAGGAATTTTATGGCTTCAGGTCTTATGTCTAAGTCTTTCTTTCCATGACCCATATGAAGCTTAGTGTCTCAGTGTTGCTTCTTGGGACCTTCAGGACTTTCTGGTTCTTCTGCTGCTCCCCCAGCAGAGAGAATTAGAAAGAGGTGGACATTATACAAACAACAAAACTTTTGGGCACTTAATGATATGAAGTGACTTTAAATGCATATTACCAGGCCACAATCTAGATCCCCTGAATCTAGGAACGTGCTCATTTAAAAATACCTCAAATGACTGATGTGGCCCTTCACAACCATGTTGTGAGAAACCCTGATCTATTATTTTCCGAGCGTTATGCTGGCTTGAAGAAAACAAATTAAATCTCTAGGTGCATCACAAATCTAATTTCTCAGCTACCCGTGGTTATGAAAGCCAGACATCTCTCTTTTCTTATTACACTTCCAGCTAGGGTCATTTCCTCATAAGATTCTAGCTCCCCTCTGCCCTGAGGTTAAGTTGAAGCATTTCTTCTTACTTGCCTTCCTAATTGCTGGGAAGAGCTATTGTGCCAGGTTTTGCAACCTCTTCACTGTACCCTGGAGGGGCCCCATCTCAGTGGTGGGCCTAGTACTTTCTCTTTACAAGATGCTTTGTAGAGTCAGTAAGGTTTATAAAGTGCTTCATGAGCTATTTGGACCTGAGGCATTGCATAAAGAGATTATGCAAACAGAATGGCATCCATATTGCAGGCAGGTGGTGAGAAATCTCCTCTCTTACCTGCCCTAGCCCCGGGAAGAATTTGAGCGCAAATCTGCTGAGAAGACTTTGAAGAGAAAGGCTGAGTTGTTAAAAGAGTAAAATTGATAACATAAGCTGGTAACACCTGCAGGCTGGAGGGAGAATTACTGGAGGAGATGGATTGAGATGTTAGATATTATGCTTTGAGTAGAAAAATCTATCAACTGAGAGTATAATGATATTACTGTTTATTGATCATCCTGTATAGGTCAGGTACTTAACTATGTGTCTGCTTCTAGATCTTGTCTTATTCTATTTTTAAAAATTTTCAACTACATTTTATTGATTTTTTACAGAGAGGAAGGAAGAGGGATAAAGAGTTAGAAACATCGATCAGAGCGAAACATCGATCCTCTTGCACACCTCCTACTGGGGGTGTGCCCACAGCCAAGGTACATGCCCTTGACCAGAATCGAACCTGGGAACTTTCAGTCCGCAGGCTGAAGCTCTATTCACTGAGCCAAACCAGTTAAGGCGTTGTCTTATTCCATTTTTGTCACAATGCTGCGAGGAAAGGCCTTTTTATCCCTGTACAACAAAAAGGGAAACTGAGGCTTAGAGAAATGTGGTGAATTTGCTCTCTATAATACAATTATCAAATAGAAAATAGCGGATTCAGAACCATGTTTTTTAACTGCAATCATCTTCTTGCCACTATACAGCTGTGGATCCATTAACATCTGAGAGGCAAGTAGAAAGGAGCGAGAGAAACGGCAAGAGAGAAGATGTAAGACTGTTTCTGGGATATTATTGCTACCTCATAGATATTCTTTTATGCTAGACTTGGAAAAGTTTCCATTTCTGCTGAAGTAAAAATATAATTTTGTGGGGGCTGGGGAGAGGATAATGGGGAGAAGAGGGGAAGACGTATATACTGCTATGTGCAGTACTTTAAAGAATAAAAAAATAATTTAAAAAATGGGAAAATATAATTTTGAAAACAAGTAGATGGTGATAATATTTTGCAAATAATCACTCAATATAGCTTCTATTTCCTTGTAGGTGTTGCTTCCCTTCCACTATCTTGTGAGTCATAAGGTTTATGGCTGAAGAAGAAATGGGAGGAATCAAAGATCCTATGCTGAGGAAATGGGGGAGAGATGCCTCTATTCCACCAGCACAGGGAGTTGTTTTGGTTCTGGGAGAAAGAGCCAAGGAAAGAAGAAGAGGTTGAAGAGAATGGACACCAGCATCCTTACTTCTTCCCATGCTAATGGTTGGCTCTCAGATACGCATTTAGTAAAAAAAAAAATTCCACATCACTTGGTGGGTGATGCCAACCCCCTATTAAGGACTCTGGGGAGAAAGCTCACAAGGTACCCTCACAGACACACAATACTCATGGAATATTCCAGAAGATAATCTAGGTTTTATTGAGTTCATATTTTTGAAATTGGCCAAAGTTCTTATCTAACTGCTTGAGGCAGCTTTTAATTTAGTGTTGTTAGTTCAAAGAGTTATCTTCACCAATTGTATTTTTGAAACATATACACGGTGGTTTCTTTTTTATTCTTTGCTCTAGTAGCATAACACAGTGTATCAAGTTTAATGAAAGGCCATAAAATTCTGACATCTTCTATAGATGCTGAAACTTGTGATTTCTCATATGCCAAGGGGGTAGAATAGGCTCCCCGCTGTCTGCTCCCATTCCTGACAATACAGAATGGACATGAACCATGACATTAACACTTTGTGTTCACAGTAATAACACTCAAATAAAGGGCAGACAGAGGTGGCAATGTCTCCTGTGGGTTAAGAACTTTTTATTTGAATTTATTTCATGCATAGGGGTTGACTTTACTTTTAGGAAATGGTGCAGGTCAGTGGTCGGCAAACTCATTAGTCAACAGAGCCAAATATCAACAGTACAACGATTGAAATTTCTTTTGAGAGCCAAATTTTTTAAACTTAAACTTCTTCTAACGCCACTTGTTCAAAATAAACTTGCCCAGGTATTTTGTGGAAGAGCCACACTCAAGGGGCCAAAGAGTCGCAAGTGGCTCGCAAGCCGCAATTTGCCGGCCACTGGTGTAGATTACCGCAATTGTTGGATGTACTAAAATATACAATGGCTCAATGTCTGAAGCTGCCAGGTTTTCATGATTGTGGTTCCTTGATCATAATAACACTATGAACTATCTATCAGCTTTGGGTGCTTGAATTGATAGTAAGGATGGTTCAATTTGTTCATGTCTCCAGCCCTTTAGTAGAACACTCCCACTCTGGGCTTATTTAGCCTTGTGACTTGCTTTAGCCAATGGAACAATGGCATATGTGACATAGGCACAGATTTGAAAAGTACTTGTGCACTGGGGCTTGTTCTCTTGGTACTCTTAAATCTGGCCATCAAGCCCAAGCTAGCCGACCGGAAGATGAGACACCTCATGGAGGAGTGCCAGCCCCCAGTCAGCCTGGCAGCTGATTATATGAGTCCCAACCAAGGTTGACCAGGGTAGCTCAAATCAGCAGAACCAGCCAGTTTTACCCAATCTGAACTGATAACTCATGGAATCATGAGCTCAAAAGATACTTGTGGTTTGAAACCACTACCTGTTTGGGTTGTTTGTTATGTAACCAAATAAATACAGATATCAAGAGCATGATTTCAGGATGCTCAGAATTCTTTGATTTTTGGGGGATGACCTCATGAAGGACAGATGAATAAAATAATGGAAATTTATTAATATATTAGGAAGTAAGACTGATAGGTAGACAAGTTGATTATCAGTACATTTTTCTCCTTTAGGAAAAGTTTCATGAGAATCCAAATTACACTCAAAAGGCATAAAATTAGCCTGAGGGAAGACAATTGCTTGATCTCCGCACTTGCTTGCTGCATCCATTTTCAGAAGAGAGAGGGGGGAATGAAAGGAGAGAGAGATAGAGATAAAGGTAGAGTTAGAGCTAGAGATAGCTAGCTAGAATCTACCATGTCCCAGTGTGGTCTGAGCCTCCTGTATCCTTGAGAGGATGGAGTTATATTTACTTATTCTTCCTATTTGGGCTCCTCTTCCCTAGAATCCTTGAAAACTGCATTAAAAATATGCTTCTCTGGGGTTACACCCATTTTACTTTATTTATACCTGGAAATTATTACATATTACAAATTAGCTTTTATTGTAGGTTGCCTCTACAGCATTTTATGGTTTAGGTATTTGATCATATATATTTTAATGTTACAAGAGGAATGGATTGAATTGAGATAGATGGTTCATGGAGACCAGTCAAGAGGCTACTGCAGTGGTCCAGGCAGGGAGAATGATGATCAAGATTAAGTGGTTAGCCTAGCTAGTGTGGCTCAGTGGTTGAGCATCAACCCATGAACCAGGAGGTCATGGTTGATTACATGTCAGGGCACAGGCCCAAGTTGCAGGCTCAGTCTCCACTGTGGGATGTGCAGGAGGCAGCCCATCAATTATTCTCTCTCAACATTTATGCTTCTATCCCTCTTTCCCTCCCTCTCCTTTTCTCCCTGAAATCAATAAAAATATATTTTAAAAAAGATTAACTGGTTAGCCAAATAACTTCTATGCAGAACTCACGGGCACAGACAATAGTGCGGGGTTGGGGGCTGGGTGGAAGGGGTCAATAAATATAAATTTAAAAAAAGATTACGTTGTTAGCTGTACAAGCATAGGGAATAGAGCCAATAATATTGTGATAAGTATTTATGGTGCCAGGTGGGTACTTGATGTATTGGGGGGGGGATCACTTTGTAAAGTGTATGATTGTTTAACCACTATGGTATACACCTGAAACTAAAAAAAAATATTGAGTGTAAATTATAATTGAAAAATAAAATTTTTAAAAGTTGTTGTCTATACAGATGGAGAGAAGTTTATGAACCTGAGAGAGTTTGGAGGTAGGGCAGTTAGGATTGGATGAAAGTGGGGAGAAATGAAAGAATCGAGGGTGCTTCTGGGTTTTAGGATGGAGCAGTTTGGTGATACCATTTGCCATACAATGTAAGTATCTTTATCTTTGTTTTTGTCCTATGGGAAAAACACACACAGGTGCTCAGAGGTGCTATTGAAGTCGGATGACCTGGGCATAATGCTGGCATGACCAAACCCTTCGCAAACGTTAAGCTTTATTTTCATTGCCAAATCACACTGACTTCAAAGTTTATACTCTTAGCTAACGCTTCTTAAATAACGTGCTTACGAATCACCTGGATATCTTGTTAAAGTGCAGATTATGATTCAGCAGGTCTGGAATAGGGCTTTAAATTCTCTTTTTTCTCATAAGGCCCCAGATAATGCTGATACTGCTGGTCCAAAAGCCATTCTCTGAGTAACAGGGAACTTTAGTAATAGTAATGATGTCTTTTTGGCAGCAATCAGAGCTGGACTGTATTTTTCACACTTACAGAATGTGTATAAAGTGTGACCAACAACTATGTAAGTTTGTCTTTGGGGCTTCAATTCTAAATTGTTAGTGTAAATAGCTGGGATGGTTCCTGGGACAGAAGAAGGGTATGAAGCTCTGACATGCTAAGAGATTGAGACATCCCAAAAAGGTACTGAGTAATTTGCTTTAATTTTTTTTTGTATTCAAAACCATGGCTTTAAAATTTTTTGGTGGAATGCTATATATATATAAAAGCCTAAGCAACTGTTCAACTGTTCAACTGGTAGCTATGATGCTCACTGACCACCAGGGGGAAGACGCTCGAGGCACAGGCATGGAAACATGGAACAGACTGATGAATCTCAGAGGGAAGGGGAGATGGGGGAGGGCAGGAAGAGATTAACCAAAGATCTTATATGCATATTAGACACCCAGTGCACAGATTCATGCACTGGTGGGGCTCCTCACCCTGGCCTGTGGGGATCGGGCCAAAACCAGCAGTTGAACATCCCCCAAGGGGTCCCAGATTGTGAGAGGGTACCAGGCTGAGAACCCCATTGGTGCATGAATACATGCACTGGGCCTCTAGTTTAGTGAATAATTAATCTTAATCTTATTGGAAGAAACATCAGAATAGTTTTCTTTTGAACAAGATATAGCAGAACTTTTCTGGACATTCCAACAAAGATCTAGGGCAGCCTTGCATAGAATGTCCTTGAAATGTAAGTGATTGAACCACATTTGACAATCTTTAATGCAGAAAGACTCACCCCTCTTTTAGAAGCTATCTCTAGAACATAAAGAGCTAAAGAAGCCATCTCAGGCTGTCAGAAAATATTCAACTACATTAGCACAGGATGGGTTTGCTTGCTCAACAATTTAACCCAGGATGCTGTTGACAGATTTCTTAAGCATCTCCATCAAACTGCACACAACCTGACAGCATTTTTAAGTACTAAGCCCACATTTTTGTCAAAGAAAAACATTTTAAGCTGATTTCTCTAGGGGGGTGTCAACTAGTTTTCATGGGCTGTCAGAGGAATTATGGTGAGTTAGCATCAGAAGCGATTTTGATCACCAAACTTTAGGGCTGGAAAAAAACTTAGAATCCAAAGAAGTCATGAAATCTTAGAGCTGGTTGGAGCTGAGCAAAATCTCCCATGATGCAACAGAGAAATGTGAAATGAAATGACTTGTTGTTAAGTCATACAACTAGTGAATGACCATCCTTAATATAGTTTCTTAACATTACTGGTCATGCCAAATAATCATATTATTAAATGATAAAAATTAGACTATTATAGGGGCAACTTCTCCCATGGAGAGATTTATTAAAGCATTTGGGGAACAAAGAAAAATTAGGCCGCACATCCAGCTGGAAGGCTTTGACCATTGTCTGCCTTGAAACATAAATGAGATTTAGAAGCATTCCATGTTCCACAAATAGGAGACTCCTGGCATTATCTCTTTCTTCACAGCAAAACTGAAATCAGCTGACATTTTTTCTTTTTTCCTCTGGAGGATAACATAAGCTAAGAGACACCATGGGCAAGATGGTCCTTATTTGATAAGGGCTCCTACCTGAGTGTTTTTTAGGGGTGACAAATATGTATTCCATGCATTAATTATATAGCAAGTGTTATTTAGTTCCTATTGCTTTTCTTTAGTTTTAGTCATATTTTTCCTCTCTCAGTTCTACAGTACAATTCCTACAGAAAAATATAAAGTCCTCTTTTACATGACCTAAAGGAAGAAGAGTGTTGGTTTATAACTCAGCTACAACAGCTAGGACCCTCACTAGCAAGATTAAAGTGTAGCACCCAGCATGGCACCCAAGGCAAATAATGATCTGGTACCTGCCCTGCCAACAGCTACCTACTGTTTAGTTCTGGAGAACTATATTTGTTTTCAAAATGCATTTTCTTTTTCTCTAACTCTTGTGTCTTTGTGTTTCTCTTCAATCTGCCTGGAATGTCCAGGCCCTCCCCCCTATCCCTTCTACCATGTGAGCACTTGCTTATCCAATTAGACCAGGTCAGTGTCTGCTCCTCTGTGAAGGCCTCTGCAGGGTCTCTGGTCAGAAGCAGAGGCTCTGTCTTCCTATAAACAGCACTCTGCTCTTATCCTAACAATATGGTCTTATAATTAGCCACTTATGTGCGTGTCTCTGCAGTGATAAGCAAGGCCGGTCTGGTGTGCTTATTATTTGAGTTACCAGGGGCAACTCCAGAAAAACTACCACTGTCCTGGCTTCTCCCCCAGAGATTCTGATTCTAAAGGTCTTGGGGGGCACTGATTATTTATGCTAAAGTTCATCCCCCACCCCCTGGCAATTCCAATGTGCATCCTTCACTGAGAAATACTGTGATTAGAATGTCAGCTCTTCGCAGAGACTATGCTTGTATTTTTCATTATCCCTTCCTACTAAGTGCCCAGTACACTGCTTGGCAATGGAACTTGCATTAGCCCCAAAAGTGAAGCCGGTCAAAGTAGGCTTCTCTCAATACATGATTGCTCACTTTGTTGAATGATCCATATTTTCAGAAGGGATTTAAACCCACTGGGGGAAGACAAGTATACAAGCATCACAATGAAGAAAACATGGCCAACTTTCATGTTTATAATTGACTTCCAAATATGCTATTTGACAATAAATCTACAAGGACACTGCCTAGAGAATCATCTGTTTGGTACTAAGGAGGACAAAAATAGGAGGAGGTGGGTAGAGGTTTGCAGTTGTGGGTGATGTTTTGGGAAGTAAAAAGTATTTTGCTGAGGCATAAACATGAATAAATGCCAGAGTCACCCTGGCTGGGTCCAGCTCTATCACCTACTAGTTCTGTGATCTTTCTCAAGTAACTTCACCTCTCTGTTCTCACTTTTCCTATCTGGCAAATGGGATGTTGATGTTAATACTGGTAATTAGCTTCTTAGGATTATCATGATGATCCAATCAATTAGTATACATAAGGCACCTAGAACAATGTCTGATGCATAGTAAGCTCCCAGTGAACCTTAGCTTCCATTATTATTATTATTACTAGAGGCCCGATGCACAAAATTTGTGCATGGGGTGTGTGTCCCTCAGGCCAGCCTGCACCCTATCAAATTTGGGACCCCTTGAGTGATGTCCAACTGCCCATTTAGGCCCGATCCCACAATCCAGGACTGCTGGCTCCCAACTGTTCACATGCCTGTCTGCCTGATTGCCCCTAACCACCTCTGCCTACCAGCCTGATCACCCCTAACCACTACCCTGCCAGACTGATCAATGCCTAACTTCCCCCCTGCCAGCCCAATTGCCCCTAACTACCCTCTCTTGCCAGCCTGGTTGTCCCTAACTGCCCTCCTCTGCAGGCCTGGTCACCCCCAACTGCCCTCCCCTGCTGGCCCGGTCACCACTAACTGCCCTCTCTGGCCAGCCTGGTCGCCCCTAACTGCCCTCCCTGGCTGGCCTGGTCACCTTCGTCTTCCCCTGCTGGCCTGGTCACTCCTAACTGTCCTCCCCTGCTGGCCCGCTCATCCCTAACTTCCCTCCCTTGCCATCCTAGTTGCCCCTAACTACCCTCCTCTGCCAGCCCGATTGCCCCTAACTGCCCACCCCTTCTGGCCTTGTCACCCCTAACTGTCCTCCCCTGTAGGCCTGGATCCCCCCCACCTGCCCTTCCCTGTCGTCCATCTTGTGGTGGCCATCTTGTGCCCACATAGGGGTGGCCATCTTGTGTGTTGGAGTGATGGTCAATTTGCATATCACCTCTTTATTATATAGGATTATTATTATTATTATTATTATTAGCCATGGAGACTTTGCTGGAGTAGGGAGTTGATGTAGTGATGAAGCCAGTCACCTTGCATAGAAATAGATAATGCAGTCTTATTGTTGTTCCCTGTTATCTATGTTTGTCCAGCATCCTTGATCTAACATATTAGAAGATACTACTGCCTTTTATCTTGAAAGTATAAGTGACAAAGTGTTTGGAAAATGCCTTGGGGCACCTTATCCATTCAACTAGAGATTGACCAATGATGGCACTCAGCTTTTCAAATGGAAGTCTCACATGCATTGTTTAAGCACAATTGGCTTGGGGCCTTTGGCTCAGAATATGATTGCTTCCTTAAAGTCCTGCTGGGGGGCACTTTCAGACATATATATATATATATATATATATATATATATATATATATATCATGGTTTTTCTTAGGCAATGCTGTGAGCATAGCACATATTTCTGTTAAAGTACTTTCTTTTAAATGATATTCATATATATATATATATATATATATATATATATATATATATATATATAGCTTTCATGGGCTTCTTACATGACTTTAGAGGAGAATTAACTCTTTGGCCACCATCTATTCTACCTAATGTAGAATATAGCCATTATCTACATGCCTTATAGAACTCAAGATCCCTCTCAGTTCAATCTCAACATACAAACCAAATTTCCAAAATGACAAAATTAATTTGATTCATCAAAAGGCAAAAATATTTTATAATATATTGGCCTAAGTGTACTTCACAATGTGACTGTATTTAGAGATAGGGCCTTCAAATTGGTGATTAAGTTAAAAGGAGGCTGTTAGAGTGTGCCCCAATCCAATCCTACTGGAGTCTTTATGAGAAGAGAGGTGGACACACAGAGAGATATTAGGATGCCATCCCCAGGGGGAAGACCAACAAGAGTTGTCAGCTATCTATAAGAGGCCTCAGAAGAAACCAACTCTGCCAGCACCTTTATCTGGGATTTTCAGCCTCTGGAACTGTGAGGGAAATACATTTCTGTTGTTTAAGTCACCCAGTGTGTGGACTTTTGTTATGATAGCCCTAGTGCACTTATATATTCCCCTTCTTCCAATTCTGATCACAAAGTGCAATGGGAGTGATAGTGATAACACTTTTGTCAGCATCTGGGTGACCCTGCCTCATGTTTATGAAGCATCATTTACACAAACAGGTCACACCCCACAGATCACACCAAAAGTAGTCCCATCTTCCAACAGGGGCTGAGTTCTCATGCCACACTGCCCCTCTTCTAACCCAGACCTCTGTTCCAGGCCTCCAGAGCAGGGCAGGATTTGTTATAACTATCAAATCAGAATTGAGAGCCCACTTCTCATTGGTTCACTTTGAACATTTTATTTGAGAAACCTAGGGCTGTAATTACTGGCGCTTAACTGCTTTATCTTGCTTAAGAAGACAAATTTTAGCAATGCTGGGAAGTAAATCATTTTTGTGGCCACATTATGCTGACTAATATGGCATAATCTCAAATTGATTTATTTAAAAGAATACATTCCCAGCCCGAGCACAGTCAGCATGTTTACAGTTTTCCTGTATCCAATGAAAGATCATCAAAACATCCATTAGGACTTTTCCATAATCCCTAAAGCTAAATATGCAAAATATTCTTGAGAAGATTCCCCATATGTTAGCTGACACTTGCTTTCCTTGCCTCAGCTTCCATGGAGAAATAACTTAAATGAATAATAACTGTTATAACAACACTTAGGATGATAGATAGCAAGTATTCAGCTTTTCCATGAGTGGGACATTTTGTTATGCACTTAATCTTGTAGTACTTCATACATAAATTAAAAAATAAATTTATGAATTAGTTGCTATTACTATATCCATTTTGTAGATAAGGGAATGAAAATACAGAGTTTATAAAAAGCTTTCTTACTATATAACTTCATAGAATAAAAGACCAACCCTACATAACATTTTTTGTCTTGTTCATGTTACTGTCAGTTTTGAATATATTTTATTTCCAATAACAAAAATTACTTTACAAATATGTACGTATCTGCGCAATGAGTGCAAAGACAGTCTTTGGAATCAGATAGAATTGGCATAAAATGTTAGCTCTGCTCTTGACTAACTCTATGACCTTGAAAAAAATTACTGAACTTAGCCAAGCATTAATTGATTCAACTATCAATGGGGCTCTTATTACAACCCTTATAGTAAGTAAGTCTTTGTGTGGATGTAGAAGGTGGGGCAAAAGTTGGATTACAATTATTCATATGGAAAATAATGCAATCCTATCTAATAAAAGAGTAATATGCAAATTGACCATATCTCTGATCAAGCCACACCCACAGCCATGCCCACCAGCCAATCAGGAGATTATGCAAATAAACCCCAACCAAGATGGCTGCTGCCACTGAGAGCAAGAGGGAGGCTTGGGTTTCCCTGGCAATGGAGGAAGCCAAACTTTCCGCCTGCTGTTGCTGGCCAGGCCTCCACTCAAGGCTACAAAGTTTCAATTATAGAAGACAGATAATCCCAACAGAAATGGTGGCAGCCACAGAGCTGGAGAGAGAAGAGGCTAGGGTTGTCAGGGTGATGGAGGAAGCCAAGCTTCTGCAACCTTAGCCTAGGCCTCCGTTCTAGGCTACAAAGTTTCAAACAGAAATGGCTGTCCCCACAGAGTGAGCAGAAGGCTTGCCTCTGCTCCAGGCTACAAAGTTTTAATTGTAGAATATATATTAATCCCAGATTCCAGGGCCTCCAGTTGGGTCGCTGGCCAGCCTGAAAACCACCACAGGCCCCTCTCCCAGGCTGCCCCACACCCCAAGAGAACCCCCACCCTGATCCAGGACACCCTTCAGGGCAAACCAGCTGGTCCCCACCCATGCACCAGGCCTCTATCCTAACTAATAAAAGAGTACTATGCAGATTGACCATCACTCCAATACACAAGAGGGCTGCCCCCATGTGGCTCAAAGATCCTGCCCCAATGTGGACACAAGGTGGCCACCACAAGATGTCCAGCAGGGAAGGACAGTTGGGAGGTTCCAGGCCTGCAAGGGAGGGCAGTTGTGGGCCATCACACTAGCAGGGAAGGGCAGTTGGGAGGGACCAGGCCTGCAAGGGAGGGCAGTTGGGGGCAATTAAGCCTGCAGGGAAGGCCAGTTTGGGGTGACCAGGCCAGCAGAGGAGGGAAGTTGGGGGCAAACAGGCTGGCAGAGGAGCAGTTAGACATCAATTAGGCTGGCAGGGTATTGGTTAGGGGGTGATCAGGCTGGCAGGCAGAAGTGGTTAGGGGCAATCAGGGAGACAGGCAGGTGAGCAGTTTGGAGCTAGCAGTCCTAGATTGTGAGAAGGATGTCCGACTGCCCAGTCAGACATCCCTCGAAGGGTCCCAATTTGGAGAGGGTGCAGGCTGGGCTGAAGGACATCCCCCCCCATGCACGACTTTCATGCACCGGGCCCCTAATAATTAATAAATAATAATACAAAAATGTATTCTGTGTTTTGCGCAGTCACAACTGTAAATTGACTTTTGCCCCATCCTGTATATTTTAACTTCTCATGCGTAGATAATTAAGAGTAGAATTGTTGGGGTGTATGGTAGATTTATGTTTAACTTTTTAAGATGCTACCAAACTAGTTTCTGAAGTGGCAATATCATTTTACATTCCTATCAGCATGTATGAGAGCTCCTGTTTCTTCACACTTGTTATTGCCTGTTGTCTTGATTACTGCATTCTGAACCTTGTAGTGGGTAAGTGGTATCTCATTGTGGTTTGAATTTATACTTCCCTAATGACTGATGATGTTCAGCATTGTTTTATGTATTTATTTAGTAAGCATTTATATATCTTTTTGGTAAAATGTCTATTCAAACATTTTGCTCGTGTTTTAATTGAGTTGTTTGTCTTATTAAGTTGCAAGAGTTCTTGGTATATTCTGGATAAAAGTCTGCTGGCATTCTTTTACATTAAATTCTGAATTTTCCAGTATCAAGTATAGCTTAATATATAGGATATCTAATAAATATTGGACAAAAATTATTTTATGATGCTATTTAATTCAACGTAGTTCCACAGATTTTTATTGAGTAACAACTATGTGGTAGGCATATTCTAGGCATTGGAATTTCAGTAGATACATAACAGAAACTCTTTGTTCTCGGAGAAGTTAGGAGTAACTGTTAATTGTTGCATGGATATTGGGTGGAAAAAGCTAGAATGTGAGCCAGGCAATCTCCTCCGAAGCTCAGGCTCTCAGCTCTACTCTGTACAACCTAGGCACAAGTGTTGTCAAATGTGCTGAACTTCTGTTTAAGCATCTGATGCCCAATGTGACTGAAATCCTTTTGATCACCATTTGGTAATATAAAAGCCCCAAATTCCAGAAGTTATAAAAATAAAAACTGGCATGAAGTAAATTTTATTATTACTTTTTTGGTTTATTATTTTATAAAATGTATTATTTCTATACTTGCCATATATATTGAAAGGTGGCAGTTTGTGTGCCACCCCAAATCATGGAACTTTGGCAAATGGAGGTGAAGCCAATCAAGACCCAGTAGATTCAGGAAGAGTTCTTTACCATCCCCTTAGCTCCCTAAAGTAATTTAGAAAGGGGGCCTGCACCACGAAGAGCTATTACCAGAAATGGCTTTTTGTATCTGAGAGCCTTTGTGCATGGCAGAACAAACTTTGTTCACCATGCATTCTCTCTCCTCACCTTTCTATGAAATTCCTTCCTCCCTTTAGAATCCCATACCCCTATCCATTTCCTTGGCTTGGCATGATATATCAGCCTCAATCTCTTGGCTGCTTCTTGAGTCCCATATATTTGTGGGGCTCTACTATGCACATATGAACACACAAACATTTGTTTGCTCCTTTTAAGGGATTACAGGGGGTGTCTCAGCCAATGACCTCGGAGGATTAGAGAAAATTATTACCCTGCCCACACTATGTAACGCTATATTCTCCCTCAAATGTTTAATCTTCACCAGAAACTAACCAGCTATATCATATTTCAGCTCTCTTTCTCTGACACAAGCACTCTCTTTTTTCTATATTGTTGGCCTAAGAAACTGCAACTCAGAAGTTTTGGGGACTAATCTCAGCAGATTCAAAGGTAGGGAATTTTATCCCCTATCTTTAGGAATTGGGTTACTGAAAGCTCAATGGAGTCCGTTCTTTGCCTTGTCATCAAGACAGTTTGCCCTCAAAATGGCAAAGGGGTCAGGAAAGCTTCCATTACTTCTCCCCAGCCTGCCTGTCTCTTAGCAGCAGCCTCAGTAGCCATCTCTGGTGATGGTGGTTTCCTGCCTCTCTGGTCCCAGCAGCTTCCAGGAACATCTCCTGGGGGGGGGGGGGGGGGGAGCTTTTCCGGCTGGTGGAAGCTACCAATGGCCACGGTGTGGAGTTCTACCCTCCAGGACCATTTCTGGAAACTCTTGAGTATGAAGATGGAGAGCATTGTGCTAAGTGAAATAAGCCAGTCGACGAAAGAAAAATATCACTCATTTGTGGATAATAAAGAACATTATACACCGATGGACAAAAAGATAGATACAAAGGCAGTAAAGCATCAAACAGGCTGTCAAATTACAGCGGGAAGGTTAGGGAGACGTGGGGGAAATAAGAGATCAACTGAAGGACTTGTATGCATGCCTATAAGCATAACCAATGGATGCAAGACACTGGGGGATGAGGGCATGTATGGGAGCCGGGTTGGGGGGGGGGCAAAGGGAAGATATGTACACATGTAATACCTTAATAAAAAATGGAAAATAAAATAGATCCAGAGACAGAGAAACATCAGCCAGAATGTCAAACCTCAGGGAAGGCAGGGGAGGGTGGGGGTAAGGGGGAGAGATCAACCAAAGGACTTATATCCTTGCATATAAGCCTAATCAATGGACACAGACAACAGGGGGGTGAGGGCATGAATGGGAGGTGGGGGGTAATGGGGGAATAAGGACACATATGTAATACCTTAATCAATAGAGAAATTAAAATAAATAAATGAATAAATAAATATTTCCACAAAAAGTTTCCTGTCGAGCTTTTTTCAAAACATGGTTTACAGACAACGGTTTTTAGGATGAGAGCTGGCTGTCACATCGTGGGTGGCCACCACTGGAGCTGCTCCCTGGCTGTGCTGCTAAAAGCCTCCTGTGAGAGGACAGACCGGGCAGGGAGGCAGCGTCCTCACAGAGCTGAGAGCACAGAACCTGATATTAGGCCGACTGATAATCAAAGCAGGCTCCGCCTTTTTCTAATGGCATGATTTCGAGGAAGTCATTCAATCTTTGCAGTTCTCAGTTTCCTTACATATACTAGTGAAATGGGGGATACCTGTTCCTCTCTCATTGGGCTATTTTGAGGATTAAATGAAAATTACTTTGTGTCTGATACATTATAAGAACTCAGTCAATTCCAGCTACTCTGGTATTGCTAGATGCTAAATAAATATTGCTTGAATAACTGGGCAGTGGAAGAGACTGGCAAAGAGCGCCACATTCTGCTTCACGTTGCGTTCAAGGACATCCTGAAAAGCTGACCAAAGAAACAACTGCTTTCCAGAACGCTGCCCGTTTTTACTCTCCCTGCCCCAGTTGGAGAGCTGGAGTGCTCCTCCTCCCTCCTTCACTGGGGGAGCCACTCCGCTTTCAGATACAGCTGAAATGTCAAATCATTTATGAAATATGCGCACAGCTTTTATCCCATGTGTGCATCTCTCATATTGTTCTTCCTATATTGCTTTGCAGCTCTTGTTCGTCTTCTTTATCAGACGTAGATTGCTTGAAATACAGGACTTGGCCTTATTTTTCTGAACATTTCAACAGGTACTCAATATAGAGAGTTATTTATGAAATATGTCACGCTCCTCTTCTTGGTGTGTATGACATCTTCAAAATCCTGTATATATTTTACAATTACAACACAACTAAATTTGAATTAGTCATATTTCCAGTACTTAATATCTACATATAGCTAATATAGGGTGTCCCAAAAATGTATACACTCTCTGAATGATTATAAAGTCAGTGTTTACTAACATACAGTTCATTTTTAAAATTTAAAAGAATCCGCAGAAATGAATAAATTTTTGTCAATGCCTGTTTTCAAACTGATGTCAGTTCTGGTCCAGGCACTGCTGATAACTCGAAGTAGTGGGATTGCAAACATCAAGGATCATTTCATTCAGTATTTATGCACCCTCAATTCATCAACTGTTGCCGGTTTTGTACCATAAATTTTTATCCTTTATGTAGCCCCATAAAAAGTCTGGTGAATAAATATTCTTTGTTCAAAGCTTAGTCTGGCTTCACCTATTATTTTAAATCAGTTAAACCTGAAAAGGAGTGAAAATCTGTGGGAAAGCACGGGACTTGGTTGGAATGTCTGTAAGGAGAATTCTCCAAAAGGTTGGGGGCCTATGATACTTACCTTGCTGATAGTATCTAATAGTTAATTTTAGTTCAAGCTGTTGTGACAATAAAAGCCTAAGGAGGAAGGTGAACAGGGCTACTTGGTGGCAATAGCCAAGCAGTCTCTTAGCCCTCTCTTTCAGAAAAAACATGTGTTAGAGTAACCATCCGTAGTTAGGGTCTGCTGGTCAGTCCTGGCAAAAATTAAGTGAATTTTCAGCTGTTCAAGTGTGTATACGTGTTTTGGGGATACCCTGTAGATACTGGATTAGATAGCACAGTTCTAAATGTTCCATCTTCTATATTCTCAGAGATAGCAGTCTGTGTATATCTCAACTATAGTACTTAAAATAGATGACAAATGATATCTTTATGTATGCTTCCTATGAGTATTTCTAGGATGAGGGTTTTGTTTTATTTGTATTTGCATCCCCATTTTGTGATGTAGTGCTCACAATATAGTAAGTTCTAAACAAATAATTTATCAAATGAAATATTATAGCTGTCATTTATTGAGTGACTACTAAGTGCCTGGAACTTTATGCATAACATTTGATTTAATCATGACAAAACATTGATTGGTCAGTAGTCATCCCCAGTTTACAAATAATACAATGGAAGCTCAGGGAGTTTTAATAACTTCCCCAAAGTTAACAAAGTTATAAGTAGTAGAGTTGGCATTGAACCCTTCTGATTCCAAAATTGAAACATGACTCGCATAAATGCATGTGGGTTCTACTGCAGCTTCATTTCTAATTGAATGACCTTTGGCATAATACCCAAACCCTTGAGCCTCATATTCCTATTGGTAAAATGAAGGAATTTCAATAGCTAATATGCATGCTCCCTTTAAGTTTAGGATCCTGCAATTTTAACTTATAAATGTAATTGAATCAATTTTTCTACACATATAAGTTGCTGTCCAGAATATAAAATATATCCTAAATCAGGCATACTGTATTACTTGGTTACATCGATCAAGTATCTATATATTTATCAGATTTTAGTATGAAAAATATGGGTAAAAATACATTGTGATAAGTGGAATTCTTTTTTATTTTCTACTCTGCATGAAAAAATAAATGTTGCTTTATTGGCATTCTTACTTGATCTTAATGCTTTAACACTGGTTTCCCCATTTAATTAATTTGAAGACCTTTACTGAACTGTTTGATGCTGTACCTAATTTTAACATGAGAAATATTAATTTCTCCCAGAATATTATATCCCTAATTCTCACAATAGTCCCTTCACTAGATTACATTTATAAACAAAGCTCCGAGGCACTAAAATATGCCTATACATTGAAATAAAACCATTGGACTAGGATATATGTTTTTTCAGATGACTGCATTTTTTCTTTATTAAGGTATTACATATGTGCCCTTATCCCCCCATTGCCCCCCCATGCCCCCACTCATGCCCTCACCCCCCTGGTATCTGTGTCCATTGGTTAGGCTTATACGCATGCATAAAAGTCCTTTGATTGATCTCTCTCCCTTCCCCCACCCTCCCCTACCTTCCCTTTGAGGTTTGACGGACTAGGACATCTTAAAGTGCCTTAGTGCTTTAACTTCATATGACTTTTTCTCCCTATAAATTGTATGATAATGTCTTTACATACTGAAGGATTTCTGCAGTGGGAATCAGGGTCAGTAATTGATGGGGAATGCAATTACAGTAGAGCAGGTATTGGCAAACAGCCCATGGACAAAATTCAACCTGCTGCTGGCATTTGTAAATAAAGTTTCATTCATACACATCCATGTCCAGTTGTTTATGTAATGTCTATGGCTGTTTTGGGGCTACATATAGCTGGTAAAACTGAAAACATTCATTATCTGCTCCTTTACAGTGTTTGTTGACCTCTGTGTAGAGCATACTGCTTCAGTCTGCTAGCTATTGGAACAGTCTCCACCATGAGGATCATGGAGAGTCTGAAATGACCTACTTCATATATATATATATATATATATATATATATATATATATATATATATATATTTCAGAGAGAGGAAGGGAGAGGGAAAGAGAAATATAAACATCAGTGATGATAGAATAATTGATAGGCTACCTCCTGCACACCTCACCCTGAAGATCGAGCTCGCAACTAGGGCATGTGCTCTAACCAGGAATCAAACTGTGACCCCTTGGTTCATAGGTTGATGCTCAACTACTGAGCCACATCAGCCGGGATGAAATGACCTATTTCTTGAGGGACGTTCACAAAAAAAAAAAAACCCAGCTGGAACCCAAGTCTGATAAAATTTGAGGAGAAGAAAGAAAAAGTCATCTCTGCACTTACATTGCGGGATCATAAAGTTATTTCATGCTCATTGAGATGCAGGTGGGAAACAATGTACTATAGTTGTTAGAAGGTGTTCAATCCTAGAATGTTCTACTTAAGATTTCTGTGGCCTTACTTAAGGAAAATAATTTTTATCTTCTTCCTTTAATTATAATATATAACATATGACTTCATATATTATCAATCATAGTACATGCCTCTGGGGCTATATGAAACTTTTTTTCTCTACTAACATTTATTATTATTTTTAATTTTTATTGTTGGGGTGGTATTAGTTAACAAAATTATATAGGTTTCAGGTGTACAATTCTAAAATACAACATGTGTATATTGTATTGTGTGTTTCCCACCCAAAGTCAACTTTCATTCCGTCACCATTTATTCCTCCTCTACCCTCTTCTACCTCCCCCCCACTCCCTTTTCCCTCTTGTAGTCACAGTACTATTGTCTATGTCTATGAGTCAGGGCTATATAAAACTTAAATGAATTAATACACGTAAAGGACTTAGAACAGAGCCTGGCAGTCAAAGGACATTAGCTATTTCAAAGGAAGCAAAGCATACCAAGAAACTACTTTTCTCTTGAAGCTACTCTAGATTTCAATCTAGAGCATGAACTACAGAAGTCTCCACTTAGACTACATTTATTTTCCTTATTATGCAGATTCCTATGGTGACATCAAACAAGAAAAAACTTATATGGAGAAAAAACTAATTATGTTTGGCAGGGACTTTATTTGCTTATTATTAAAACACTAGAGGCCCATTTCAGGAAGATTCCTGCAATAGGGTTTCCTTCAGCATCTCCACCGCCCCGCCTGCTTCCCTCCCTTCTCGGCCACCCCACTTGCTTGCTTCTCCACAGCTTTGATCCCTTCTTCAGCACTTGGCTTCCTTCTATGCTGTCTTCAGTCTTTGCTCTGTGCCTGAATATGCAAATTAACCGCCATCTCGGTTGAGCTAATTTGCTCCTGATTGGCTGATGTGTGTGGCTTGTGGTCATAGTGGAGGTATGGTCAATTTGCATGTTTCTCTTATTAGATTAGATAGGATATTCTGATGATGCTCTAGCAGCCATAGCCAGAGAGCAGTAATGTACAAACCAAAGCAAATCGGCAAACTTGAATGCTATTTTCTGAACATGACATAGAGAGTGTATGTTGTTAGACAGATACCAAGTCTTTGGGATTCCACGAGAAGCATCCATAATTCTGCAGAACAAAATGAAACTATACAATTGAGGGGAAAATTTTCTATTTAAGTGTCACTAGAGCCAGTTAGCATTTTGGCTTGTAGGAAAGAGCAGCTGATATTAGTGCCCACCCACATCCCCTCAGCACTAATGTACGTGTATGACAGCGTGATTCTCAACTATCAGCACTTGATCTTTCAGGGATCTCTCTGGCCACCTAATCCCTTCTGTCTACCCACATACAGTAGTCCATATATGCCAGAGCATGAACACCCTCTGGGTACAGCTCTAAACCGGTATCTAATGGGAACTGGTGCCCTTTAGAAGTGACATTGCTCAGGTGTGTGTCTTACACTGGCTCCCAGAACTCCCCAGTGGGAATAAGCTCCAGTTTTCCAAAGTAGTAAATTGCTTCATCACAATCCCTTTCTTGTCTGTCCTATCTCACACCCCTGTCCCTTTGAAATGTTCCAAGATTTCCTGTGAAATACATGTTTAATATTTATCTCAGGGTCAGCTTCTGGAAAATCCCAGGTGAAGACAAGGCGTGATTCTGTTGTAGTTTTTAATTATATCTTATGGGTGCATTTTCCTTTATTATTCACAAGATAAACCATAAGCACATAAGCGAATAGGTTAACTATTACCAACCAACCATTTTCCCCGCAAAACAATTGATTCTCACACAATAATCATTGGGTAAGTTTTTGCACACAACGTAAGTGGAAGTGAAGGCCCAGTATGGTGGATATACATTTCAGGTTCACTTAGGAAAAATTTTGGAAGATCTGAAACAAGAAACAAGAGATCTAAGGAAACAAGAGATCAGATTTCTGAGTTGCTAACTCGGCTGGTATTTACTGGAGAGGGGGGCCTGAGCCCCACAAGAACGTCAGAAATCTGCATAGGTGATTCCTGGAGTCTTTGGTCTAGTCTAAACTTTACAGGCACAGAGCAAGGCTTCATCTCCCACAGTCCCAGAGAACAGCTGCTGGGACTGTGGCAGATGAAAGAGACATGGAGTTCCAATTAGCCAAAATAAAGAGATGTCAGTTACTACCTTGGTGATTCAGCTGAGACCCTAGCAAGACCATGGGAATAGAGTCCTCTAATCCTAGAGGAAGGGCAACTACAGACGCACCCTAATCAAGTGTAAAATCAAGTTTTGACAGGTTTGTGCTGATACAGCAGAAAATCTAACACTCTTTCTGTGAAGACAACCGAATCAACCAAGTTCTGACTTTCAAAAACACAGCATAGATGATGCCAACTATACATTAAAAACAGTTACAGCCCTAGCCAGTGTGGCTCAGTGGATAGAGCGTCTGCTTGTACACTGAAGGGTCCTGGGTTTGATTCCTGGCAAGGAAACATGCCCAGGTTACAGGCTCAATCCCCAGTGTGGGGCATGCAGGTGGTAGCCGATCAACGATTCTGTCTCATCATTGATATTTCAATCTCTCTCTCCCTCTCCCTTCCTCTTTGAAATCAATAAAATGTTTTTAAAAAGTTACAGTATGTGTGAATACTAAACAATGAAATAGGAAACACAACCTAGAGCAAAATACAGAGATCACATAGATATTGACATTAGTGGGCAAAGGTTATAAGTTAGCTATTACAAAAATAAATATTAAGGATAAATGGACATGGTGAGAACATGTGGGAAATCTCAGCAGAAAAGGTCAAACAAGAAGAAAAATCTAAATAGGAACTGCAGAATTAAAATGGAAAACATTTGAAAAAAATGTATTGGATGGGCTTAACTGTAGAAGTGGAAAATCAATGCTCTTAAAAACAGGTCAATAGAAATTATTCAAATTAAAGAATCAAGAAAAAAGTAAGACCAGCAAATAAAATATCTATTGCACAGGTATGGGCCTGTGTAACAATACCCGGAAATATAACAATATGTAGTTTTAATTTTAAAAAAAGAGAAGAGAGAGTGACTGGGGCAGAACAAATATCTGAAGAAATAATTGTCCATCAAATTTCAAACTTGTAGAAAAATGCCAACTCATAGATCCAAGGAGGTAAAAAACTACTCAAGCAGGATAAACAATGAAACCCACATCCAGGCAAATTTTAATCAAATTTCTGACACCCAAAGATAAGAAACAAATTTAAAAATCAGCAAGAGATAAAAGGCACATTACACACAGGGGAACAATAATAAAAGTAATGACTGATACCTTATCAGAAACCATTGCAGCCAGAAATAATGGAATGCCATTATAAAGTGTTGGAACAACACAACTTTCTACTGAGAATTCAATACCCAGAGATGCTTTACTTCAGAATAGAGAAAAAACAAAGGCATTTTCAGATAAACAAAAGCTACGAGAATTCATGATAGCCGACCTGCTTTATAAAAATTCTTAAAGCTGTAGGGAACTTAAGTACAGATGAAAACACAATCTACCTAAAGTAATGAAGAGTTCCAGAAGTGATAAGTATGTCAGTAAATATGAAAGACTTTAGAAAACAATTTCTTGTCCTGAACGGTTTGGCTCAGTGGATAGAGCGTCGGCCTGAGGACTGAAGGGTCCCAGATTCGATTCCGGTCAAGGGCATATACCTTGGTTGAGGGCACATACCCAGTGGGGAGTGTGCAGGAGGCAGCTGATTGATGTTTCTCTCTCATCAATATTTCTAACTCTCCATCCCTCTCCCTTCCTCTCTATAAAAAATCAATATATTAAAAAAAAACCACAAAACCCCCACAATTTCTTAATGTATTTTTAAACCCTTTTCCTTTTTAAATTAATTTTACTGGGGTGACATTGGTTAATATGATTGTATAGGTTTCAGATCTGGGTTTCTAAGTTACAAGATCTGTATTTTGCACTGTATGCCCAACACCTAAAGTCAAATCTTCTCCCATTACCATGATTTAGGACCCCATTCACTCTAAGCCCCTCCCCTCTGGCAACCACCACACTGCTGTTTGTGTCCAGGAGTTTCAGTTTTATTTCCCATATATGAGTGCAATCATATAGTTCTTAGCTTTTTCTGACTGACTTATTTCACTTACCATAATATTCTCAAGATCTATCCATGTTGTTTTCTTAATATACTTAAGAGGTAATTGATTATTCAAGGCAAAACAATAATAGTTACTTTATAGATTGTAAGAATCAATGTTGCTAAGATTTTAATTCTCCCAAAATTTATCTATACATTCAATGAAATCCCAATAAAAATCCTAGCAGGTTTCTAAGAGTCATGGTAAAAATTGCTAGGCTGACTCGAAAATATATGTGCAAATATAAAATGATTGCTAGATAATTTAGATTAGTCAAAAAGATCCTTTAAAAAAGATCAAATTTGGAGTATTCACACTCCTTTATTTTAATAATTACTATAAATCAACAGCAATCAAGAGAATATGGTATTGGCAAAAAAAGAGCCAAATCAATGAATCAGAATAGAGAGTGTACTAACAAACCCACACATTATGGTCAACTGACTATTGATAAAGGTACTAGGTATTTGGAAGAGGGGGAAAATAGTGTTTTAAATAAATGGTACTAGAACAGCTGGTTATCCATAAGGGAATAAATTAAATTTGACTACTATATTATACCTCACAAAATTAATTCAAAATAGATCATAGACTCAAACATAAAAACTAAAGCAGGAGAACTTCTAAAAGGAAACTACAGAAAAATATCTACACAATGTTTAGATTTCTCAGACAGAACACAGAAAACACTAAGCTTAAAAAATTGATGAACTGGACTTCACCAAACTTAAAAAACGTTTGCTTATTAAAATAAATGAATTATTTAGTAAAAATAGGCAAGACTGAGAAAACATATTTTCAAAATATACTGGGTAAAAAACTAACATCCAAGATCTAGAAAGAGCTTTTATAACTCAAAAAATTTTTAAAAAAACAATGAGATGAAAATTGGGTAAAGATTTAAAAAGACAATACACAAAAAAGATAGATATACAATTGGCCACTACGCACACGAAATCTTGATCAACACGTTTAGTTATCAGGAAAATACAAAGTACATCCCTGGTGAGATACTACTACACATTCATTAACATTTGAAGATAATTTTGAGCAACTGAAAATTTAAAAACTTCAGTGCAGTGTCTTATACAGTGAAATGTATACCTACCCTATGACCCAGCAACTCCACTCCTGGGTAGCTACTCAAAAGAAATGAAAATGTGTTCACAAAATGACTTGTTCAAAGAATGTCCGTAGCAGTTTTATTCATTAAAGCTTTAAAGTGGAAAACAACCAAATGTTCATCAACAAGCTGATGGATTAAAAATTGCATTATAGATATACAATAGACTACTCCTTTTTGTACAATAAAGAGGAATAATCACTGATAAACACTACATGGATGGATATTAAAAGCATCATGCTGTGTGTGACCGAGTCCTATGCAAAAGAAACCATAGCGTATCATTCCATTGATATCATAGAATTCCACAATAAGCCCAAATCATCTATGACAATATTTCAGCAGAGGTGCTTCTGGGAGCCTGTGTTTGATTGACTAGAAGAGGCACAAGGGAATGTTCTGGGGTCCTGCTAATATTCTATATCTTGGGACGTGTTTGGGTTACAGGGTTGTATGCATTTATCAACTCATTAAATTACAGTCCTAAAATGTGTGCATTTCACTATATGTAAATTATACCGCAATTAAAGTTTAAAAATCAAAACGAAGCGCATTTCTAGTTGAATTGCCACTTTCCCTTTAAATAGCCCCCTCCCCCCCCCCCACAAAGGTATCAAACAGGTAAATAAATACCTTGCCTCTGCTTTGGGAGTTCAATGTGTTAAGCCTAGATAGACTATGAAGATAAATGAGACACAGTCTTTGTCCTCAAGTTGCTTATATCCTTGTAATCTGGGGAGGGGAGAGCTGAGCAGGCATTATATAGAAGGAGAGGAAAATAATGCAACAATATTTCCCCAACAGTTGTGAGTTCAGCACCACTACAGTGGAGAAACTCTGGTCACAGAAGGTATTAATTAGGTTTAGATTTTCACCAGCTCAGCATTGAAAGGGCCATTGTGATTAACGGGACTAATTAGGCCAGCCCTGAGGGCAATATCTGCATATAAATAAATAGGATTGTTCTTTATGTCTCTCTAACATGGCACCTTATATTTCTATTGTGAACTGTTTGGGGGCACTTAACCTAATCACTTGTCTAGACTTGTCTTCAAGATAGGCTTTTCCGATTTTATTGTTATTCTTACCAAAGGCAGAAAAATCAGATTGACTCTAGGTAGAGGCAGAAGCAAAAGGAAAAAAATGTTCCCACAATTGGATCTCAAAAGAACCTGGGGAACATGATAGATATATCACTATTATGAATCGAAAGCCTGTCAGGAAAATCCACAAAGTAATGCCTTTCAATTCCCACTGTTCTGAAAGTTTGTGCTATTGTTTTCAAAATATCTATTAAATGAAGCCCCTATATTTTTGTAGTGGAAATAGTTTACAAAAAACGTTTAGACCCCATCAATAATGAAACATTATCAAAATTTCATGTACAATAAACTATACATCCTATCCTGAGGTTTCCATTGCTCTATTATCTGGAAGTTGAGCAAGACCTCCTGTCATTGGTGGGCCTCCATAGTCATGTAGACATAAGAATGGGGGAGAATGGAGGTAGGTGAGAAGAAATACAATGAAAACATGCCAAAATTGATAGCAATATGAGTATAAGCATTGCTTTTCAAATATTATTAATGTGAAATGAAATACATATATAGAAAACCACACAAAACAAATGTGTGTCTTAGTGCATTATTATAAGTAAGGTAAATAAGATTCTCGGTACTAACCAGGTCAAGAAATAGAACTTTGCCAGTCACCCTCTGAAATTCACCCTCAACACGCTTTCCCTTCAAAAGTAATTACCATCCTTACTTTTTATAGTAATCATTTCCTTGCATTTCTTCATGGTTTTATTATCCAAGTGGTCATGTCTAGAAACTATAATCTTTCTCATTAAAAAACTGATACGGTTTTTAAGTTTCTTTTATTATACAAGTTCTTCATTCCCTTTCTTTTTCAATAATTTGCCTCTTTTGACATATAGAATTTCACACATGCTGAGCTTTGCTGTTGGCTTACTTTTGGTACAGATCAATATGTTTCTGTTTACTAAATTTTCTACAGACTGGCTTCAGAAGTTTGATCACTCTCAGATTGAAGCCTTTGACAAAACCAAAGGGAATAGATAGTGTGTTCTTTCTTAAAATGACACATAGTTGTCTGTTTTCATTATGTTAACAACAGCTGTTGATTCACAATGGCTAGATTCATTAATTTCAATAGGGCCGCAAAAATGATGCTATTCTAATTTGTTATTTGTTTATTTGAATATTTTTACAAGAGGTACTTATCCTACTATTTGGTGACCCAAAAAAGGTAGGCTAAATGCTTGATTCTTTCACTTCATCTACATGATTTCAAGGCAATGAACCAGCTCACTATCATACTCAGCATTCAAAGGTGACAAATTAAATATTAAAATATTTTCATACTGCCAAAACTGGTTTGGCTCAGTGGATAGAGCGTCGGCCTGCGGACTGAAAGGTCCCAGGTTCGATTCCGGTCAAGGGCATGTACCCTGGCTGCAGGCACATCCCCAGCAGGGGTGTGCAAGAGGCAGCTGATCCATGTGTCTCTCTCATCGATGTTTCTGACTTTCTATCCCTCTCTCTTCCTCTCTGTGAAAAAGCAATAAAATATATTTTTTAAAAAATATTCTCATACTAAAGGCCCGATGCACGAAATTCATGCACAGGTAGGGTCCTTAGGCCTGGACAGCAACCAGGGCCAATTGTGGCCTTCCTTCCCCTGGCTGTTGGCTGCCAGCTGCTGGCTGGGGTCTTCCTTCATTCTGCACCGCCCCCTGGTGGTCAGTGCATGTCATAGCAAGTGGTCAAACTCCTGGTTGGTCGAACTCCTGGTTGGTCAAACTCTGAAGGAAACAATTTGCATATTAGCCCTTTATTATATAGAACTAGAGACCCAGTGTACAAATTCGTGCACTGGTGGGGTCCCTCAGCCTGGCCTGTGGGGATTGGGCTAAAACCAGCTCTCTGACACCTCCCAAGGGGTTCTGGATTGTGAGAGGGCGGTTCTCAGGTGACACATCTCGGAATCAGGCTCCCTCCTCTCTGGTTCTAGGTGCATCACCCGAGAACCACAGCTGCCATGTCACCACAGCTCAGCACCACCTGCATTGAGCATCTGCCCCCTGGTGGTCAGTGCACATCATAGCTAGCATTCGGAGCATCTGCCCTTGGTGGTCATTGCACTGCATAGCTACTGGTTGGATGGTTGAAAGGTTGGACGTCGCTTAGACTTTGATATATATAGATGGTCACGGATTTAAAGATATCTGATGAGTTTCAATTTGTTGCAATTATTATTCTTTAGAAACCCCAATTGCCCATCTTAGGCTGTGGCAGATTCCTTAGTTAGCTGCTGGGGTTTTTTGACTTGACCTTATAGTCTTCAATAGCTATCTCAGAATCTACCTATCTGGTATAAGATATTCTTGAACCATCCTGAACATTGCTAGCCTTAGACCTGGATTCATCCACTTGTTCAATTGGCCCTGGTTTCTTTTAATGGGAAATGATATTTCAGGACTTCAATGAACCATAGCTATTGGGTTGGTTTTTGTTTCTAAGCTTATTCAATGGGCAGAACTAGGAAATACATGCTCAAAATATGTTTTTATTGATTTCAGAGAGGGAAAGGGAGAAACATCAATGATGAGAGAGAATCATCCAACAGCTGCCTTAGGTATGCCCTGTACTGGGGATTGAGCCCAAAACTTGGACATGTGCCCTGATTTGGAATCAAACTGTGACCTCCTGGTTCATAGGTCAACACTCTACTACTGAGCCACACTGGCCAGGCTACCGTATTTTTTAAAGATTAAATACTTCATTCGGCCTTACCGATACTTCCACTTCAAATTCAGGAATAGAGTCTTTTATTTACTTATTTATTTATTTTTGCTTAATCTGTTCCATATTACATCCTGTCTCCATTCCACACAGAGAAACTTGGTTCTCAATGACCCAGAAAATTACAGAAAAGAATGCCCCATGATTGTTCTTTTTTTACTTCACGTTTCATACACAACAGTCTCAGAATAACAATACCAATACTCATCCATCAACATAATTACCAAAAATAGTTCAACACTTTTTGCCTATGTTTTCCCTTTTATCCTCCTCCCCATTTTTTACAACTGAACTGTATGTTTATTATCTGAGCATACAGATGTTACA
This sequence comes from Antrozous pallidus, assembly GCA_027563665.1. Taxonomy (NCBI): domain Eukaryota; kingdom Metazoa; phylum Chordata; class Mammalia; order Chiroptera; family Vespertilionidae; genus Antrozous; species Antrozous pallidus. Next base: position 138,200,917 of record CM050509.1, on the reverse strand, counting down.
CACAATGCTCTCTCCCATCTAAACCTCAATTAGTCTTCACTGTACAAGTACTGTAATTATTTCTAAGGCTCACCAGCAGTCCTTACGTCAGTACCTTTCCAGTTATTTTGATTAGTTGAAGTTTATTGTTTAGAGATTTCTCAGGCAGGTTCACGGAGACAGTATCCCTTCTTCTTGCATGTTGATAAAGCTTTTGTCCTTTATAATGGAAATGCAATTTTGCTGGATATGAAATCCTTGCTTCATAACTTTCCTGGAGAATCTTAAATATGTCACTCTTTTAGGACACACAGAAGACCTAGAGACATTTGAAAACTTGCTCAAAGTCACTAATCACCAGCGAGATGCAAATCAAAACAACAATGAGATACCATCTCACACCTGTCAGAATGGTTATCATCAACAAATCAACAAACAACAAATAAATGCTGGCGAGGATGCGGAGAAAATGGAACCCTTGTGCACAGATGGTGGGAATGCAGACTGGTGGTGCAGCCACTGTGGAGAACAGTATGGAGTTTACTAAAAAAACTAAAAATGGAACTCCTCTTTGACCCAGTGATCCCACTTCTAGGAATATATCCCAAGAAATCAGAAACACTAATCAAAAAGGATATATGCACCCCTATGTTCATAGCAGCACAATTCACCATAGCTAAGATTTGGAAACAGCCTAAGTGCCCATCAGCAGATGAGTGGATTAAAAACTGTGGTATGTCTACACAATGGGATACTATGCTGCTATAAAAAAGGAGAAACTTTTACCATTTGCAACGGCATGGATAGAACTGGAGAGCATTATGTTAAGCGAAATAAGCCAGTGGGAGAAAGATAAATATCACATGATCTCACTCATATGTGGGATATAATGATCAGCATAATTTGATGAATAAAAATAAATCCAGAGACAAATGGCAGGGGAGGTGGGGGGTGGTTAGAGAGCAACCAAAGGACTTGTATGCATGCATATTAGCATAACCAATGGACACAGACACTGGGGTGGTGGGGGCTTACCCGGGGTGGGAATGGCTGGGTGGGGGGAGATTAATCGGGGTGGGGTGGGGGAAGGAGACATGTAAAAGTTTAGACAATAAAACAACAATAACAACAACAAACTGGTGATCTGGCTACCTGCTGAGAGTGAGCTGCCCCGGGCAGTACATTTGGATTTAGATATTTAATTTCTTAGGTCAGTGGTTGGCAAACTCATTAGTTAACACAGAGGCAAATTGTGGCTCAGGAGCCCCAGTTTGCTGACCACTGACTTAGGGCATCTGGATGAATGCCAGGGCTCACAATCCATATTGAGGTCTTTTCTGCTTTCCTGCCTTCTATCTTCCTATGAAAAGCTGGTTAGCATGTACTAATTTACTACAAAAATAAAACATAAACCTAGTAAAAAAAATATGTGACTCTTTTTTTTCTGGTTTAAAGCATTGATGTTGAATATATAATAACAAGCTACTTTTTCATAATAATTAACCTGTCTTTTTGCTTGCATGACCAAATTATTTTATAATTTATTTAAAATCTAGTAATGCTATTAAAATATTTTTGTGGTGATCGTTTGGGGTCAGTATGATAAAATAAGTGCTTTTCTCTTTCAATATGCAGTTTCAAACTTTAAAAAGTTTTAGTACAGTTTTTAAAAATAATAGTTCGTAGTATTTTTTTCTTTTTTTGTTTACTTTTGTTTCTTCAGGAATTCCTATTATTCATATGCTAAATTTTCTTTGCATAGCTTTAATATTGACACTTTTTTCTCAAATACATTTTATCCTTTATTCATCTTAAAATAAATTATTCCTGTTCACTTTCTATTTCACTTAAGGTCTTATATGTTGCAGTTATTCATTTTTTAATTTTCTTCTGGGTTAGCCTTTATATTGGAAATAAAATGTTCTTTTATTTTAAATTACTCATTGAATTGTAACCTTACTTTTGTTTTTTTCTAATTTTAATATTTTTCATGTGTTTTATTTTAATGCCTGTTTTTTGGGTCATTTTGAACTAGAAGTTTTGACCTGTTCTGTGGGCATGTCTTTCTGGCATGATTACATTTCCTAAAGGGATGTTATTCTGCTCCTTATTCTCTTTTTCATTTTTTACAGCATTTGGCTTTGATAATTTTTGGTTGCTTATCTTTATGTGAAATTAATTGTCTTGAACTTCTTTGGAGAAGCTGGCATTCAATGTAACATTCCCAGCGTCACAGAGCTCCCTTTGGTACTGTTTCTGCAGTGTTCATGAACATGGTAGCTGCTTCTTGTGGTTTCTTGATTTTGTTCTTCTCCCCCCTTTTACCTGGACTGTGTTTTTCCTGAATCTCTGTTGCCCCATCTGCTTGGTGTTTCTTTCATTGCTAGCAGTTTTTCCAAATTGTGGGCACTTGTCCTGGAAATGACCCCTGGCATGCCACTTTTGACAGTCCATAGCATTTTAGCTGCTCCAGACCTTTGGTGTTCATACCTTGTCCCCATTTCCTATTGGAGTTGGCAAGCGCCTGCAGTTTCAGCTGATGTTCTCAACTCCATCTCCCCTTCTTTCAGGGAAGACCTTGGCTAGCTCGACATCCTTTCGTCCTTCTGACAACAAGGCTTCTTCCTGCTTTCTCCCACAAGCTGATACCAGGTAGGTCTCAGATTTTTTTGCTGATGTTTTCCCACTCGTATTTTTGGATTCCTGGGGATACCTCATCAGTTAGTTTGTTTGAAAACATTGTCTATGAATTTTTTTGTTTTTCTCTTTAATTTTTCTGCCATTTTAATACAAGAATTTGAAAAAAAATTCAGAAATGATGTCACTGTCATGATTGCCATCTTCCACGCTTTTTCTATCCTTTCAAACATTAATTTTAAAACTTTTCCTTAAGCCCTAGCTGGGTTTGCTCAGTGGCTAGAGCATCGGCCTGTGAAATGAAAGATCCCAGGTTCAATTCCGTTCAAAAGCACATGCCTGGGTTGTGGGCTCGATCCCCAGTGGGGGACTTGCAGGGGACAGCTGATTCATGATACTCTCTCGTCATGGATGTTTCTCTCTCTCTCCCTCCCTCTTCCTTCCTCTCTGAAATCAATAAAAATATGTTTAAAAGAAAAACACTTTTCCTTGAAGAATGAAAATGCTTTATATATATATGCTAGATGCCTGGTGCAAAAAATTCGTGCATGGGAGTGTGTGTCCCTCAGCCCAGCCTGCACCCTCTCCAATCTGTGACCACTCAAGGGATGTCCAATTGCCAGGTTATGCCCGATCCCAGTAGGTCATCCCTCTCACAATCCAGGACTGCTGGCTCCCAACTGCTCACCTGCCTGCCTGCATGATTGCCCCTAACCACTTCTACCTGCCAACCTGATCACCCCCTAACCACTCCCCTACCAGCCTGATTGATGCCTAACTGCTCCCCTGCCAGTTTGATTGCCCCTAACTGCTCTCCCCTGCAGGCCTGGTCCACCCCTCAACTGCTCTCCCCTGTAGACCTGGGTCTCCCCACCTCAACTGCCCTTCCTTGCAGGCCTGGCCACCCCCAACTTCCCTCCTCTGCTGGCCTGGTCACCCCTAAGTGCCCTCCCCTGCAGTCCTGATTGCTCCCAACTGCCCTCCCTTGCAGGCCTGCTCCCTTCAAACTGCCCTCCCCTGCTGGTGTGATGGCCCACAACTGCCCTCCCTTGCAGACCTGGTCCTTCCCATTGTCCTCTGCTGCTGGCTATCTTGTGGTGGCCATCTTATGTCCACATGGGGTCAGTCATCTTTGACCACATGGGGACAGCCATCTGGTGTGTTGCGGTGATGGGAAATTTGCATATTATTCTTTTATTAGATAGGATTAGAAAGGATAGAGGCCTGGTGCATGGTGGGGGCTGGCTGGTTTGGCCTGAAGGGTGTCTCAGATCAGAGTGGGGGTTCCCTTGGGGCATGAGGTGGCCTGGGTTAAGGGCATGTGATGGTTTGCAGTCTGGCCACGGCCCCTGGTGACCCAAGAGAAGGTCCTGGTATCTGGGATTTATTTATCTTCTATAATTGAAACATTGTAGCCTTGAGTGTAGGCCTGAGCTGGCCAGGGTGGCAGGGAAGCTTGGATTTTTCCATTGCTGGGGAAACCCAAGCCTCCTGCTCTCTCTGTGGCCACAGCCATCTTGGTTGGGTTAATTTGCATGCTCACCCCTGATTGGCTGGTGGGCGTGGCTTGTGGGTTTATCAGAGGTATGATAAATTTGCATATTACTCTTTTATTAAGCTGGATATATATATATATATATATATATATATATATATATATATATATACGTAAATGTTGGTTTAAAGTAAAATTATCTTATTATCTGAAACCAGAAAAATATTTACTGGTAGTGTGTATATGTATGTATGTATATTCACACTGGACCAGCAAATATTTTTCTGGTTTCAGATAAGGTAATTTTACTTTAAACCAACATTTACGTCTAGAGTTTAATTACTAGTATATAGTTGAATTCTGTTATATTATTCAACACACCACATGTGGAACAGTGCATGCTTATGTTATATGATGGCTAGATATCAATTACAGACCCACTGGATATATAATTTTACAGTAAGACCTAAGTGATGCCTTTAAGTGGAGTATTTAGGGGTTATGGTGAGTGGGTAAGTTTTAGTGATTTTGAAAGTATTGGTGGGGGGGACATGTAACTCAAGAGGGTCCTCCTATACTGTGAATGCTTGAATATTGAGTATTCTTATTGAAATTGATTTTACTAAAAAATTTGGATGAACATTTGCTGAGGCCTTGGGAAGATTTCAATAGTTTTTGAGCATCCAGCTGAGTGGATCTCAGGGTTATAAAAATTGTCTCGTAGGCAATATTCCCTCTCTCAGCAGGGAGAAATAGACCTTAATTTACAGAAAAAGTGCATCCTCAGGCTCCCCTAGGTGAGCTATGCAGTTTGTTACTCTGTTTTTACCCTTGGGTCTGTGTCAGTACACCAATATATTGTATTCATCTCTGCTGCTTTTAAAATTGAAATAATACATGATTTTATTCATTTATTGAGGACAATGTGCAGAGAGGTATTAAGAGGTAACTCATTTCCCTTTATTTCTTTTATTCTGAAGGTGCATGGAAAGGACCTTAGTGACTTGAAGGTTGCCAAGTGGCTAAACGAATTTACAAAATTCCATACAGCATGATTTTTTTAACACAGGAAAATCTAAGCATGCAGCCTTTTAGATTTTGCTCTTGCATTTATAATTCCTTCTTGAAGACAAAACTTGTCTGTGACATTAGGTAAGCCATTTGATGTCTTTGTGCTCATTTGTCTTTGTCAATTAGTATAAGATAGATTGAGATATTTTCAAAGTTCCCTGGCTTCCATTTGTAATCACTAATAAACTTCTTTATCTCTATTAAAAAGAAGCAATCAGCCCTGGCCTATGTGGTTCAGTGAGTTGGAGCACTGTCCTGTGTACTGAAAGCTTGTGGGTTTGATCCTCATTTGGGGTGCATACAGAGACAACCAATCGACGTTTCTCTCTCACATCCACGTTCCTTTCTCTCTCATATTTTCTCTCTGAAATCAGTGAAAAACATGTCCTCTGGAGAGGATTAAAAAAATCATAAAGTCAGTGAGTTTTGCATTAAGACCATATACCATTTGAGGTATTGGACTCATGCTCAAGTTTTGGAGGTATACATGGGGTTTGGGTAGTTGCAGAGAGATCCATTCTGGTTTTACATATTTAAAATACCATATCTTCTTTATCCAGTGGTATATATACACAATGGAGTACTACTACACGGCCCTAAGAAAGGATGAAATAGCCTCATTTACAACAACATGCATGGACTTTGAAAACATTATGCGAAACGAAATAAGTCAGACAGAAAGCTCTAGGAACTGTATGATTTCACTTATATGTGGAGTATAACACTGAAACTTATGAACATATACAGCAGTGTGGTGGTTTCCAGAGGGAAACCGGGGCAAAATAGGTAGGGGTCCTAATATGACAGGAGAGGATTTGACTTCGGGTAGTGGGCACATGGTCCTATATACAGATTTTGTTAGTTAGTAATCCACACATGAATCCTACATGTCCAGGATGTCTAATGTCACCACAATAAAATTTAATTTAAAAAAGATATTTAAAATATAAAATTTAATCCTACTCATATTTTCCTTAGAGGATCCTTGAAAAGCTTGTACTCATCTTTCATCTCCTCATATGTCTTTATAGTGTTTTTTGTTAAATAGAATTAAATTTTTTTGCAATAGTGAAATTAATGATTTTTTTGCATTATAGTTTATGCTGTTGTTTTGTTTAAGAAGCTTTTCTCCTAACTACAACACAAAGATATTCTCCTACATTGTGTTCTCTTATGTGATGGCTTTAAGTTTTCACACTTGGATATTTTATTGTGTGAGCTTCCATTTGTATATGACACATAGTAGGAATACAGCATTATATTTCTTTGTATAATGAATCAATTTTACCTGAGAACACACACAAAAAGTATTCCTTCTTTCCCTATTAATTTATAGTACACTTTCAGATATTAAGGTGTCATACATTTATAAGTCTGTCTCTTGAGTTTCAATTTGGTTCCATCGATCTATCTGCTAGATTTTTGGCCAACCACTCACTGTATTTATTACTATGGATTTATGGGTGTCTTAAATCTTACACCAAGTCTCCCCTCTTTGTTCTTCTTTTTCAAAGTTCAATAGATATATGTAAATACTTATTCTGACATATCAATTTCAAAATAATTTCATCAAGTTCCTTAAAAAACTCCAGCTGTAATTTAGAATGAAATTACATTTATTATATAGATTATATTTGGGAAGAACTGATTTCTTCACAAGATTAAGTTGACCGAGCCCAGAAATATCTTTCTATAAATTTAGATCTTTCATGCCATATAATATAGTTTAATAATTTCTCCATCAAGATCTTGAGTATTCATTTTATAGCCATTATGCATGACATTATTTTTCTGAGATTTTCTATTTAGTTGTTGTTGTAGGAAAATATTATTGATTTTTCTAAGTTGGTGTAAAATTAGTGGTCTTGCTAAGTCCTCATTTTCCAGATATGATCGACAAATAAAAACTGTATATATTTAAGGTGTGCAATGTGGTATCTTGGTATAAGTATACCTTGTGCAGTGATTCTACAATTAAGCTGATTTTCATATCCATCACCTTATTACTATTTTTGTCATGAGAACACTTCAGATCTACTCTTAGCAACAGATATAAGATCAACAAATCTCAGCAAGTTTCAAGCATGAAATAGATTTTTATTAACTACTAGAGGCCCAGTACACAAAATTCGTGCACGGGGGTGGGGGGTGTCCCTTAGCCCAGTCTCCACCCTCTCCAATCTGGGACCCCACAAAGTATGTCTGACTGCCCTTCTAGGCCCGATCCTGGTAGGATCAGGCCTAAAAGAGCAATCGGACATCCTTCTCACAATCCAGGACTGCTGGCTCCAAACTGCTCACCTGCCTGCCTCCCTGATTGCCCCTAACCACTTCTGCCTGCCAGCCTGATCAGCCCCTAACCACTACCCTTCCAGCCTAATCGATATCTAACTGCTCCCCTGCCAGCCTATTTGCCCCCAACTTCCCTCTTCTGCTGGCCTGGTCACCCCTAACTGCCCTCAGGTCTGGTCCCTCCCAACTGCCCTCTCCTGCTGAGCTGATTGCCCACAACTGCCCTCCCTTGCAGGCCTGGAACCTCCAATGGCCCTCCCCTGCTGGCCATCTTGTGGTGGCCATCTTGTGTCCACATGGAGGCAGGATCTTTGACCACATGGAGGCAGCCCTCTTGTGTGTTGGAGTGATGGTCAATCTGCAAATTACTCTTTTATTAGATAGGATAGAGACCTGGTGCATGGGTGGGGGCCAGCTGGTTTGCCCTGAAGAGTGTCCCAGATCAGGGTAGGGGTACCCTTGGGGTGAGGGGCAGCCTGGACAAGGGGCCTGTGGAGGTTTGCAGGCCAGCCACGCCCCCAGCAACCCAAACAGAGGCCCTGGTATCTGGGATTAACCTATGTCTACAATTGAAACTTTGTAGCCTGGAGCAGAGCCAAGCCTTCTGCTGGCTCTGGGGGCGGCAGCCATTTCTGTTTGATACTTTGTATCCTAGAGTAGAGGCCTAGGCCAGTAAAGGCAGACTGAAAGCATGGCTTCCACTGTTGTCAGGGAAACCCAAGCCTCTGTTCTCTCGAGCTCAGTGGCTGCCAACATTTCTGTATCTTTTATAATTGACACTTTGTAACATTGAGTGGAGGCCTAGGAAGGCAGAAAGCTTGGCTTCCTCTGTTGCTGGGGAAACCCAAGCCTTCCTCCTGCTCTCAGTGGCAGCAGCCATCTTGGTTGGGGTTTATTTGCATAATTTGCTCCTTATTTGCTTTTGGGCGTGGCTGTGGGCATGGTTTGTGGGTGTGGTGAAGGTAAGGTCAAATTTGCATATTACTCTTTTATTAGATAGGATAGTTACCATGCTGTATATTATCTCTAGAACTTGTTCATCTTATAATTGAAAGTGTGTACCCATGACCAATATCACCCCATTTTTCCCACTCTAAGAAATTTTATGCAATATCATGCAATATTTATATTCTGTGATTGGCTTATTTCACTTAGTATAATGTCTTCCAAGTTCATCCATATTGTATCAAATGTCAGGATTCCCTTTTTTAAAAGGGCTGAATAATATTCATGTTTATCAAATATTTATATACATATCATCATCACACATACATTACAATTTTTTTAACCATTCATCCTTTGATGGACACTTAGATTGTCCCCATATCTTGGCTATTGTGAATAATTCTGCAGTGAACATGGAAGTGCAGGTGTCTCTTTGAGATAGTGATTCCATTTCCTTTGGATAAACAGCCAAAAGCAAGATTGTCAAATCATATTGTAGTACTCTGCTTTTAATTTTTTTGAAAAACAACCATGCTGTTTTCCATAATATCTGTAACAATTCCTGTATATTTCCACCAACAGTGAACAAGAGTTTCCTTTTCTCTACATCCTCACCAACACTTGTCATTTTTTGTTTTTTATAATAACCATCCTAACAGCTGTGAAGTGATCTCTCACTGTGATTTTGATTTGCATTTCTCTGATGATTATTGATGTTGAACACCTTCTCATACACATATTGGCCAATTTTATGTCTTCTTTGCAGAAATACCCTGTGGTTCTAACTTTAGGAGAATTGCTTTATTTCTGCCTTTACTTGTAGAGTGTGGCTCTTGCTTGTCACAACTACAAAACTTGTAGTATTCATCAGAATCTCTGCCTTTTGTGGCAGGCCTTGAATTCCAGTTTTTGTCTACCTAATGCATACGGGTCTTTTTAAAATCTCTGCTCAGTTTCACAGCCTTTCAACCACTAAGCTTTGAATTGAAAATGGGCCTGAGTTCATTTCTCTTGAGTTTTTCTTTTCTTGTCTCTTGAACTTGTCATTCTTCCTTTCCTTTGTAGTTCTCAATGACTTGAAGAAGACATTTAAATACTTATCCAATATTTTAGTTGTCCTTGGCGGGAGGTTAGGCACCAGACAACCTAGTTTATTATTGGTAAAAATAACTTGAAAAACAACTTTTCATGAACCTCACATGCTATTTTACCACACAGCCCCTTTTGTTGAGAATTCAATAGCACGCTCTTGAAATAAACAGCACAAAAATGAGGCAAACTCCTCTGTCCCTGGGAGTTTATAGGGCTCAGGGGTAGAGGAGTGACTGTTAAGGATAGCAGAGTAACCTGTACCTGTTTTGCTTCCATTTTTATTTGAAACAATTTCAGATTTATAGAAAAGCTACAAAGAAGTAAAAAGGGTTCCCATACATCCTGTATCAGCTTCCTCTAATGTTATCATCTAACATAACCATGATACATTTGTCAAACTTAAGAAATCAATATTGGTCCAATACTTTTAACCAAATTACTATGGACTTTATTCACCTTGTCCTCTAATACTATTTTTCCTATTTTACTATCCAATGTAGGATGCCACCTTGCAGTTATTTGTCATATCCTCTGATTTGTGAGAGTTTCTCAGACTTCTCCTTGTTTTCAATGGCTGACAGTTTTAACGAATATTAGATATTTAGTAGAATGTCCCTCAATTTGTGTGTGTCTGATGTATTATCAAATTAGAATGGGGTTATGGAATTTTGGGGGGAAATACCAGAGATAAATTTACCTCCTCACTCTGTCATATCAGGGATATATGACATAATTGTGACTTATTAATGATGATCTTGACCTTGGTCACTTAGTTAAGGATGTGCCTGATAGGTCTTTACACTATGTAGTTACTATTTTCTTCTTTCCTACCTACACCTGTTTTTATTAGCCATTCACCACAGAAGGACTTCTTTGTTATCTAAATATCACCCTCACAGACCCCTGGCAGCCTGGATTTCTCCAGTAGTGGGACAGGCAATGATAGCCTCATTGTAATGCGGAGAAATTCCAACAATTGACCTTCAAATTTGTCTTTCCTCTGCTGAAGCCGCTGCCTTCCAGCTCAGAAAGCTGACTTTTCTTTTTTATTTTTATTTTATTTTATTGATTTTTTTACAGAGAGAAAGGGAAAGGGATAGAAAGTCAGAAACATCGATGAGAGAGAAACATCAATCAGCTGCCTCTTGCACATCTCCTACTGGGGATGTGCCCACAACTACAGTACATGCCCTTAACTGGAATCGAACCCGGGACCTTTCAGTCCACAGGCCGACGCTCAATCCACTGAGCCAAATCGGTTTCTGCTGACTTTTCATTAACTACTCATTTATGACAGACTTTCCCTCAGCCCCTTCGGAGCATCTTAAGATTTTCACAATTTTACTTTGTCATTTCATGGTTTCCTCTTACATTTATAGGAGTTGGAATCTCAACCTGTCAAAAATCCAGAAGCCACACTTAAGTCATTTTCACAACCCTATTGGATTCCATAGTAGTGATGACCCAATTTTACAGTCAAAGAAACTGAGGCTAAGAGAGGCTTAGGCATCTGCTTATTGTTACAGAACTACTTATTGCAAAGTGTGTCTTCATACCCAAAGTCTTGGATTCTAACCATTGTGATAGACAAGTTGAGCAGCACATATTCAAAACTACTCTCCTTTCATATAAAAGCAATGACTCTCCTTTCATATAAAACCAACGTCCTCAGGTGAAACTTGTGTTTCAACTGTTTCCCTGGGATGAGTTTTTTTTTTTTTTTACAGGAGACATTGTTCTCTTATGTGAGTAGCTCTGGCAAGCCAATCCACAGTCCTCCCGACACCCACAGCCTTGTCTGAATGCACTGGATCTGTATGGCTGGGGCTCTCAAACTCCAGCCTGAGACACTTGTTTAAACTGATGGCTCATCTCTGCTGCTCTGAGTATCTTTCTTGAGCAGAATGCCAAGGCCTTTTTCAGACAAGTAGTTCTCTGACCGCAGTTCAAGATAGTCCAAGATGAACTTTATCCTGAAAATACTTATTGAAGGCCTATTGGTGAAAAGCTGTGTTTGGTGCTGGATGAGAAGAGTAATTTGGGAGAAATGAAGATGCCTAAGACACAACTCCCACCTTCATGGAGGTTAAACTAATTGGCATTATAGTGACAAAAATGTTCTCTACCTTCACATCTCTCTCTCTCTCTCTCTCTCTCTCTCTCTCTCTCTCTCTCTCTCTCTTACATTTATAGGAGTTGGAATCTCAACCTGTCAAACACACACACACACACACACACTATACACACACACACACACACACCATATACATACACACACACACAAACACACACACACACACACACACACATACACATACACACACACACACACACACACACACCACACACACACACAACTGGGAGCTAGTTTTCCCCCTATTACCTTAAAAGTCAGAGAAATATTTTTTGTACCTTGGATATTTAAAAAAAAAGACCAACAAATCTAATTTTGTGGCCAAACTACTTGCCTTGTCAGCCTTTGAGAAGTTTATTAGGTTAGGAAGCTACTGAGTTTTATTTTTTAAAAACTTTATTCTTTTTTTTCTACACTTGGTGGCAGAACTTGTTTCACCTTCTTTATTTCATTCATGACAATTTTCTCTGAGAAACATGTTTAATTTTTCCTGTCTTATATGTCCCCCCCCCCGCCCCCGTGCAAAGTCATCTTGTTGATTCATTCAAATATTATGTGGAAGGGGGATCTGGTGACTTATTTTTGGTCTCCAAAACATAATTAAAAGGAAAATCCCCTGAACTTCTGCCAGAAGAGAACATAAAGTTTGCTTAAAAATGGACTTAAAAGGATACATATCATCTCTTTTTAAAAAATTGTCAGTACAGTAAGTCTTCTAGACGCATATATTTTAATTTAGATTTTCTTATCATCTACTGAAAAAGAGCTATTTTCTTCCTCAGTTTGGTAGAACGAATGCTAGGGGCAATTTAGAAATAGACTGTGGTTCTTGTGACATTTACTCACAAGTTTTGGCCATGACTGCTCCACTGTATCAGATTCTAACAAAGGATGAAATGTTGCTAGAGAAATGCTTTCTCCTCCGTATATATATTCTTGCCAATTCATTGGACTTCTGCTCCACAAATATATTGTTATTTTTTTAGAAACTGGAGTTCACAATCTTATCGTTTAGCAAGTCCTTGAATCTTGGTGAACTGAAGCTCTATTTGAATAGCGTCTTTGTTTTTCTTCCCAAGAAACTGGCAGGTTTAAAGATGTGTTATGTAGCACTTCCTGAGTAATTTACAATAGTCATGTTTTTAAAAACTACTTCTCAGGGTAATTAGAAATTTCTCTAGAGGTAGTTAGGAAGCAGATCAGTGGGTTGGGAAGTGGTTTGTTGAATGGTGATAAAATGCTGGGGGTAGAATGGTGTTAGAGTTTATTTATATGTTATGTATGTATATATCCTATCTAATAAAAGAGTAATTTTCAGATTGACCATCACTCCAAAACACAAGAGGGCTGCCTCCATGTGGTCAAAGATCCTGCTTACATGTGGACACAAGATGGTCACCACAAGATGGCCAACAGGGAAGGGCCGTTGGAGGTTCAAGGCCCTGCAAGGGAGGGCAGTTGTGGGTGATCAGGCCAAAAGGGGAGGGCAGTTGGGAGGGACCAGGCCTGCAAGAAAGGGCAATTGGGGGTGATCAAGCCTGCAGGGGAGAGCAGTTAGGGGTGACCAGGCCGGCAGAGAAGGGAAGTTGGGGGCAAATAGGCTGGCAGGGGAGCAGTTAGACATCAATTAGGCTGGCAGGGTTGTGGTTAGGAGCTGATCAGGTTGACAGGCAGAAGTGGTTAGGGGCAATCAGGGAGGCAGGCAGGTGAGCAGTTTGGGGCCAGCAGTCCTGGATTGTGAGAATGATGTCCGATTGCCCATTTAGGATTGATACCAGGATCGGGCCTAAACAGGCAATCGGACATACCTTGAGGGGTCCCAGATTGGAGAGGGTGCAGGCTGGGCTAAGGTACATCCCCTGCCCCCATGCACAAATTTCGTGCACCAGGCCTCTAGTATCCTATATAATAAAACCCTATTATGTGAAGTGTCTGGTCATCTGGTTGGCCATTCAACCAATCAAAGCATAATATGCTAATGATATGCTAAGGCTTCTCAATTGCTTGCTATTGATGTGCACTGACAACCAGGGTGCAGATGCTTTGACCGGTAGGTTAGCTTGTTGCTGGGGTCCAGCTGATCAAGACTCAGTGAGAAGGGCTGGATATGCCTTTGAGCCTTCCTGCGGCCCCTCCCTGGCTGGCCAACCTCCTGTGTCCCTCTCTTGCCCTGATGGTGCACTGGTGGGGTCCCTCAGCCTGGAATGTGCCCTCTCGCAATCCGGGATGAGGGACCCCCCCAAGTGCACTGGACCTCTAATCTATATATAGTACATGTATAATATATAGATGTGTATATATATGTATAAGTTAATATAAAAATAAGGAAATTCAAATAAGTGGATTAAAAAACACATGTTCACTCTACTTTTATGTCAAACTATCCATATGAGGTAAGCTTTGATGTTAATTTTATTTTAATGTAACTGAAGACAAATCACTGCTTTAAAGGTATGGCACCACTTCAAAATAAAATCCAACCATCTATCAATTAAATGGAATAGCTACATCGAGGCAGCCATTGTTTGGATGACTTCATCTCCTTGTTGATATATATCATAAATATGCAAAACAGTGATGGTGTGGTAAAATGAAAAGTACACCAGATCAAATTAGGAGACCTTGATTTTAATCCTGAGTCTGTCACCAACAGTAATAATGAAATATATACTCAGGTATATCTTTACTATTGTTTAAGTACATTGTACCATTTGAAAGCAATACCTAGGGAAGCAGATATTCTTATCATTTGTTTCTTTTCAAAGCATTTTGGCCATGCTTCTATGGATACTGAAACTCATGAGACAAAGGTCCTCAACCGAGGTAACCTTAGTTCCTGGGAATACTTGTCATTGGAATCTAAGTCTCTGGGTTTTAGAATTCTCACCTGTAACGTGAAAACCAGATGCTCTCTAAGACTTCTTCAGTTAAGAAACACACAAGGCCCTACAGAAATTGTTTTCTAGATGGAAACAGTGGATTAACAAACTGGGTATAACCAGAAAGTATGTTGATTTTTGTCTCCTAAATTGCTTCTTATTGTGTGTGTGTGTGTGTGTGCGCATGCGTGTGGTGAGAACATTTGAGATCTACTTTCTTAGCAATGTTCAAGTATATAATACAATATTGTGTTGTACATTAGCTTTCCGGAACTTCACCTTACAACTGGAAGTTTGTACCCTTTGGCCAACATCTTCCCTTTTTCATCAACCTACCTCCCTAGCCCCTGGTAACTAATACTCTCCTATTTGTTTCTACACTTTAATTTATTTTTTTAAGATTCCACATATATGTGGAATAACTTTCAGTTATAAGATGAATAAATACTGGGGATCTAATATACAACATCCTATTTAATAAAGAGGGGATATGCTAATTGACCACCATGCCTTCAAAGATGGTGGCACCCAGTCCCCTCAGCCCCACTGGGGCAGCAGGCATGCAGCACTGCTGGGTCCACCCCCAGGCGGGTCTGGCTGCTCCACGCACTTGCCTCCAGAGTCCCTCAGTTCCCTCAGCCCCCCAGAGATCCAGGGCCGGCCCAAGGTGCAGGCAAATCTCAGATAGCGGCTGCTCAGCTGCCTAGGGCTGCTGGAGGCTCAGGTAACCAGGGCTGGCTGAGGCTTGAGCTGCTGGCAGTGGCAGGAGCAGAGGTGTGATGGGGGCATTACCTTCCCCTGATCACTGGGTTGCCGCCTGCCTCTGGGGCAACCTGAGCCCTCCTGGACTATAAGAGGGGGCAGGCCGGGCTGAGGGACCCCTTCTCCAGTGCATGAATTTTCACGCACTAGGCGTATGGGGTGGCTATAGTTAACAGTAATATATTATATATTTGAAAGTTGTTAAGAAAGTAGATCTTAAATGTTCTTACCATGTATAAAATAGTAATTTATGTGAGGTGACAGAGATATTAACTAACCTTATTGTGGTACTATGCAATATATACTTATATTGTACATATTAAATTTACATGTGTTACATGTGAATTATATCTTAGTAAAGCTGAAAAAAAAGTACATAAAGCCCTAACCAGTTTGGCTCAGTGGACAGAGTGTCGGCCTGTGGACGGAAAGGTCCCAGGTTTGATTCCGGTCATGGGCATGTACCTTGGTTGCAGGTACATCCCCAGTAGTAAGTGTGCAGGAGGCAGCTGATCAATGTTTCTCTCTCATCGATGTTTCTAACTCTCTATCCTTCTCCCTTCCTCTCTGTAAAAAAATCAATAAAATATCTTTTTAAAAAATATATAAAACTTTACTTCCTCAACTTTGTATTCCCAATCCATTGAGCACCCAGAGCAGGTAGCATTAAGTGGCCTAAGACTTTGAAGATGGATCTGTCTGCTATAGTAGCTTCAATTCTAAGCTTGTGAATAGATTCTGCCATGTAGGGATTTTTAGCATCCTATGTGGCATATTAATGACTATGCAAATTACATTTCATTTAGGAAGGAAATGAGCCACACTGAACGGACATGGGTACAACTCTGGAATTAAAAGGAGGGGTAGATTCCTCTTGTAAGCTTGGCCAAAAAAATACTTCATATCCAAGTAAATCTTCTTAGAAGTCTTAGCAGTTAAAAGAAACACGAGGGCTTGAATGGGAACAGAAACAGGATGAATTCTCTGTTCCAGTTCATTGACTTGTCACTCAGCAGGTATAAGGCTGAACTCACTGTGTTGGTTTTCTCTGGTGATTCCTGATTCTGCATTACTACTGGGCTCAAATAAGCTTTTTTGTTGTTTTTACCTAATTCTAATAATTCTAACAATGAGAGATAAATTATTGCACCATTGTTGTAGAGCCTTTATATTGCTTAGCAGATAATGAACAATTTAGGAGCAACATTTCCTAGATAAGAGAGATCAGACATGTTTTGTGCCTATGGTACCATCAGCACATGTACAAATGTTATATCTTTCTTCTCTGTGGGAGAAATTTCTCACTGGCATAGCAAAAAAATCTTGCTAGTTTATGAAAAATAACAACTGCAAGCTGGCTTTGTTTAACAAGCATAACTTAGTTTTCATAACATTGGAGGACACAAAAGAAATACAGAGTTCTGGCAGGATAGTTGATAAGATTACCCTCAAACTAAAAACTCAGAAATGAAGACTTCAGCCCAGCCGGTGTGGTTCAGTGGTTGAGCATTTACCTAGGAACCAGGAGGACATGATTGGATTCCCAGTTCAGGGTACATGCCTGGGTTGTGGGCTCCATCTCCAGTGGGGATTCTGTAGGAGGCAGCCAATTGGTGGTTCTCTCTCTTTGTTGATGTTTAAATTTCTCTCTCCCTTTCCCTTCCTCTCTGAAATAAAAAAGAATATATAAAAAATAAAAATAAAAAAATTTAAAAAGAAATGATGACATTAAAATGAAAAAAATAAGTACTCAATTGAGTTAAAAAAGAAAAACAGTATTAATCTTGAGTTGTCAAAACAAAATAAAATGTAAATTATTTTAAAAATATATACTTTATTGATTTTTTACAGAGGAGAAGAGAGGGATAGAGAGTTAGAAACATTGATGAGAGAGAAACATCAATCAGCTGCCTCCTGCACAGCCTCTACTGGGGATGTGCCCACAACCAAGGTACATGCCCTTGACCAGAATTGAACCTGGGACCCTTCAGTCCACAGGCCAACGCTCTACCCACTGAACCAAACCGGTTAGGGCAAGAATGTAAATTCCTAGTGGAATCATATGAGTGGGAGATCAGAGGGGTTTAAGGGAAACGGACCAGATATAGGCCCTATTGGAACAGAGTCAGAGGTGGATTAAAGGCAGCCACAAATTACTTGCTACCCTTTCCATCAAGAAGTAGAACTTCCATTTGTACCTAGGATGTCCTATTACTTGCTTGACCAATAAAATGAGACAGAAATGATGCCATGCAATATTCCAGATCATGACTTAAGAGATCTACAGCTTTCACCTTCTCCTCTTGTAATGTTCCCTCTTGGAATCCAGCTGCCTTGCTGTATGAAACTCAAGCAAGCCTCATTGAGTGGTCGTATCTATATGCATCCTGTCCAAAGCCCCAGCTGAGCCTCAGCCAACAGCTAGTATCAACTTCCAGCCATGTTGAATATTTCATCTCCAGTAAAAGCTCCAGATGACTGCAGCCCAGCTGATATGCACATGGAGTAGAAAAATTGCCCAGCTGAGCTCAGTCAACCTATAGATGTATGAGATATAATAATTGGTTGTTTTGGTTTTAAGCCAATTAAGTCTCAGAGTAGTTTGTAACAGCAATAGATAACTAAAACAGGGCCTGAGATGATAATGATCACATAATAACAGAATGTATGGCCTTAGTCTCATACAATGCAGAGGAGTAATGTTGAAACTAAGACCTCAACATAAATCCAGGACATGGAAGTGTGGCTAAAAGAACTAGATACACCCTGTCCACCATCTCAGATAGGCACAAGAAAACTTGTCTTTCTTGTCATCATTAGAGGGCTAGATGAAAGAATATTCTGGCATGAAAATTAAAGCCTTAAGCCAGCATTATGCCTTGGTGTGGAGTCTAAATTTATACTACTCACTTTGAGCAGGTTTTCTCCAAGCTGCAAATGAACATAAAAATTGATCAAGAATGGATGAAACTTCTTGAGTACTTTAATAGAAACAAATTTAAACTGTTCTGTTGGAACACTTCCACAACTTCAGGGGGCCATGACACATCAGAGTGGGGGAATCCTGCTAACGATGATCTCACAGTAAAAAATTGCAAATTGAAATACCTATAGACTACTTCTGATTTTACCATTTTCCTGTTATTCCCACGAGAGTAAGTTCTGTGAGCCTTGTTCCAAAATAGGAAGGACCCTCTTTGATTTTCATTCTGAAAAGTGCCTACTCTGTATATTTTATCTCTTCTCCCCTTGTCCTCACCTCTATCCTCCCCCCATTACCCTCTCCCCCTTTACCTACCCCTTCTACCTCTCCTCAAATTTCCTGAACTCAAATACAGCTTTGTATTTTCTCACATGGAAGTTCACTCCCTAGTTACTTGATTGTTTTCTATTTTCATTTTGTATTTCAACCTCAATATTTTCCAAGGGTCTTTCCTTGTTGAGTAGTTCTGGCCCCTAACTTTGAATCCAAGCAGTTTGCTCTTTCCTTTACACTAAAGAGTTGATCAAGCATTGGGAAAAGGCGTAAGTGTAATGACCTGGATATGGGAGTTTAGAAGAAAGAGGTTCCTAGGCTAGAAGCAGTGGGCCAGAATAAGAAAGAGAGGAGTGTGCCAGGAGTATAAAAATAATAGCAATGAACATTAGTTGAGTGTTGTTTGTATGCTGAGCATTACGCTAAGAACTGTATATTAATTTTCTCATTTAATCCTTTCAACCACCTTTCAGGGCACATTCTGTTATTAATATTGCTATTTTATAGGTAAGAAATCTGGGACTCAAATACTAGTAGATTGAAAAGTCTTCCTTAAGATCCAGAGGAGTGATTGGGCTGGGATTCAAATCTGATTATCTTTGTCTTCACCAAAACATATTACTTTGGATCTTGAGTTATCTCTGGAGTCTCCTCTTCCACCAGAATCCGACTCATTGAAAACATCTGGGAACCCAGCCCACCTACCTTCCTGCAGGGTCTCTGTTTTGAGTTTATTTTAAAGTCCATAACATCCTTATCAATATTCAATTGGAATTTATACCCTAGACAATAAAATGTGGAGCTAAAATCTTCTGTGTTACAGGTATATACCTGGGAAATGTTGAAGAGCATAATTTCCGAAGGAAGACGCTTTAGTTGAAAGATTTATTAAGCTGGATCATTCATGGTCCAATGGAAGCTTTATCTGTTGCTTGGCAACTGGCATTTGAGATGGTGTAACTTGATCCAGCTGACAATAAAAAAAAAGCCAAAGCAGCTTATCATATAAACTCATTCTTCTCTAATAGCTGCTGAATCTAGATGTTGGATCATTTGCCCTCCAGTAACTTTGGTATCTATATACCAAAATTCCTACTCCCTAGGTAATAACTATACCTATGGTTGATAACAAAATGCAAGCATAAAACTTCTGATATCCTTTTTGAAAATAAATATTTTGAGCTTTCTAAAAGCCTTTGGTAAGTGTGATCTCTGTTTAGGGAATATAAAACTTAAATCTTCCACCCTGAGAAATACAGAAAGAAGTTCATAGATGATGGGGGAGGCAACCTAATTCTTAGTGATCTTTCATCCATGTCCTCCTTGACTCAGATACAGTTTCAGTTGGTTTTTCTAGGGCGAAACTCTCTCCTCCTCATCATGTACCATCATATATGCTCTCTGAATATACCCAGGGGAGAACTGAGGCTGGGCAGCATGCAAAGATTTTAGTTACAAAGAGTTTTAGTGGTAGTAGATCTGAGGCCTGGCAAATCAGGTCTGAGAGTCACACTCTTCTGAGAATATTTTTGCCTTTCACATCTTCTGAGATTTAAGAGCTTCTAAGTGGTAGAACCAAGATTTGAACCCAGGTTCATGAACTCAGGACCATGATATCCCCACTTTACTATGATAGACTCTCCTCTTCCCTAACTGCCAAAAGCACTATTGTCATATTTTTGGCTTAAAACAACAGAAATTTATTTTCTTACAGTGCTGAAGGTTAGAAGTCTGAATAAAAATGTCAATAGGGCCATTTTCCCTCTGGAACATATAGGTGGTTTTCTGGCAATCTAAGGACATACTCTCATTTTGATGAACAGTTTTATATCCTGGGATCACCTCTGCTGTCATGTGGAAAATCACAGTATGATATCCAAGTGCTGGCTTTACAGTACAGTCCAAAGAGTGTTGATATGAAGCTCATATTTAGACTCAACCTTTTAAAGTAGTTCATAGCATAAAACCAACCTTTGGCTTCATGAATGCTAAAGG
Organism: Antrozous pallidus; assembly: GCA_027563665.1. Classification (NCBI taxonomy): domain Eukaryota; kingdom Metazoa; phylum Chordata; class Mammalia; order Chiroptera; family Vespertilionidae; genus Antrozous; species Antrozous pallidus. Next base: position 138,180,380 of record CM050509.1, on the reverse strand, counting down.
AAGAGGAACATTCAGTGACTGATAGAATTACAATGCTATGGGTGCATTCACTACCATGGGTGTATGTTTGTGCATGTTTAAGTAATTGAGATATTAGCAAACACAATTATGATTTTTATTATGAACCACAAACATAATTATTATCATGGCATTAACTCTTTCCATCATGTTTGTGGGAGTCATCTTATCAAACAAGTAATATATACAATATAGTAGATGTGCTTGGAGTTGGTTAATTCATCTATTTAAATAGTCTCATAAGAATTCAAAATGATATATGCACATGGATAACTTTTGCGGTATTATTATTATAGCAAAAGACTAGAAACAACTCAAATTCCCATCAATAGAAAACCAATTGAATAAACCATGGTAGGGCTACACACTGGGGCACTATCCCACTATATTATAAATGAGGACAAGCTTTATAAACCAAAATGTAATGTTCTTCTGTCTATATTATTAAGTAAAAAGAGCAAAGTGTAATAGAGGATTTTAGTATCCTAACTTTTATCTAATATAGGTGGGGATATGTATATTCATATTTGCTTATATTAAAAACCCCTATTTTTAAATATATTTTATTGATTTTTCACAGAGAGGAAGGGAGAGGGATAGAAAGTCAGAAACATCGATGGGAGAGAAACATCGATCAGCTGCCTCTTGCACACCTCCAACTGGGGATGTGCCCGCAGCCAATGTACATGCCCTTGACCGGAATCGAACCTGGGACCTTTCAGTCCTCAGGCCGATGCTCTATCCACTGAGCCAAACCGGTTCGGCAAAACCCCTAATTTTTTAAAAATGGTTACCTATAGTGGGAAGGAAGAAACAGGATGGAAAAGGCAAAGGTAAAGGAAAGATTCTATAAATTCACTTTGTTATTCAATTTGGCTTTGAATCATGTAATGTTCTACAAAATTTAAAAACAGTCTATATTAAGTAAAAAGAAATTGCTTGGAAACAAATAAACATAATATATATCAAGATGGTGTTGCAACTACTAAGAGAAAAGAATGTCATCAAATGACTTTAAAACACAGTATACTGACTGTACATCTCCGCTGGGATATTTTTCTGGGACCAGAAATAAACCACAAAGAAAACTTCAACTACATTAAAGACCACATTGTTAGTAGTAAATTAATATTGATGTTTTAAAATTATTATTTTTTTAATCCTCACCTAAGGAGTAAGAATATTTTTTTCTATTGATTTCTAGAGAGAATGGAAGGTAAGGGGAAGGGGGAGAGAGAGAAGAGAGAAACAATCATCTGAGAGAGACACATCGACTGGATGCCTCCCATACGCACTTGAACCTGTGACCCTCTAGTGCACATGCCAATACAATTGAGCAATGCTGGCCAAGGTTGGGTAGATTTTAGATAAAGCAAGTAAGTAATTATGTTACTGTCATTCGCAATCAAGTTTTTCTATGTTGGTAAGGATGTGGAGAAAAGGGAACCCTTGTACATTGCTGGTGGGGATATAAATTAGTATAGCCATTATGGTCAAAAGTAGAGGGGTTGCTAAAAAAATTAAAACAATAGCTAAGATATGGAAACAGACATAGTGCTCATCAGTAGATGAATGGATAAAAATGCTGTGGTGCATTTGCACAATGGAAAACTATGCAGCTGTAAAAATGAAGGATCTTTTACCCTTTGAGACAATATAGAGGAATCTGGAGGGTATCATGCTAAGTGAAATAAACAAATCAGAGAAAGATAAATATCACATGATCTTACTCATATGTAGAATTTAATGAACAAAATAAACTGACAAACAATGCTGTCTCAAAGGGTAAGAGATTCTTTTTTTTAAGCTGCACAGTATTCCATGGTATAAATATACCCCAGTTTGTTTTTTTTTTATCCACTCATTTACTGATGGGCACTTGGGCTGTTTATAGATCTTAGTTATTGTAAATTGTGCTCCTTTTTAGGTAAGAGTTTTCTTTTCTCTTGCTACCTTTACAATTCTTTGTCATTAAATTTTGGCATTTTAATTATGATGTGTCTGGTTGTGGCTCTGTTTGGGTTCTTCTTGCTTGGGGTTCTCTGTGCCTCCTGAACTTGTGTGACTTTTTCCTTTACTGGGTTAGGGAATTTTTCTGCCATTATTTCTTCAAACACATTCTCTATCCCTTTTTTCCTTTCTGCCTTTTCTGGCATACCTGCTATTCTAATATTGCTACATTTCACATTGTCCCACAACTCCCTTAAGCTGTCCTCCTGTTTTTTAATTGTTTATGTTTCTTTTGGTTCTCTGAGTGATTTCTTTCAACCCTGCCTTCCAATTCACTGATTCGATCCTCAGCTTCCCCTAATCCAGTGGTTCTCAGCCTTTCTAATGCCGTGACCTTTCAATACAGTTCCTCATGTTGTAGTGAACCCCAACCACAAAATTATTTTCATTGATACTTCATAACTGTAATTTTGCTACTATTATGATCCGTAATGTAAATATCTGTGTTTTCCGATGGTCTTAGGTGACCCTACTACCAGTTCTCAACCTGTGTGTTGAGAACCACTAGGTTGAGAACCACTATTGTAGAGCCCAACGAAAATAATTTTATAGTTGAGAACCAATGCCCTAATCTGCTGTGTATTCCTTCCTATGTGTTCTTTATTTGTGTTATGTCATTCTTTATTTCTAACTGTTCTTTTTTCATAGTTACTATATCTTCTTTCATGCTGTTGAGAATTTTACCATCATTACTTTGAACTCTATTCCAAATAAATTTCTTATCTCTGCTTCATTTATCTGTTCTTCTAGAGAATTCTCTAGTTCTTTCATTTGGGGGTTGTTTTATAATGTTATTTTAAATGCATAGAATTTTTTTGCATGGCTATGATAATTTATATAATCCAATTAACTATTCATGAATATTAGTTCCCCCCCCCTTTCTTTAAGCACTGCTGGGTGAACTTTATTTTAGTCAAATAATTGCACATATCCATAATTATTTCACTGGGCAAATTTCTTAGAAGTGGAATTCCTGGATTGAAAGGATCCACATATTTTTAACTCCCTAAAGTCTGCCAGTTCGGTCTAATTTTGTCTCCAAGTAGTCTAAAAATATCTGAGCATTAGGCCTCAGAGTTTTGTTAAAATACCCCTGCTATTTCAATTCATGCCCAGGAATTCTGTTGTTGGCTTAATGAATTGCAACAGGGATGACTTAAATTCCTATTGCTCCCAGCAACTTTTTCAGTCTTTTCTGTTTTACGTATATGTCTTATATCTAGCATGCCCATGTATCCTCATTTGCCTTAGACAGTTTATGTGTATTGTTTCATCATAATTATTCATAGGACCAATTTTACCCTCAAAATTGTCCTAGTTTTGATTGTCATGATATGAAAGTTAGAGAATTTATGCATTTGGAGCTTTAGAAATGAGCATGAAAAGTACTTAGTGTTCACTAGTTGGAAAATGAATAAGTTACAGCAAAGTCATCATTATCCACCCAAGATACCACTTGAGAATTCTAATTTCCAAAGGAAAAGCAAGAAATACTTGAAGTGGGTGAACCATAGCAGTGGGGCGTTACAACCATTGATACTTGAAACTGGATTTATCAAAGGGCTGAGAATTCTTTTATTTGGAGGGTCCCTTGGGTCCCTGATTGATGGAAATTCATAGGGTGTACCTAATTGTTGGTAGTTAGGTCATGGTAGTCTTAAAGAAACTGAATTCTTTCAGCAAGGTGAGATAGCTTGAGAAACTGGGAACAGAGGGAGGTGATTCTGGGCTATACTGACTGTCTACATGCAGATTTTCCTAAAGTCCAATACTATTATTTATTTCATGTACAGCAGTCTTCCCAAATGACACATGGACTCTGGCTTTGAGTTTCCAAGGAATAATTCTGGGCACATAGTAATTGCTTATTAAATAGATGTATAATGAATAATAGGATAGTTAATATTGTAGTACAATGCATAAATCATCAAATTTGGCATCCATTTTTTAAATCTCAGGGTTCTTCTAACTCCCTCCCTAAAGCAAATTATTTACTGCCCCCTACAGAATATTTTAAACAGAATTTGAAAAAAAATTCATTGCTGAAGCCCTGGTATTTCTGGGAAGGTCTAATTACTTTGCAGTTACAATATATCTCTTTTATCTGGAGGACTATGTTTTTATGAAGAAGCAGGTGGCAAGGAAAATTCTCCATCTTTACTGATGAGAAAGACATTTATAAACAGTTATGGTAGATAATCCAGCAATGAAATGTCCCTAGTTAACCACCCAACCATCTGCCATTAACATGTCACATCTCATGAGAAGAGATTTGGTGTTTTTGTAAATGCAATTCTTATTCTGGCTATGGTCAAATGATCAATGACCGACCTGGTTATTTTGGTTATCATGACACTTAAATAATATTTTAGTACAACCCAATTGGGTATAAAACCAACAGTTAAAAATGGAAGAAAAAAATCTCCCTGAAAGTTTGTATTTAAATTTTTACAATTTGAATTGCACTTCCTCACACTTGCCTATTTTGAAAATATGTTTATTTTCCTTTTTATCTAAACATTTTAATCTAAAATAAAATATCCTGGTAGTGAAAATTTCAAAGAAACCTGCTGTGTAAAAATCTCAGACATATTTAAGTGAGCAAATATTTATGATTCATATCTGGAAAGACTGTGAGTCTATCCTTATATAATTGAGTTGATATACTAACCATGTCTCTTGGAACTCATCTTTAATTAGCTGTAATCCTAAGTTTAGATGGTTTATTCATATCATTACAGTAACTTTTAAAAAACACAGGCAGTATTCCTGTTATCAAATGCTTGCCTAACAGATTATAACATTAAATAGAATATTTATGTTCCAATTGTTTTGTGTACAATCAGATATGTGCATAAAACAACTTTATTCTCTTCTCTAGTTGCTCAGTGGACTAAATTTTTATCTGAAAGGAAATCTCAGAGCTGGTCCCTTGATGTTTCCAGTCATTCTCATAAAAGCCCTCCAGTCATAAGAAGTCTTATTTTAGTAATTGATATTTTTATTCCAAAATACTATTTTTTCTGGTCTACTTTAGAACTAAAAGCTGGGGGCTGGGCTAGAAGTGAGTAGAGACATGGCTTGAGAGAATTTAGATTCATTATTTTTTTTTATTGTTTAAAGTATTACAAATAGTAATACATGTGTCTTTTTTTCCCAATTGACTTTCCCCAGGCTTCCCTATGCCCCAGCACATGCTTTCACCCGCCTCCCAGTATCCTGTGTTCATTGGTTGTTGCTTATATGCATGCATACAAGTCCTTGGGTTGTTCTCTTACCTCCCCGCTACCTTCCCCAGCTTTTCTGCTGTAGTTTGACAGTCTGTTCAATGCTTCTCTGCCTCTATCTATTTTTGTTCACCAGTTTACAATGTTTTTTATTATCCATAAGTGAGTGAGCTCATGTGGTACTTTTCTTCCTCTGATTGGTTTATTTAACTTAGCATAATTCTCTCCAGTTCCATCCATGCTGCTGCAAATGGTAACAATTCCTTCTTTTTATAGCAGCGTAGTATTCCATTGTGTAGATGTACCACAGTTTCTAATCCACTCATCTACTGATGGGCACTTAGGCTGTTTCCAAATTTTAGCTATTATAAATTGTGCTTTTATGAACATGGGGGTGCATATATCCTTTCTTATTGGTGCGCAGACTAGGCAGCCACTGTGGAAAACAGTATGGCATTTCCTCAAAAAATTAAAAATGGAACTTCCATTTGACCCAGTTAATACCACTTTTAGGAATATATCCTAAGAAAACAAAATCAGATTCTTCCTTGATTAGCTTCATCTCCTAATCTCCACTCAGGTATCTGGCCTTAGTTTTGGACCCCTAAAACATATGGAATGGAGGTAGGGGTCAGGAAAGGTCTTAATAACTGGTACTGTTGTGATCTCCTGTTTATATATGCCAGTCTTGGCAGGCAATTAAAGCTGAGTTTAGGTGCACTTCAGACTTTTTCCTAGATTTCCCAGTGGGAACATCTGATAGTAGTGAGTATAGCACTTCCTCTATCAGGCTGCTTAGAAACATTTCCCCCCAATTATTCATCTAAAAATACAACTTCAAAACTGGAGAAACCAAGATGGCGGCATAGGTAAACACCTATACTGCTGCCTCGCACAACAATTTCAAAACTACAACTAAAAGACAAAATGGACATCATTCAGAACCACGGGAAACCTGGATGAGTAGAAATCCTACAACTAGAAAGAAAGAAAAAAGGACACTGAGACTCAGTAGCTGTGGAGGGCAGAGGTGCTAAGGTGTGGAGACATGCATGTGTGAGAGGAAAGGCTGGGCTGGCTTTCTCAAACCTGAAGGAAACAAAGGCTCCCCACTGCACTGAAAACCAGCTCTGGCCGAGACTCGGGAAACTCAGACTCAAATGGGGATAAACTAGACTGTCTGGCAGTGGGCAAAACTCGAGAGCAGCTTTCTTTCAAAGGTGCGTGCAGCGAATGCCATGGGCACTGAGACCCAGGGGAACTGTGGAAGACTGAGGTGAGGAGGCATGTGTGGAGAGGGTTCGGGCAGCTAGCTGAGCAGTAGCTGGTTTTCTTGTTCCGGAGGGAAACAAAACCTTCAGACTGCACCATTCTCTAGTTCTGGGCGAGACTTTGGGTATTCACACTCATTCAGGGAGAAACTGGACAGCTAAGCCTCACAACCAATTGGCCTGGAAGGCAACTCTGCCCAGTGATACCAACAACAATCTAGGCTTAACTAAAACAAGACTGAACACACAGCCCATAAAGGGGTGCACCAAGAGTATCCACCTCAGATAACTAGGGAAGTTGAGCCACTGGGCACAAAGGACACCTTGCACACAAAGCCACTGTATCAACTCAGGGAAGCAGCCAAAATGCGGAGACAAAGAGGCAGATCACAAATGAAAGAAATGGAGGAAAGCAAACGACTGGATATAGAGTTCAAAACTATGGTTATAAGGTTTTTCAAGGGGTTCCTAGAAAAGGCCAATAAATTTAGCAAGACCCTCGAGGATATGAAAAATGACCAACTAGAAATTAAGCATATACTGACTGAAATAAAAAAATATTATACAGATACTTAAAAAGCAGACTAGAGGACCACAAGAATCAAGTCAAAGATCTGAAATACAATGAAGCAAAAAACACTCAGCCGGAAAAGAAAAAAGAAAAAAGAATCCAAAATATTGAAGATAGTGTAAGGAGCCTCTGAGACAACCTCAAGCATACCAACATCTGAATTATGGGGGTGCCAGAAAAAGAGAGAGAGCAAGATACTGAAAACCTATTTGAAGAAATAGTGACTGAAAACTTCCCCCACCTGGGGAAAGAAATAGACTTACAAGTCCAGGAAGCACACAGAACCCCAAGAAAAAGGAATCCAAAGAGGACCACACAAAGACACATCATAATTAAAATGCCAAGAGCAAAAGACAAAGAGAGAATAGTAAAAGTGGCAAGATAAAAACAGTTAGTTACCTACAAGGGAGCACCCATATGATTATCAGCTGATCTCTCAGCAGAAATGATGCAGGCCAGACTGGAGTGGCAAGAAATATTCAAAGTGATGAATAACAAGAACCTACCACCAAGATTACTCTACCCAGCAAAGCTATCATTCAGAATTGAAGGTCAGATAAAGTGCTTCACAGATAAGAAAAAGCTAAATAAATTCACCACCACCAAACCAGTATTATATGAAATGCTGAAAGGTATTCTTTAAGAAGAGGAAGAAGAAGAAAAAGATAAAACTATAAACAACAAATACATATAAACAAGTGAATCTAAAACCCAAGTGAATAGAAAATCTGATGAACAGAATAAATTGGTGAATATACTAGAATCAGGGGCATAGAAAGGGAGTGGATTGACAATTTTGGGGGTGAAAGGGGTGTGGGGGTGCAGGAAGAGGCTGGACAAAAATCATACACCTATGGATGAGGACAGTGGGGTGGGGGGTAAGGGCAGAGGGTGAGGTGGGATCCAGGTGGATGGGAGCTATGGGGGGGGGGGAGGAAAAATTGTAATAATCTGAACAAGAAAGATTTATTTAAAACAAAAAGAAAACCAGGAACTGGATATTGAACAAGAAATGGTTCTGATTTGGCTTCAAATAATCCAATGAATGAGATATGACTGTTAATAGTAGGAGAAAACACAATAAAAAATAAAAATAAAAATACAACTGCAACTTCTTTCTGCTCAGGTCACTTTGCTTTGCAATGAAAATTTCTAAGACATTTTTGTTTTAAAATAAAACCAAATCTGTCTCCCATTTTCAGAGCCCACATATTGCCCAAAGGATGGAAAGACCTTTGTCCTACAAGGGGTGGAGGTGCCTAGTTCTTAAAACTGCTCTCTACTCTGGTTCCATGGACTGCTTCCATCAGCCTCTCCTTGGTGTGAGTCAGTGTGAGCCAGACCCTAGTCTACTGTGTTTTGATTGCCAAATGCTACAGCTCTAGAGGCACCATTTACATAGAGAGACTATGAATAGTGAGTCATGCCATACATATCAAGTCTTTGAGCAGACCTCTTAAAGATTCTGTAGCTAGGCTTGAAGTCTCTGGGAAACATCCCTATTCACTCAGTATAGAAGGGTGGGAAAACACCACAGAATTCCAATAATACTCTCCAGAGATAATTTCCCTCTGGCTTCATTAATTTTAACTCTTTTACATCTTGATATGCTGGAATGCTCTCACCTCCCAGACTGGTTTTCCTTTTTTTTTTTTTTTTTTTTTTTTTTTTTTACTTTTGATAGGGGAATGGGAATAAACAAATTGTGGTATATTCATACAATGACTGATTACTTTTCAGTAATGAAAGAAAATAAAAAAAAACATACACACAACACATACACACACACACACACACACACACACACACACACACACACACACAATGAATACACACAAAACCATGGCGAATCTTAAAAGCATGATCTTTAAATTTTTTTAAAAGCATGATCTTGAACAACAGAAACCAGGCAAAACATTTTCAAATTAGATTAAACTATATGTATGTAAAGTTCTAAAGGAAAATTAAGCTTTCACCATAGAAATTAGAACAGTGGTCATCTCTTCTTGGGTGAGAGGATTGACTGGGCATAATTGAGGTAATGGCTATGTTCTAGGCCTGGATTTGGGTGACAGTTACATGGATGTATATATTTATAAAACATCCAATATGGTACGTGTTTACATTGTATATAAGTTGTACTTCAATAAATAAGTTTTAAAAATTTAGATTTTACTAGATATATGTTGCAGAATATTGGCATGAGGAACACTGAAGCCAATTATACCAAGGTTATCCTAAATTCTCTCTCACTTTCAAAAAATTTTTGTGTATTTGGCTCACCATTTCAGCACATCAAGATGGTTTAGAAATTGTATCCTCTCCTTCCTTTTTGTTGTCTGGTAACATTATTATTTTGTCTTCCTTGTATTCATCCATATTGATAATACAAATGCTGAGTATTTGCTTCCCCATTCCTTTTAGGTTGAGATTAGGTTAGTCTATCAAATGCTTTTATTATTATTATTATTATTGATTTTTTACAGAGAGGAAGGGAGAGGGATAGAAAGTCAGAAACATCAATCAGCTGCCTCTTGCATGCCCCCTACTGGGGATGTGCCTGCAGCCAAGGTACATGCCCTTGACCGGAATTGAACCCGGGACCTTTCAGTCCACAGTTCGACGCTCTATCCACTGAGCCAAACCGGTTTTAGCTATCAAATGCTTTTAGTTATGTTCCTTAATAAGCCATGCCTAACCTAAGTCTATTAGCCCATAATTAATACAGTAAATCTTGCCGAAACCAGTTTGGCTCAGTGGATAGAGCATCGGCCTGCAGACTGAAGGGTCCCAGGTTCGATTCCGGTCAAGGGCATATACCTTGGCTGCAGGCACATCCCCAGTAGGGGGTGTGCAAGAGGCAGCTGATCGATGTTTCTCTCTCATCGATGTTTCTGACTTTCTATCCCTCTCCCTTCATCTCTGTAAAAAAAAAATCAATAAAATATATTTTTAAAAATTTTCAAAAAAAATTAATACAGTAAATCTTCACTTAGGGTCATCAATAGGTTCTTGAAAACTTTGACTTCAAACAAAATGAAGTAAAAAAAAAAACCAACAACACAATTTTACCATAGGTAATTGATACAAATAAGAGTTAAGTTCCTATAACATATTTCTGGTTATAGAGTAATTGCTAAACTTCTAAATAAAAACTCAATACTTTTCTAATGTTAAATGCTAAAATAAATGTGACCTGTACATTTAAGAAAGATAAATAAAAACAAGTATGATACTTATTTTCCAACCTGCTTATTCCAGCTCAGGGTCACAGGTGAACAGAGCCTATCCCTGGCAGCTCAGGGTACAAGGTGGGAATTTACCCTGGAAGGACACCCATACACCCACACTCATGCTCACTCAGACTGGGACAATGTAGACATGTGAATGCACCTAAGGTGCACATCTTTGGGATGGGGGAGAAAATCAGAGTACCTGGAGAAAACCATGCAGACATGGGGAGAATGTGCAAACTGTACACAGACAGTGACTCTGACCAGGAATCCATTTTTTTCTCACCAACATCCTATATAATAAAGGGCTAATATGCAAATTGTCCCCTCAACCTGGAGTTCAACCAGGGGGTGGGGCTGGCTGGCCAACCACCCGTAGCCCCTCCACCCTGGGCGGCCAGGCACAATCGTCCCTAATCGGGGTGGGCTGGCTAGACCTCACATGTACATGAATTCGTGCACTGGGCCTCTAGTTTTAAATAAATGAAATAGAATAAAATGGTGTTATTTAAGGACCTGCTTAATGCCTTAAGTTGTCTACATAAATGCCACAAAAACCTTTATCAAATACATTGTTGGCTTCAAGATACACTATATTTCTGCCCTGGCCAGTGAGGCTCAGTTGGTTGAGCATCATCCTGTGTACTGAAAGGTCTGAAAGGTTGCTGGTTTGATTCCCAGTCAGGGCACATACCCAGATTGTGGGTTTGATCTCTAGTCACAGTGCAGGGAGACATACATGAGGCAATTGAGCAGTTTCTTTCTCTCAAAAAAAAAAAAAGTCTGGCTGGCCTGGCTCAGGGGTTGAGCATGAACCTATGAACCAGGAGGTCACGGTTTGATTCCCGGTCAGGGCACATGCCCGGGTTGTGGGCTCCATCCCTAGTCAGGGGCATGCAGGAGGCAGCCATCAATGATTTTCTCTCCTCATTGATGTTCCTATATATCTCTCTCCCTCCTTCTCTCTGAAATCAATAAAAAATATATATATTAAAATAAAATTATATATTTTAAGAGATACACTATATTCCCATGATCCCTCTGATCTGCCAAACTATCGACGTTTTCAAGATATATATTCTTTTTAAAAATATATATTTTATTGATTTTTCACAGAGAGGAAGGGACAGGGATAGAAAGTCAGAAACATCGATGAGAGAGAAACATCGATCAGCTGCCTCTTGCACACCCCCTACTGGGGATGTGCCCGAAACTAAGGTACGTGTCCTTGACCGGAACCGAACCTGGGACCTTTCATTCCACAGGCCAATGCTCTATCCACTGAGCCAAACTGGTCTCGGCAACATATATATTCTTTATTAAATTAAAATATGTGAAATTAAGCCTACATTTCTTTCAAAGCTGTTCCTGATATTTTCAATGTTATGGATTCTTTTTATGCTCCTTATCTTTTTCATCATATTTTATTTTTACATTCACAAGTACATAGTATAGAGAACACTCGAAAGACTGTAGCTGCTTGCTCTTTACAGATATTAGATAAAATGGAAAGTTCCTCAAAGCTTCCATCAAAACAGCAGACTGATAAGGAAAAGCAAATAGGCAGAGATTCTGGACAAAATATAGCAATCTTTCAACACACCTGAACTTGAAAGAAAATTTAAAAAATCCCCCGATATCAGAAATGAAGGGGAAACTAAAAACCAGAGTACTAGGCAGAAGTAGATGCAATGAAAGCTCATGAGAGTATCAGGTCTAGGTGTCTGGAGATTGGGTTTTGATATCCACACAGGGACAGATGTGTGGTAGAGCATGCACATATAAAGAAGCTAGAATTGAGCTCCATAAACAAAGCTACAGAGCCCTCAAAAGCTGTCTCGATAATGCAAAGTGGATAACGTCATCTCTTTGAGGAAGATACAAAGAATATTTCTATTGGTGCAGGGATGTTGTAAAAATAGAAAAGTTGTCTGTGAGAATAAAAACATCATGAAGATACTAACCATAACCATATATAGATTAAATATAATCCCCATGAAAATTCCAATGGCATTTTTTCACAGACATAGAAAAAGCAATCCTAAAATTTGTATGGAACCACAAAAGACCCCAAATAGCCAAAGCAATCCTGAAAAGGAAGAACAAAACTTTCTGATTTCAAAGTTTATTAAAAAGCAAAAGTAAACAAAACAGTATGGTACTGACAAAAAAGAGACAAAGGCCAATGGAACAGAACTGAAACCACAGAAATAAACCCATGCAAATATGGTCATCTAATATTTGACAAGAAATCCAAGAATACACAATGGGGAAAACATATCCTCTTCAACAAATGATGCTAGGAGAACTAAATATTCACATACAAATAAAAAAATTGGAGCTCTATCTTATATGACTTACAAAATTTAACTTTAAGTGAATTAAAGATTTAAATATAAAATATGATACCATAAAGCTTCTAGAAGAAAACATAGTGGAGAAGCTCTTAACATTATTCTTGGCAATAATTCTTTTGGATAAGACATCAAAAGCACAAGTGGCAAAAGCAAAAATAAACAAGTGGAACTACGTCAAGCTAAAAAACTTCTGTACAGCAAAAGAAACAATCAACAAAAGAAAAGACAATCTTCAAAAAGAATGCATGAACATACAGTGGAGTCAAGACAGTCTCTTCAATAAATGGTGTTGGGAAAATTGGACAGATACATGCAAAAAAATGAAACTAGATCACCAACTTACACCATACACAAAAATAAACTCAAAATGGATACAGGACTTAAACGTAAGACCAGAAACCATAAAAATACTAGAGGAATCCACAGGCAGAAAAATCTCTGACATAAGCCGAAGCAATTTCTTCACTAATACTGCTCCTAGGGCAATGGAAACTAAAGAGAAAATAAACAAATGGGACTACATCGAAACAAAAAGCTTTTGCACAGCCAAAGAAACCATCAACAAAACAACAAGAAAGCCCACTGCATGGGAGAATATATTTGCCAATGATATCAATGATAAGGGTTTAATCTGCAACATTTACAGGTAACTCATGTAGCTTAACAAAAAGAGAATAAACTATCCAATCAAAAAATGGACAACTGATCTGAATAGACACTTTTCAAAAGAAGACAGAAAGAAGGCCAAGAGATATATGAAAACCTGCTCAAAGTCACTAATTATCAGAGAGATGCAAATCAAAACAACAATGCGGTACCATCTCACACCAGTCAAAATAGCTATTATCAACAAATCAGAAAATGGCAAGTGCTGGTGAGGATGCAGAGAAAAAGGAACCCTCATGCACAGATGGTAGGAATGCAGACTGGTGGTGCAGCTACTGTGGAGAACAGTATGGAGTTTCCTCAAAAAACTAAAAATGAAACTCTCATTTGACATGGTGATCCCACTTCTAGGAATATATCCCAAGAAACTAGAAACACGAATCAGAAAGGATATAGGCACCCCTAAGTTCACAGCAGTACAATTCACCATAGCCAAGATTTGGAAACAGCATAAGTGCCCATCAGCAGATGAGTGGATTAAAAAACTGTGGTACTGCTGAAACTGGTTTGGCTCAGTGGCTAGAGCATCGGCCTGTGGATTGAAGGGTCCCAGGTTTGATTCTAGTCAAGGTCATGTACTTTGGTTGCAGGCACATCCCCAGTGGGGGTGTGCAGGAGGCGACTGATCAATGTTTCTCTCTCACTGATGTTTCTGACTTTCTATCCCTCTCCCTTCCTCTCTGTAGAAAATCAATAAAATATATTTAAAAAAACACACAAAACTGTGGTATATCTACACAATGGAATACTACACTGCGATAAAAAAGGAGTTCTTACAATTCGCAACAACATGGATGGAGTTGGAGAGCATTATGCTAAATGAAATAAGCCAGGCAGAGAAAGAGAAATATCACATGATTTCACTCATTTGTGGAATATAATGAACAACATAAACTGATGAACAAAAATAGAGCCAGAGTCAGAGAAACATCAATCAGAACATCAAACCTCAGGGAAGGTAGGGGGATAAGGGGGAAAGATCAACCAAAAGACTTATATACATGCATATAAGCCTAAGCAATGGACACAGACAACAGGGGGGTGGGGGCATGAATGGGACATAGGGGTAATGGGGGAATAAGTACACATATGTAATATCTTAAATAAATATTTTTTAAAGAAAAGGCAACCCATCAAATAGGAGAAATTATTTGAAAACTACATATAAAACTAGGGGCCCAGTGCACAAATTTGTGCACCTTGAAAGGAACTGTGGGCTGAGAGCTGCAGTGAGCACAGGGGCAGGTCTTGGCCCAACCTCTGCACTCTACCCAGCCCCTCCTGCCATGGCCCCCGGTCTCCTGTTCGCCTGCAGCCCAGCTCCCACAGTTGCTGCTCCAATGCACTGACAGCACCAGTCCTGCTCACACCCACTGATAGTGTGGAGAGATTGGGGCTGGGGCCATCAGCAGGTGTAAGCAGTGGCTGCTGCCCTGATCATCCCTCAGGAGTAGGAAGAGGTGGAGAAGCCCTCAGGGGCAATCAGGGCTGGCAGCCAATGCTTGTACCTGCTGATGGTGCTGAGTGATCGAGACTGGCACTGGGCGCTGGCAGCAGGCACAAGCAGCAGCTCCAGTGCCAGCTGCAGGTGCGAATGGGGCTGGTGCTTGCAGTGGGTGTGAGCAGCAGTTCCAGCACTGGCAGTGGGTGCGAGTGGCGGCTGATAGCCCTGATCACCCCTCAGGAGCAGGGGGAAGTGGAGAAGCCCTGAGGAGTGATTGGGGCCTGCAGCCGATGCTCACACCTACTGATGGTGCTGAGTGATCAGGGCTGATACTGGGTGCCTGCAGCAGGTGCAAGCAGTGGCCCTGTCACCAACAGTAGGTGTAAGCACCCTGCAGGACTGCAGCACCCCAATGACAGTAACAGGCACCCCTCCTTGGTCTGGTGTCTACTGCTCACCTGTTCCACTATCCCATCACAGCCTTTACCCGCCATGTTCTGTGCTCTGCTGCCTGCTGTCGACACCCACCATGTTCCATGAGCATGCCCCCACCCCCCGGTGGTCAGCGCACATCATAGTGACCGGTTATTCAGTTATTCTGCTGTTCAGTCTATTTGCATATTAGGGGGATATATATATATATATATATATATATATATATATATATATATATATATATGTATATATAGTCAATGTCCAAAACATATAAAGAAGTCATGCAGCTCAATGACAAGAACAAACAATCTGATTTTAAAATGAGCAGAGGAACTGAATTCAGTCATTTTTTTCAAGGAAGACTTCCAAATGGTCAACAGGTACATAAAAAAGATGCCCAACATCACTAATCATCAGGTAAATGAAAATCAAAGCCATAATGATTTTGGTCTCAATTTTTTAAAAAACACCTTTTTTGGGGAGTGGAAATATTGTTTTATTTTATCTTTTATTTTTAGACTAATTGATGTTTTCTCTCTCATCGACCTCTGAACTCTGAATTACCAAGTTGTCTGACCATGTCATTGGGCCTCTTGGCTGTTTCCCATAAAATCTTGAGTCTGACTCAGGCCTATGAAAGTCATACTCCTTTTATCTTTTTATCTTTTTAAAATCTTTTAAATTTTGAAATAAAAATTCCCAGGAAATTGAAAAATAATATAGAATGCAGCATACCCCTCACCCAACTTTTCATGGTGATAACATCTTATATAACTTACAGTGTAATATCAAAACCAGGAGATCGACACTGGTAAAATCTTCAGACATCATTTAGAATTTACCAGTCTTTACGTGCACATGTGTGTATGAGTTTGTACATGTCTAGTTCTATGCAATTTTATCACATGTATAGGTTCATATAACCACCACAATCTGGATACAGAACTGTTCCATTAACCCAGAGGAGCTTCCTTATGCTACTGATGCTTAACCATCGACCCTGGTAACCAGTAATCTGATTTCCATCTATGTATTCTTTTATGTATAACCTTCAGACTTGTGTAAAAAGAAAAGTTTTTAATCTCTTACAGTGACAAAGCAGATTAACAGGCAGTTTTCAATGTCAATGGGACTTACAGACCTGATTCTAAATAAATTCACTGACACTTTTGATACAGTGAAGTATTTCTATCAGTGTTCTTTACAGAGGTACAAACAATCCTACTTCAAGGGAAATAAATATTCATTTCAAAGTTGTGCTTTAAATATTTTTGAGACCGATATATCCTGCTTTACCAGGCTGAAATACAAAATAAGGGGATTTTTTCTTGACTTTTTATTTGCACTAATGGACTTTGAGCCCTGAGACCTCCTGTTTGCAAGAATTGTTTTATCATCCACATGGTTCATCTGGATGATGGTTATGATGGTTCTAAGAGCCACCATTCTAACTATTAACTTGAACAAAGAACATTGGAAGTCTTTTGTTATTATTGCTTTGGTCCAAGAGTCCCAGACTTTCTCATTGCCACTGTTGTTGTCTCATGGTATCGCCCATAGTCAAGTAGTCTGATGCAACCCTCCTCTGCTGTGAAGGTAAGACCCAACACACCCACACCCACACCCACTGCTATACTGGAAGCTTTTCCAGGCACAGTTGGGAAGGAGCCAGTTTCCACAGGTCCACAGAAATGTATTGGATCTGAAGGCATTACATTATCAACCATGCAGTAGGAATGGGATTAGACTTCTTGATTTTGTTGGAGAAGTGCCATTCTTGGCTTTCATGGTGGAGCTGAGTTCTAGAATTGTGCTACCCAACCAGCAAGGTAGGAAAGGAGAAAGAGAAAGGAGGTACCAAGGTGATGTTTGCTATGCCTTCTTTCCAAAGGCCAGGGGAAGCTTATCCATAATCCCAATAACCCACCATATTCAGTCATTTTGAGCCCCTATGACCCAGAGCCAAATCTTAAACCTAACCTACCCCTGCAAAGCTTGCCTGTTCCTGCTGAAGAGGACTGGGCATTTTAATGCCATGCGTCTTTTCAACAGATGATTACAGCTTTAAAATATATTTCCTAAAATCTGGATTTTTTCATTTTATCCAGAATCACTTTATGTTAAAAAGTAAACCAGTTTTAGGACAACCATCTCTAAAATTGACTTCAGACTTTTAAAAGCTATCTAG
The DNA here is from genome assembly GCA_027563665.1 of Antrozous pallidus. Taxonomy (NCBI): domain Eukaryota; kingdom Metazoa; phylum Chordata; class Mammalia; order Chiroptera; family Vespertilionidae; genus Antrozous; species Antrozous pallidus. Next base: position 138,162,960 of record CM050509.1, on the reverse strand, counting down.
TTCTAATATTGTTAGGTATAATTTCAATGGGCAAGATGCATTTCCTGTGAAGAAGCATCTAAGCAGAGGTTGATTTCTGATGTACTGATTACAGAGACTAGTGAACCATGCTGTACACCTCCCCTTTATCTCCCCAACTGCCTGTACAGTTCTCGGCACCAGTAAAAAATAAGACAAATAATGGAGAACACATTATAATATGATGAGATGGGCAATAAAAATACTTCAACACATGGTACGAATGAAGAAAACAAAAGGTAGTTAAGGCACAGGGTGACTAGAGGTAAAAATTTCTTTAGCTAGAAAAAAAAGAGAAGACTTAGAAAGCAGTCATTAAAAAATCCCAAGGAAGAGAGTGTATGCTTCAGTGCAGCAGGGGTCTTTATATGTTTAGTTCAAACAAACTAGACCAGTGTCTGACACATGTAAGAGTATTTGTGAACTGAATTAATATGGGTTTCACGCAGGGGGAACAGCAAGTACAGAGACCCTGAGACAGAAAGAAGGTCGATGTGTCTGGAAAAGAATGAACGACGAGAATTAAAGATGATTTGGAGAATTATGTAGTGAGGTCAACTTTTGCATTTTGGCTGTTATTCTATACTAGTGACCCGGTGCACAAAATTTGTGCATGGTGGGGGGTTCCCTGAGCCCAGCCTATCCCCTCTCACAGACTGGGAGCCCGCAGGAGATGTCCTACTGATGGCTAAGGGCCACTCCCCATCAGTCTGGCCAGCCTCTGTGGGAGGTGACCGGCTGATCAAGGGAAGGTGCCAGCCCCATTCTCCTGCTGCTGCAGCCACTGCAGCCACTGTAGCCGCCAAGGTGTTTTCATCAACACGGACTCCAGTCCCTTCACCGTGAAAAAATGACAACTTTCTTTAGGCATTTTCAACATGTGTCTTTCATAGGCTATGACATTTCTTTCTTTCTTTTTATCCTCACCTGAGGGTATGTTTCCATTGATTTTTAGAGATTGTGGAAGACAGAGGGAGAGACAGAGAGAAACATCAATGTGAGAGGGACACTTTGATTGGTTGCCTCCTGCATGAGCCCTGACCTGGGCCCTGGCCAGGGAGGAGCCTGTAACCTAGGCACATGACCTTGATCAGAATCGAACCCGGACCCTGCGGTCAGCAGGCCGAGGCTCTATCCACTGAGCCAAAACAGCTAGGGCAGGATATGACATTTCTTAGTCCCTCCAGCAGTGAACCTTTGTTTTTTCCTCCAGGAGTGTGGTGGGAAAATCCAGATCACCTTCCTGGATTCTTATTACCCAACTTACCAAGAACACTGCAAGTGGCAACGTACAGGAGCTTAGCCAATGAGCAGTCAGAAAAGGTGTTTACACTGGAACTGGTTTGGCTCAGTGGATAGACCGTGGGCCTGCAGACTGAAGAGTCCCGGGTTTGATTCCTGTTAAGGGCATATACCTTGGTTGGAGGCACATCCCCAGTGGGGAGTGTACAGGAGGCAGCTAATTGATGTTTCTCTCTCATCGATGTTTCCAACTGTCTATCCGTCTCCCCTCTTCTCTGCAAAAAAATCAATTTTATATATATATACACATATGTATATGTATAAATATACATATATATACCATATATATATATATATGTGTGTGTGTGTGTGTGTGTGTGTGTGTGTGTGTGTGTGTGTATATATATATATATATATATATATATATATATATATATATAAATGGTGTTTCCTCTGCAGCTCATGTGGCCCCTGCATTGTATCCACTCAGCTAGGGGGTGTCCTGCCACCTGGTAGTGGCACCGGAGTCTCTGCACATCGCAGAGACTGGCAGCCAGGGCCCCCCCCCAAATTGTGGGTGCCTGGCTGGGGGGCATGTAGGGACACCTGGGCTGCACATGGTGGCAGCCACCAGGGTCTCCATGCTCCAGAGGCCAGCAGCCAGCTCTCTGTTATGGGTGCCGGGCTGGGGGCATGGACCCAAACTGCTGCTTGGTGCTAGAGCACATGCAAGCGGCTAGGGGTGGGGCAGGGACATCCCCAGGTCACAGTGCGAGAATATTCCCGCCCCTCCTCCAGCCTCTTGGCTGCTGCACCCACAGTCCCGCAGTGGCTGGGGGTGTTCTGCAACCCCTGGAACTCAGGGTTAAGTGCAGGCCTACAGGCTAAGAGCGGCCTGGGTCCCAAGTATGTTCCTGGGACCCAGGCCGCTCAGCGCCTGCATATGCAAATTAACCACCATCTTTGTTGGGTTTATTTGCATTTCACTCCTGAATGGCTTGTGGGCGTGGCTTGTGGGTGTAGTGGAGGTAGAGTCAATTTGCATATTACTCTTTTATTATATAGGATGTAATTAAAAATGTTGGCTTTTATTCTATTTGTAATTAGAAGTCACTGGAGATTGTTGAGCAGTTGGAGTGATTTCATCACATTTTTAGTTTATCTACCCAGTTGCCAGGGGGTGCAATGGGATGACTTGGAACGGGAAAGATGGGTGGCAAGCTATGGCTTGGAGGGCTCTCCTGGGACCAACCCTATCATACAAGATTCTTCATGATGTAGGGGTCCCAATTTGACTCCATTCTCCTTAAGATCAGTGGAATTGGAGGAAGCTTAAGTCATGAGCAGATCAGGAGTGAGGCTGGGGTGTCACCCAGCAGTGAATGTAGCAAAAAGAAACAAAAATGCAAGAACAGGGAGGAGCTGAGAAAAATGCATTGTCAGATTGTCAGTTGCAAGGACAACTAAGATAATCTATTGCATTGGAAATCTAATTAATCAGAAGCACTGTGCTGGTCTGGCCTTCCTCATGATAGTTAAATAATCAAAATTTGCTTTCTAGACTCACATGATGTCTAATTTGGGTCTAGCTTTGACCTTCTTAGGGGAAAAAACACACACATTATGGCTCATTATTCGAAATCAGTGTATTTCAGGAAAAAGTATAATACAATGTTAAAGAGTTTGTTATATAACTTTAACTTATACATTTTCCCATAAATGAATAAATGCTCATAAAAAGCAGCTATGCTATGAAATAAAGAGAAAAATTGATCAAAATTATTTAAAAATATGGTTTTGTAGTATTTGGATTTTTGCTGTTTTCCATACACTTATTTCTATTTATCTGTTAGTATTTTATTTTCTCTTCTAAGTCAAGGATTTGCCCAGAGAAGTAGGAATGGGATAAGTCTTCTACTGTTTTTGTATCTGTGGATGTGTAGGAAATGCTACATTTATAAATGGAGAAAGCCCAGTCGGAAGCCACGAAAGTGTGATGACAGTTAAGCAGAAAACATGATCACTTTAACAAAAGTAGCCAAATAAACAAAATTGATTCAGTTATATTATTGTCATTTACCTCATATTTTCTTCAGCTTTGATAGGCTAACATAATAACCATCCAGTTCACTGTAAAATTCTATATGACTAACTTTTATTGTATCTCTATCCCTCACAATCCAACTTCAATTTAGTACTATGTCAGCATGGAGTTGTGTACATTGGCTTATAGGCCTGTATCTTTGGCTTACACACAGGGAGTACTATGGGATGGGAGTGGGAGATGGGGTAGGCTGAAGAAATGGCTCCATTTTTCCTCCCTGGATGTCAGCCCATTGCCTTGCAACACTGTGGTGCCTCCTATTCTGACTCCGGGTCAGGAAAATAGAACGAGGTGGAAGTGGCAGTATACTTATTCTGAGCCTAGGCATGGAGTGTTCATGCTTGCCCTCTGACACATTGTGCCCGGTGAAATAATGGCCACCCAAAGATGTACTCCCCGAAAGCCATGACTATGATGCTTTATACAGTAAAGGAGACTTTGTAGATAGGATTATGTTAAGGATCATGAGATAGGGAAGTTATTTTGGATTTTGGGGATGGGCCCGATTTAATTACATGAATTGTTAAAAGTGAAGAACTTTCTGAATCACTCAGTGGGAGATATGACCATGGAAGAATGGTCAGAGAGGTTCTGACTTGGAAGATGGAGGGAAGGATCCATAAAAAAAGGAATATGGATGACCTCTAGAATCTAGAAAAAGGCAAGGAAATGTGTTCTCTCTTAGAGACTCTAGAAAGGAACACAACCCTACTGATACCTTGATCTTCGCCCAGTGAAACCTGTGCCAGATTTCTGATCTCCGGAACTATAAGATAAATCTGCACAGTTTAACTCACTATGTTAGTGATCATTTATTACAGCAGTAATAGAAAATTACATGTGGCCATTTAAAATGTGATGTGGAAGAGAAGACAATAATCTCTTCTGTATGATTCAATCCAGATTATGAATCATATTTCAACTCCCCTTTAAGGCTGTTTTCCTATTTACTTTTCTTCCCTAACTGTGGTTGAATGGGGAAGCTTGCAGCTCTTCTAGGATTGAGAGTAGTGTGGTAGGAGGTCCAGACTCTTACCTTGGTATGGGGTGGTCTAGTTCTTGGCTGAGTATGCTGCATCCTCTGAGGTGTGCTTCCTGTAATCCTGGCACTGGCTGCCCTTTGGCATCCACGGCTAAAGTTCATGGCTTGTAGGTCAGTAGTCTGTCGTTTTCTTCTTTAAAAATATTGTTTATTGATTTTTTTTTACAGATAGAGGGAAAGAAAGTTAAAAACATCGATCAGCTGCCTCCTGCACACCCCCTTCTGGGGATGTGCCCACAACCAAGGTACATGCCCTTGACTGGAACCGAACCCGGGATCCTTGAGTCCACAGGCAGAGGCTCTATCCATTGAGCCAAACCAGTTTGCCAGTCTGTCTTTTCTTTACAGTCAGCCATCTCTCCTTGCTTCCTGGGCCTCGCCCTGATTCTCTTGGGCTTCTTGCGCTCTTCAAGATTTGACTCTCTCTTCTTGGTTGATCTACTCCTGGGGTGACCCTTCCTGTATCCCTTAGATATTAGGCTCCTTTGTCCTCCATAGAGACCCTCCATGGAAGTTCCAAAACAGATTGTCAAGTTTCTGGTCCTTCCCTGGGGCATGTGGACACTTCCAGATCCATTTCATATATAGGAAGTTAGGATAACCCAAGACTGTCATATCAGGACCACTCTATAAAGTACCCTTCTTTCTAACATGCCTTGCCATCTCAGGAGTTCCCAAATAGTGGTGTATCCCATAACCATCCAGTTTGCAACTTCTCTCTCAGACCATGTGACACATCTCTCAGCTGTAGGATTTGACCCAGGGCAGGGAAGCCAAGGATCATATTTGCTTTCCTTCCTCTTGTCCTCTTTCCTCTTCCCCCCATATCCTCACAGGCGAAGTGTGGGAGGGATTCCCAATGCATTCCAGCCTTTCCCTAAATGAGGTAGTATTTTCTCTGCCTTAATCACTGAGCTTGTAATTGCAAATGGGATGCAGGGAGAAAAACTGTTGCTAAACATGCAAGATTAAAAAAAAAGTTTCCTGGTACATGCCAGGAACTTCAGTGCAAAGCAGGTGTTAATCACAAAGATACTACTGTTTAGAGAAGAAGGTAGTATGTACTAGTATGTGCATGCATTTGCATATGGTTGTGAAAAGAAATATAGACAAGCCTGTCTAGAGTAACAAAAAGAAATTTATTTACTCAATGTTTTTGAGTAGATTAAAGAACAGGAGATTTTTTTTTTTACAGTGGCAGACAAAATTGAGTGATAAATCACTTGAATCTTATAAAAAATTTCTACCAATTGAAAACTGTGGTCAAGATCCTGAGCTTTTATAATACTGTATCTGCTTCTGAAGAATAAGACAAATAATTTATACTAGAGCCAGGAATGAGATGAAAGAACAAGTCTTTGCTAAGTTGGGAGTCCTTTCTGCATCCAGTAACATCAGATTTAGTTAGGGCTTGAATTTGACATGCTCATTCATAACTTCAGATTTGGTAAAAATAAAGAGTGTTAGACAAACTTATTAGACAAACTCCAAAATCAGATTCTCAGCTTCATCCTGCTACTTGTTTTTAAAAATTATCCATTTACAATGTGATGTGGAAGAGAAGACGATACAGACCCACAAGGAGTAGTCAACTTGGCACATACAGGGTAAGAGCACTTTACAAATGGTGATGTACTGTCCTGGGTTGGATTCTTTGGAAAAGACCCTGAGGCAAAGATTTCTGTACACGTGATATTTTAAGGAAATGTCCCTAGGGAAGACAGGTGAGAGAGTTGGGAGAAGCAGGGCAGGGAAGAGAGGATACCACAAAAGCCTGCAATCTCAGGCAAAATCCCCTGCAAGTCCGATTCAGCCTGATTCTAGAGGAGAGATCTGAGATGTAAGTTATGCTTGAGATTTTGTCTCAGTTTGGAAGAAAAGAGCTAGGCGTCCATACCCTGGCATCTATCAGTCACTGGTTTAAGGCTGCCAGGAAAAAAAGGGAACAGAGTGCATGGGGAACATGAACCCCAGATACTTCTGGCTTTCCACTATGCAGAATGCAGCTCTAGTTACCTATGGGGCATCCTCCGAAGAGATCCACAGGTGCGGGTAATAGAAACCAAGGTGCATAAGAACCAAAAGGGACATGCACTGAAATGGCAAATGAGATCAGAGGAGATCTAGGTGGAGCACTGTATTCACTACAATGTCAACTAAACTAACATGACGTACTAAACTTCCCCACCAAATTTTCACTGTTTCCTGAGGATTTTCTGAGAATCATTAATATCTGTGTAGTAACAGTTGATATACAAGTGTGACACTGCTTGAACTCCAAGTTCCTTTTCCATAGTTATCCATTCCAAGAGACTCACTATGTCCAGATCTAAGCTTTCATCATCGAACTCAAATAATTTTCAATTCAGGAATATTAGTTGCTCAAAAATGCCACCATATGTCATGGCAGAAAACCAAGGACATCCCTTTCACTGATACTTTCTATTGGAAATCGTTTGTGAGAACCCTGATTGGCACTAATGAACAGCCAGAGTTGAAAATTTACTCTGAGATACAATTAAAGAGAATCGCCATTGTTAAGTACTCCCTTCTAGAAGGCAGTTTGGCATATTGTGACCATGGGAAATACCCAGCACTAGGAAAGAGCTTTTCATTACCATACTAGAGGCCAAGTGCACGAAATTCATTCATGGGGGGCCCCTCAGCCCAGCCTGCACCCTCTCCAACCTGGGACCCCTTGAGGGGTCCGTTTAGGCTTGAGGGATCGGGCCTAAATGGGCAGTCATACAGCCCTCTCACAATTTCTGGCCAAGACTGCTGGCTCCCAACTGCTTGCCTGCCTACCTTCCTGATTGATTGTCCCTAACCACTTCTGCCTGCCAGCCTGATCACCTGTAACCACTTCCCTGCCAGCCTGATTGATGCCTAACTGCTTCCCTGCCAGCCTGTTTGCCCCTAACTGCCCTCCCCTGCAGGCCTGGTCATCCCTAACTGCCCCCTCTGCAGGTCTGGTCACCCCCAACTGCTCTCCACTGCAATCCTGGGTCCCCCTCCAACTGCCCTTCCCTGCAGGCCCAGTCACCCCCAACTTACCTCCTCTGCCAGCCTGGCATTTAGGTGGTCACCCCTAAATGTCCTCCCCTGCAGGCTTGATCGCCTCCAACTGCCCTCCCTTGCAGGCCTGGTCCCTCCCAACTGCCTTCCCCTGCTGGCCATCTTGTGGTGGCCATCTTGTGCCCACATGGGGGCAAGATCTTTGACCACATGGGGGCAGCCACCTTGTGTGTTGGCGTGATGGTCAATCTGCATATTACTCTCTTATTAGATAGGATGATATCACTTATGGTCACAAGACTCCCTACTCAGGATGTCTCAATTGTGCTCAGGTTTCATGCCAAGATCAGCTAAGCTTTTATAGAAAACAGCCGTTAGTCTGAGCCATTTTCCGACCATTCTACAGAAGCCCTACATCATCCTTAGCTAAATAAAACAAGAGAGAATAAGGAGGGAACATCTTCCTCTCTCCATAACTTCAGATCCCTGTGTTTGGTCTTTTAAGTCTCATTTTTGCCCAGAACAACTCATGATGGCACTATAGATATGATTTCCTTCACATTCCCTTGAAAAAACCTCCAAGAATTTGAAACAGAAAGAAATACTATACAAGGAATTAGTTACTTAGAGAACTACTGGAAAGGTTACAGGGACAAAAATCAGGGGCCACTCTAGACTGACTTCAAGGTCATATGTCAACATGACTGTAATGCAGAGACCATTAAACTACCACAGTAACAATGAAATCGAGTCAGCATCATACCTGCTGGGTCATATTTTTATGCCAAAAGAACACAGAAAAGAATGGCCTCTAACTCCCTGCTGCTTTTCATATCTCCAATGAGTATATATATATTGTATCTCGGTCACAAAGATGAAAGAGGTCCAGATCTTGAGATAGTAAGTTCCTTTAGAGGCATTCGTATATCTTAAGCTCCATTTGTGTCTGTGTCCAGTGCTGGCCTGTGAACTTTGTGAGGGAGGGAGAGCAATCTTAGCTATTATGGCAATCCCAGTGTTTGCAATCTGTTAGGAACCAAATGATTTGTGACTGAACGAACAAATGGCAGCCTAGATGACAACAAAAGCACAATCCAAATGGGTGAAATACATCAGCCCCACTGAGTGTGCTTTCTTTCCTTGTGAAAATAATATGAAGGACTGTGAGAAGTCTTTACGTGAAAGTACTTCATTTGCAAATGAGACATAAAGGCATTGTCTTCATACCTTAAATCTGCTTTACGAGGAGAGTTATTTCTTAATAAAATACATTAGAAATATAACCTCAGACCCTTCTGCTACCCCATTACTGTTATAAATTGCGTAGATAATAGAGTCTGTATACCTGAAAATCATGAATGTGTAGCTTGAGTTTGTGAGCTGGCATTGTATCTGTGCTGTTGCTTGACTATTTTGAAGTTAGCAGATTAATTAATGGTTAACAATTATGTGACAATGACACACAAGCCGCTTTATTCACTATTAAAAGTTAATATTGAATAAGTATTTTACAGATCATGTATGTGAGTAAAAGACGGTCTTACGGAGCCTCCTTTCTCAAGAAAAGATAAAACACTTCCATTTTAATTTAGCACTGAGATTGCTGTTTCTTTGTCACAGTAATTATGGGATTTCCTGCCTAGGGTCCCATTTTTACTTCTGCTTTACAACCCAGTCATGGTTGAATAGCTTTAATCAGGCACCAATTAGTCCCAAATCTGTAACTAATTTAAGTCTGGGTCTATGGTGGTTATGCTCTCTCCTTTCAAAATGGGAGGGACATGTTAGAAAAATTTGAACACATGATTTCAATCTCTGATGAATAGTTTGTAGAGAGATATTTCTGTAAGCCGAACAATAAACTGGTTATCATATTAAACTCATTTTTAGCAACTTATATTCACTTAAGCATTGCTCCAGATGGTGGCTGTCAAAATGTTTCTTATAATTATCATCAGTAAACTTCTTCTGGGCCTTTAAAATTCATTGCAAATCACATGTTGTCTATAATCATAATAAATGGGAAATGTTATTAATATCCTGCTATACTAGTTTCTGTAGAACTACATGGATCAACAGATCCCATTCTTCTGTGCGGTCTCAAAGGTTGTTAAATGGTAAATGTGACTATATCTAGATGTTGTTAAAATTAAATACAAAATAGAAACCACACTTAGAATTCCCTGAGCAGACAAAACCATTTAAGCCACATAAGCAAAAGAAATCGAGCTTATTTCATGAATATAAGTGAAAATTATCTTAGGTTATTTCTCGTAAATGCCTCTGACAACCATAAAAGAAGCTTAGGTCATCTTCCTAGAACTGGTATAAGATAATCCCTTTTAACCTACTGATCCCCTGTCATCTGAAAACCTCCATTGTAATAACCAATCATTGTAAAGTTAAACAACTTCCTCACTTTCACTTAATAAGCCATCCTCTATGTTCCTGCACAGGAGCTTTATGTCAGTTTTTGTTTTGGGAAGCTCCCAGCTGGCAAACTGTTTTGTTTTGTTTTGTCTTGTTGTTAATGCTCACCTGATGGTATTTTTCCATTGATTTTTAGAGAGAGTAGAGAGAGAGGGAAAGACAGAGAGAGACACTATGTGAGAGAAACACATCAATTGGCTGCCTCCTGCAGGAGCCCCGATCAGGGCCCCGGGCAGGGAGGAGCCTGCAGCCAAGGTATAATAGAACCCAGGATCCTTTAGCCTGCAGGCTGACGCTCTATCCACTGAGCAAAACTGGCTAGGGACAAACTGTTTTTATATGCACATTAAATTCTTACTGAATACTATTTATTGATTTAGTTGTTTTAATTGTGCTATTTCTGGGTTTTTGATAAGATACACACTGAGTCAATCATTTTCATGGCATTGATAATCAACTTTGAAATATAAAGAACAAAAAAACATGTTTAGTCAAGCACATAAACTGTTCTGCTCATATTGACACATTCTATAAAATGATTATTTGGATCATACCATATTCCACTGAGCCAATTGTTTCATTTATTGAATTAATCAGGTTTCTTTCTATTGCAAATGACGGAGCCACCATTTGAACCGGTTGATGAAGAGGAAACAGGATTGCAAAGGCATCCACATTTTAGTAAACAAACTTTGGAGGCATCCTGAACAGTCCCAAGAATAACTGGGGTGGTGACTTACCTGAATGCTGTCTTAGTTGCTGTTTTTCATGCTCTTTAAAGAAACCAGGAAGGGCGTGTGAGAAGCAGGAGAGGGAAGGGGAAGAAGCCAAACAAGGATGCTATTCCAAGCCAAGTCCCAGCTTCAGTCTGATCTTGCAGAGGAGCTCTGAAATATAAATTATAACTCAGAAATTGCTCCAAACTGGAAACAAGGGAGCTTGGTTTTCAGACGCTTGTACCAGTCACTGATTGACTAAACCCCCAAGTGCCACCCCGGGGAAATGTAACCCCAGGCACTTCTGCCTCCACACGTCAAGGTAAAGGATCTCCAGTAACCATTAAGGCTGGTGTCCTAAAAGAGTCACAGGTGTGGTCCATTAGAATCAAAAGCACAGTGTCGTAATAGAGTCACAGGTATAGACCATTAGAAGCAAAAACACACAGAATCTGGGGAAGGGGTACACAGAAATGGTTAAATAAATTCCAAGAGGGATCTGCATGGGATGCTGACAATGTCCACTACAAACACTATTGAAATTTTTTTTCTTTTGTCTCTACCTTTTCTTCAATACACCAGTTTCTTCTACAAGTCAGGGAAAATAGCCATCAATTGCTCATGAGCACGCCATCCTGTATCTTTCACTACCAATTGGGAACTTTGTCCTCAGTGTCAACTAGAAAAGTTATGAGAAAGAACTTGCATTGTCCTGGTTTGAGCACAGTGCCCATTTCTGGACCAATCAACTCTAGCCTCGACAACAGAGTACTATAGAAAAGTGGTGGCCCTACAAGAGCTACATTTGAAGGGGAAAAGCAGTTCCTAAGAGAAGAAGAGCTGTGATGCTACTGGAAAACAAGAAATATGTTGGGGAGACAAAAAAAATTGGGGCCGAAGAAACCGGTTTGGCTCAAGTGGATAGAGCGTTGGCCTGCAGCCTGAAGGGTCCCAGGTTCGATTCCAGTCAAAGCCATGTACCTTGGCTGTGGGCACATTCCCAGTAGGGGGTGTGCAGGAGGCAGCTGATCGATGTTTCTGTCTCATCGATGTTGCTGACTTTCTATCCCTCTCCCTTCCTCTCTGTAAAAAATCAATAAAATATATTTTTAAAAAAGGAAATTTGGTTGGAGGATGGGGTTGTCATGGCCAGAGTAGGAATTATCAATGCTCCACATAGCTATATATTTAAGATTACATCATTATTATGGCAGGGGCCTGCAGGTGCCAGTGTCTGGTCACAAAAATAAGAATAAAAGAAGAGATTGTAGATTGTCTAAAAAAAATCTTAAAAGAACACCCCATTGGGATAGATATGAACATGAGTTCATAATAATATAGAACAGATATTCCATTCACATTAATTCAGTTCATTAATTTTTCTGTTGGAGACTTATGTATGGACTACCCTGTTAAATACAGAAGGGATTTCAAATATAGGAAATAAAGAGCTGGAGGGGAATTGGACAATAGACCATATAAATGTATCTCTTAGCTGGATTTTTCTTTGTGAGGCTACAGCTGCTTAATAACTATTTAACCTGAGGAGAGCCCCACCTCTAGTATCTCAGAGGCGAGACACCTGCTTTTATTTCTCCAGTTTAAAAAGATGCCATCTTCACTCATTTCACATCCCTTTCATCCTATATCATCACTCCTGTTTATCGAGCCTTTTTAGGGCAACGTGCTCTGATATTAGCACTGCCTTGCATGACTATTTCAGCGTGCTAAGGGACGAGTCGTTATCAAGCATCAGCAGCTGCTGTTTATTGGTGATAAATGAGTTTTGTTCCATTGAGAGCAATTTCCCTGTTTTTTACTCTGTTATCTAGGTAGAGATGAAGGATATAATGTAGCCTTAAAGCGGTTTTCACACAGTTATGCAGTTAATAAGGCATTGAGGGGCGGGGTTGTGAAAAGAGAGTCACACAAAGAGGGAAAGGAAGAGAGAAAGAGTGAGAGGATGGGGAGGGCAAAGAGAGACACATGAACGAGACTGGGAGACAGAAACAAAGAGGAAAAGAGAGACAAGCAAACACATGCATAGAGAGTGGAGGAGAGAGAAGGGAGGGAGGGAGGGAGGGAGGGAGGGAGAGAGAGAGGCAAAATATGAAAATGCCATGGATCCTCCACCTTATATGTAGCTCCAGGGTTTTGCTGTGCTATAATTTGTAAGGAGATATTATTTGACAGGGCAAGGTGGTGAATCATTTGTATTTATGATGAACAAGTTTCCAGGATTGTATTTTATAGTAAGATTGGTTTTTCTGTTGCTGTTTGGAGTTAGTCTCCTCAGTATTGACAGCAGAGGCTGCATTCAATGAGTAAATTCATACCTACATGTTGGCAGAGGCTCCACTGTGTTTACCTCTGTGGAACATTGAATTGAGGGACTTAAGCAGAAACAGTTCATCAGTCTGGGGATTCAGATCTGAGCAGAGAAGCTTAGCCTGAAAGAATAAGTTTAGGGAAGATGGAGTACTTTGAAAGCTGGCTGCTAGGAGTTGCTACAGGATCTTAGGGCTCATTTAAGGAAGAGCGCTAATTCAGATTGATTCAGCAAATGTTTCTTGAGCATATACCATATGCCAGAACTCATGCTACGTGCTAGGGATTCCAAGGAAAGTTATAGTTCCTGCTCTTAACAATGTATATACATATTATGACAAGTCATTGTAGTGCAAACTGTGGCTGAAATGAACTCATGATTATATTATGGAAATATAAGAGAGAGTTACCGCATGCATCCTGGGTGGTGAGCATGGGCCAGAAACATTTGTAGTGCAAAATATAACAAAGATGGGGAGGTTGGGTTATTGGGATGAGCAACATAGAGATCACAAATCCAGTATATGAGTTGCCTACCTTGAAGGACAGATACAGTAGGGTTATTTTTAGTTGTTATTCTCAATGTTGGTCAACAATGGATATCCGAATACAGTTAAGGTAATTTTTATTCTTATGGTTATTCTAATGTTGATTAACACAATGCTTACCAGAATACACTGATCAACAGTAGTTACCCTTAGCCAGTCAACCTAATGCTTATCCATATTGTTCTCATAAATGCTGGTCAAAAATAGTTATCTCTAATGGTTACCCTTAGTGGTGGTGAATAATGATTATCATTAATAGTGGTCAACAATGATTATCCTTAATGCCTATTCTAATGATTATCTATACTAATAAAAGGCTAATATGCAAATTGGTCAGGATGCCCTCACAATAACAACCAAACAGCAGGCTGTGTGGGACGACCAGGACAGCAGGGGGGGGGGGCAGTAAGAGATGACCAAATGACTGAACAGCAGGGTGCATGGGGTGACCAGGCTGGCGGGGGGGGGGGGGCAGTTGGTGGCAACCAGGCTGGTAAGGGGGGCATGAGGGGCGACCAGGCTGGTAGGGGGGTGGTTGGGGGAAACTAGGCCAACAGAGGTGGCAGTTGGGAGTGACCAGGCTGGCAGGGGGTAGTTGGGGGCATCCAGGCTGGCAGGGGGGACAGTTAGAGGCAACCAGGCCAGCAGAGGAGAGCAGTGAGGGGCAACCAGGCTGGCAAGAGGGGAAGTTGGAGGCAACCAGGCCAGGAAGGGGGCAAATTGGGGGCAACCAGGCCAGAAGGGGGGAGGAAGGTAGGAGTAATCAGGCTGGCATGCAGAGGCAGTCAGGAGTGATCAGGCTGGCAGGCGGGCAGTTAGGGGTGCTCAGGCAGGCAGGTGACCAGTTAGGAGCCAGCAGTCCCAGATTTTAAGAGGTACGTCCGACTGATCCCTGGGGTGGAGCCTAAATGGGCAGTCAGACATCCCCTGAGGAGTCCTGGATTGGAGAGGGTGCAGACTGGGCTGAGGGCACTCCCCCCATGCACAAATTTCATGCACTGGGCCTCTAGTATTTAATACTGGTCAATAACTATTTATGGTTCCTCTGTTATCTGGTCATGATAGATATGCATTTCCTGGTCCCCTTATATATCGGTGTGTTTTTATAACTAGTTTTGGCCAAGGCATTATGATTAGCAGTTGTGTGTGTCACTTTCAGACCATTGGAGCATTTATCCCTGGAGTGAGAGCCTCCAGAGCTCATTCCCTCCTGAATAGTGACCAGCAACATCCGAGGTGGCAGCTGCTCTATTGACATGAACATGATGAGCAGAACAACCATGTAGTCCTGCAATACATAATACAAAGGAGAAAGAAATATGTTTAATTTTAAACCACTGAGATTTGAGTGTTATTTGTTACTGCAGCAGAACACAATTTATCTTTATTGATCTGGGGACAATGACTCTCACTCCCAGTTGCACATTGGACTTACCAAGGAAACTTTGAAAAGAAGTGAATATCCATTGGACTTACCAAGGGAACTTTGAAAAGATGCAACTCAATTGTAATAGAATCTATAAATCTGAGACCTGGATATCATTATTTTTAAATTAAGTTTTAATGGCATTTTTAAAAAGCTCAAGTAATGAGTGACTAGAATATAAACTTTACAAAGGCAAGGATGTTGTCTTGGTTACTGCTATATAACCAGTACTTAGAATAGTGTCTGGCATGTAGGAGGCACTAAATATTTGTTAAATGAGCAAATAAGTGAATAAATACAATCATGTCTAGTTTATTTAATTAAGGGTACACCTTCTCCCTATGCCATCTACTCCAACCAAACCCATTACCTGGGGTCCTCTTCTAATAAGTTGCTTTGCCTACCTTCTAATGCCTAAATTTCAGCATATGTGTCATCCTACCATTGTTCTGAGCCTGCATTTGCTACAGCTCCTGGAACGCTGATAATTAAGATGTCCAGATGTCTCCACAAAGGCCATGGACTATTACTTTATTCCTATTACCTGTATCCTGCTTCCTTTTGGTTTCTTCCCCTTCCCATAGACTAGGTTGTGCATGATCCTTCTGAATGATGGACACTTGCACAGTTATATCCTTGTCTTTAATAATTATGATTGTTATAACACTTTACATTCCTTTAGTAATTAATTACTTTACATAGTTCTTTGAATTATCATTTAAGGCATTCAAAAACCATTATCCTATTATATAAATGTGCAGTATAATTTGAAGATTCTCAATAGATTTGACATTCCTTTGCCATTGAATTTCAGAATCATGTCCTTGGAATCTAAAAGAAAGTCATATTTTGTTTATATTGGGAGCCAAATTTCAAAAAAAAAAATCTCGCTTTTATCCCATTTTAACTTTTCCTATCATCTTAGTCATTTGGCCTGCTATTTTATTTCTGATTGTAGATGTAAGAAAGGAAAGTGATACTTATAACAATCTTTAAGATATAGCTGAATACTTCCTCTTCTACCAAACCTTTCCCAAGGCTTCCCAAATCACAGCAAATTTTTAATTCTCTAAGCTTCTAAAGAATCATCTTGGCTCTTGGGCTATGTTTAATTGTGTGTCTAACTGTGTGGATATTAAGCTCATTGAAAAATTAAGAATTCCTTAGTAATTATTATATATCCTCCATAGTACTTAGCAGTAAAAGAGAGTTGATATTTAATACATTTACCCAGTAAATACTTGAATGAGTACATTTATTCAAGTATTATAGAAGTATATGATACTTGACTGACAGATTAAATGAATAAGAGTATAAATTATATATGTATATATATGCCTTTATTAAGTTCATTAATTGGAGATTTATGGCTTATATCAAGACTGTAATTAGAGTTGTTTCTAAATTTTAAAACTCATGTTAGAGTATTTAATCACTTATAAAAATTAAGAGATAGTAAAAACAAATGGGACTAAACTACATCAAATTTTTGCACAGTGAAGGAAACCATCAATATATGAAAAGACAAGCTACTAAATGGAAGGAGATATTCACCAATGGTACATTCAATAAGGGGCTAATATCCAAAATACATAAGGCAATCATATAGTTTAACAACAAATATTTTTATTAAAAAAACTAGAGGCCTGGTGCACAAAATTTGTGCACAGGAGGTGGGGGATGTCTCGCAGCCCAGCCTGCACCCTCTCCAATCTGGGACCCCTCGAGGGATGTCCAACTGCTTATTTAGGCCCAATCCTATCAGGTCTAAATGGGCAGTTGGACATCCTTCTCACAATCCAGGACTGCTGACTCCAAACTGCTCACTTGCCTGCCTCCCTGATTGCTCCTAACTGCTTCAGCTTGCCAGCCTGATCATCCCCTAACCACTACCCTGCCAGCCTAATTGATGTCTAACTGCTCCCTTGCCAGACTGTTTGCCTCCAACTTCCCTCTTCTGCTGGCCTGGTCACCCCTAACTGCTCTCCCCTGCAGGCTTGATCACCCCCAACTGCCCTCCCTCCAGGCCTGGTCCCTCCCAACTGCCCTCCCTTGCAGGCCTGGAACTTCCCAATGGCCCTCCCCTACTGGCCATCTTGTGGTGGCCATCTTGTGTCCACATGGGGGCAGGATCTTTGATCACATGGGGGAAGCCCTATTGTGTGTGGGAGTGATGGTCAATCTGCATATTACTCTTTTATTACAAAGGATAGAGACCTGGTGCATGGGTGGGGGCCAGCTGGTTTGCCCTGAAGGTTGTCCCATATCAGGGTGGGGGTTCTTTTTGGGGTGTGGGGTGGCCTGGGCAAGGGTCCTGTGGTGGATTGCAGGCCGGCTACACGGCCCCCCCCCACCCCGCCAGTGACCCAAGCGGAGGCCTTGGGATCTGGGATTAATTTATGTTGTACAATTGAAACTTTGTAGCCTGGAGCAGAGCCAAGACTCCTGCTTGCTCCATGGTCACAGCCATTTCTCTTGGGATATTTACCTGCTATAACTGAAACTTTGTAGCCTTAAGCAGAGTCCAAGGCAGACCAGGGCTGTAGAAAGCTTGGATTCCTCCATCGCCTGGGCAACCCTAGCCTCTGCTCTCTCCAGCTCCCTGGCTACTGCTATTTCTGTAGGGTTTAATCTATCTTCTATAATTGAAACTTTGTAGCATTGAGTGGAAGCCTACGCCGGCAAGGGCAGGTGGACAGCTTGGCTTCCTTCATTGCTGGGGAAACCCAAGCCTCCCTCCTGCTCTCAGTGGCTGCAGCCATTTTGGTTGGGGTTTATTTGCATAATTTGCTCCTGATTGGCTGGTGGGCATGGCTTTTGGGTGTGGCTTAATCAGAGGTATGGTCAATTTGCATATTAATCTTTTATTAGATAGGATAGGCAGAAGACCTAAAGAGGCATTTATACACAGAGGACATACAGATGGCCAACAGACTTGAAAAGATGCACAACCGCACAGGAAATGCAAATTAAACCTTGTGCACACTGTTGGTGGGATTGTGGATTGGTACAGCTACTATGGAAAACAGAACTACTATATGACCTAGAAATCCCACTTTTTGTTATTTATCAAAATTCCAAAACACTAGTTCAAAAAGATATATGTATTCCTATGTCATTGCAGCATTATTTACAGTAGCCAAGACAGGAAGCAACCTAAGTGCTCATTTATAGACAATTGGATAAAGAAGATGTGGTACATATATACAATGGAATGTTACTCAGCCATAAAAATGAATAAAATCTTAACATTTGTGATAACATGGATGGCTATTATGCTAAGTGAAATAAATCAGAGAGAGAAAGACAAATACCATGTAATTTCACATACGTGTAGAATCAATAAAACAAAGTAAACAAAAAACAGAAACAAACTCATAGATACAGAGAACAAATTGATAGTTGCCAGATGGGAGGTAGAATTGGGGGATGGGTGGAAAAGGTGAAAGGGGCCCTGGCTAGTGTTGCACAATGGTTCAAGTGTCAGCCCACATATCTAAGAACCGTGGATTTGATTTCCAGTCAGGAGCACATTCCAGGTTCAATCCGGGAGGCAACCAGTTGATGTCTCTCTCTGTCACATCTCTCTCTCTCTACCTTTCTTTCTCTCTCTCTCTCTCTCTCTCTCTCTCTCTCTCTCTCCCTTCCACTCTCTCTAAAAACCAATGGAAAACATATCCTTGGGGGAGAATTAACAACAACAACAAAAAGGTGGGAGGGATTAAGAACTACGAATTTTGAATTATAGTCATGGGGATGTAAAACACAGTATAGCGAATATACTCAATAACATTGAATTAACCATGTATGGTGTCAGATGGGTATTAGATATGTTGAGGTGACCACTTCAAGATGAGGGCATGTATGAGAGTGGGGTGGGGTGGCAATGAGGGGATATGGACACATGTAATACCTTAGTCAATAAAAAAATTGAAAAAGGAGGTATATAAACATTTAATCACTGTATTGTACACCTGAAACAATATAATATTGTATTCAACTGTAATTGAAAAATAAACTTTAAAAGTTTATAAATGGATGAAGAAAGTTAAAAAATTAAGAGTTCCTAAATACACACATTCATCGTATTTTGTAGCATCTCACCATCACTGGCTATGAATTTTAAGCAATGCTCCTAGCGAGACTAATGCCTGAAGTATGAAACGTAATCAAATATTGCCTAGTTGCACTCTGCTAAACACAGAAAAAAAGCTGTAGGTGTAGTTCTATTAGAGAATGGTTAGTATTCATGAATTTTCCACCAGAAATACAAATGCATAAATCTGGCACCTAGCCAATCACTTCTTTCATTCTAGCAGGAACATTGGGCTTTAAACCAAGTTAGAGAATCTAAATAAAATAATTGGTTTTAAGATCTTTATTAAATCATATTTTAGCAAATTAATGTCACAATTATATTAATACATTGTTAATTTTTTAAATATATTTTTCTGAGTCAATTGTAAACTTATTGGGAGAATGAATAGTAAACTTCTTGTGAGCTAGAATAAAATTGTCTTTGTCACCTTAAACAATGCTTTGAATAACAGTTATGTTCATTAACACTTTGTTGATCTGATTAGTATAAATTGGATTAATTAATTGAAAACATTAAATATTGATTATAAATTACCTATTATAAAATAGAATCTCATTAAATCAGATTGTTTTTTCTTGTATCATGAGCTTCTTTAGCAGTGTGTTGAATGTCTGCTTTCTCAAAATCAATGTACTTAAATGCATAAAAGAAAATGCATAGAATTTGGTGGTATCAGGTTCATGGATCCACTGAATTGTGTCCACAGATCACCTAGTTAATGAACTCCAGATTATAAATCTCTGCACCAGGGGCATGAAAATATAATAAGATGTATAAATTGTAATAATTGATAAATAACTGTTTCCATCATGTGCACACATCCCATGGAAAATCCTATATAAGAAAAGAGTAATATGCAAATTTACCATCACTCCAACACACAAGATGGCTGCCCCCATGTGGACACAAGATGGCTGCCACAAGATGGCCAGCATGGGAGGGCAGTTAGGAGGGACCAGGCCTGCAAGGAAGGGCAGTTGGGGGCAATCAAGTCTGCAGGGGAGGGCAGTTAGGGGTGACCAGGCCAGCAGAGGAGGGAAGTTAGGGGCAAAGGCTGGCATGAGAGCAGTTAGATGACTACTAGGGGTGTGTGCAGAACATGGCAGGCATCTGCCACAGCAGGATGGTGGAACAGGTGAGCAGGGGCACAAGACCAAGGCTGGCAGGGGAGCAGTTAGATACCAATCAGGCTGACAGGGGAGTGGTTAGGAGGTGATCAGGCTGGCAGGCAGAAGGAGTTAGGGGCAATCAGGAAGGCAGGTAAGTGAGCCGTTGGGAGCCAGCATCCTGGATTGTGAAAGGGATGTCTGACTGCCCATTTAGACTCGATACCACCAGGATCAGGTCTAAATGGACAGTCGGACATCCCTCGAGGGGTCCCAGATTGGAAAGGGTGCAGGCTGGGCTGAGGGACATTCCCTGTGCACAAATTTCATGCACCAGGCCTCTAGTGTGTGTGTGTGTGTGTATGTGTGTGTGTGTGTGTGTGTGTGCATGTGTGTGTGTGTGTATGACACTAATATGCAAATAGACTGAATGGTGGAACAACCAAACAACCGTGCACCGACCACTAGTGGTATGTGCAGAACATGGCAGGCATTGGCCACAGAAGGATGGTGGAACAGGTGAGCAGGGGTATAAGAACAAGGTGGGGTGGCAGTTACTGTCTTCGGGGTAAGCCTCTGATAGTTACTGAAAATTATTTACTCCTATGTGCCATAATGCCACCCAGCATTCACACCTGCTGCTTGTGCCAGCCCCACTCACACCTGCTACCAGTGCCTGGCACCAGCTCTGATCACTTGGAGCCATCAGCGGGTGCAAGCAGCAGCTATTGGCCCCGATCACCCCTCAGGGCTTCTCCATCTCCCCCTGATCCCGAGGGACGATGGGTGCAGCAGCAGCCACTCACATCTGCTACAGGTACCGGCCCCAATCACTCCATGCTATCAGTAGGTGCGAGCAGGGCCGGTGCAGTCAGCACATGGGAGTGGCTGTGGTGGGAGTGGGGCTGCAAGCAGACAGGGGACTGGGTACCACAATGGGAGGGGCTGGGTGGGAGCACAGATGATGGGCCTGTGCCTACCGGAGGCTAGTGGCCCACAGTTCCTTTCAAGGTGCATGAATTTGTGCACTGGACCACTAGTATAGTCATATGAGTCACACTGCAAAATCAGGTCTGGTCTGACTCATGAACAATAACTTCAGGTGGGTTGGTCTTATTACTCTCAGGTCATTAAGATAAATTAAACCCAAATGTATGGTGTGTAGTCAGCCAAAGAAATTACATACACTATTCCTGGTTAAGTTAGTGTAACTGTAGAATAATGTTTTCTACCTCTCACTTGACATTAGCTGCCATTATTTCTATTCTAAGAATGACGGTAAATGTAAATGAGGCCCAATCCAGGTAGCTCAATTGGTTAGAGCATCCTCCTCCTGATACACAAAGGTTTTTGGTTTGAACCCCAGTCATGGAATATACCAGAATCAACCAATGAATGCATAAATAAGTGGAAGAACAAATTGGTCTCTCCCTCTCTTCCTCTCTTCCTCTCCCCCTCTCTTCCTCTGTCCCTCTCTCCCTCTCCCTCTCCCTCTCCCTGTTTCTCTCTCTTTCCCTCTCCCTCTCCCTTCTCCCTCTCTAGAAATCAACTAAAAAAGAATAAAGTTAAATCAATGTAATTGGTTCATTTTATCATTACTAGTTCAAGTGTGGGAGATATTCTATACAAATTGATTTAATATTCTCTATTTTGAGTCCCTTTCTAATGCAGCATAGAGAACAGTTCTCATTTGGTATTGTAAGGAAAGAGAAAAGGAAAATTCACAGGCAAGTTGGTGATAACCTTAATTTAGAGATAATGTTGATTTCACCATTACTTTAATTTGCCATTTATTTCTCTTGGAATAGTACTTTAGGCAATAAATAATTTACATTAAATGAATGTTTGTTGATATAATGGGTACCATAAAACATATTTGATAGAACTATTTATCCATAACCATATGTTCATTATGTATATGCATTTGGCCTGAGGGGCTCATGAAAGCTAGACTGTATTTTTGATTTTCGATTTTGAAAAATATATTTTGCTTCCCACATTTTCCTTTGAATGACTTTAGAATTATTTTCTCCTATTACATGAATAACACTTTTTAAAAGTTTCATTCCTTGCCCTTTTATGTTGATGTGCATGTCTCCTTTGCATAAGACCCATACAGGTATACACACTTTGAAAAATTATTAATTCCAATGGGTTAAATTTGAAAAGAAAGAAACATCGAGCTATCAGCTGTTAATGTGTGTATATATTTTTTAAGGGATACCCTATATTTTCCTTCTAAATTTTCTGTCATTATTGGTAAACCTATTATAGATCCTCTGACAGAAAGATCTTTACATTTTTCACTGTAATGCCAGCATAAACACCTAACTTAATGTTCCTTGGTTGTATTTTTTTTGAGAACCATAATTAACCAGATGGGTGCATTGTTTATATTTACATGCAACAGCTGGCTTAGCTCAAATAGGTAGATAAATTTAGCTTCTGTTTAACATGTAATATATTGGAAGAAAAAATGTGTAGAAAAATAGTACTTCAATTCTCTGATATTTGAAGAGTTTTATAAGTTCATCTTTAGGGAACTACATCTTTTAATAAAACAGAAGTACCTTGAAAGTAGATGCCTGATATATGTTTGCCCTGGTGAAGAAAAGGCATAAACAAATGGAAGTTCATGGATTTAGATTCTAGAGCAGTACTCTCAGCTAATCATGGGCTCTCTGGGAATAGGTGACTAGCTGATCCTAAAAGGACAAAATCTATTTACTATTCATCATAGTTAGAATTGATATTAGAGATTTCTCAATAAATAATAGCTGGCAGATGAATGAATGAATGAATAAATGAATGACTGCTAAGGCTAATTAACAAGGGCAATAAAGTGAGCTTACAGAATCCTTTCACATAAATTGTATTTAAATTTCATGACAAATCCGCATGGTAGAAATTATTGTCTCCATTTTATAGCCAGGAAAGCCAAGTTCAGAGAAGTACAATGACTTGTCTGAAGTTCTTAGCTGGTAAATGATGAAGATAGAATTTAACCAGAACTTCTGGCTCAAAAGTCCCCACTCCTTTGGTTACACCCCTCCCTGTCTAATTATCTATGTTCAATCTGAACTTGGGTGTCTAGGAGGATAA
The DNA here is from genome assembly GCA_027563665.1 of Antrozous pallidus. Lineage (NCBI taxonomy): Eukaryota > Metazoa > Chordata > Mammalia > Chiroptera > Vespertilionidae > Antrozous > Antrozous pallidus. The sequence continues at coordinate 138,139,784 of CM050509.1, read as the reverse complement.
TGGAAATATTTCTAATAGGCTGTATATTTGTGGGGCTGCAAATTTCCTTGAGGCCTAATCTAGGTCTTCCTTTATTTATGGCTTATGAGAGAGGAAGTTCAGTGGTCTTTGACCTTGAAGAGCTATACCTGATCCCTCTAGTGGCAGCAGCCTCCAACATAGAAACCAGAAGCTACTTATTTATTTAGCTTTATGAAGGTGTATTTGACAAATAAAATTGCAAGATACTTAAAGTGTATAATGTGATAATTTAGTAAACATATACACTGTGGAAAGATTACATAAATATGTAATAACACATCCACCACTTCACATATTTAACTTTTTTTGGTAATGAACACTTAAATTTTACTTAACAAATTTCAATGATATGAAATAGTGTTGTCAATTATAGTTACCATGTTATACATTAAATACTCATACCTTATTCATATTATAATGGAAAGTATGTACATCTTAATTCGTCCACCCCCCCCTTTTTTTAAAACCAGTACACCTCAAGGTGTGGGCAATAAAGTTTAGTCCCCCAACCTCCCTTTTCATGGGATGATGCCACTATCAAAGACCTTTGGATACCATGTGCTCTTTCCCCAACTACCTAAGTTCAAAAAGAGTTTACCCACAGAAAAAACAAGTTTATCACTATCAAAATCTTTTAGGAACTTAGCATTTAGTACTACGAAGTGATGCTGAGTGTTGTTCAAGTGACTCTGAGATTGTGTAAAGAAAATCTGTACAGGTAAAGATCCTTGGTATTGAAAAAATAACTGAACCAAGATATCTATATTTTACACCCAGTTATGGATTAAGTTGCTCTGTGACTTCTGACAATTCCACTCTCCTTTTCCAAACCTCAGTTTCCTCAACCATAAAATAAGCAGCTTATAAATGAAGTTTCCAAAGTTCCCTCTAGGACTGGAAAGAGATGTTAAATTATTTTCCTCATAATTTCTGCTCCAAAAATGACTTATTCCTTTCCTTAAATGTTAATATTCTTTATAATAATTCTCCCTTCTCTCTTCTAGGAAGATTCTCTTCTTTCCAACACACAGTGGAGAGGTGATGAGCTGGGGTCGCTCTCCAGCCACGCGACCTCAGACACATATCGCACTGGCTGCTCCGCGGCTCCGTGGATGTTCAAGTTCATGTTCATGTTCACAGGGCGCCTGGCTCACCCCCCTCTGTGTCCTCGATGGCCCCGTGATCTATCTGGGCCGATCAATTGGAACTGCCATGGCTGGCTGGCCCTGCCCACAGACCAACCAGCCTAACCCAGAGCCCTGTGATTGGCTGGTGGGCATGGCTTATTGGGCATAGCGAAGGTACGGTCAATTTGCATTTTACTCTTTTATTAGATAGGATAATTGTAATCCTTGGTATAGTATAGACCAGTTTGAGCATGGGGAAAAGAATACTCTAATCCAATACCATCCTTAGGGATGATGTCAGGCCATTCATCAGTTATTGGATGGGTGTAACTGTATTAGTGTTTTACTGGAACTACCATTAAAACATTCTTTTCTTTTAAAATATATTTTATTGAATTTTAACAGAGAGGAAGGGAAAAGGATAGAGAGTCAGAAACATCAATGAGAGATAAACATCGATCAGCTGCCTCCTGCACACCCCTCACTAGGGATGTGCCTGCAGCCAAGGTACATGCCCTTGACTGGAATCGAACCTGGGACCTTTAGTCCACAGGCTGATGATCTAGCCACTGAGCCAAACTGGTTAAGGCTAAAATATTATTTTCCATCTCCTCCACAAGTATATGAATAATTGCCAATGAGTTGTTGTTTTTTTTTTAATGTCAACATATCTTCCTGACTTTGACCAATATCTCTCTTCTGCAAAACATAAGGCAATTTTGGCATTTTCAATGAATTGCAGTTCATACTTATTGATTCACTAGTAGCCCTGCACATGAATCTATGCAACAGTAGGTTGCTGCCACCCTCCTATAGCTCTCTGTCTCCTGCTTGCTTGATGCCCTGGCCCCCTCCTGTAGCTCTCTGCTGCCTGCTTGTAGTTTGCTGCCCCATCCTCCTGCAGATCCATGATCCTGTCTTACATGGTCAGTCGTTATGCCTCAGGGCATAATGGATAATTAGCATATTCCTCTCTTATTATATACTAGGGGCCCAGTGCATGAAATTCATGCACTGGGGGTGGGTGGTCCCTCAAACCAACCTGCCCCCTCTCACATACTGGGAGCCCTCAGGGGATGTCCAACTGATGGCTCACCCCCAGCCGGCTTTAGGCCTTGGGCACCTAGCCATTGCCCTGCTCAGCTCAGCCCCAGCTGCCTGCAACCACCTGGCCCCGGGGGCTGGGTGCTCCCCACCACTTCCGCTCACAGTGCCTGGGGACAGGGTGCTCCCTGCTGCCGCTGCCACCACCGCTGTTGCTGCTGCTTCCCCTCACAGCACCTGGGGGCTGGGCGCTCGCCGCTGCCACCACCACCACCGTTTCATCTCCACCCCTGGGGCCCGGAGCTCGTGTCACTTGGCCCCACCCCCACTCCTGATTGGCTGGTAACATAGCCAATCAGGAGTGAAAGTACAGTCAAATTTGCATGTTTCTCTTTTATTATATAGGATAATTCATAGTAACCACAACTTCCTTTTCTTAAACCTGGAGATTAGCAGAAAGGTAAATAGAACTGTGAAAGAACTGTGAAAGAACTATGATTTAGAAGCTGCTCATATTTCCCCAGGAAGGTAGTTTGGATGACACATTATTGCTTTGTGAGAGTAATAATGGGTGAAAGGCCAAGTGTGAGGTATGCATTTCCTTCTATCCTTGCCTGGCGGCTTACAGATTCCCAGCAGTGTAGGTAATGGGGGGCAGACTTCTTTAGTGCTTCAGTTAAGTGAGACAGGTATTGGCCTTCACTTCCATGTCTTTCCCATATCAGTGACCACGTGAGCCTTTCCTCTTCTTGCTGTACCCTCTGACTGTGAGTCTGGAATGCCAAAATATAAAGTGGACAGCTTTGCAATTCCCTTTATGCCACCATATCGTGACTGCAAAAGCTTGATGGCTCTAGGCTTTAAACTTCAAACAGGAGCTTCAAAGCAAGAGTTCTTTTTTGGAGGGTCAAGGCCTTGGGTCCCTAAAAGTGCTGAATAAGTTATAACTATTATGACTATTCAACATTAAGCAAGATTTTCTTAGATGGGAATTATGATCTTAGGAAATCTTAGAAGCTTAATTAAGTCAGATTTCTAAGATAAATACCTATTTCAGAAGACCATGGAGGCAAACCCGAATGGCTTTAAAGAGTTCGGACTCTTAGGGTGATACTTTACTCTGAATCTGCCTTTATGAATCATGTAGTTTAATGCTCGAATACTTTCAGTGAAGGCAGCCCTTGACTAACTCTAGACCAGGAGGTCTATATCTCCAGAAAATAAAAAAAAATGATTTAAATAATCTTCCCAGCGTGGCTGTAAGCACCAAGAGGGCAGTGGACATACTGGTCTTTTCCATGAACTTTTCCTCAGTGCTTAGCCCATTTCTGAAACACAGTAATCCATTAATGAAAACGCTTATCCATAACTTATTGACTTGAAATTGAACCCAAAAACCTTTAAAAGTCTTTAAATGAAAAATCTTTGTATTAAGATTAATAGAGAAAGTTATGCTGCACCCAATCCCAACCTGAGATACTTAAATATGGTGTATCAGGAAGTATTTTTTTCATAAGGCAGATTTTTCTTTCTGTCCAGTTTCACTCACTAATTTTTCAACCTTTCGGGAGATTATGCTTATTTTGCATTCAAACTGTCTATAAAAATATTATAGCACAGAAAACCACTTACAGGTGAAAATAAAGGCTAATTTAAGAGAGGAGTTTAAAACACATGGAAATATTACATGCACTGAACAGCTTGAATATCTATAAACAATTTCTGTTACTGAGTATATGAACTTAAAGCAAAACATTTTTATTCATTCCAATAAATGACACAATTCAAATATGTTCCATATGATTTTCTCTGTCTAGGAAACTATTTTTTGAGCAAATTGTGGAACGCATCTTCTTCTGAAAGGGTAGTGTTGATATGTTATTGCTTTAATGTATTTACTAAGTACTTTTGTGGGTAAAAACAGAAAAAAATAATAATCTCAAAAGTGGAGTAATTTTCTAAGAACTCTTAGGAAGACAACTATTCACTGACAGTCACCATGTGAAATAAGTCTGTATTTGGTGACTGATGGATCAATTTAATCCTCATTCTGAGCAAACTAGACGATCTAAATTGCTGACCTCTGCTGATGAACACACATAGCTCTGTGAAAAGCTTACTAACTTTGCTTTTGTTGGAACAAAGCCTGAAACCAGTTGATCTGCTGCTTGAAGAGGGAAATGAGGGCACGGTAGGAAGAAGAGTTGGCTCCAAAGACCCTGACGGCCTAGTTTTCCCACCTCAGGTCCCATCTGTCTAACCAGATGCCATTTTCCTTACTTCGTTGTACCCCTGTGATCCATAGAATTTTTAATTTTTAAAGTCTCAAAAAATGGTTTGAAAAAGCAACTCGAATTTTCAAACTTTATTTTAGCAATATTTTAAAAAATCTTTCTAATGTTAGTTAAAAAAATGCATTCAACTCTACAATTAGAATTTAAAGGTAGATACTCTTGTAGGTCTTTTAGTCTATCTCTATTTTGACTTTACATAATAATTACTAGTTTAAGTATCTTTTCTCCCAGAATAAATGTAACTCCTCATGGGAAAGACCTTATTCTTTTTCATTACATTATTTCCCATGCTTATACAAATTTCATATGTGTACCATGAAAATATGAATGCAACAGAAGACACTTGGAGAGACTGAAAGAAAGGCTATTTTAAAGAGCTCCCACATATTCACTCATAAAGTCATTCACTTATATGTATGTTGATCTCCCAAAGAACAATCTTAAGTATGTGACCAGTATGCTAGATTATGTGGTTGAGGTACATGCTAAAATTAATGTATTTCCAGTTTTAATCATAGCCCATTGTCTGAAGTATCATGACTCTAAGACTCATTTCACGGTTGTGGTTTTCTATATTCTATCTTATACAATGATTTTGCAATCCCTGCACTAATTTTTCTGTATATATACACTTTGGAACTCTCCCTGAATGTTCATGTAGCTATATTTGATTTTAGAATCCCTTATCTTTGCTTTGAGTAGTTACAGCTCATCCTGAGACCCTGGGACATCTGTCATTTAGTTTTATCCTTTTTCAATTTCTTGTGGCATTGATATTGACTGGATTATATCATTTGCTTCAACTCTTATAACTTAGCTTTCTTCCTATAATGCAGGAATTAGAAATTCAATATAGTAACATAAAACATTTTAGGAATCTGAAATTAGAAATATGATAACTCTAAGATATACATTCTTAAATGGTACTTGAATATTTACAAGTTGTAAAACACAACCAATGTTCGTATCTTTTATTTTTAATAAGGAAAAGTTATTTTTACACAAATATTAATGGATTATATGAGCAGAAGAACCAGGGAGAATTTGAGTTTATAATAGTAACCTTCAAAAAACAGAAAGATATGCTGATATCTAAATAAAAAATAAAACAACCTTTGGTATTTGGAAAGAAGGTAGAATTCCAAAGATTTTTTTCCTTATCAAAGGAGAACTAATAAGAACTGATGACTGAGACAGGTGTTAGAATTCACTAGGCCAACCATCCAGTCATACAAGCTGACACAAATCACTTCAATGTACTTTTCAGGCTGAAAACATGGGCTCTGAAACCCATCACAATAAATTTTCTAGATGGTTTGACAAAATGCCATCATGAAAGATGTGAATAATTTTTATACTTTTTAAAAAGATATTTTATTTAAATTAGATCCTAAAGGTTTCTTTTCGATCATAACTCTAGTAACCAGAGTTATAAAAATAAACCTATTTTATGTATTCGATAATAGCACCTGAAAAACACACATACATCCAAACCTGTTTCCCTCATTAGAAAGTATGTATATTCATGACATTGGATTTTAAAGTAGTTTGATTTTGTAATGTTTTAATGACAGGTTTTAGGGATGCTCTCTCCTGGCATGAGGCGGTAGATGGCTGTAATGGTTATAGCTTAACGTTGCTGATCTGATCTAGGCCATCATTCTTCCCTGCATTTAGGGTATGATAATGTTCCTGACTGGTCTCATATGCTACCAGGGAGAAGGTTAAGTGTTGACTCTAGAAGGATCAAATATCCCATCAAATTGCATAGTAATCACAACCCAAATGTACCTGGGCTGCAGTAGGCACCCTGGTCAACTGTCCCATCCAAACACAGTTGGGCAGGTTAGTACCATAGACAAGAGATGGAGACATATTTTCATGGCACTGTGCGAGTTTTCAACATACAGCAACATTGGAAAAGGGTATTGATACACCTTTTCACAGGGACTCAAGAGACATTAGTGAATTGTTCAAGGTTGCATTCTTAGCAAGGAATGGCATTGGGATTCCAACCGATTACCTTGATCCATGATATTTTGTTTTTCCAAGACATTACACGTGCTTAATACCATGGGTGCACTGGTAGATGTTTAACAACTACGTCTCCAATGGAAAATAAAAAGCTCTGATTTGTAATAAATTTTCCCATTACAGCCTATTACAAGCTCCCAATAGGATGTCATTGTATGTAGAATTGGGAACTGATGCATAGTAGCACAATTATTGTACAGTATTTCTACCATACAGAAATAATAGACACAAAGAACTTTAAACACATAGATAATCCTACTAATAAAAGAGAAATATGCAAATTGCCCATACCTCCCCTACACCCACAAGCCACACCCACCAGCCATGCCCACCAGTTGCGCCCACCAGCCCATCAGGAGCGAATATGCAAATAAACCCAACCAAGATGGCTACGGCCACAGAGAGCAGGGGGGAGGCTTGGGTTTCCCCAGCAATGGAGGAAGCAAAACTTTCTGCCTGCCCTTGCCAGCTCAGGCCTCCAGTCAATGCTACAAAGTTTCAATTACAGAAGATAATGATGGCAGTCACAGAGCTGGAGAGAGCAAGTGGCTTGAGTTGCATCCAGAGATGGAGAAAGCCAAGCTTCCCACCTGCCCTAGCTGACCCAAGCCTCCACTTAAGGCTACAGAGTTTCAATTATAGAAGGTAAATAAATCCAACAGAAATGGCTGCCACCATGGAGCGAGCAGAAGGCTTGGCTCAGGCATATGAGCATAACCAATGAATGAAATACACTGGGGTGGAGGGGGGCAGGTGGGGACATGTGCTGGGGGGTAGGGGAGGCTGGGGGAAGGATTATGGGGAGAAAAAGGAAAACATATGTACTACTATAAATATGTTATAATGCAAAAAAATAATAAAAAATTAATTAAAAAAATAAAAAATAAATAAAAAAGAAGGCTGGGCTCTGCTCCAGGCTACAAAGTTTCAACTATAGAAGAAAAGTAAACCCCATATACCAGGGCCTCCGCCTGGGTCACCAGGGGGCGTAGATGGCCTGCAAACCACCACAGGCTCCTCACCTAGGCCACCCCATAACCCAATGGAACCCCCACCCTGATCCGGGACACCCTTGAGGGCAAACAAGCTGGCCCCCACCTGTGTACCAGGCCTCTATCCTATCTAATAAAAGAGTAATATGCAGATTGACAATCACTCTAACACACAAGATGGCTGCCCTTATGTGGTCAAAGATCCTACCCCCATGTGGACACAAGATGGCCACCATAAGATGGCCAGCAGGGGAGGGCAGTTGGGAGGAACCAGGCCTGCAAGGGAGGGCAGTTGGGGTTGATCAAGCCTGCAGGAAAGGGCAGTTAGGGGCAAACAGGCTGGCAGGGTAGCAATTAGGCATCAATCAGGCTGGCAGGGGAGTGGTTAGGGGGTGATCAGGCTGGCAGGCAGAAGCAGTTAGGGGCAATCAGGAAGGCAGGCAGGTGAGCAGTTGGGAGCCAGCATTCCTGGATTGTGAGAGGGATGTCTGATTGCCTGGTTAGGCCTGACAGGGATAGGGCCTAAATGGGCAGTTGGACATCCCTCAAGGGGTCCCAGATTGGAGAGGGTGCAGGCTGGGCTGAGGGAACAACCTCTCCCCCATGTACAAATTTCCTGCACCGGGCCTCTAGTAGTAAAATAATGAGGAAGTGATTAGTTCGAGTATTAACTGTTTTTGATAGTTTATTTCATTGAAAATTTGCATAATTTAATTTTTAGTAATAGCTACATTTAACCACTGGCTTGCAGAATTTCTGAAAATTTAACAATTGGCTCTCATGAGCCAGTACACGCTGGCTCCAGCACACTATTCCCCGATATTTGCATGAAGACCAGGGATAATGAAAAATCAGCATTGCAAAATTCTCATGTTAAGTCTACAACCATTTGTTACTTCTTATCTATTTCTGTACCTGCAATAGGAATACTTAGATTACAAAAAAAAGGAGAATGTGAGCTTCTTTTTGAAACTCTATGAAGGGGAAAATTTGGAAAAATGAGCCAGACTTTGAAGCCAGGGCTAGAGAGAGGAACTAGGCAGAAACTTGGAACTACCCCAAAATTAGGAAGAAGTTTTAGAGCCTGAAGCAACAAGCAAGAAGGCCTTGTGCTCCTGGACAGATTCCCAGAAGAATTTTTCTCATTGCCAATCACCAACTTGTTTTTCCTAGACAACTCACAGATATATACGCTGTTTTAATTTTAGTACTGTAAATTGCTATGGGTCTATGAAAGCTTCACTTCCTCTTTTCCCACTTCCTGAGATGACTCAGAATTTTTAATTCCCATGATGTAAGATCATTTGCGCTTCATTTCTGGATGGAAGCCAACTAACTCTTCTAACATACAACCCTTACCTGATACACATTCTGTATCCTCAACTGCCTGTGAGAATATCTCCATCAGGGTGCCACTGAACCTCAATTTGGCCACCACAGCTTCATCATACTCTCCCCAAACAAGCTGAACCACCTGACTTTCTGGCTTCTGTTAGTAGCCCCGTGTTAACCTAGTCATCACACTTACAACTTTTGACTTTTCTTCTTCACTTCAGTGGCCAAATCTAGTCAATTTTATGATTTAAAGGCCTTCTTAATATATATCTTCTCCTTTCTAAGGAACTTTTCCTTTGTTTCTTTTATTTAATACTAGAGACTCAGTGCATGGATTTGTGCATGGGTGGGGTCCTCAGGGTGGCCTATGGAGATTGGGCCCCAGCTCATGCCCCCAGCCTTGCAGTCCCAGCTCCACCCTGCCTTAGCCTGGCAATGCCCCTCACCTGTTCCACCATCCAGCTTGTGTGGTGATAGGTCAGGGCCCAGGTGCCCAGCTCCCTCAGCATCTGGGAGCTGGGCAGTGGCCACACCTCCACAATAGCTTTTTGATCTGTAGGGCAATCAGGCCCCCACTCACACCCATCTTGACCTAGTGCCACCCACTTATCTGCTCCACCATCCTGCTGCTGTCCTGCTCTCATTGGGGCCCACTGGGGTCAGCAGCACCTCCAATGCTGCCCACTGCCAGCACTGTGCCACCAATGCCTGCCATGTTCTGTGCCACCCCATGGTGGTCAGTGCACATCATAGCATATTAGGCTTTTATTATATAGGATTTTTCCAGCTTTAGTGCTATCTGCACTGAGTGGCCAGATTATTATGATCTCTGAACACATAATATGGCCACTCAGTGTGTGTGTATCTTATCTAATAAAAGAGTAATATGCAAATTGACCATACCTTCACTACACAAACAAGCCATGCCCACCAGACAATTAGGAGTATGCAAATTAATGCAACCAAGATGGCTGTGGCCACAGAGCTGAGCAAGTAGGAGGCTTGGGTTTCCCCAGCAATGGAGGAAGCCAAGCTTTCCACCTTCCCTGGCCTGCCTCAGACTCTACTTAAGGCTACAAAGTTTCAATTATAGAAGATAAATAAATAACAACAAAAATGGCTGTGGCCATGGAGCAAGCAGGAGGCTTGGCTCCACTCAAGGCTACAAAGTTTCAATTATAGAAGATAAATAAATCACAGATACCAAGACCTCTGCTTGGGTCACCGGTGTGTGTGGCCAGCCTACAAACTACCACAGGTCACTCACTCAGGTCACCCCATGCCCCGAGGGAACCCCTACCCTGATCTGGGACACCCTTCAGGGCAAACCAGCCAGCCCCCACCCATGCACCAGGCCTATATACTATCTAATCCTATCCAATAAAAGAATAATATGCAAATTGACCATCACTCCAACACACAAGATGGCTGCTCCATGTGGTCAAAAATTACTTCCCCCATGTGGACACAAGATGGCCACCATAAGATGGCCAGCAGGGGAGGGCAGTTGGGAGGGACCTGGTCTACAATGGAGGGCAGTTGAGGGCAATCAGGCCAGCAGGGGAGAGCAGTTAGGGATGACCAGGCCAGCAGAGGAGGGGAGTTGGGAGCAACTGGGCCTGCAGGGAAGGGCAGTTAGGGGCAAACAGGCTGGCAGGGAGCAGTTAGGCATCAATCAGGCTGGCAGTTAGGCATCAATCAGGAAGGCAAGCAGGCGAGCAGTTGGGAGTCAGCAGTCCTGGATTGTGAGAGGGGTTCCAACTGCCTGTTTAGGCCCAATCCTATGTGGATTGGGCCTAAATAAGCAGTCAGTCATCCCTCTAGGGGTCCAATGTTGGAGAGGGTGCAGGCTGGGCTGAGGGAAATCCCCCCTGCCATGCACGGATTACATTTTCACTATACTAGAGGCCTGGTGCACAAAATTCATGCACCGGGTGGGGGTGTCCCTCAGCCCAGCCTTCACCCTCTACAATCTGGGGCCCCTCGAGGGATGTATATGTTTGTGTGTGTGTGTGTGTGTGTGTGTGTGTGTGTGTGTGTGTGTTAGATGTCTGGTGCATGAATTCGTGCATCGGTGGGATATGGCCAGCCTTGCCAGGGGGAGGGGACATGGATGGTTGGCCAGCCTGCCTGCTGGTCAAACTCCTGGTCAAGGGGACAATTTGCATATTAGCTTTTATAATAATGCATTCAGAGATCATAATAATCTGGCTATGCAGTGTAATTGACATGTAATATTGTGTAAGATTAAGGTCTAAAACATGTTGATTTGGTACACATATATTGCAGAATAATTACCGCCACAGCATTAGCTAACACCTCCATCAACTGACATATTTTATTTTGTGGTGAGAAAATTTAATATCTACTATTTTAGCAACTTTCAAGTATATATGCAGTTTTGTTCATTATAACTATGCTGTCTGTGCATTTGATCCCCAAAACTTATTCATATTATAACTGGTAGTTTGTACTCTTTGACTAACATCTTCTCATTTTCCCCACAACTCAGACCCTGGCAGGCAGAAGTAGTTAGGAGCAATCAGGAAGGCAAGCACTCACCGCTCTATTTCTATGAATTTGGCTTTTTTTTTTTTTTTTTTTTAGTAATATCATATAGTATTTGTCTTTCCCTGTTTGATTTCTTTAACTTAGCATAATACCCTCTTTCTATGAAGCTTTTCTTTTCTATGCAACTGCACCACATTAACTGAACTAACAAGGCCTTTTGTTACTGCACAAATCTCCCCTCTGGCCTTTTTGTTCTGATTCATTCAATCTGCTTATTTTGTCCAGTTCATCTTTACAGAGTGTTAGCTTAAAACATGTCATTGCCTCCCGAATCTAGCCCAGATGTCTTCTGGCTTCACAGTCTTACATTTCAGCTGTCCTTCCTATGCTGCAATATCTACACTATACTACTCAAAGTCATTGTTTCCTGAGTATGACTTCTTTCCCTTTTCTAACTCCCACTTTTTACCCATTCTATGATTTCTGCCTGGAATTATCTTTTCACTAGTTATATCATTTTCTCCCTTACCTCAGCTTTCCATCCAGATTCCAGCCTTCCTCTCTGCAAACCTCCATATACTCCTTTGAGCTTCTTTCATGGCACCAAGTATCCTTTACCTTTTATGAGCCACTTGGGTAATTGCTTTAGCCTTCCTACTAAAAATGAAAGACCATGTATTACATTTATTTTCTATTTTTGCAGTGCTCACAATAGATATTTGCTGACTTATTAACATGGGCAGCCACCTGCATTATTAGAGAATGTCTTCCAAATTAAATTTGTTAGGGCTGTGAAAGAAAAAAAAATGCTGTGGAGTGTTGATTGCCAAGTTTGAGTAAATGACAATAAGACAACATTATTAATAATTTATGTGTCTGTTCTATTGTCAAACTTGCTAGATGATATCTATCTATATCTATATCTATATCTATATCTATATCTATATCTATATCTATATCTCTATATCTATATCTATATCTATATCTATATCTATATCTATATCTATATCTATATCTATATCTATATCTATATCTATATCTATATCTATATCTATATCTATATCTATATCTATATCTATATCTAATCTATATCTATATCTATATCTAATATATATATATCTACTTACCCTGATTCTAATTACTCAGCAAAGAATGCATTACATATGAGTAAATTTCACCTCAAAGAATATAAGTGACCTTTGTTAGAATTTTAACTTGGGACTACCCTTAACCAAAGCTCATATTTTTATAGTATTTATTTTGGAAGGAAGACACTACTCCAGAGAACTACCTGAGAATGGGAGGACAATTCCACCACTCTCTCTGTGCCCTCCACCAATTCTTCAATACAAACATTTAAAATTTGCCTAAAATTTATACCCTGATAGCATTTCATTTCAAGACTGGTTTGCTCTTGACCTCCTACTGTGCAATGCCTGAAATCCATTAGGTGTGCCTAAGATTGGTTCTTCTATTTTGAAACTTTTCACACCTTCTTTCATGTGTACATGGTACTGGCATCACCTCAGAGAAAATTTTAACACTCATAAATGTGATAAAATATTAATGTTAAAGGGCAGGAGATATGTAAGTATCAAGTATAAAAAAACCAAGTCAACCTACATGTGAAAAATTCTACTGAAGTGAAGAACAAAGGTAAATGTCTATAAATAAATTTCCAAAGTTTGACACCAAAAGGTGTCCTTCAGGGGATTATTTACTAGATATTAGAGCACTGGATAACCAGCTGCTGGGCTAGAAAGGGAGTTGTGTTCAGTAGACAGCATTTTCCAATGTTGGATATTGAACAGCATGACTGAACTTTTGCTCAAGGCATTTTGTGATCATGTAGAAGTTGAGAACTCAAAATTTTCTATTTACTTATTTTATGTGCCTTTTAATTTATAAATAGTAGTAGAGGCCCAGTGCACAAAATTCATGCACAGGGAGCAGGGGCGGGTGTTCCTCAGCCCAGCCTGCACTCTTTCCAATCTGGGACCCCTCGAGGGATGTCCAACTGCCCATTTAGGCCTGATTGGGATCGGGCCTAAATGGGCAGTCAGACATCCTTCTCACAATGCAGGACTGCTGGCTCCAAACTGCTCGCCTGTCTGCCTCCCTGACTGCCCCTAACTGCTTCTGCCTGTCAGCTTGCTCACCCCTAACCACTACCCTGCCAGCCTAATTGATGTCTAACTGCTCCCCTGCCAGCCTGTTTGCCCCCAACTTCCCTCCTCTGCCGGCCTGGTCACCCTTAACTGCCCTCCCCTGTAGGCTTGATCATCCCCAACTGCCCTCCCTTGCAGGCCTGGAACCTCCCAACAGCCCTCCCCTGCTGGCCATCTTGTGGTGGCCATCTTGTGTCCACATGGGGGCAGCCCTCTTGTGTGTTGAGCTGATGGTCAATCTGTGTATTACTTTTTTACTAGATAGGATAATATAGAAGAGAGGGGTTTTGAGATTAGGCAGGATTTTATTCCTGGCTCCACCCATTGCTAGCCAGGTGTTCTGAGGGAAGTCACATGGCCTCTCTAAACTTGATTTTCTTCCTGAATAAAATGAAGTTAACACTATCTACCTCAAGACACTGTTGACAAAATAATGAAATACACAACCATTATCTATAGATATGTAACTTAGTGGCTTATGAAAACAATAAGTATTATCATTCACAAGTCTAACCTTAGCTGAGTGGTTCTATTGAACTGGACCAGGCTTGGCTGATATTGACTGTCTTACTCATGCATTTGTCATTGGCTGAAATGTCAGCGGAGGCAGGTTAGTCTAGGATAGCCTCACACACATGCCAGCTGGCTAGCCAGCTACTTACTGTTTGGGATAAGAATTGACCCAGCCACATATTTCTCATCATCAAGCATCCTAGCTAGATCTTATTTGCATGGAAGCCGAGAAGGGTTCCTACAGAGCTAACCAGAACAAGTCACAATGCCCCAGCCCAGATTCAAGGGCTCAAAAAACACACTCCTCCTTTTGATGGGAAGAGCTGTCATATCATAAAGGGATATGGTAACAGGATGGAGGGAAAATTGTGGTCATTTTTACATTCTATTACATGACTACTTTGAGAAATTGTCAGTATTTTCAAAAATTGAGCATATGCATTTCTTGTGACCTCATAATAGCATTCATTCCTAGATATATATCTAAGAGATACATTCAAATATACTCAGAATATATGTACTGTAATGTTCATAGCAGCATTGTTCATAATAACCTCAAACTGCCCAAATGCACATTACCTTTCTTATTTAGAATACATAAATATATTAGTATTTGCTATTTGCACCCTATGGAATAATATATGCAATGAAAATTAACAAATTGCAATGAGCTGCAACAATATGAGTGAATCTCATAAGCATAATGCAAAAAGGAAAAAGCCAGACACAGTAAACTTCAAAAACAGTGAAAATTCATCAGTCTATTAGAAATCAGGATAATGGTTACCTTCAGGATAAAAGGGATTGGGAATGGTCACAAGGTGGAAGGGAATTCTCAAGGGTGCTGGACATGTTCTGTTTCCTGATCTGGGAGCTGTCTACACAGGTGTGTTCAGTTTGTGAAAATTAATTGAGTTGTACTCTTATGAGTCAAAGACTGTTTTAACTCATAATTATGCATGTTTTACATAATTTAAACATTTCTAAAAGATAGTGTATTTAAAAGTAGCTATTCACAGCAGGCTTTATACTATTTATCTTTTCCCTCCACATTCATAAAAGAGATTGTGTGTGTGGTAACAATTTCCATTATTTTATGTTTATAATGAAACAGCTATTTATGTGAATGTAAACAGAACACCTAAAGATAATTAAAACAATAAGCAAATTAAAATCTTGAGAAAGGATGTTGGTATTTAAAGGGCTAAGTCTGGCATAATGGCTAAGTTGTATACTGTCTGGACAGAGTCTCAGCTATCTTCAATCTTTTTTTCCACCTGTTTAGATCAGTGAACTGAGGGTTATATCCAATTTTCAGGTCAAATAGACTTATTTCCATTCTTTTCCCCCACTCGCAAAGCATATTGGAGTGTAAGAAATCAAGCATAACTCTACTGCAGAGATAACTGCATTCTGTCTAATTTACAGCAGAGGCCAAAATCATTCCAAACTTATACTCCTACTCTAAAGGAACTTTGCATCATTCATAGTGATAAAATACTTGAAACATATCCACAGTTAATCAGGATAGCCCGTGTATTTTGACAGTAAATTAACAACTGCTAAATCAGAGCACAGCATTAATAGTGTTAATGTGGATAGTGCTTTGCTGTGGCAAAAATTATCCCCCAAATTCAGAGCCATAAAACAGCAAAGGTTTCTTTCTTATTTTTGCTGCAGGTTCACCGAAAGGTGAATTGGAATTTTGCTCCACGTCGTCTTCAAACTTGGACCAATGTCGACCAGGACCGTGGACTATCATCATGGTTTAGAGATAGAAAACATGGCAAAGCACACACTTGCTCTTAAAACTTCCCCCTGAAAGTGATATATGTCATAGCTGCTCACGTTTCACTGGCTAAAGCTTGTCATGTGGCCACATCTAACTTTAGGTGGATAGTCAAGTTCAAAACTATGATGTATTCAGAAGGAGGGAAAAAAAGCAGACTATTGGGGAACAACCTTAATAAATACTATATATGTGTTTGTCAATCTGCAGATCTTAAAATAGCTTTCTTTTATTCTTGCTCACACAGTATAACTTACTCCATACTCATCCTACTAAAAATATATCTTTATAATGACAAGAAGAAATGACTGAGTAATTGAACATGAATTAGCATAAATCTACCCTTGTATTATTTATAAGATGTTAGAGCTGAAAGAGACCTCTCATAGCATCTAGTTCAACCGCCATATATTAAATTTAAGGAAACTGTAACTCAGAGGTGACCCGCTTAAAGTCAAAGAGCTATTTATGGTAAAATCAGAAATCAAATTAAATGCTTTTAATTCAAAGGGTCAGCGTTGTAAATAAAGGAAATAAATTGCATAGTGTAATAGTATTTCAAGCATTTATGATTTTGGCCAATATTCAGTCTTTGTTCACTCAATAAATATTTATCCAGCACTTAAATAAGCAATGAACTGGATACCTCTTATACCTCAGATAATAAGAGCTAAAACAGCCACAGAATCTATACCTGAGTCTAGTAAAATCAACCAGGTGATGGGATTAAGTACAGTGAGTGTTACACTGGAAAGACCAAAGATCATTTTTGCCCTCTATAAAATTAATGATAGGTGGTGAAGAATTGATATGCAACATTCAACTAATCTTGGGCAAGGATGCCAAGAATACATAATGGGAAAAGGACAACTTCTTCAACATATGGCGCTATGAGAACTGGATATACACATGCAAAAGAATGAAATTGCACATTTATCTTACACCATACAGAACGATCAACTCAAAATGTCTTAAAAATGGAAATATAAGTTCTGACATGCAAAACTCCTAGAAGAAACCAGAGGGGGAAAGCTTCGTGACATTAGTCTTGGTAATGATTTCATGGATATGACACCAAAAGCATAGACAACAAAAACAAAAATAAGCCAATAGTAATACATCAAAATAAAAAGCTTCTGCACAGCAAAGGAAACAGCGAAAAGGCAGTTACATCTAGAAATACTAGCTGATATGAATTGATTCCTTTCTGTGCACCACACACTCTTTTGAAGACTTCCTAGCTTTATTTTTCAGACTGGTTTAAAAATAATTGGCATTTTTATTTATTGACTGTCTGTTTACTGAGGTCTTCTTTTATGCCATTCTATGACATTTTGTAGACTTATTCAAAAAAGACTTGCAAATTATTGCAGAATTTATTCCTAGGCACCTTCCAGTATTTTGTTGTTATTGAACAAAACATTTATATACATTCTCTAACTGGGTATTGCTGATGTATAGGAGATATGTTAATTTTGGTATGATGATCTTACACCAGCAATCTTGCTGAATTCTCTTACTAGTTCTAATAATAGCTTGCTGATGATTCTGGGTGTTTAGAGATGATCATATTATCTACAAATTAGGATCAGTTATCCCTTCCTTTCTAATCCTCATACTTCTTTTATTCCCCTTTCATAGTACTATTTTATTGGTTAGGACCACCATTAAAGGTTCAATAATAGTGGGGAGAAGAGGGTACATAGCCGTTTTATCTCAGTGAGTAATTCTTAAGATTTCACCATTATATATGGTGTAATATATAGGTTTTTGAAATGACATTATTTTTCATGTTAATGAAGGTCCTCTTTAAAATTTTCTCAGACTTTTATCTTGAATGGATATTGAATTTTATCAGGTGTTTTCTTTTTGTTATGTTCTTTCTTTTGTTTTCTTGAATTTCCGCTATTGTTTATTTTCTAGTTTGTTGAACTCTTCTGTTGATTTTGAATCATTGTTTTAAAAAGTTCTCTTTTCATTAATCCCACCACACTCTTTTCCCAATTTGTACCACTAGTAGTGCTCTTTTCCCCAAACTTCCATAATAGGGAAATACCCCTGCATAACACAAGACCTATACTAGCAAGTAATTTGTGATAGCAATAATAGTAAGAGGCCTCTGGACCCCAGACCAACTTTCTGTACCCTAATCTCAGGAATTTATCAGTATAGATGACTATAAATAAACTAGAAATTTAAAGTAAACCAAGGCTCACAATTTTAGTTACATCAAAGCTCTTTTTACTATATTCAACAGGCACATTACCCAAGGTACTCAATTACAAGCTATTGCTTCTTTTTGTTCTTCATTAGCATACAATAATTATACAGGTGTATTTCAATTATACTTCAGTTCCTTAGTCTCTAAGTTGCACATATAGTGTATCCATAGTTATAAACATTTAGAAAGGTTTAAACTGTTTTCTAAAAGCACAAGAAACAAGAACAACACATGCCAGAACAACTGTAGTTGTATCTATCTATTCTATGTATACTAATAAAAGGGTAATATGCTAATTAGACTGAGAGACCTTCCAGGAGACCTTCCAGATGTCCTTCTGGACAAAGCCATGCTGGCGGGACTGAGGCAGAGGCAGTTAGGGGTGATCAGACCAGGAGAGAAGGGCAGGTGGGGCTGATGAGGCCAGCAGGGGTGGGGACTTGGGGCCAAGCAGGCCAGCAGGGGGGCAATTGGGGGCAAAAAGGCTGGTGGGGGGAAAGTTGGGAGCAAGCAGGCTGGTAGTGGGGGGCAGTTGGCGGTGATCAGGCCAGCACAGGGGACAGTTAGGGCTGAGCAGGCCAGCAAGGGGGGCAGTTGGGGGCAAGAAGGGTGGCGTGGAGGCAGTTGGAGGTGAGCAGGCTGGAAGGTACAGTGGTTAGGGATGATCAGGCAGGCAGGTGAGTGGTTAGGAGCCAGAGGTCCCAGATTGAAAGAGGGATGTCCGACTGCTGGTTTAGGCCCGATCCCTAAACTAGCAGTTGGACATTCCCTGAGGTGTCCCAAATCGGAGAAGGTGCAGGGTGGACTGAGGGACACCCTCCTTGTGCACAAATTTTGTGCACCAGGCCACTAGTCTACACTATAAAAGAGAAAGATGAAAATTGACCATACCTTTGCGACACCCACCAGCCAATCAGGAGTGAATATGCAAATTAACCCAACAAAGATGGAGGGTTAATTTGCATACACAGGCACCACCCCAGCCACTCCGGGCCACTGGGCATAAGAAGGCAGAAAAGCAGCTCCAGGCTGGAGTAAAGGCAGTGTCAGCAGCCAGGGGAAGGAAGTCCCATTTTTGAACGAATCTTTGTGCATGAGGCATCTAGTATATATATATATAAAAGCCTAAACGACCGTCTAACTGTCCAAACAGTAGCTATGACACACAATGACCATCAGGGGGCAGATGCTCAACACAGCTGCGGTTCTCAGGTGATGCAGTGGAATCAGAGAAGAGTGAGCCTGATTCTGGAGTACATCACCTGTGAACCAGCCTCTCACAATCCTGGATCCCTCAGGGGATGGCAAAGAGCCAGTTTCAGCCTGATCCTCCAGGCCATACTGAGTGACCCCACAGGTGCTTGAATTCATGCACTGGGACTCTAGTAGAAATATAAAACAAATGTGCTAAATCATTACCTAGAGAGGAAGGTAGAGCAGTTGTAAGATGTAGCACAAGTGGAATTACACTTGAAAGAATTAATGAAGGAGAGTAACTGGAAGATAAGGATGTATATGTTGGCAAAGATGTGTATGTAGGAATTGATTCCTAGTTTGGATTCCTAGTAGAAATCATGGTCTTACTCACATTTGCATTTATTCATTGTGGCCTTGGATTTTGTGGTTGATTTAAAAAGAGAGAGAGAGAAATGAGGAATAAGAAGCATGTGTGTGGTCAACTCTGAAATAGCTTGTAAAATTAATATACTACATGGCCAGAACTTTGAGATTATAGAACTGGAGGGATTTATACATGTCAGACTAGAAGAGAATCTAGAAGTAGCAGAGCCTTATTTTGTGAGGAAACTGGCTTATAAATATAAAGTGTGATTAAAGTGAATAATTATAGGGGAATTTGGGCCTTTTTGAGCATTTTAGGGTCAGAATAACTTTCTATACATCCAGATTTGTTGTATTGTGGGCAAGCCTGCCCTAGGTCAGGAGTTGGCAAATGATGGCCTATGGGCCAAATCCAGCTGGACACTTGTTTTTGTAAATAAAGTTTTAGTGGAACACAGTCATGCCTGTACATAGTGTCTATGGTTTCTTTCACCTACAATGGCAGTTTAATAGCAACAGAGACTGTAAGGTCCGCAAACACAAAAATGGTCCTTTATAGAAAAGGTTTGCTGACTCTGTTCTAGTTGTGTTATTTGTTTTTATTCCATAGCTGTTTCAGGGGATTAGTATTTTTTGCTTTTCTAGAGCTAAAATTCATTTTACAATTGATTATAATTTAAAGGGTGACAACGCATATTAATTTTGAGGCAGAAAGACATTGATGTAAACTTTAAGAGCCCCTGAAGTAACTCTTAGCAAGAAAATAGTCCTTTCATGGATTAGGGCTTGTGGGTTTTCCTCTGGGTGAGAGAGATGGATGTTGGAAAATGGGCTGAACCAGTAAAAGTCATTATGAAAGTAATTTCCAGCGTTTCTGTAACATTTAGAGTTCATTTCCTCAAGAGCTGCATTGCCTCGGTTCATCTTCTAGCTGCTGCTCATTCAGCCAGATCACCCTTTTGGAAGGCAATGGAATTTGCCCTTAACAACCCTCAGCAACTGGGGAGGTGAAGCTGGCTAGGGGCGAGGGTTTGCTGGAAGCTTACTATGTAAACCATTGGCAGGAAAGCTGCTTGGAGGAAGGAAGACAAGAAGCTCAAGACCACAGCCAGTTTAAAATGCCGTCTCATTAGTAGCAATTAGTCCCCAGTCATGCCTGGGACATTGTCCCCATAAAGCACGTCACATCAATGACTGTCTGCCTCTTAGACAAAAGAGGAGGATATTGCAGACTGCTGTGGCTAGATCTGGGATTTTGCTTCTCAGACCAGAAACAGATTTGATTACACTTTAAAACCTTCTCCCCTGAGGAGGGTGTCCCTCTTTCCTCATGCTCTGTGTGCACAAAGAAATATAGCTCCAGTAAAAAAAAAAAAAGCCCATTAGTGTCTTTGAGGTTTTGGTTGCAGGAGAATTGGGGCAAACTTCAAGGATGCTGGGAACTTTGTGACTTTGTGAATGAATGCAGGGACCTGGAGGGGTTTGCTTATGGTGAGAGAGATTGAAAGAGAATGAAGTTTACACGTGACATGGATGCTAATTCCTCTCACTGACATATATAAACCAGCTCCAAAGAAACTCAAAGAATTGATCGTGTCCCTGCTAATGGCTAAGCTGGTGACAGCATTTTTGTCTTGTTAGGAGGTGATGAAGAAGGGTCAGACAAGGTGCGGTATGAGCTTTGGGGGCGGGGAGGAGAAATGTAAGGGTTGGACAGGGTCCTGGTATGGATTTGTAAAGGCTGGTGAACGTGCCCAGAGGCACTTTCTGTCCTCCTACACTGCTGGAACCCAGAGACTACAGAGCAGAATCCTCAGGAAAGAGTTGGAGATTTCGGTCTTTTATGTAACATTTTGTGTCAATAACAGTTCGGATAATGTTCCCTTAGTGGTCAGAATAAGGTGCTTTCAATTAATATTACTTTGCATTTGTAGTTCATTTTATCTGATGCTACATACACTTCACAAGTTCCAGGAGTTGCATTTCTGGAGTGTAGCTATATCCTGGGTAATACAAAGCTTCTCTTCACCTGCCCTCGGTCATCATTGGAGAAAACTCCTGAGGCCCCTCCCCGAAATGGCCAGCAGAGGCGTCATCAGCTATACTCAGAGGGGCAGGCTGCAGCCCAGAGGTAAGGGCAGAGACACCCTTGTGTGTGGCTGGAGCTCGTATCTTCCTCTTCAGTCTCATCACCCCAAATCTCCTCCAAAAACCCTCACACTGTCCCACAACAAATCCAGTGTTCTTGCTATACTAACTGAGCTTTATAAGTTTCTATTTCTGGGCCAGATGGCTGTCTCGGAAAGTCTCTTCAATACTGAAATCCATTCACAAAAAAGCTTAGAGTGACATTTCTCACAATATCCAAAACTACCCTCATGATAATCACTGCAGGTGCTTGTTAAAATGCAGATGACCAGGCTCCTCCAAATCCTGCTGAATTGGAATATGATCATGGGGTGTTCACTTAATTCTTATATGCACCAAAGTCTGACAAGCATGTGCTGTGTGTGTTCCCCTAATCCTGTGATCAGCAAACTGCGGCTCGCGAGCCACATGCGGCTCTTGGGCCCCTTGATTGTGGCTCTTCCACCAAATACCATGGCCTGGGCAAATCTATTTTGAAGTGGCATTAGAAGAAGTTTAAGTTAAAAAAATTTTGGCTCTCAAAAGAAATTTCAATTGTTGTACTGTTGATATTTGGCTCTGTTGACTCATGAGTTTGCCGACCGCTGCCCTAATCCATGGTTTTCCAAATTCCCACTATTAAGCATGCACTGTTCTTTGATTTTAACTTTTCTTAGTTTGTCCAGTGTTCCTAGGATGGAGGCATTGCCAGCCTAGGGCAGGTCTTGGAGTAGCAAAGAGACAAAGGAGTTCTTAAGGCTTTAGTTTCATAATAAATTATGGAGATTTCAAGGGAAGGAGAAAAGACATTGAGAGTGGCAAGAGATAGAGAAATGGACTAGGAGCAGTGGAGAGGAAAGCATTCAGTTAAGCCAAGACACCAGCATTCAGAATGCCGTGATATGAAAATGACCCTGAGCTTTTCAACCAAGCTCCCTAAAAGAAGACTTTACAACACAAACAGGTGGACATACTTCCTCACGCACAGGCCCTGTGTTCACCTTCACCACTGTCCTATTAGCACCATTGACAACTGTAATGTCTGAATTGCTATCCAGTGTTCCACACAGGGTTTCATCCATTCACCTATCACATACTCTGAGAGTCCCACTGTGTTCCCAGTACAGAGCTCCAAACAAAGGATTCAAAGGTGAAGAGACAGGGTTCTTGCACTTGACGGACAGAAGAAAAGAAATGGGTATACGAGGAACCAAGGAAACATGCAAGCTGCTCCTGTCAGCACCTGCACTTTCCTTCCATTACAGCCATTCCTGGGTGTATTCCCAATTTGATTTCATGACCTAAACATCTACGCCTTTTATCCATTTTCAGTTTATTCTTGTGTATGGTGTAAGTTGGTGGTCTAGTTTCATTTTTTTTTTTTTTTGCATGTAACTGTTCAATTTTCCCAACACCATTTATTTTTATTTTTTCCCAGCACCATTTATTGAAGAGGCTATCTTGACTCCATTGTATGCTCTTGCCTCCTTTGTCAAATATTAATTAAGCATAATGGCTGAGGTCAATTTCTGGGGTCTCTGTTCTGTTCCGTTGATCTACATGCCTGTTCTTGTGCCAGTACCAGGCTGTTTTGATTACAGTGGCTTTGTAGTATAATTTGATATAGGATATTGTGATCCCTTCAACTTTGTTCTTCTTTCTCAAGATTGGTGCAATATTCGGGGTCTATTTTGGTACCATATACATTTTTGGAGTATTTGTTCTAGATCTGTGAAATACACTGTTTGTGTTTTAATATGGATTGCACTGAATCTATACATTGCTTTGGGTAGTATGGACATTTGATGATGTATTCTTAAAATCCATAAACACGGTATATTCTTCCATTTATTTGCCTCTTCTTCTATTTCTTTTTTTTCAATGTCCTGTAGTTTTCTGAATACAAGTCTTTTACCTCCTTTGTTAAGTTTATTCCAAGGTTTGTGTTGTTATTGCAATGGTAAATGGGACTTTTTTTGT
This sequence comes from Antrozous pallidus, assembly GCA_027563665.1. NCBI lineage: Eukaryota > Metazoa > Chordata > Mammalia > Chiroptera > Vespertilionidae > Antrozous > Antrozous pallidus. The sequence goes on along the minus strand of CM050509.1, from coordinate 138,116,068 downwards.
TAGTTTCTCTTTCAGAGAGTTCATTGTTGGTGTATAAAAATGCCATCAATTTCTAGATGTTAATTTTGTATCCTGATAAGTTGCTAAATTCATTTACTAAACCTAGTAGTTCAATTTTAATGTCACAATCAATCAGAATAGTCCATATTCATGACCTCAAATCTATACCTTGCCTCCTTAGACCTGATACCTTTATGTCCTCTCTCTCACCTATCCCCCAAGTTACTGGTTATATTAGTTTTCTCCTTTTTTATTTTTCATAACTGACTTGTACCTTGCTTGTCTTCTAGCTCACTTTTCCTCTGGGTGCCCACTTTTAATACTTCCTTTTTGAGCATTGGAATTTTTTTCTCCTTAAACTTATGTGGATTTTGTTGGGTCAATTCAAATCTCTGGGTTCCATTTTTGTTTCCTCCATTCACATACAGTGGTCATTGGGTTGGACAAAGTTATGAAAATGTATTGACTGGGACTGTTCCAGACCCAGCCTCTGTGGCCTCAGCTTGGCCCTTGCAGTGGCTTTGCTGGGATTTTGTTCATGTTTCCTTTTTGCTTTTGCAGACATTTTCTCTGGCTCTCAAGGCCTCAGTATCACTCTTGTCTTCTTCTCTCTAAGCTGACGAGCTTGTGTCTTATATTCTGTAGAATATTTGGGAGACTCAGTTGAACTTTATAATTCCCTCTCCTCCAGGTCATTCCTCTTGGTGCTCCAAATTTATATTTCTACTTAAGTTACATCCTTTGTCTCAAGAATTTATCTCCTTCTCAAGGCTCACTCTTGCATCTGGGTTCAATGAATGAAAATTCCATAACCAAATAATTGTTTGAAGTCCAGTATATTAATTATACTTCTCCATTTTGGGATTCACATGGTACAGTAGCATATTAATAGCTTTTAGAAGTTGTGCAGTAATTTTTTTAAAAAGTGTAACTTTGTTTAAACTAATGTTTCTCATTAACTGTAGAACCCGTTCTTTGAGTAATGCCTATTAATACGCTGGGTGCCCTAACCAGTTTGGTTCAGTGGATGATAGAGTGTTGGCCTGTAGAGTGAAGGGTCCCAGGTTTGCTTCCAGTCAAGGGCACATGCTTGGGTTGTGCACTTGATCCCCAGTAGGGGGCATACAGGAGGCAGCCGGTCAAGGATTCTCTCTTATCATTGATGTTTCTATCCCTCTCCCTTTCTCTCTGAAATCAATAAAAAATATATTTTAAAAATACTCTGGGCAACTAAATTTGAAAAGTGTTATCTGGGCATCTACAAGGCTGAGAACTTGTTTTAATAATCTTTTCATTCTTTCTCCCCTTTTCCATATGGCTTGATGTATTTTGCAAATAATGGGTTGTCAATGAATGAGAAAATGAATGGCTTTATCTATTCAATAATGAGTATTTATTGAGCAATTACTCTATTCTAGGCACTGGAGATACGATACAATGATGAATAGAGCTCCTTTTCTAGCGGAGGAGGCTAACTATAGAGAGATAAATGAATGCAAACTATAATGTCAGGTGATGATAGAATACTTCGAAGAAAATTGAAGTGAGGAAGTAGTGCAGAGAGGAACTTAGATACTATTTTATATGGAAAGGGGGTCAAGAAAGACTTCCAGTGGTCGTCACATTTGAGCCTAGGCTTAAGAGTGGAGTCAACTATTCAAATATTTATAGAAGGAGAAATTCATGTAGAAGGAAAAGCAAGTGTGTGGCAATTTTAGAATATGTTTATAAATTCTTTGATATCCTTTCTTTAAGAGGTGAAATTTTACTTCCCATTCCAATGATTGTGAGTGGACCCAGTGACTTATTTCTTACAAAGAGCATGTGGCAGAAGTGATGGTGAATGATTTCTGAGACTAGGTCATAAATGGCATTGCAGCTTTCTCCTTGGCTTTATTCTCAGATCACCTGCTTTGGAGGAAGCCAACTGCCATGTTGTAAAGACACTCAAAGAGCCTAGTGGTCACATTTCTTCCATTCTCATCTGGCTTGACTTACGTATAATCCTGAGCAAACTGAGGTTATTCAGCCCTTCTAAACTCCACTTGGTGGACACAATCTCTTGCGTTGAGCCTACTTCAGCCTGTGAAATAAAATCACCCCAAATCCAAAATCCTTACAAAGCGAAGGAGATAAATCTGTGTGGGTTGGCAGAATCTGAATGGAAGGGCAAGCAAATAGCAGCAAGGGATTATAAATCCCTGCTTGCTTCAACTAGAAGCCAATCTGTCCCCAGTGAGAGAGCGTTTAATAAAGGGTTTCATTGTACTGGAGGAAATGGAAAATTATACTGTGAGAGTGACTGGTCTGCCAGCATCAGTCTGGGACCAGCAGCATGAGTGCCTTTTAATAGTTTTTAAAAAATCGATAACTTTAGTCTTTTCAATTAAATTGCTGTAATTTGGAACAACACTTAATTACAGTTTTTATTCCTTCATAAAGTGTTCTCCATGAAGAACATGTATAATCAGATTTGGATTCTTCCCAGCCAACACACATATACATTTTTTTTCATTATGTTAGTGGGCTGATTCTGTGTTTTTAGTGGCCTAGAAATAAAAACAAGAATAAATGGGAAAACATAACAAAATGGAAGTCTACCTAGACAGCATCTGTGACATCATAAATCTTGACTTGGGCTCTAAGGAAAGGATAAAAAAAAAACAAGCTTTCAAATAGCAGACACAGCACATCCTGTTCCTATTCTAAGCAAGAGCAGGCAAGCATTGGCCAATGTCCAATCTTGAGAAGGCACCTAGAGTTTTTTTTAATACATTAGTGAAAGCTGTGGTGTTTTCAGGGATAAAATGCTAGCATGGTGCTTCTAAAAATATCCTCAATGCAATGGAAGTCATCTCCTCAGTTACTCTGTTTTAATTAGATTCTATACTCTGTTTAATTCTTATTTGTGCTGCTTTCTTTGGATTTTTTTCCCACCCATCTGCTGTTCTGGTGGCTCTTCCACATTACGCAGGCAGTGATGCTCAGTGGTACTGCGAGGCTGCCAGGTCAATGCTGCTTCTCTCCCCTGGAGCCTAGCTTACTCCAGCCCCCTGCTCTGATTAATGATCTAGGAAATTCCCTCTGCTGAGATACAACAGAATTCACCCTGCACAAATGCTGACCCCAGCTCCAACATACCCACCTTCCCTATTACTTGTCAATCATTTCCCAAAGATATAGAACAGAAGACAAAATAATAGAAAACCTTCAAACTCAGAAAAGAATTCTTTACCATACCCTTGAGCAAGATCAATTTAAAAGTCACTTTGCCATGCTATAGGCAATGAAATAACACACAGTGTGAAGCCATCCTCTTTTGGATTGTGATGTCAAGTGATGTGACTCTGTGACCTGTGGTGTGAAAAGTCCAGGAAGATAACACTATTCAGCATGCTCACTAAGTAACTTTTGACATTCTATAGTAGTTTTATATAAAATAAAATAAAAGAGTGTTGTACATGAGCTGATGTACATGGGTTGAGGATATGTGTGTGTATATATTTATAAATACAGGGTGGGACAAAAGTAGGTTTCCAGTTGTGAGTAGGCAAAACATAGAGTTTATTGTTGTATTATTACTTATTTTCCATTTGACCAACTGTAAACCTACTTTTCATATATATATATATATATATATATATATATATATATATATATATACTACTGCAGCAGCATCAACCAGAAATAGCACATAGAATATGATAGAATATGGCAGCCAACCCTTGCCACTACCTCAGCACTCTTCATTCCAGAAGATGTGTTTAATCTCACAAAAGACAAGGACAATTCTCTTGTGCTATTTTACTATTTTCGGTCCAGTCTCTTAAGCCTAAAAGCTCAAAAGTAGGCTCACAAGAAAGGTACCAAGACGAACAGACCACAAAATGAGTCCTAGAAATGAAGACTCTAGCTTGGGAAAAAGCAACCTGATAACAATTGAGGAGGGCTTATTTTTCTCACCCCTCAAGTAAAAAAGGAAGGCTATTTGAATGGTAATGAAGCATTGATTCCTGCAACAGAGATTGCCTCTGAGTGTATCTAAACTTAGCAGCTGTGGGAGGGCCCCTTTTGCCAGCAGCCAGCTCACCTCTTGGCAAATGGTCAGAAGAAGCCTGGCTTGGTACTTCCTTCTGTCCTCAACCTTCTACAGCTCCCATAGTTTGGGATCAAACCCTTGCTTTTGTAAGTCCTTTCCAAGAATCATTATTTATAACATTGCAACGGAGTAGATTTTGTCCGATGAGGTGAAAGGCAGAGGAGGAGACTAAGGAGCAGTGAGCAAGGTTTGGGGGTCCAACAGGTGCTGTCATAGATGGCAGTGCTGAAGGGAAAGCAAACACAGCAAGAAGATTCAGAGAAGGATTAGTTAACTGCACTTTCTCCTTTGCTGGGATCTTCCTGTGCTCCCCCACACCATGGCACCCCATCCTCAGGCTGAGGACCTCGCTGGTGTTACCGCGCCCCATTTCATGAAGTAGCAGCCCTGCCCCTTGAATACTTAAAAAAGGAGTATTTTTTTTTTTGTGATGAGTTTTGAATTTTATTTACTGTCTCTTCTCTGTTAGTCTTTCCTAGGAGATTCTCTGGTAGAGAGACCATGCACTCCTTACTTGGCGACTCCCCCAGAGAGAGTGAAAAAAGTGAGGGCGTCATCACCATTAGTTAATGTCCTTAAATTTTGTCAAAATATGGATTGCACAGACTTGTAAAGGAGTGATATGGTGAAAGGTCTCTGATGGAAGTATTAGCCACTGTCAATTACGATTGCCCCAATGGAAAGGAAAAGACGCAACCAAAGATTAGTGGAAGGAAATCTAGTTGCTATGGAAGATTTCTTTTTTTTAATTAAGGGGAGAGAGCATATATTCAGGAACAAGATCATACTTGCAAAACCAGAGGAAAAGGAAATATGAAAACTATTGGCCTTTCCAAGAAATCATACATGATAAAATTCAGAACATGCCACCTGACACAAATGTATTTTAGACACCTTTGAGATTCTGTGGTAAGTAATTGGCTATATAGCCAACCTGGCCATTGCTAAAATGCATAAATGCATGCGCAGGTCCCCTTCTTCCATACCCTCATCAAACACACTGTTAGACCAGTGGTTAGGATGACCAACTTATTCCAGTTTGCCTTGGATTTTCTTGGTGTTAGCATCGAAAGCCCCATCACTTAAGAACTCTCTTCGTCCCGGGCAAACTGGGATGGATGGTCCCTTTGGTTGGCTGCACAATAGAGTCATCTGGGCAGGTCTGAAAAATCCCGATGCTCGTGATACACTCTAGATCAACTACAGCAGACACTCTGGGTGTGGGACCAAGATGTTTCCACTGTGTAGCCCTGTGTGCCGATCGGAAGCTGAGAACTCATGCTCACTTTCTGTGCTGAAGCCAGAGCCTCCAAAGGAAAAATGACACAGACATTTATCTTTCATATCCTGTTTGCGATAAATATTGCCTATATTTTAACTAGGTTAAATTCATTAGAAGTATTTCCTTAGTCCCCAAGATTGAAGAGCATTTTGTTTGGCTAAGCCATTCCTGGTAGCAACACTGTTTGTGAAAAAGGTCAGCTTTCTAACAGTGAGCAAACTTTGGTGCGTTGCTCTTTCTTCCTGGTCTCATTTTCTTTTAGCTCACTGAAACAGGAGACTAGAATTAGCTTTTTTGAAACTTTTCATTTCAAGTATTGGTTGCAAGGAAGAGGAGAGGTGTGCAGGTGTTCTCAGTAACTCTGTACCCCCTTTTTTGGTTTTAATGGTGAGCACACAGATCTTTTAGGAATAAAGGTAATCCAAAAACTCACTTATCCCGAAGAGCTAAGGATATCATGAGTTGGCACCCCAAGGCCATGTACATGTAATGATGCTTTTCATTCATTTTTACAATAAAAATGAGTCCTTTTATGGCAGGCATTGTAACATTGAATATGAATATGGTAGTGAAAAAAGGACTGACTTATCCATCTTAGAATTTCAGGCATTTATGGAGAAATACTTTAGTCATCTTGGATTTCCTTATACCATTGAGCGTGTAACACCAAATAATCTGCTGCTGACAGTAAGCTTGGCCCTATAGCTTTCTTTAACACAATTTGACTAATTTACATAAATGTATTTGTGTGCTTGAATATATTTAATTTGTAGGCTAAATACTTATGGAAAATAAATCAGATGCTTCTTGAATAGGCATGGTAAAATTACTTTAAATACAAAGGACATCTTATTTTAAAAATTACTACCCAAACCTAATGTATTGTTTTTTTTTGTTTTTCTGTCACTCTGGTTTTAAGCTGAGCCTAGAAAAAAGAAGAAGAAGAAGAAGAAGAAGAAGAAGAAGAAGAAGAAGAAGAAGAAGAAGAAGAAGAAGAAGGAGAAGAAGAAGAAGAAGAAGAAGAAGAAGAAGAAGAAGAAGAAGGAGAAGAAGAAGAAGAAGAAGGAGAAGAAGAAGAAGAAGAAGAAGAAGGAGAAGAAGGAGAAGGAGAAGGAGAAGGAGAAGGAGAAGGAGAAGGAGAAGGAGAAGAAGAAGAAGAAGAAGAAGAAGAAGAAGAAGAAGAAGAAGAAGAAGAAGAAGAAGAAGAAGAAGAGGAGGGGGAGGAGGAGGAGGAGGAAGAAGAAGAAGGAGAAAAAGGAGAAGAAGAATAGAGGCTCCTGCTCACATTTGTTTTCATAAGAGTCTTAAGGCATTGAACCTCTGGCAATTGACACACTGCAGGTAGTTTGACTCAAGAGATGGTTAATAAGCTTTTGAAGAAAATGAATCTTAGTGGGCTACAGAAGAGGGGGAAAAGGAGAGACAATAAAGGAAGCCTCAATGGAGCGGCATCCACATCAAATGATGCTGCACCCCATTATTCTGATGGTGCTCCAGTCTCATGGATTAATACTTTAAAGAGTCACTCATGTTTATCATTTAGTAGGATTATTGCTTGGCATTTCAAGACTCCCTACTTACAAAATTGTATAAATGGTATTTTCTTCTTTGCTCTATTGTTTGTTTTTCTTAATCTTTGAGAAGATGAAGTTTTACTAAGTATATTTTTGTATTGTTGGTTTAAACGCACTGCATGAATGCTATCTGAAATCATAGCAGTTAAGAAATGTTATACTGTGTTATTAAGGAGAAGAGTATTAATAAAATATAAATCATTTGGAAGAAGAAAAACAGTCATTAGGCTGTTTTAGAACCTTACTAATTCAATCTATCTATCTATCCAGTTTATTTCTTTGCGCATATATCCCTTTATGACTAATATAGTCAGAAATTATGTAGGAATATGAGGGTTACAAAAGTGAATAACCTTCTTTCTTATTCTTTCATTTTATGTAGCCCAGTGCTTTATCTAATAATTTCCAAATGTATTTCGGTCCCGGTCACTTGAAGGAATATAGGATGCACACAATAGTATTGATACAACTCAAGTACTCTTTTTAAAAGTAAACAAATGCATTGGTATCTGGAACACCCTTCATTGATCCCTGTGGATAGTATTGTTCAATGAAACCATAATTACTAATTAGTTGCTCTGTGCAAGGTCCTCTCCAAGTATATTGTAAGAAATGGATAAATAATACCCATCCCAATATCTAAAAGAGCCTAAGACTCAGGAGGAGACAAATGATTAGTAGAGGGGCAGACATCCAACCACAGTTACTCAGGGGAGTCTGAATGACAGAGAGACATGTATACAGGCTCTTACAAGCTGAGTAAGGGATTGATAGGTGCAGAGGAGCTGACAGGCCATTCTAATTTGAGCACATAGAAGCCATGGAAAGCTTGAGAACCATATTTCCCCTGGGCTTTGTGGCCGATTTCCTAATAACTGGCACCTGCCACACTGTAATGATAGACATCTGCCCCACCTCTCTGTTAGGGGTCAGGAAACTTCTGTAAAAGGCCAGAGAGTCAATATTTCTGGCTTTGTGGGCCATCCTGTCTGTGTTGCTACTAAGTACTCAATTCTACTATTTTAGTGAAAGCAGCAATAGACAATAGGTAGCAAATTGGCATGACTATCCTATCTAATAAAGAGGAAATATGCTAATTGACCATAACTCCATCATAAAGATGGCTACACCCACAGCTGAGGTCAAGTTCTCATCAGCATACTTAATGAGCAATCAGCAGAGACCTGAGGCTACGCCTTCCCCTGCCCCTGTGGGGCTTGACAGGGGACATCAAGCCACATCCTCCCTAGCTCCAGTGCCAGGCCAGGGACCTGAGGCCACACTTCCCACCAGGCAGGGATTGACAGAGTTCCTCAAGGTGCACTTCCCATCCTGGTGCTGGGCTAGGGGACCTGAGGCTGCACCCCCCTGCCTGGCTGGGCTTGACAGGGGACCTCAGGCCATGCCCCCTCACCAGCAGGACTTGATGGGGGACCTCAAGGTGCACTCCCAGTGCTGGGTCAGGGGAACTCAGGCCACGCCCCCACCCAGCAGGACTTGATGGGGGAACTCAGGCATGCCCCAACCCAGTGGGGCCTGACAAGGGATCTCAGGCCATGTCCCCCACCTGGCATGGCTTGATGGAGGACCTAAAGCCACGCCTCCCGTCCTGGCATCAGGCCAGGGGAGCTGAGGCTATACTTCCTGCTCACAGGGCTTGACAAGGATAGGACTGGCCAGGTCTGGATCTAGCCCAATGTGGGGAGGGAGCAGCCGGGTCTGGGTCTTACACAATTTTGAGGTGCATGTAGGTGACTGGGGACTTGACTCTTGGTCCCGTGGTGTGCCCCAGACTCCGACAGGAGGAAGGTTTTCATATACATTTTACTAATTTTCTTTCATCTCTGACACTTCTATTATAGACAAAGGGAAAATAGCAGTATTAAATTATTTCCTCTAATTAATCCCCTTTTAATGTGTAAGAATTTTGTGCACTGGGCCACTAGTATTCTAATAAATCTCTATTTACAAAAACAGGTGGCAAGCCAGATTTGGCCTGTGGACTGTGAGTTGCTAACCCCTTCTCAAATCTGCATATCTACTGTTTAATTGCCCCCTTTTTCCTTTGCATTCAAAGGTAGCAAAGCAGACACTTTCTAAAAGGAAACTTAAGAAATGAAAATAAATTAGCTCATATAAATCAGCTTAGAAGATAAATGTTAGAGAACAAATCATGGACCAAACAGAAGCCATAGATGAACTTGTATCTACTTAATTTGTCTTCCTTTTTCCTCCCTAGCACCAACTTAACAAATTCCAGTTTTCAGCTTATTTACAAGGATAAAATGACCTGTTACACTTTGGGTTCAGTGAATTAGATATTACTGATTTCCCCATGTTCTGTCTGACCCTCATCTTTTGGAGATAGCCAGGCTAGGGTGGAATGTCCCCTACTGTTTACTTGCATCTTTGAGGCATACACTATTGTAAACATGCAGTGAATTTCTGTTCATTAATTTCCAGCAAGAGTAAAAGAAGCATTTCCTCGGGAGTCATGATCCATATTATGCATAGTGACAAAGCCCATTCTTTTATGTACAGCATAAATACAACATTATTAATGAACATGTAGGTAGATTAAATTAGAGAGAGCATAATATCTTCAAATTTAACATTCCATTTCCCACACAACAGTTTGAATATTAATCTTTATGGAATGTAAGGTTCAGTGATAATTTATAATACCTAAGCCCTTTAGTAAGACAATAGCTCTCTCATACACAGGAAATAGAAACCACACTAGTAATATTAACAGAGACAATGTAACATAAATAACATTCCTAGGCATAAAAAACTAAAAAGGAATCATGTATTATGGATGTAGCAACTGTAGGGAAGTACTATCACTTCTATGGTTCAGCAAAAAAGGAAAGAAGGAAGAGGAGGAGCAGCAGCAGCAGGAGGAGGAGGAGCAGAATAAGAAGTTGACATTATTAAAACTTAGAAGCTTGAAGGAGGGGTCTCGGGCCTTGAGGAAGTGGCAATGCTGCACTGGTTGTTGGTATCTCTGAGCTTGCAGAAGGGGCCCAGGGAGCTGCGACTTAGACCTGTAAGAAAAGTGATGATATTTCCAAGGGTACACAATGAGGCTGGTTCTGAGAGTATCAGCAAAATTTCAAAATGGAATCAACTGTTGCTACTGGAATAAATTGCCACTGCTGGGACAAAGAAGCATTGCTACGATTCTGACAGAAATAGAAGCAAAAAGAAAGGAGAAAAATTATTTTCCTCCTCTAGGCTTCAAAGTTTCCTCTAGCACCTCCTACTGGCAGAGCCTAATGAAAAAGCAGGTGGCAAGCTGATAGGTGGTTTGCAGAGTGCCAGCTATAGCACCACAAAGCTGAGTAAGGAAGGGTGGATTTGAAATTGACAATCAAGGGCTTAATAACTGCCTCACACTTGAAGCGTGTGCTTCTGAAAAGCTGCATGTAAATACAATTTTATTAAATAGAATAAAACAAATCACCAGCTCTGCCAAAGTTGGTTTGGCTCAGTGGATAGAGCGTCGGTCTGTGGACTGAAGGATTCCAGGTTCAATTCTGGTCAAGAGCATGTACGTTGGTTGCGGCACATCCCCAGTAGAGGTTGTGCAAGAGGCAGCTAATTGATGTTTCTCTGTCATCAACGTTTCTGACTTTCTATCCCTCTACCTTCCCCTCGGTAAAAAAAAAATCAATAAAATATATTTTAAAAATGATCAGCTCTTAGAATAATTCCAATAGCTGCTTACACTATATTTCTGGGGGTGGGGTACAATTGATTGCTGGGCATTTTAAGTTTTCCATGTCTTTCCTTTCTTTAAACAAGGGGTTGGTAAAATTGTTCTAGAAAGAGCCAGGTAGTAAATATTTTTCAGCTCTGTGGGCCATATGAACTTTATTACACTACTTTACTATGCAGTTGGCACAACTACTCAAGTCTGCCTTTGTTGTGTGAAAGCCGCTGTAACGATGTATGTAGAAATGGCTGTTCCAATAAAACTTTATTTTTATTTATTTCAGAGAGGAAAGGAGAGTGAGATAGAAACAATGATGAGAGAGAATCATTGATTGGCTGCTACTGCATGCCCCCCCCCCCCCCGCCTGGGGATCAAGACCACAACCCAGGCATGTGACCTGACCGGGAATGGAACTGTGACCTCCTGGTTCACAGATCAACATACAACCACTGAGCCACACTGGGCAGGCCAATAAAACTTTATTAATAAAATAAGTAGCAGGTAAGATTTGGCCCACTCTTGCCTTTTACAGTGATTTTCCATCCTGGATGCACATTTAGATTAATCCTGGGAAGGTTTATAAAAGAGGATGTTCAATTCTAACTTCTAGAAATTGTTATTCAATTGTTCAGAAATGGGGCCTGGGCATTAGTATGCTTTTCAGGCTCCCTAAGTGATTGCAATATGTAACCAGAGTTGAGAAACACTGCTGTAGACTCTCTGTAATCCCTTAATCAAGTGATCAACCATCAATGCTCTTAAATGCCCTGAGGAGATTCACTATTTGAAATAACCCAGAGGTGAGTTATTTCATGAAAATATTTTGCAAACTAGAGACATTTCCTCATTTATCTTTCATAAGTTCTTATTTTCATATATCAATTTTTTAAAAGTAGGAAGCCAATGTACACGTACAAATAAGGCCCTTGTGTATTTGCTGGTTTAAAGTAACATGATCTATGACAAGACAGTGGTTTCTTATTCATTTTTTGTGGGTCCAGCATCTAGTATATGTCTGGTATGTGGTGATGGTCAAAAAATATCTGTTGAAGGAATCAGTAAACAAGTGAATAAAGAAAGAAATGAAGGCATTTGCCATAGAAATGTTAACCATCATTTAATTGAGGTCGTGCCAAAGCTTAACTGACTGTTACTATAAGATCACCATTGATAATTTGTCATGGGACATAATAGCTTTACTTCAGTACATAGATTAATTTCTTTCAGGATAAGGGTAAAGGCAAGTTATATGACACCCTTAAGTCAGGGGAAGATTTAATGGCCATTTCATTTCCTTAGGCCATACTTGTAATATTCTAACTATTTTTATTTACAGTCTCACATGCAGAGTCCTCAAAAACCCAACAGTGTTTTGGATGGTGCGATAGTTTCCATGGCAATAGTGTTTATGGTATTCCTAGTATTATGAGAAGGGGAAAGGGGGAGATATAAATACTTAAGATGGTAATATTGTTTTATTGGACTGCTCCAGGCACCAAGAACGATGGCTTGGGTATAATGGGAAACAGCAGCTGTGACTGCAGTGTGGATTACACCTGGATCCCCTTATTAAGAAATCTGCACTTGCATAGCTTTTTAGTGCAAGGCTTCCCTATTACATTACACTGGATGCCTTAATTACCAACAACCTCTCCTCTCTTAGAAACACTCAGCTATTTAGTCCCACTTTTGAATAACAAGATTCTAAAGTAGTTTGAATAGTTTAGATAGTTTAAATTGAAGCCAAGGGGAAAGAAATCATTATAACTTCCTAACATATTTTTTTTCTCATCACAGTATGTCAAGTCTGTAGGTATTACCAGACCACAGAACAGCTGCCATATCCCAAGCCAGTTTCTGTGAATATTACATGCTTTACACACATGTACAGTTTCACAGCTAATTAAGGGCTCCTAGTACTTACAGACATTTTTTCCCTGTAGTAATTCCTGACCTACAGCCTCTATATTATTCCTGACTGGTTAGCAAGATACAAGAGATGTATAACTTATCAGCCACCTACTCACATGTTCTCAGCCTTGATTTAAGATTATAACTATTTGGAGAGTTTGAAAAATCACTGTTGGCTAGGTTCCAACCCCTAGTTGACTAGATGATTTAATTGGTCTAGAGGGGTCCTCTGGTAAGTCCCCCCAAATGATTGTACTCTGCATCAGTGGTGAATACGCTGTTTTTCTAACTCAAACCCCTTTGCCCTTTTCCCTATTTCAAAGGTTTTTCTAGGGCGGGAACCTTGCCTTTTCTAAAGACCAAAGGTCTTGTAGCTGAGACTGTTTTCTTGCTTGTTAACCTTTATTCCATCTACCTCCAATCTGAGTTTGGGCTTTTTGTAGAGTCTTTGCTGGATTTGCCCATTAACATGCACTCTGTGCTGGACCTGCAGGTGCTCCATGCTTGGCTGGATGACATCTAGTATTTTTTCCTATTCTCACCACACACAGGCTATAACATTCTGCATCCCCACCCTTGCCTACTTTCCCAGAACCTTTTGGGCAACCCAGAAAACAGATTCCATTCATTCTAAGCTCCTGTGTTTCTCAGTCCATTTCATTATGTTGCAGTTTCCTGGGCTGTATCTGATTGTGTCTCAAGATAAAAAAAAAAAGAATTTACATAAACCTATCCTATATAATAAAACCCTAATATGCAAATTGACTGAATGGCAGAACAACTGGTCACTTTGAGGCATACTGACCACCAGGGGGCAGACACTCAATGCAGGAGCTGCCCCCTGGTGGTCAGTGTGTTCCCACAGGGGGAGCACCCCTCAGCCAGAAGCCGGGCTCATGGCTGCTGAGCAGAACAACGGTGGTGGGAGCCGCTCCTGCCTCCTATGCAGCACTAAGGACCCCTGGAGGGATGTCTGCCTGTTGGCTTAGGCCCACTCCCCCCTAAGCCATCAGGCGAACATCCCCCAAGGGTTCCCAGACTACAAGAGGGCACAGGCTGGGCTGAGGGACCCATCCCCCGCCAGTGCATGAATGTTGTGCATTGGGCCTATAGTATATAGTATATATTATGTAGGAAAATATTTTTGTTCAAAACCTCAGATATGTGTGAATTATGTCAGAATTTTACTTACTTCTTTTCAAGTCACACCATTAGAGAAGAAAGTAAAAGTTTTTTTGAAAGAAAGAAGAAAATTCACTTGAAAGAAATATGCAAAGCTCAGTTCTAAACCAAAGCAATCAAAAATCTTATAAAGAAAATTAATTTTATTGGCATTTTTCTTTTCCTTACTTTATACACCTGTAGACAAAGCTACCTGTTTATAAAACTGTTTTATTTTCCTCTGCCTGGGAGAGAGGGAGACTCATTTCTCTGGCTTATTCACAGTTGAGACCACACAGTGGTTCTGTCCACTGGAATGTTGGTGGAAGCTATCTAAGCCATTCCCAAATCAAGTCCATAAAAGTATCCATCCGATTGTCAGTTTTCCCTTTTTCAGCTGCTGTACCCTTGGAGGCCATGTGTTTCAGATAATGCAGCTGGCAGATGGGGAAGTCTCCACTACCATGTATCCCTGGGTGTGAGGAGAAAAGCCTCTCTGAGCATAGAGTTTGAGTTTTTAATGAGGGAGAAATACACCTTGGTTAAAGGTGAAGGTGACCAAAGCATTGAGCGTTTGGTCATCATAAAATAGCCTAGTCTTCCAATTAATACATCTAATTTCTCTTTTTCCTTATGCTTTGCTTCAAGATATAATTGGAACAAAAAACAATACAAAGTTCGATATAGAACTACTTGAAGACAAATGATCAATTTTTTTTCAATAGCAGGATGATAATAATCCATGAAATATTCCCATTACCATAGGAATTTGTTGTTCATAATATCTCTATAGGAAATGACTAAATGATCTATTTTATGCCATACATCCTACAAACACAAATCAACACAGAAGAGAGATCTAACTGCTTCATGTATGTTTCTATTCATCCAGAATGTCATGAGATCCTTGGATAGAAGTTATCACAATATTAATAGTAATCACAACATTCTCCTTAGACTTTTTTCACTTGCTTTCTAGGATGCCACATAGTCCTGATTTTTCACCAATCTTAACAGATGCTCATTCTAAGTCTCTTTTACTTTTTTTTCCCCCTCATCTCTTTGAACTCTGACTGTCCCAGGGCTCAATCATTGGATCTATTATTTTTCTACCTAAACCAGAGGCCCAGTGCATGAAATTTGTTCTTGGGGGCTGTCCCTCAGCCTGGCCTGCACCCTCTCCAATCCGGGACCCCTCTCACAATCCAGGACTGCTGGCTCTAGCCAGCCTGATCGCCCCCAACCACTCTCCTGCCAGCCTGATTGACACCTAACTGCTCCACTGCCAGCTTGGCCCCAACTGCCTTCCCCTGCCAATCTGATCACTCCCAACTGCCCCTCCCTGCTGGTCCAATAGCCTGCAACTGCCCTCCCCTGCAGGCCTGATTGCTCCCAACTGCCCCCCGCCCCCACTGGCCTGATCTCACCCCCAACTGCTTTCCCCCACTGGCCAGATCTCACCCTCAACTGCCTCCCTCCCCCGACCAGCCTGATTGCCCCACGCAGCCTGCTGTCCAGTCATTTGGTCATCCCTCACTAACCCCTCTGCCAGCCTTGTTGCCCCACACAGCCTGCTGTTTGGTCAATACTGTTAATCTGATGGTGTCTTGGACAATTTGCATATTTCTCTATTATTAGTATAGATTCCTCACTTGACCTTCTAAATTATTTTGATGGCTATAAATATTATATATACATGATGAACTCCAAAATTTGCATCTCCAGTTTTTATTCTACCCTCACTTTCACATTTTTACATCCAGCTGACTTTTTGACATCTCCATTTGGGTGTCTAACAAGCATGTCAAACGTCACATAAGCGAAACCAAATTCACAATTTCTCCTGGAAACCCATTCCTCATTTAGTCTGTCTTGTTTCAGTAATAAGCAATTCATTTTTCCAGTTGCTCAGGCTAAAATTCAAGTATTCATCTTCAGCTTCTCTCTCATCTGACACATTCTGACTTATAGAGAACAACCTCCCTGACCATCTATGGTGGAACTAGTTGTATTCTGTCAATGAACATAGAATCCAACTACTAATTTCCTTACTGCTTTTACTATATTCTCCATTCAGATTATTGCCTTCTAACTGCACTACCACAATCTATTCTCAACACAGAAGCTAGGGTAATTTTGTTAAAATATAATTCAAGTGACATATTCCCTTGTTAAAATCCTTCCATGGTTTTCCTATCACACTTGTCATAAAAGCCAAAGTCTATAGTGGCATACAAAGTCCTATACCATCAGTCCTTCATTGCCTCTCTAACATTCTCTCTTATAGTTTCCTCCCTGGATTTAAGTCCAGCCAGAAATGGCCTCCTTCCGTATTCTTGAAGAAACTAGGCATCCTCCCAAGTCAAGGGCTTGAGAGGGAAACCTTGCTGTTCCCTGTGCCCAGAATGCTCTTTCCCCCATATATCCACATGTCTTTTCCTCCATCTCCTCTAGCAGTTTGTTGAAATGCTACTTTATGAGTGAAGTCCTTCCTGAACAGACTATTTAATAATGAACACCCAAACTCAGCCCTCCTCATCTTTCTTCTATTCTTTAAATTTCTCCATATTGCTAGTAGCCATCTGACACATTTGTATTTACTTGTTTACTACCTTTCTTCCACTAACATATAAACTCTATGAGTATTATAATTTTGTCTATTTTATTCACTATTATATCACCAGCATCTAGAAAAGTGCCTGACATAAATTAAGCGGTAAATAAATAATTATGTGAATAATAAGTAAAAAAAGAATAAATGGAGGGATGGCTTTTCCTACAGCATTTAAATGGTCTTAAACCATTTCAGACAGCTGCTTAACATATCTCAGAATGGCTACTCATTCACGGGTTTCCAATTAAATCCTGATACTGACTAGTAGGTTACATGCTGATGCATTTATTGTACAAGAATTATTCCTACCTGCCTGCTGAGGTTTAAAGAAATTTCTATTCCTTTCTCAGTGAATATGGATGAACTGATTATAATGCTTCATATGATTATATTAACCAGGATCTAGTCAGAGAAACAGAAACTATCCTAGGTACTTCAACTGAAAAAAAATGCAGGAAGCTGATCACACTGTCATTGGAATTTAGAAGATAAAAAAGGGGGAACATTGAGGTCATCTAGTGATTATAACTGAAGAAAAGAGTTGTAACTCCTGGGATTGTGAAAATTAAATAAAGAGATAGAGATTATCAGAATTAGTATTATAATAAACTAAATTAGCCAACCAGAGAAAGACAAGTATCACAAGATCTCAGTCATATGTGGAATCTAATAAACAAAATAATCTGATGAACAACATAGATCCAGAGACATAGAAGCATGGAACAGACTGTCGAATCTCAGAGGGAAAGTGAGGGAGGGAGAATAAATGAGTGGGAAGGAATCCACCAAAGAACTTGTATGAATGTGGGTGGGCGCCCCAGGCAAGACTCCTTGAGCATTCCTTAACTGTTTGTGGGGTAAATCCAAGGGGTCTGGCTATCCCTTTTGTTCAGGTTTGGGATACACCCATTGCTCTTAGGCAGGCAATTCCAGTAACAGGCAGATTATCTTATCAGTAAGGATTTACATGATTGTTTGATGGGGAAGCTGCTTTAATTAACATTGTTTTAGCTCTGACCTTTCAGAGCTAATTAAGGTTGTTTACCAGCCTTCCAGGCTTCCTATTCACATCTTTCTATTGGTGAGACAGGGATTGGATTCTGGCACCTTTGTATTTTTGGATTATAAATAAACTGCTGCTGTTTGGGTGTCAGATCTGTCTCTCCCTCAGAGAGAATAGACATCCCACCCAGCCCTAGCTATTTTTTCTATTACTGCGTCTTCGTCTTCTATACTTTTATTTCTTAATCCCCAGCTCCTCTACTCAGAAACTGGAACCAATCTCTCTCTCTCTGTGCTGGATGTGGAAAAGAGACAAAAACACCCACATATGTATATATGCACAACCCATGGACACAGACAATAAGGTGATGAAGGCCTGGGGGGAGGGGGTTGGAGGCAGGTTAGAAGAGGTCAGTGAGAGGGAAAAGGGGGGACATATGTAATACTTTCAATATTAAAGATTAAAAAATAAAAGAAGTTTGGACAACATCATATGACCCAGATTCTACTTTTAGGTATATATTGAAGAGCAACAGAAATGTAAGTATACACAAAACTTGTATACAATGTTCATAGCAGAAGTATTCATAATAACCAAAAGTAGAAATGGTCTAAATGTTTATCATTTGATTAATGGCAGAACAAAATGTGATCTAGCCATATGATGGAATATTATTCAGCCATAAGGAATAAAGTGCATGCTACATGATTGAACTTTAAAAATTATGTTAAGTGTGTGTGTGGGGGAAGCCAATCACAAAAAGCCATAAGTTGTAAATTTTCAGTGATATGAAATGTTCAAAATAGGTAAATGCATAGAGACAGGAAGTAGATGCTCTTTTAGGGCTGGAGGAGGGGTGGAAAGTGACTACTAATGGGTACTGGGTTTCTTTTGGGATGATTAAAATCTCATAAAATTAGATTGTATTTATGTTTGCACAACTCTGTGAATATACTAAAAACCACTGAACTATACACTTTAAATTGGTGAGCTTAATGGTATGTGAGTTATGTCTCAATAAAGCTGTCAAAAAATGAAACTGCTCTTCTGTACAGAAAAAAAATAGCTATCAATAAAACCAAAAGGCAAGCTACCAAATGGGAAAATATATTTGCAAATCATATATCTAATAAGGGGTTCATATTTAAAATATCTAAACTACTCATACAACTCAACATTAACAAAAATAATCCCAAACAAAATCATTAAAAATGGGCAGAGGATCTGAAGAGATATTTTTCCAAAGAAGGATACAGATGACCAACAGGTACATGAAAAGATGTTTAACATCACTAATCTTCAGGAAAATGCAAATGAAAACCACCATGAAATGTCACCTTACAGCTCTTAGTATAGCTATCATAAAAAAAATTATAAGTGTTGGAGAGGATATGGAGAAAAGGGAATCCTCATACACTGTTGATGAGAATACAGACAGGTGCAGCCACTGTGGAAAACAGTACAGAGATTCCTCAAATATTGAAAACAGTACTACCATGTGATCTAGCAATTTCACTTCTGTATATTTATCCAAAGAAAATGAAAACCCTAATTTGACAAATATATATACTCCTATGTTAATTGTAGTTTTATTTAATACTAGAGGCCCAGTGCACAAAATCTGTGCATGGGGGTGGGGAGACCCTCAGCCTAGACTGCACCCTCTCCAATCCAGGACCTTTCAGGGGACATATGACTGCCAGTTTAGAGGATTAGGCCTAAATAGGTAGTTGGACATCCCTCTCACAAACTGGGACTTCTGGCTCCTAACTGCTCACTTGCTTGCCAACTTGATTGCCCCTAACTACTCCACTGCCAGCCTGATCACTCCTAACATCCCCACCTGCCAGCCTGGTCATCCCTCAATGCCCCCCCTGCTGGCCTGGTCATCCCCAACTGCTTCCCTCTGCCAGCCTGGTTGCCTCTAACTGCCCCCACCCTCGGCCTGGTCACCCCTTACTGCCTCCCCTGCCAACCAGGTCACCCCCAACTACCCCCATCTGCTGGCCTAGTTGCCCCCAACTGACTCCCTCTGTCAGCCTGATCACCCCTCTAACTGCCCCACCCCCCTGGCATGGCCGTCCCTTACTACTACCCCTGCTGGCCTGGTTGCTACAACTGTCCCCCTGCCAGCCTGGTCACCCCCAACTTACCCCCTGCAGGCCTGGTTCCCCCAACTGCCTCCCCCAACCAGCCTCGTCACCACAGCCTGCTGTTCAGTCGTTTGGTCATCCCTCACTAACCCTCCTGCCAGCCTGGTCACCCCAAGCAGCCTGCTATTTAGTTGTGCGTCTGGTCATTTAGGTTGTGATGGCCCTTGGCTTTTTATATATTAAGATAGTCAAGAAATATAAACAACCATAGTGTTTATTGATGGATGATTGGATAAAGAAGTGGTGGCATATATATACAATGGAATATTACTGATCCATAAAAACAGTGAAATATTACCATTTGCTATATATTGCCTAGATATAATTTACCCTGACCCTACTCAGCAGCAGAAACTCAATCTGCCCTTAGTAACCTGGGTCAATCATCTCAGATAAGACAGGTTTTCATTCTTCTTTGTTTTTGAATCAGGGACATCAGGAGTCCAAAATGGCCAGTGCCAGTATCAACTTCTAGTTCAGTGAAATCATGATTGTGTCCCCTGCTTGGAACTAAGTCCTCCAAACCAGCGGAACAAAGGAATAAGCTTAAAATAAAACATTTTGTGAGTGGGATATTAGGTATGATGGTGAGAGGAGCCACTTACACTTCCATCTCTGATTTCTGGGCCCATGATTTCTGCCTATGGGAACTAGAGATAGATATTAATTGCTGATTGGTTGCTGATTTAAAGCATATTTTACCTCCTATGTAATAATTGTCAATCTTTATTATCCTATTTATCCCCCAACTCGTCATAACTATACCATGAGTTGGGCTTTCCTACTTACTATTAGACTAATTATGTGATAAAATAAGTGAATTCCACAGGTATGCAATCATTCCCCACTTTATTTTCTACTGTGATTATGATGGTGGGTAAAGCATTCTTGTGCACACAGATGGTAATGCTGGAAGAAATCTTATCAGTAGGTAAGACAAATCAATATGCAGAAAACATGTCTGCTAAGTGAAGAGAGAATACTACTTCTTGAGTAACAGGAGGGATCCAGTGTAATTAACCTGCCACCCAGGTGGTCTCCTGGGAGAATGTTATCATATTAGAGACTTTTTGTTGGCTTCTGCTGTTAGTAGTTTAGGTGCTCAGCAGTGGCAGTCACTGGATCAGTTGAGTCAGCTAATGGGAAAAGGGAACTCCTTCTCCACTCCTCCTGCTTACCAAACTTTCTCTAGTGCCCTCTATTGGCAAACCCACATAGCAAGGTAATTGATAAAGGAGAAATGGAGTAGTTTATTTGAGTCACAGCTTCATGAAGTGGAATAAAGACTGGTAAATATATATATATATATATATATATATATATATATATATATATTCTATTATGTCTTCATTAAGACATAATATATGTCTTCATTAAGCAAAAATACATATATATATGTTTATATATGCTTCATTAAGCAAAAAAAAAAATATATATATATTTATATATATATATATATTTTTGCTTAATTCTTTCAATATATGCTTCATTAAGCAAAAATATATATATATATATATATATATTTATATATATATATATTTTTTTGCTTAATTCTTTCATCTTTTAAAAAATACATTTTATTGAATTTTTACAGAGAGGAAGAAAGAGGGACAGGAAGCTAGAAACATCGATGAGAGAGAAACATTGATCAGCTGCCTCCCGCACAGCCCCTAAATGCATCTTCTCTGTATCTATTCTCTTTTCTGTATCTATGAGTCTATTTCTATTTTCTTCATTAGATTACACATATAAATAAAAAAAATCCCAGCTGGCATGGCTCAGTGGTTGAGTCTCGAGCTATGAACCAGGAGGTCATGTTTCAATTATCGGTCCTGGCACATGCCCAGGGCGCAGGCTCAGTTCCCAGTGTGGGGTGTGTAGAAGGCAGCCAATCAATGATTCTCTCTCATCACTGATGTTCTCTCATTGATATTCTCTCTCTCCCCTTTCTTTCCTCTCTGAAATTAGTTATATATATATATATATATATATATATATATATATATATATGCCTCATAGATACAGACAACAGTATAGTCATTACCAGTATGGGAAAGGAGGCGGTTGGAGGAGATAGGGGAGGGTAAAGGGGATTAAATGGTGATAGGAGACTCGACTTGATGTGGTGACCACATAATACAATATACAGATGATATCTTCTAGAACTGTATACCTAAAACCTATATAATTTTATTAACCAATGTCACCCCTCTATATTCAATCAAAATAAAATAAAATAAAAGGAGCAAATATTTGCAATAAAAAAGACTGATGGATTTCATTGTGAGAGACAATAGCTTAATAACCATTTGGACTTGGTAAATGTAATTCTTCTTTTCTGCCCCAAAGGAACTGCATGATGAGGCTTAGCTTTCTCTATTTGAAGTAAGAATCATGAAGACATAATAGAACGAGCATGGGCTTGGTTGTCATTTGTATCCCACCACATATGGATAATTGTGAGAATCACCTTATTTCTGAGAGTCTCTGTTTTCTTATCCATGAATGAGAAATAAAAACTATCTAATAAACTTGTTGTGAAAAGCATATGAAATACATGTGGTAAAATATGTCAAAGCTCTTGCTGCTCAGTAAATATTGTTTCCCATCTCTCAAATTCTTCTAGTTTGGATCTATCATCATCTGTTTTGAGTATGGAGTTACTCATTGCTTTTGAGGAATAGTTCTCAATGGAAGTGATTTTGTCCCTGTCTCCCACCAGATTACTTGGATGTGTCTGGAGACATTTTGGTTATCATGGCTGGGGCGGGCATACTACTGGCATCTAGTGGGTAGAGACCAAGGATGTTGCTAAACATCCTACAGTGAACAGCTCCCCCCAACAACAAAAATATCAGGCTCCAGACGTCATTAGTACTGATTTGAAAAATGGTGCCCTATAGCCAGGGCTATTATAATTACTTATATGCTAAAGCCACTTTCTCAGATGGGATGCCTCCAAAGAAGTAACTATAAAAGTGGTTGCACTGAATTAACTCTTTGCCACATTGCCTTGATTTAACTCCAAGCCTTGCTCCCAAATGGGTTCATAATGGGACTTTTAGATTATACTGCAATGGAATAGCACAAGAGCACTTACAGAAGATAAACAGCTGCTAAACTGGCCAGAGAAGAGCCATCTTCCTTTCTAAATTTACAGCACTCTGATCTTTTGCCTCATGGAGCAGGGGATGAGCCAGCCACATATTCTCTTCCCCAGGTTAAACAGCAGTTACATCAAGGACAGCTTCAGCAGCAGCAAGAAGAGCTGAAATTTATGGAGTATATGCTGTGTACCAGGCACTATGCTAAACACTTTCAATGCATTATCTCATTGTGTTTCTTCTTTCATATTCAGCCACCATATCACATCAGATTGAAGTATTAACCCTTTAAGTGTAACTCTGGGGACATTCACTGGGTGCAGACATTAATTACCCAAAATGCAAAGTGCTATGTACATATTATGTTTCGTGTATTTTCTTCCAATACTCTATCTGAAAAGAAAAATAACTCATTGACTTCCAGACAACCAGTATATTGCAAATATTGTCTACATATGACTGATGAGAAACAACCACCACCTCTCAGTTTTCAATAGAGAAAATTATTTTTGCACTTACTTGTCTTTCAGCATCTATATTACAATAACACAAAAGAAAATAACATCACAAATCTTACAGAGGAAATATCAAAGGCACCATGATTTTACATAAAACGGGGGGATTTTCCATAACACTGGAGCACTACATATTTAACTTTGTTAATCAACAGCAAAAGAATATTTCTGAGAATGTGATTCTATAGACCTCTACCTTGAGGAAAACAAAACTGAAAATAAAACGCTAAAACAGTAGTAACTCATACATACATGAGCTAGGTTGTTGCGAATGGCTTCTCATGCTGAAGAAGTGCTTATCCTGATCTGGGAATCCCTGGCTCTGGAATCAGACTTTTATGACTTTGGGTGAGCTACATAATTTTAAGAGACTCAATAAAATGGGGCTACTGATATTTACTTTACAGAGTATTTAGGAGGATTACGGGGCGGGGGGGAGGCAGTGTAGAGTGGATGTTGTGCAAATATTATTTGCACTCCTGCAGAGTTAAAATGTAATTTTCAAGAGATCAAGGAAAACATCACCAATCAGAAGACATGTCAACATCATGAAACGCCTTGATATGATGCATCTTTGCCCCAAATGCTTAACTTCACTCCAATTGTTAGAAACCTTAGACAAACCCAAAACAAGGGACATTCTACAAAATAACCAATCAATACTTTTCAAGTTTCAAGGTCACAAAAGACAGGGGAGAAAACTGTTGCAGAGAGGAGGAGACAAAGGTGAAATAATAACTACATACAAAGGGGGATCTTGATTAAGATCCTGTAATAGAAAAAGTACACTAGGGGACCAACTGTTGAAACTTGAATAAGTTCTGCAGTTAGTTAATAATATTCTAATGTTAGTTTCCTATTCTTGATAATTGTGCTATGGTAAAATGAGAAAAAGTGGGCAAGTGGTATAAGGAGACTCTGCATTACTTTTGTTATTTTAATAAAGTCTAAAATTAGTTTATAGTAACAGAAGGCAGATCCAATAATTTGTGGGAGCTAAATAAATATATTTATGATTTGTGTTAATTGCATTATTGCATTAATTCCCTCAAATACTGAAGAAGTTTCCACAAGGAAATATTTGTCTTCTCTTGGGACTAAATACACTCTCATACTTACATAAACATATATACAAACACATACTAGTATATCTGCAGGATAATTTATAAATATATGTCAAATACTTTAAAATATGCATACATTTTGGCTGCTATTCTATAAATTATCTCAGGGATAATATAGTATTATTTTATAATAGGTGCTCAAAAATATTAGTTAAGTAATTGAACTGATTGAAGTGTATTAAGATGTCTTTTACAGGATCATTTATCATAATAGAAAGAAGAACCTCAATCTATATCAAGAAAGAATTTATTTAATAATGGCAGCTTTCATACAATGTAATAGTTTTAACTATTAAAAATATTGATGTAGAGATTTATTATCATGGAAAGATGCTCAGACGATATTGTTAATTTTAAAAATTCAGGTTATAAAATAATCTTATTTTTGTTAAGAGAAATGTACTTTATGATATATATGCAAATGTTTTCAGTGATTATCTCTGAATGATGGAATTTTGCATGTGCTATATTAAGATTGAAGTTCAGGCTGGACAAGAAATGACAATAAATATGAAAATCCAAAATGAGGCAGCCAGATCATCATGTAGTATTAAAGGAAATGAGTCCAAGATCTTGTTCCAGGACTCCTGGACCTATCAGCCATATCAAAGTTAAAAAAGGGCATCAGAAAGAGGACTTTGTAAGTGAGATTGTTGAAATTTCTCTGAAGAGAACTGTACAGAGCTGTGGGTCCTCACTCCCTTAATAGGTGGAATAGGAAGGGGCTACATTCTAGTCCCATCCTAGTTGGGGACCATGCAGGAAAGCACTGAGTGGGTTTGAAATATGCCTCTGCTGTTGAGAGATCTGGGGACTGGTGTCTGACTCTTGCCTGAGAAAGCTTCAGAGGCCTGAAGACTAAAGTCAGACTCCTGCCCAATAAATTAAAAAGAGGATTCAGGAAGAGATGAGAAACTAGTTTCCAGAGCAAAGATAAGGCTTCTGTATTTGGATGAAGGCCTCTGTGAATTTCCAGTTGGTGGATGTAACACATGCAAGTAGGAGTGTCTCCTGTGGACCTTAAGAGGGAGGGAGAGGAAGAGGGAGAAGGTGTACCATGAAATGCCCAAGGTCTAAGGGAGAAGTAAGATGTATCCTCTAGTCAGGGGAACTCAGTAGAGAGTAGACCAACAGGGAAACAATGAAGGGGATCTCACATGTCTCAGAAGATAGCTTTAAACATATTTGAAGCTCAGAAAGCACAATGGTAGCTTGTTCTACATAATAAAAGAGTAATATGCAACTTAACCATCACTCCACTATACTCACAAGCCACGCCCACCAGCCAATCCAGAGCAAGTATGCAAATTAACAAAACAATTATAATACCTATGAGCTATAGCTGCAAACAGGAGGCTTGGGTTTCCCAGGTGATGGAGGAAGCCAAGCTTTCCATACACCCTGGCCAACCCAGATCTCCACTCAAGGCTACAAAGTTTCAATTATAGAAGATAAATAAATCCCAGATACCAGGGCCTCTGCTTGGGTCACTGGGGAGCGTGCCTGGCCTGCAAACCACCAGTTGAGAGGGACCAGGCCTGCAAGGGAGGACAGTTGGGGGCAATCAAGCCTGCAAGGGAAGGGCAGTTAGGGGTGACCAGGCTGGCAGAGGAGGGAAGTTGGGGGTGACTGGGCCTGCAGGGAAGGGCAGTTGCGGGGGGGGGGCAATCTTGCAGGAGAGAGCAGTTGGGGGGGACCAGGCCTGCAGGGGAGGGCAATTAGGAGTGACCAGGCCTGCAGGGGAGGGCAGTTAGGGGAAAACAGGCTGGCAGGGGTGCAATTAGGCATCAATCAGGCTGGCAGGGAAGTGGTTAGGAGGTGATCATGCTGGTGGGAAGAAGCGGTTAGGGGAAATCAGGAATGCAGTTGGGAGGCAGCAGTCCTGGATTGTGAGATGGATGTCCTACTGGGATCGGGCCTAAACAGGCAGTTAGACATTCCTCCAGGGGTCCCAGATTGGATAGGGTACAGACTGGGCTAAGGGACACATATCCCTGTGCATGAATTTCATGCACTGGGCCTCTAATGGTGTTATAAAATCTGACTGTCAAACATCATAGGGAAGGCAGGGGAAGATGGGGGGGTGGGAAGAGATCAAGCAATGAACTCATATGCAAATATACATAACCCATAAACACAGATAATAGGGTGGTGGGCAGGAGCAGGGTGGGAGAGGTCAATGAAGGGAAAGGGGGACATATGTAATATTTTCAACAATAAAGATTTTTTAAATGATCAACTATGAGCATTCTTCCCTTCTCCCCTTCTCTCTCCTCATATCCAGATAATCTTAAAAGAGCCATAGATTTTACTATAGCTCATAGGTATTATAATGTGCATTTATATGAAGAGCAACAGTAGGCCAAAGCTCAAATTGAAAATCAAAGAATTTCCCAAAGGATCAAAACAAAATTAAGTCCCCAATCAGAATATTGGGTGTTCAAGAGTTGGTCCTTTCCTTGGCAATGATCTCAGGTACATTAGTATCAAGGACAGTGAAACAGGATGATCACTTCAGGTAAAAATGAACATAACATCTATCAGAAAGCAGTTAAGCTTCTGCAGAAATGTCTGACATGTACTGAAATGGAGGCTAAAAGCCATTTGCACTTTTATTTCACGAGAATAAACAGGATTAATTACAGAGAAAGATAGTATTCTATTGGAGAAATCTTGGAAGATCTTTACAAATATTCACATATATAAATTAGTTTTTCACCAATTCTGTGCTCATTGGAGAAGACAAAAGCATTGGGATTTAATTGCTAATGACATGTTTATTTTGAGAATCGTGGCAATTCTTTTGTTGGGATGACCATTGTTTCTCTTCTCTCCCAATTCCCTTTTGGCCAATTCCACTGCATTTTGACTAACTTTTCACTAATGATTATGCTCTAATCAGCTAGACATTCCTTCAATAGCTGTATTAATTTCCATCCATAAACTCATGCCCACTGCTATTCCAAGCAGAGTGTACCCATGACGGTGGTGGAACACTGAGACTTCCTGGGAAGATTCAATATGTACCTTCTGGATCATGGGCGAACACATTCAAAGTGATCTTTTATCTTCGTTAAGGAAGAAACTGACAAGTACATTACTTTTGAGGGGAGCTAAGCATGCTCTTCCTTTAAACACTGGGAAATGTAATTCTACGAACTTATTTCAATGAAAAGATTTACAATCATTGTACCATTTCCCTCTCCACATCCAGTTCAAGCACTGGAAGAGCATGGTGAGAATGCAGGAGGATATCCACTCCAGTGACTATTGGATCAATCAATGGACATTACCTTCCTCCTGTGGAAGGCAGAGTTTGATGCCCACTGCCCACTGAATGTGCCTGACAAGCTGGTCTCAATTACACACACACACACACACACACACACACACACACACACACACACACACCTGTTCCCCATATTGGTTCCATGCTTACTAAAAACACTGCATTTGTTTTTAGACTTACTTATGCTACTTTTCTTTGACATAGGAATTATGCAATTTAATAAGGAAGAAAATTGCTGTCCCAGGAAACTGAGTTGGGTGCTTTGGGGGAAAAAACACACTTATAAAGGCAAGTTTCTTAAACATTGCTGTCAAAAAGTTGGGCGGGGGAGGCACAACTAGAAAAGATTGAGGAGGCTTGTAAAAATTAGAAGCTTTCTGCACCTTGAATGGATTTGCAATCTGCTTTCAATGCTCATTCCACTTGAGAGTAAACTGAATTAGAAACTTTAGTGAAGGGACTGAGGAAAGCCATGTGAAATCTAATTGGAATACTTCTGCTAAAACAAGAAGTCATGGCCCTATATGGGAAAAATGATATATGACTTTATTAAAATAAGTGTTATTTTTATTTTATGGTTCTTACTTTAACTTTTTAAATTTAACAACCATATTCTAGTCCTTAATGAATTCCAAAGAAATTCTACCCTATGAGTTAGAGCAGGGGTTGGAAAACCTTAGCCCATGAGCCAAGTCCTGCCCACCCTGTTTTTAGATAGTCCATGAGTTAAAAATAGTTTTCCATTTCTACATAGTTGAAACATATTAAAAACGAGAGGCCAGGGGCACAAAATTCGTGCATGGGGGGTGTCCCTCAGTCCAGCCTGCACCCTCTCCAATCTGTGACCCCTTGAGGGATGTCTGACTGCCTACTGGGATCGGGCCTAAATGGGAAGTCAGACATCCTTCTCACAATCCAGGACTGCTAGCTCTAAACTGCTTGCCTGCCTGTCTCCCTGATTACCCCGAACCATCTCTGCCTGCCAGTCTGATCACCCCCTAACCACTACACTGCCAGCCTAATTGATGTCTAACTGCTCCCCTGCCAGCCTGTTTGCCCCCAACTTCCCTCCTCTGCTGGCCTGGTCACCCCTAACTGCCTTCCCCTGAATACTTGATTGCTCCCAACTGCCCTCCCTTGCAGGTCTGGAACCTCCCACTGTCCTCCCCTGCTGGCCATCTTATGGTGGCCATCTTATGTCCACCTGGGGGCAGAATCTTTGACCACATGGGGGCATCCCTCGTGTGTGGAGTGATGGTCAATCTGCGTATTACTCTTTTATTAGATATGATTATATTTACATTTCACAATATTTATTAAGAATTTTAATATATATTTACACTTTAAAATTTTATAAATATGTTAAATATTAAAATAAAAAGAATATTTTGAGCTATATTTACTTCATATATAATTCAAATTTATGTCCATAAATAAAGTTTTAATGGAACACAGCAATACCCATTCTTTTAAGCATGTCGAAGGTTGCTCTCAAACTGCAGTGGCAGAGTTGAATAGTTGGGACAGAGATAATGTGGTCCCCAAAATAAAAAAATATATTTTCTATCTGATGCTTTACAGAAGCTTGCTGACCTCTGTACTAGATAGAGCATTATCAAGAACTTTCTTTCTTACCTCCCTTGCCTTTTCCTGTGGTAGGTGGGAGGCATTTACGACTGTTTTCCCCTCAAGGCTCCCTGGACTAAAGTTGCCTTTCTATGGGCTACAGTTCACACTTAGACAAAATGCTCTTCTTAGCAATCAGACCTTTTTCTCATAGAACTGACTGGAAAGAATCAAGAGTGACCTTTTAAAAAATACATTTTTCTTTGATTTATTTAAAAAGTCTTTGTTGAGTTTTTGGGAGTGACATCGATTAATAAAATTATACAGGTTTCAGGGGTACAATTCTATGACACATCATCTGTATACTGTATTGTGTGCTCACCACCCCAAGTCAAGTCTCTGTCCATCACTATTTACCTCCTTTTACTCTTTTTTTTAATACTTTTTAAATTTACAATTTAACTTATATTTAATAGTAGTACATATGTTTTCCTCCCCCCCAATATCCTTCCCCCAGCCTCCTTTACCCCTCAGCACATGTCCCCACCTGCCCCCCTCCCCGCCTTTCATTCATTGGTTATGCTCATATGCATGCATACAAGTCCTTCGGTTGATCTCCCCTTTTACTCTCTTATACCTTTCCCCACCCCTTTTCCCTCTCATAATCTCCATACTGTTGTCTGTGTCTATGAGTTTTTTATTTGCTTAATCCCTTCACCTTTTTTGACCCAGCCTCCCAGCAACCCTCCCCTCTGACAGCTGTCAGTCTGTTCTCTGTATCTATGAGCAATTCACAGTATTTACTAGCAGGAAGTCTTTGTTTGAGTAAAGACAATTCTGAGTTCATCTTTCCCCTCCTGCTTCCTTTTGGGCCAAGTTTCCTGCCAGCCCCCAACAGTCCCTTTCCTTTGTTTCTGTTCTGAATGAATGATGTGGGCGAAAGCCCCGGAGAAAATTGATTGTGTGTGTGCTTGTGCATCTTGGTTTGATTTTCTTTTTGGAGTTGACAGATAATCCTCCTTTCTGATTTAATAGAAAATACTGGTATTCAGTTAGGTATTGAGCAGCCAAATATATGATTTTAAAGAGGAGAGAAAAAATAAAAATAAAAACCACATTGATCTCTCTCCTTTGGACAGGAAGCAATGAGAGATTGAAGAGAAAATAGGAGTGCTATAGAAATGGAAGTTTTTAAAAAATATATTTCTTTATTGATTTCAGAGAGGAAGGGAGAAGGAGAGAGAGACAGCAATGATGAGAGAGAACCATTGATTGGCTGCTTCCCACATTCCCCCTACTGGGGATCAAGCCCACAACCCAGGCATGTGCTTTTGGCTGGAATCGAACCTGGAATCTTTCAGTCCACAGGATGATGCTCTATCCACTGAGCCAACCCAGCTAGGGCTTGTTTGTGTTTTCTGAGGCAAAACAGTGCCTTATAGACTATGAAAGACTGTTCAAGGGGACTTCATTATTGTGCTGAAGGAAGACAACTTGAGTAATCCTGTATAATAATGAGGTAATATGCAAACTGACCCTCACACCCTCAAACAAAATGGCTGCCCCCATGTGGTCAAAGATGGCCACCACAAGATGGCCAGCAGGGGAGGGTAGTTGTGGGCAATCAGGCCAGGAGGGGAGGGCGGTTTTGGGGGACAAGGCCTGCAGGAGAGGGCAGTTGGGGGTGACTGGGCCTGCAAGGGAGGGCAGTAAGGGGCAACCAAGCCTGCAGGGGAGGGCAATTGGGGGCAACCAAGCCTTCAGGGGAGAGTAGTTTGGGGCAACCAGGCCAGCAGAGGAGGGCATTTGGGGGTAATCAGCCTGGCAGGGGAGTAGTTAGGCACTGATCAGGCTGGCAGGGGAGTGGTTAGGGGGTGATCAGGCTGGCAGGCAGTTGAGTGGTTGGGAGCCAGCAGTCCTGGATTGTGAGAGGGATGTCCAACTTTCAAATTAGGCTTGATCCCAAGAAGTCCCATATTGGAGAGGATGCAGGGTGGGCTGAGGGACACCCCCCCCCATGCCTGATTTTCGTACACTGGGCCTCTAATCCTATTAATAAAAGGGAAACATGCAAATTTGACCGTACCTTTGCTCCTGATTGGCTATGCTACCAGCTAATCAGGAGCAGGGGCAGGGCCAAGTGGCATGAGCGCCGGTCCCGGGTTGGAGATGAAGTGGCAGTGAGTGTCCAGCCCCGGGGGCCGGGTGGTCGAAGGCCACACCCACCAGCCTCGCCCACCAGGCAATCAGGAGCAAATTATGCAAATAAGCCCCAAATGAGATAGCTGTAGCCACTGAGAGCAGGAGGGAGGCTTGGGTTTCCCCGGCAATGGAGGAAGCCAAGCTTTCCACCTGCCTTTGCTGGCCGAGGCCTCAATGGTACAAAGTTTCAATTATAAAAGATACATAATCCAAAGGCAGCCAGGGAGCTGAAGAGAGAAGAGGCTAGGGTTGCCAGGGTGATGGAAGAAGCTAAACTTCTGCAGCCCTAGCACCTAGCCCTCCACTCTAGGCTACAAAGTTTCAAACAGAAATGGCTGTCGCCATGGAGTGAACAGAAGGCTTGGCTGTGCTCTAGGCTACTAAGTATCAATTGTAGAACATAAATTAACTTCAGATCACAAGGCCTCTGTTTGGGTCGCTGGGGGTGTGGACGGCCTGCAAACCACCAGAAGCCCCTTACCATGCCATAAGGGAACCTCCACCTTGATCCAGGACACCTTTCAGGGCAAACCAGCTGGGCCCCACCCATGCACCAGGCTTCTATCCTACCTAATAAAAGAGTAATACACAGATCGACCATCAGCTC
Source organism: Antrozous pallidus (assembly GCA_027563665.1). Taxonomy (NCBI): domain Eukaryota; kingdom Metazoa; phylum Chordata; class Mammalia; order Chiroptera; family Vespertilionidae; genus Antrozous; species Antrozous pallidus. Next base: position 138,084,146 of record CM050509.1, on the reverse strand, counting down.
AACATACAAGAGGGCCGCCCCCATGTGGTCAAAGATCCTGGCCCCATGTGGACACAAGATGGCCACCACAAGATGGTCAACAGGGGAGGGCCGTTTGGAGGTTCCATGCCTGAAAGGGAGGGCAGTTGTGGGCCATCAGGCCATCAGGAGAGGGCAGTTGGGAGGGACCAGGCCTGCCAGGGAGGGCAGTTGGGGGCGATCAAGCCTGCAGGGGAGGGCAGTTAGGGGTGACCAGGCTGGCAGAGGACGGAAGTTGGGGACAAACAGGCTGGCAGGGGAGCCATTAGACATCAATCAGGCTGGCAGGGTAGTAGTGAGTGGGTGATCAGGCTGGCAGGCAGGAGCAGTTAGGGACAATCAGGGAGGCAGGCAGGCTAGCAGTTTGGAGCCAGCAGTCCTGCATTGTGAGAAGTATGCCCGACTGCCCGTTTAGACCCGATCCCAGTCAGGCCTAAACAGGCAGTTGGACATCCCTCGAGGGGTCTCAGATTGAAGAGGGTGCAAGCTGCACTGAGGGATACTCCCCCTCCCCCACACGAATTTCATGCACTGGGCCTCTAGTATAAGATAATCAGCTTGTGGTATAACAGTTGTTAACTGAAAGTGTTGAGTGAGGAACTAAGGTACAACATGTAGCTGTCTTAAATTGTATTCTCTACAAATAGAGCCTGAGACAGGAAATTTATACACTAGTAGCCTGATTATTATGATCTCTGAACACATAATAATCTGGTCACTCAGTATATATCCTATATAATAAAAGGTTAATATGTAAATCGTCCCCTCGACCAGGAGTTTGACCAGCAGGCAGGCCGGCCAACCACCCATGTCCCCTTCCTTGGACCAGGTTGGCCAGCCCCCATCCATGCACAAATTCATGCACCAGGCCTCTAAAAAAGAAAAATACACACACACACACACACACACACACACACACACACACACACACACTGAATGGCCAAATTATTAGGCATTGAGAGATCATAATCTGGACACTCCGTGTATAATTCATTAAGAGGATGCTTAGAGAAACAGTCTATAAAGGAATGGAGAATGCAGGATGGGGAAGTGGAAAGATTAAACAAGAATTGGTTTCAGGTAAAGTGTAGCCTTGGCTTGAACTTTTGGGGAGCTTTGGAGCCTGAATGGCACCACAGAAGTGGCCCATCCCTGAGACCAGGGGTTTGGGCTTTGGCTCCCTCAAACTAACAGTCCTGAGGCAGCTTGGTTAGGGGAACTCCCAGGCACCTCTAGCAAGGCCACTCCAATTACCAAAGACAATCCTCCAAAGGACCCTGGGACCAATACCAAAGATATGGGATTAGATTCCAAATTAGGTCGTGAGGCCAACTATCACCAAGCACTTGCAAAGAATACACAACTCTTAAACTTCTCAGCCTCCCCCAGAGGTTAAGGGTTTTAGGGGAAAATCTTCACTAGCAGGATAATAGCCAGCAAGGCCCTGTCTTCTATTTTTGTTGTACAACAGATAGACTCAGAGAGGGGCACAAGAAATTTCAAATGAAGATTGAAAGCTTCATTATTATGTGAGACTGGCCACTCTAATTGAGATTGTGTTGTAAGAGTTAAAGTGATCATGAACTTTGTATTACCTAAGAATAAATAGAAACATCTTTGCTTTTCCAGTTTTAATCCTTGGATGAGGAACAAGCTAGCCCTAGCTGGGGGTATTTAAAGAGGGCAAAGGAAAACAAAGATGTGCTTGCTTTGTGAGAGCATCCTAATGATCTTGCTGAACAGTGCATCACTCTATGCAGAGACATTTGGATTGTTTGCTTAAAACTCATGGCCACTGTTTCTAAAATTGATCAGAACTCCCAAATCTAAGGCATTTGAGATTTTTCATATTTATATTCTAAATTGTGTATCCCAGAGTCATCTTTCTATTTTTAAACATCAAATTTGGAAATATATATGTAGAGGGAGGTAGAGGGAGGAACTCAGAGATGCATTGGGTTGCTGACAGTTTTTCCATTCCCAATGTTGATCTTCTGTGGGCTCTAAAGATAAACTAGAATATCTCTAATAAGCTTTTGCCTAGCACAGTGGTTGAAAAACTGCAGCTCACAAGCCACATGTGGCTCTTTGCCCCCTTGAGTTTTTAGCAAAGGCCAGCTTAGGAGAACCATAATCCTATCTAATAAAAGAGTAATATGCAAATTGACCACATCTCTGCTTCAACCACAAGCCACACCTACCAGCCATGCCCACCAGCCAATCAGGACCAAAAAATGCAAATAAACCCCAACCAAGATGGCTGGGGAGAGCAGAGGCTAGGGTTGCCCTGGTGATAGAAGAAGCCAAGCTTCTGGAGCCTTGGCAGGCCTAGGCTTCCACTCTAGGCTACAAAGTTTCAATTATAGAATTTAGATAAAGCAGAAGGCTTGGCTCAGATCCAGGCTACAAAGTTTCAATTGTAGAACATAAATAAATCCCAGATACCAGGACCTCAGTTTGGGTCACTGGGGTTGTGAGTGGCCTGTAAACCACCACAGGCCCCTCACCCCAAGAGAACCTCAACCCTGATCCAGGACACCCTTCGGGGCAAACCAGCTGGCCTCCACCCATGCACCAGGCCTCTATCCTTTCTTATAAAAGACTAATATGCAGATTGACCACACTCCAACACACAAGATGGTTGCCCCCATGTGGTCAAAGATCCTGCCCTCATGTGGACACAAGATGGCCACCACAAGATGGCCAGCAGGAGAGGGCTGTTGGGAGGGACCAAGTCTGCAAAGGAGGGCAGTTGTGGGTGATCAGGCCAGCTGGGGAGGGCAGTTGGGAGGGACCAAGCCTACAAGGGAGGGCAGTTGGGGGTAATCAAACCTGCAGAGGAGGGAAGTTGGGGTGACCAGGCCAGCAGAGGAGAGAAGTTGATGGCAAACAGGCTGGCAGAGGAGCAGTTAGACATCAATCAGGCTGGAAGGGGAGTGGTTAGGGGGTGATCAGGCTGGCAGGCAGAAGCAGTTAGGGGCAATCAGGGAGGCAGTCAGGTGATCAATTGGGGGTCAGCAGTCCTGGATTGTGAGAAGGATGTCCAACTGCCTGTTTAGGCTCGATTCCACCGGGATCGGGTCTAAACAGGCAGTCAGATATCCCTTGAGGTGGCCCAGATTGGAGAGGGTGCAGGCTGGGCTGAGGGATGCCCCCATCCCCATGCATGAATTTTGTGCACCGGACCTCTAGTTAAGTTAATAACAATGTACCTACCTGTATAGTTTAAGTTTAAAAAATTTGGCTCTCAAAAGAAATTTCAATCATTGTACTGTTGATATTTGGCTCTGTTGACTAATGAGTTTGCAGACCACTGGCCTAGCAGGTTTGTTGGACTTAAGTAATTTACCACCAAAATGTTTTAACTAAGACTTGTTAGATGGGAAGGTCTTAGAAACAGTGATCTAGTTCCATGTGGGTTGGATGCAGAAAATGAGAAGGAAGAGTTCAGATATTTAGTTTGAAGCTTTGTTTGCAAGGGACTCATACTATTTTTGCTTAGTTTATCTTTCCCTGTGGTAGCTTTGGGGATAGGTGGTTAATGAAAATTATGGAGGTCCTCAGAGTATACTTCCCAAGCCATCTTTGAGAGGTTGCTTTTGGAAGACAGTATCATTTTCTTCCTTTTCACAGATGAGGGAAAACAGACCCAGAAGTTCAAGGAAGTTCTCAAAGATCACACGGTTGCCATAGTAGGCAAAACCTGGAAGCCTACCCAATGATCTTGCTTCTTCATTCCTTCTTCTCAGAATGGTGGAAAAGACCCAGCTTTGGAGAGAAGTCACTTTGAATGTGTCTGCTGTATGCATCACGGAACAAATCTTTTGTTTGGAAAGGTTTGAAAGGCTTTGGAGGAAGTTTATTTGTTTCTGTTCACGTAATCCAATTAGCCTGTTGAATGTGAGGTGAGAATAAAATGTTTTTTCTCTGCTCAGTCTATTCATTTTAAAAGCACACAAAGAAGCAAGTCTACCAATGGTGACACTAATGTGTGTGGGGAAGCTCACCCGAAATGAAAACATTAATTTATCTCAGTCTCGTTATCACTGGGCTCCTTCCTTCCCTCTTAGTGTAAATCACTAAGAACGTGAGACTATGTCTTGACTGGAGGTTTGTTATAATTTTGCTTAATTAAATAACATTCTCTGAGGCATGGAGTTGTAATTATTTTCTTCCGTTCTTATGCCCATTAGTTCAAATCCTCACATTTACTTATAAAACATGGTCAGTTTTTCTCCCTCTCACTGCTGTTGCCAGGATAGTAGATATTTATTGTTCTTTGATTTTCACTGTATTGAAACAGATTTTCATTAAATTTTATGGTAATTTCTGAACAACATTTACAGGACTCTCTGTAGATAGAGTCTATCTTGGGCATTATTTTTTCTGAAAGAGATTTGGATCATGTAATTTAAAAATTCTATAAAATGCAAAGGGAAAATTATAATAACGTGTTTTTTTTAAAACCAAGCAGCTGGTTTCATTATCATTTTCCCCTTGAGTGTATATTCATATAAACAGTAAGCTTTTGTATTCAAGAAAATAATAGTTTCACACACAAGGTTCATCAGAGAAACTAAGGATAATAGTATCAATATCGCTATAAGTTCACCAGGGAAGTAGAGGATCTGAATTTATTCTATACAGATACTTTATTTTATCTGAGATCAATTTCTTTGGACAAATTTAACATCAAAATATTGGGCAATGAAATTCCTTCTATTAAGTTCCTAATAAAACATCAAAATTACTTTTCAACGTAGCAAGTACAAAAATAATACCTAATAATAATAGTAAATATTTATGTCTGACCCTGTGCCAAGTTTTAAGGTGTACTATTCGATTTTTATTTTTATTTTAAATCATTTAATTGAGATATGATTGACATATCAAAACCCGTACATATTTAATATATACAACTTGGTGAGTTTGGGGATATGGATATGCTTAGAAAATCATTATCTTGGAGGTAACTGAGTTATTAATGTGTTATAAGTTTGTACATAAAGTAAACCTAAGAGGTTTGGGGAAGAAGGTAAGAGATATATGAGAGGAAGGTTGTACGTGAAGCAGGGATTGTCATTTCAACCAGACTTTGAGATTAACATTGACAGAAAGCAGGTAGGCTAGTTCAAATAGAGTGTTCCCAATAGTAGTGCTCCCAACAGTAAGAGTATCTGGCCGAAACTGGTATGCTCAGTGGATAGAGCATCAGCCTGCAGACTGAAAGGTCCCAGGTTCGATTCCGGTCAAGGGCATGTACATTGGTTGTGGGCACATCCCCAGTAGGGGGTGTGCAGGAGGCAGCTAGCTGATCAATGTTTCACTCTCATCGATGTTTCTAACTTTCTATCCCTCTCCCTTCTCTGTAAAAAAAAAAAAAATCAATAAAATATATTTAAAAAAAAGAGTATCTGCAAATCCTTAGGGGTAATCTGCAGTAGATTTTCAACAGTCAAACCCTATAACAGGGGAGAACAAAGTATAAACCATGGACTAAGTGGTTCTCTATTATTATTATTATTATTATTATTATTATTATTATTATTTTTAATCTTCACCTGAGGGAATTTTTAAAATGATTTCTAGAGAGAGTGGAAAAGAGGGAGGAGAGGAAGGGAGGGAGGGATGGAGAGAGGGGGAGAGAGAGACATTGATGTGAGAGAGACACATTGGTTGGTTGCCTCTGGCATGGGCCCCTACCAGGGCTTGGGGACCTGCAACTGAGTTATGTGCCCTTGCCCGGAAATGGAATCCGAGACCTTTTGGTCAGTTGGCTGGCACTCTAACCACTGAGCAACTGGCCAGGGCTCCACCTGTTTTTGAATGGTCTAAAAGCTAAGAATGGTTTTTATATTTTTAAGTGGTTAACAAATCAGAAGAAGATTAATTTTTATAACATGAAAATTATATGATACTGAGATTTCAGTGTATGTAGGTAAAGTTTTATTGGAACATAGACACACTCATTTGTTTACATATTGTCTATAGCCGCTCTTGTGTTACATTAAGAGAGCGGAGTATTTGTGACAGAGACTGTATAGACCAAGTTTACAATATTTACTATCTGCCCCTTACAGAAAAGTTTGCCTACTCCTAAGTTAGAACTTCAGTTCCTTTGCCATTTTTGCATTAGGGATGCAATAAGATTTCTTTCCTACAGATGCTTTTTCTTAATAAAATAAATCTTATAACAATATATTTAAGATATTGTAATAATATATCTTACAATTTTTCTAATTTTGCTGCTGCACAGCCTTGTTAAATGTCTCTTGTCTTGCAAACAGCTAGTCATCTGAGAGCTATATATCTGGCAATAAGTAATAAGCATTATTCATTAATTGAAGTAAGATTCCAATCTTATTGAGTTTTCCTTCAAATTGGCTTCAACTTAATAAAACTGAACTGCACCTAATAGAGAATTAAATGTCTAAATTTGACTCAAATGTCAAAGCCGCTCTTCTCTTCAAGTCTTTTATTAGAATGGGTTGGACTTATTTTCATAAGTCACCCAGAAGTGTATATGAGATAATACCTCTTCCAAATGAAACTGAGCCTTTTGGATGACTGCTGCGGATGCAGAAGGTGGAAATCATGGTCTCCATTCTCAGGGTGTGACAATCAAAAGGGATTAGCCTTGTCCAAGGCTCTAAGTACACGTGAGTGTTCCCATATCTACCAGATTGTGTGAATATGGTTTTATTAACATTGACTAAAATATTGATCTATTAATATTAATACCAGATTCCCCTTAGCTCTCTACTTCCACCTGCTTATACAGAAATGTAAGTGCCTTGCAAATATCCCCTCGTAAGGAGTTTTAGGGGTTCTTGTGGCTGTCTTGTAGGTGCCTGTTTATGAGAATCAGTTGTGGCTTGCTGTTGCTGTCAACCATGTTGGATCTCCAAAGGCACAGGTCCTAAGTCTCTGAGGAGGGCTGTACAGTGAATGGTGTCATTACAGCAGTTAGAGCTGATTCTGCCACCTTAGCAGATTTGCTGCCCCTGTGGAACTTTCCACGGCCCAGCTGGCCCTGATAGCTATGTAGAGGTGTGTCACAGCTGCTCCCATGAGGCAGAGATACAGCTGCTACTTCCAAATCCTCAGTCCTATGGATCACTTAATGGCAGCATCCAAGCATGCCCCCTCAAGATGAAAAGTAGACTCAGTTTGGGGCTTTTCCACTTTAAGGCTGCTTGGGAACTGATGTGTCACAAGGTTTAGGAATCCATAGGTCCTATTCAAACTCATGGCTCTTCTGCCTTCATGGGTTCATCATACCCCAAGGGTGATGAGTTACCCAAAAAGATAAATATACCACCTCCTCTCACCCTCAGGTCTGGCTGCTTGTTCTGGAGTTGAGCCCATTATCGTAAATTCACTGCCAGGGGACTGGTCAGCCTTACCTGTCATCCAGTCTGCTTTGGGACTTTGAGAGTGCATTGAACTTATTTATACATATCTGCACTCAAGCTGTGTAGTGGTTAAATATACCTCATCCCCACTTCCTAGTCCCCAACATTTTACTTTTCCAAATTAGATACCAGACATCACCTCTGAACTTTTTCCCCCCTCTCTCATCTCTCTCTCTCTCTCTCTCTCTCTCTCTCTCTCTCTCTCTCTCTCTCTCTCTCTCTCTCTCTCTCTCTCTCTCTCTTTTGTAAAGTAACAAGTCCTATTGATTCTGTCTCTCAATCATGCTTCTAATCTGTCCAATTCTACCCAACCTCATAGTCCCAATTCTAGTTCAGGAAATTATCTACTCTAGCCTGGATCACTATAAATGCTGCTTTGCTAGCTTCCATTGTGTCACTTGTAGTATTAACCTTAATAAACAGTAATTTGTATAAAATAGAAATATGATCATACATCTGCTTCAAAGTCCTAGATAGTTCCTCAGTAAAGCTTATAAAACCTGTAAGGAGCTAGTTCTTGCTTGTCTCTCCATCCTCACCTTTCATCCCTCTCCTTTCATATGCCATTCTTTATTCACCCTAGATCATTTTCCTTTTATTGAATGTGCCCTTCTTGCTTATACCTTCAGATGTTCTGTATTAGTAAGTCACTACTGTATAATAAGTCATTCCACAATTTAGTGTCTTAGAACAGCAATCATTTATTACTTCCCATGAACCTATAGCTCAGCTGGGTGATTCTTCCAATTTAGGTCAGATGTATCTGATCTCCATTGGGTTGGCTCATTTTTTCTTTGCTCAGTATGCCAGTAGTCCAGCTGGGGGCTGGCTGGTCTAGAATGATCTAGCATGGCGTCACCCGGCTCTTCTACATACAGTCTCCCAAGCCCTGGTTTATTCTCATGGTGGTGGCAGAGTTAAAAAGAAAGAAAGCAGATGCAATGCAAAGCCTCTTGATACTAGAAATGAAACTGACATATGATAATTTCTGTTGCATTCTACCAGCCAAAGCAAGCCACAAGAGCATCTCAGATTCAATGGTTTGGAAACAGATTCTACCACTTGATGGGAGGAGCAGCAAATCCACATTGCAAAGGAGTGTGTACAAAAGTGGGTGGAGAATCTGGGCCATTTTTGCCATCAGTATACCTACCCACGGTTGGCAGAGAATGCCTATGTCCCAGCCCTTCTTCTTAATAACCCATAATTATCTTTCTGATATCAATGATATGTCTCTTTGGGGAAACTTTCATAGATTGCTCTAGATGTCTCTCCTCTGGACCTCATCATTATAGCACATATTAAATCACTGGCTATTTATCGGATTCTCCAGTTAGAACATGAGTCCTTGAGGACAGAACTATGGCTTATCTGGTCACCTCCTGACAGAATGCCTGGCAACAGCAGGAGCTGTTATAGGCAAATCTAAAATGTACAATAAAAATCAATTAAACAATGTCTCAGTAAGTCATTTTAAGTATAAAGTGCACAATAAAATCAATAACATGTGCTTCCTCTGCTACTTAAATATTGATCAAAGATAAAATAGAAAATATTTCTGCCAACTCAACTTTCTCCCCTCCTTTTCTTTTTCTATTCTTCATTAGAAGCAAGGGGGTGGGATTTGAACTTCACTGTGTCATGCAGAGTGATCACAAAGAATGCAATATAAACACAAGAATAATGGGTATGAATCTACCTTATTTTCTTAGTGGGGCAGAAGTATTTGTTTCAAGTCACCCTTTTCACTGCACTGTTCTCTTCTCATCACCCATCTGATAAGAAGTATTGCATTGCTTTATCTATAAATTACTTTTTCTCAGGGCTCAGTAATTTTCATCACTAGTCTTATATCTTCTGAAAATCCTCGATGTCTCACAACAGAGCTAATTCTGGTATTCATGACACAATCTCTAGAGCAGTGAGGTACAAAATGACTCCAGCTTCTTTCACTATTCACTCTGCTGACTTCCCTTTTACCATTTTATCACATTCATTACCAAGTTGTTATTGACTTTTCTTAATCACTACTCTCACTTTTTAATTTACTTTCCACTTGCTATAGCTGCTTTCTCAACCACACCTCACTTCACCCCCACACAGATACATTGGAAACTGACAATTTTCTAGTTGTGTTTCATTTGCATTCCTATACACGTATTTTTTTTCCCTCTGGCAAATTATTATTTTAAGTATCTGTCAAACAGGAAAGGCTAATCCTCCATTCCCATATAATTCATGTTAATAGCAAGTTATCTCTTTCACTTCTTTATGCGCATTAAGGTTAATATCATTCTCTCCCCAATATGTACCCACTCTTATGGTTCCCATCATTGCCATTGTAACACATTTTCCAGACCTTTCAAAAACTGTCCTGAGGTTAACTACCATTTACCACAAAAGAGAGGATTAGAAACAAGGACTACCGATACAAAAAAAAATATTCCGTGGAAATTCCCTACAAAGAACACTAGAGTTCACCAACTGGGGCTCTCATTCAGCAAGATAGCTCTTAGGGGATAGAACAAACGCTAAGTGAGCCACTATTCCTAGCCAGTAGAGGGTTCACTATTCAGAAGTCATGTCAGAGTAGCCCCACTTACCTTTTTAACAAGTTTACAAGATCAGGACTTCAGTAAAAATATTTGGCCAAGTTTTCTTGAAAGTTTTGAGACCTATAAGGAAGGATATAGACAGGATGGTGCTATGGCTGTGTGATTATGTGAATGGCTAGTCATTCCTACACATAGAAAGCTGATTAATGGGGCTGGAATCTTTTTTTTAGAAAGGACCAGGTAGTACTTATTTTAGATTTTGTAGGCTGAACTCCTCAAATCTGCCACTGTATTCCAAGAGCAGCCCTAGGCAATACATGAAACACTGAATGTGGCTGTTTTCCAATAAAGTTTCATTTACAAAACAGGTATGGGATTTGGCCTATCGCCATAGTTCATTGACCCTTGTCTTAGGATGTAAGCTATCAGAGGGCATAACTATCTCATGCAAGATCTAGTGACTTGTATAGTAGAGGAATTCAAAACCTTCAAACTTCAGCTGGACTACTGTCTTTAATTACTGGACCCAAAGCACCATGTTAGTGTTCACATATGCTGACACACCCATGTTCGCACACACTCAGTCACCATAGAGAGGTTTTCTTTTATTCTAAACTAGAGGCCTGGTGCATGAAATTCGTGTACGGGGGTGTGTGTGTGTGGGTTGTCCCTCAGCCCAGCCTGCACCCTCTCCAATCTGGGACCCCTCGAGGGATGTCTGACGGGCAGTTGGACACCCCTGTCCCACAATCTAGGACTGCTGGCTCCCAACTTCTCACCTGCCTGCCTTCCTGATTGCCCCTAACCATTTCTGCCTGCCAGCCTGATCACCCTCTAACCACTTCCCTGCCAACTTGATTGATGTCTAACTGCTCTGATGTCTAACTGCTCTCCTGGCAGGCTTTTTGCCCCCAACTTCCCTCCTCTGCCAGCCTGGTAACCCCTAACTGCCCTTCCCTGCAGGTTTAATTGCCCCCAGCCTCCCTCCCTTGCAGGCCTGGTGCCTCCCAACTCCCCTCCCTGCTTGCCTGATTGCCCACAACTGCCCTCCTTTGTAGCCTGGTCCCTCCCAAATGTCCTCCCTTGCTGGCCATCTTGTGGTGGCCATCTTGTGTCTACATGGGGGCAGAATCTTTGACCACATGGGGGTAGCCATCTTGTGTGTTGGAGTGATGGTCAATCTGCATGTTACGCTTTTATTATATAGGATACTATCATATATTCTCAGACAGGAAAGAAATGAATCCTTTTACTACAAAAGTCAGAGCAAAGTAAGAGTTAATCTACACACTTGAGTTCATAAAAACATAAGAAAACATTAGCAGTTAATTAGAGATTAATGTTAAAATGCTAAATGAAGTTCTTAGATTGAAGCAACTACATCACACTTGAATTGTTAATATGGCAATTAGCTCTGCCGCCTACAAAGTACTTGTTAATAAATTCTTCATAAAGACTTCTGTTAAATGAGAGCACAGCAGGTTTATAAAGTGCAAGTTTATATGGTCTTGAAAAATGTACTCAATATGGTTTCTTTTTAGAATATTTAGTAATGGCAGCTTTCTGAAAAAATTCATGCCACAGCTAATTTTCAAACACTTTTTTTCCTTTCTGCAACCACACACACACACACACACACACACACACACACACACACACACACTGAATGCTGTATAACAGTGGCTCTCCAAGTGTGCTCTGCAGACTAGCAGCTTCAGCATCTCCAGGGAAGTTGTTAGAGATGTAAATTCCTGGACTTCACCCCAGACTTTCCGAATCAGACACTTTAGGTTAGGGCCCAGAAATCTGCATTTGAATAAACTCAGGCTTGAGAACTACTCTTTACAATACTGAAGGTGAATTGCAAGTAAGGATCAGATATTTGTGTCCTAGTCTGTGTGCACGGGCAGTGGATCCTACTGTGTCTGAATACTGGAATCACCTGGTGTTCTTCACAAACACTGATGCCTGTGTCCCACCTGGATAGTATGATTTAATTGGTCTGGGGTATGGCCTAGGCTTTAGGATGTTTAAACATTTCCTAGGTGGTTCTAATCTGCAGACATTTAGTAAACAATGGAGTAGAAGCAGTGTCCCAACCCAAACATGGCAAGAAAAACTATCTTTGATGGTATGTAGAATTGTCTGCTTTTCAACTTCCAAGTTAGATTTAGATTTAGCTCTATTGGTTTAAAAGTGACTTGTTTGCTGTATTTGTCTTTGGGAAAATCTTAGGGTCTTAATAGCATCAGCTTATACTCATACATGATCTTTGTGATACTGGGTGGCATATAATTGTATAAATACATGTATTATTGTTTTGCATACATAGAAATATAGTTTCTTATATCCTTAAAATATCTACACACACACACACACACACACACACACACACACACACACACACACACACATCTGTTATACTCAAAGTCCATGGTGGCATACACACCATGCCTTGGCATCTAATAAAAGAGTAATATCCAGATTGACCATCACTCCAATGCACAAGAGGGCTGCCCCCATGTGGTCAAAGATCCTGCCCCCATGTGGACACAAGAAGGCTACCACAAGATGGCCAGCAGGGGAGGGCAGTTGCAGTTGGTCAAGGCTTCAGGAGAGGGTAGTTAGGGGTGACCAGGCCAGCAGAGGAGGGAAGTTGGGGGCAAACAGGCTGGCAGGGGAGTAGTTATAAATCAATCAGGCTGGCAGGGGAGTGGTTAGGGGGTGAACAGGCTGGCAGGCAGAAGGGGTTAGGGGCAATCAGGAAGGCATGCAGGCAAGTGGTTGGGAGCCAGCAATCCTGGATTGTGACAGGGATGTCCTACTGCCCATGGGATTGGGCATAAACAGGCAGTCAGACATCTATCAAGGGTTCCAGATTGGAGAGGGTGCAGGATGGGCTGAGTGACAACCCCTCCTCCCCTGTGCATGAATTTCATGCACCGGGCCTCTAGTTAGTAGATGAAATCCTATGAATGGGGAAATGCTCTAGTTACACAATTTACAAGGCAATAGGTATAAAATGAAACAAAAAAAATGAACAAAATCAGAAACAAATACTTCAACAGCTTAAACATTTAAAACTATACAAAAATAACTAAATACTAAAACCAATAAGTGTAGAACATCAAAAAATAATAATAATGTTGATTTGACATATAGGATATGACCAATATTGTTTTCAGATTGTAAGCCATTTCCCAAACAAGAGAAAATGAAATAAATAAATGTAGAACTTGATTCAAGAAGCAAGTAAAAGGTTTAACCCAAAGGAAAGCATAGAAATTCATTAATAAATATAGAAATACATTAATAAATAAAAATGCAAAAAGGTATGTTTTCCTTTAAAATGAGAAAAAAAGATGAACTAATAACTAGTCTAATTAAAAAAATATGAAGCTAAGTAAACAAAATTAGGAATAAAATAAAAGCATCATATATACAAAGAAAATAGCAAAGAATTATACAAAATACTCCACATAGTTCTAGGCTAATAATTTTTAAAATTGGGGTAAAATGGAAAAAATTTACAAAACTACATGGTTTTTCTAAAAAGAGACAAAAAAGTAAAATATTTAAATAGATCAATAAATATAAGAGAAATTGAAAAAATATTTTCACAGGTACATTTGTTCAAATATTAAGTTTAGATATCCCTAAACTATTTAGACTGTCCCAGGGAAGAGAGAGAAAGGGGGTCATTTCATCTTTTTACAGTGCTAGTGTAATAATACTGATGACAAGCATACTTGACAATAAAAAAGATTTTCACAGACTAAAGAGAGAAAAAGGTGAGAGGCAGAGAGGGAGGAGTAGGTGATTTCACAAGGACTTCACAATATGGATCTAAGGTAAACTCAATTTTATTAACTTGAGTATGAAGCCAGGCAAAGTTCTTGAGCCTTCTGGAACTCCCCCAAATTCAAGGAGAAATGGCCTGAGGGAATTAAGTATTTTTCTCATTCTCTTGATAATAGTGCCCATGATATCTTTTAAGATAACTGTTTTCAACTGCCAGCCTATGCTCCAAGCTATGGCATTCTGTTTGTAATCTAAACAAAACTGGGGTAGGATAGGATAGTAGAGGTGTTCCAAAGATAAAGTTTGTACAAGTAAAGTTGAAAATGTATGCAGTTCTTTTATAGCAATATTTTCATATTTAAAAATATGTGTTTCAAAATTTTTTTCCTGCTCCTAGATCTCAATTGACTACAAAACCATCAATTTAGTTAAAGATACTAGTATTTGGGGAATAAAACAAACTATATTTAATGTAACTAAAACAAGAAAACACACATTTACATACTTATATACCACTTTCTCTTCAATATCATGAGATTGCATCTAAGTCTTCCTCACACTGTGGAGTCTTAAGAATTCCTAGGACTCACTTTCTATGGATCACAGTGATGGGCTGTTTTAAAAAATCTGAGCTGCTGAACTTGCCTCTGGCTTTTTATATATTAGGATTGTATGTCCTCTTTGGAAAAGTGTCTATTGAGGTCCTCTGCCGTTTTTTAGTTGGATTGTTTGTTTTCTTGGTGTTGAGTTGCATGAGAACTATATAAATGTTGGATATTAACCCTTTATCAGATGTCTCATTGACAAATATGTTCTCACATTCAGCGTGCTTTCTTTTTTGTTGTTATTGTTTGTTTCCTTTGCAGTGCAAAAACTTTTAGTTTGATGTAGTCCCATTTATTTATTTTCGTTTGTTTGTTTCCCTTGTCTGAGGAGATATATCAGAAAAAAATATTGCTAAGAGAAATGTCAGAGATTTTATTGCCTATGTTTTCTTCTAGGAGTTTTATGGTTTCAAGTCTTATATTTAAATCTTTAATTCATTTTAAGCTGATTCTTCACAAGAAATTTTATATTTGCACAATACCTTTTCTTTCTAATGCAGCATAAGCTTGGAATATTTTTAAAACACTTTAAAAGTCAATCAAGGTGCCTACTGCCCACATCTTGATTTGTAATACTATTCTCCAATAAAAGGAACTATGGTCCTTTGGACAAATAGTTGATTCTAAGGTGGGATATAAAAGATGAAACAGAAGGACCAGAGAGAGAGAGCAGGGAACAAGGACACAGACTTTATTGAGGAGAAGACCCTTCCCAAGGGAAAAAGAGCTCACATGTGGGGTGAAGGCAGAGAAACCAGGGGAGGGGGAGAAGAAGGGACCCAGCTGGACCACTTCCCGGACTGCCTGGGAGAACAGTCTGGAGAAAAGGTGCCACATGGTGCACTGAGACACCTTTTAAGGGCAGGAACAGGCAAGGGTTGGGCCCAGGGCAGAAAGGGAAGGGGTGGGACACAGGGCATTCGGCATGTGCTTGATTGGTGGCTTGATGTCTCTGTGGCAGATGCCAGTTACATCATAACTCCGCCCACCAGTTGGGGGGAGGGAATGTCTATCAGGGTAGGAAATATACAAGACAAGTCTGGAGCATGTTGCAGTACTAAAAGTAAACCTCCACAATGAAGCTATTTCAAGGGACATAGTCATTTGAAAGAGATCCCATGGATAAAGATGAAATAATTTGAGAAGTCAAATAAAGTAGTACCGGATTATAATCCAAAGTAGAAAATACATATCCATGAGCCAATGTTGACATAAATAAATGATTAAGTCACTAACTAGAGGAAAAGCAGAAAATGTTCCAGCAGAAGAATTTCAAACAATTTAAGCAGTCACTCTCTCACTCAGGGAGGTGGAGCACTACTCTTCACTTCTTAAGTGTGGGATATGCGGCAGCTTCCTTCCAGAAAGTACAATATGGAAAGGAAGAAAAGAGACACTTGACAAATACTATCTCAGCCAGATGATCAAGTTTAATCTCAATCAGGTTGTCATTTTGGTAGCATGTATGATGTGATGAGAATGGCATGTTTCCTCTGTAGTCCTCCTCTCCCAAAAGTCATAACCCTAATCTAATCCTAAGACAAACATCGGATGAATTCCAATAGAGGGGCATTCTATAAAAGAGCTGACTGATCCTCCCCGAAACTGTCAAAATTATTAAACCAAGGCAATTCTGAGAAACTGCCACCACCCATAAGAGTCTAAGGGGACATGACAATTAAATGTAATGTGATAGTCTAGGTGGGATTTTGGAAAATAAAAAGGACATGGGGGGGAAACTAAGGGAGTCCAAATATGGATTTTCATTGGAATAATGTATCAATATAGGCTCATTAATTGTGACAAATGCACCATACCAATATGTGATGTTAATAATAGGGTCAATTAGGTCTGAGGTATATGGAATCTCTTGTATAATATTCCAACTTTTCTGCAAATGTAAAACTATCCTAAAATAAAAGTTTATACAAAAATAAATAAGTCCTGGCTGGGTAGCTCAGTTAGTTAGAGCACTGTCCCAATACACCAAGGTTGTGGGTTCGAACCCCCCATCAGGACACATATAAGAAACGACCAATGAATGCATAAATAAATAGCACAACAAATTGATGCTTCTGTCTCTGTCTTTCCCTTCCTCTCTCTCAAATTAAGAAATTAAAAAAAAACAATTAAGGATGTAAATATAAATTAAAATTCAACTGTGTGTAGCATTTTCAAAGCAAATACCTCAATGGAGGTGGTGATCAGTTTAACAGATTTCTTTAATGAAAGTCTAAATTCAAATATTGAGGCAATAATAACTCAGCATTTTATCCCTCTTCTGATATAATTTTTAAAATGCAAATTGATTTTAGAAACCTTAAAACCTATAAAAATGAACTTAGCATTAAGGATGATTAATTTATTTTAGCACTTATTACATTGACTTGTGATTTACAACAGAAAAAAATAGTTATTTTTATTGTTTCCAGTGCTGTGAGCTCCTCAAGAGTATGAATGGGTCCCATTTATCTATGTCTCTTCAGCACCCCACAACACAGGAGCTCAACTGTATTTGAAGTATGTGAGGTTGCATGCATAATGGCATTAATTAGTTGATTGATTAATAAGGGTGCCCAGCTCTGTCAACCGGGGCAATTACAAAAATGGAGAGGAAGTGGTGAAGAAAAAAATACCCACGAACTCAGATACACAGCAGAAATTCTGCTTTGTCCTAGTATTTCCTAGGGCCCTTTATTCACATAAGTGGTTTTGGTCTGTCCTCTACAGATGTGTTCTTTTAGATGAAACATCCTGATATCAAATTAATTTTCTTATGATTGTCCTTTTTATTACTTTTATGCTCTATAAAATAATAAATTACAACTATTTAACCAAAATAACTTGCATGTTATGTTTAAATAAAATAACAATGGACAAAACAAAAAGATCTAGAAGCTTCAAATTTTGTTGAAGACTTATTTGAAGAATAGTTATCAAATATCTACCATGCATGCTGTAGGAGTTATAATTTCTAGGGATGATGATTCTAAACAGAAGTATGAATCAAAAACCGGTTTGGCTCAGTGGATGGAGCATCGGCCTGTGGACTGAAGGGTCCCGGGTTCGATTCCGGCAAGGGCATGTACCTTGGCTGCGGGCGCATCCCCGGTGGGGGGCATGCAAGAGGCAGCTGATCGATGTCTCTCTCATTGATGTTTCTGACTTTCTATCCCTCTCCCTTCTGCTCTGTGAAAAATCAATAAAATATATTTTAAAAAAAGAATTTAAAATTTTGTGGTAAATTGAGTGTTAAACTATCCAAGAAGACTTTAATCATGTCTTGCAAATCTTCTCTTTCAGTGATCCCATTTCCAAATAGCCGCCGTCATCCTCCCAGTTAGCCATTCTGGAAGCTGTAGTCCATCTGAATATCCTTCTCTCTCTGTTTCACACCTTGTATATTTAATCACACCTTGTATATTCTAAGCCCACAGCATCTCTCGAATTTCCCCACTCCTAAGGGTGGCTATTCCTTTTGTCTGAGCTAACATCCTTCTCAAAGGATCCCCCCCTTTTTTTGACTCTTGTCCCTTCTGACCCATTGCCACCCAGGAGCCAAATATATAGCTATCAAACAAAAAATTGGTGCTATCATTCTAAATGAGTTTCTGTTCTTTTTGGCATAAAGCTTAAAACCTTTATGCAGCCTCTCTTCATTTGTAGTGAACACAGCAGTGCAATGTGCAGACCTTTCCCTTCAGGGTCTAGGCTTGTTAGTCCTGCATTTGCACCAATTGATGGAGCCCAGGCTCATCATGTGATGCATTTACTTTTGCATGAAAGGAGAAGGCATTTATCTCCCTGTTGGCTAGTGATGGCTCACGGCTGTCTCTCCTCTGGAATCCCTCTTAGCCAGAGGAAATTATCTTTTATGAGTGGCCAATGGTGGGAAGTACAAATGTCTGGCCACTTAGCTTTAATCTGAGATAACCCTAGCTTCCCCATGTTGCCTGAGGAGTTCTTTATGGAGATATATTGAAGTTCAAATTCTCCCTCTACTCAATCTTGCTTTCCCTTTACCTCCTTTAGAAATGATGTTTCCTAGTTCACACCATAACAGCCATCCTTTACTGAAATGTCCATCTTCTCTGAGATACCATTGCCTCATTTGCTTCATCTCCCCCTCCCAACCCCGTTAAATACATGTGCTACCCCATCTTTGTGACAACCTGGATTTTAGTCCTGCATTTGCCCAGGCTCATCATTTGATACATTTACTTTTGTATAAAAGGAGAAGGCATTCTAGATTACACAGTCTCAAAGTTTAATGTGCTAATGAATCACATTGATGTCACTAAAACACGTTTGAATTATTTGAGATTCTGCATTTCCAATATCAGTTCAAAAGTGATGCTGATGCTACTGGTCTGTGGACCATTCTGTAGTATTAAGATTCTAGAAATTCTCTTAGATTCCTTGTCACTGTACTAGTTTGACAGGTAGCAGCATAGAACTCTGGATCAAAGATTCTAAAGTTGCACAGAATTGCCTCCAATTCCCTGCTCTGCCCTTCCCAACTGTATGGCCTTGACCAAAATGGTCCATCCAGGTTTCAATATCCTCATTTATAAAGTAAGAGGAAACGGATCCAACTCTTGGGAATTACTGTGGAGACTAAATGATATAACACAGGCAGGGCAGTTAGCACAGTGCCTGGCACATAGCTCTGAAAAAGGCCATCAGCTTAGTGTTATAGCTGCAGATCATCATTCCATGTTGGGACATGGATGAAGAATGTTATTATGGGCCACAGCCAAACACTCAATGGACTCTGCTAGTAGCATCACCTCTGAACTATAAGCAGTACAGAGTTTCAGATAAGGAACCATAACAGACTAACTATACAGGCACATAGAGAAGAAGAGGGGCTTCCTTATCAAACAGATGAGTAAAAGCTAGGAAGGGATATGGCACTGCTTTCTGGAATTTTCCATGCCATTTCACAGGTAGAGAAAGGCACATAAATCCCAGGTGCTGGCTGTTCTCTGGTCTGTGAGTCAGATGACCTCGACAGTGAGGAATGGAATCCTTGCAGAATCAGAAAATAACTATTTTCTGCTCTTTGTGCTTATAACCCCTCCCAGAATACACCCTTAAGACTCATGCTGGATTTAATCCTAGTAGATGTAGGTGTGATTTAAAAAAAAAAACAACAGTCCCTGAGACATTATTAAAAAGAACTCCACGGCCATAACATGTTCCATTTGATTCAGAGCAAAGGAGCTATATCAACAGGAAACACTGTTGTTTTCTCTCAGTAGGAATGGCTGAAAGTAGCAGCTGTGGTATAAGCCAGCATGTGGACAAAGGGACAAAGGGATACATCTTGGAACTGTGTGACACAAATGGGCAAATAGCAAATGTCATAATTTCCATTTCAGCCAAGAATAAGTGCCAATGGGGTGGAGAGGCAAGGCCATACTCACAGCAACAAAGTCAGGGGTGGTGGGTGAGAGGTGGGAAGAAGGTGGATAAGAGGCCCTCTAGCAAAAATGCTGCGCCTGTAAATTCTTTTTAGTCCTCAATCTGAGTAAACACACTGTCAGAGGAGGGACAAAGCTAAGACAGCCCTAAGTCAAATAATTCTGTTTTTAACTGGTGAAGGAACTTGACAGAGAGGACATAGTTTAGAAAAAACATACAACAGCTCTCATACACAAAGGGAAACTGGAATATGAAACTTAATTTATCTGATTACAATTCAGTCTTGTTTTCTATTTAACAAGTTCAATTGATATTAATGTTTTAGTCTACTAAGAGCAGCCTGTGCGCTATGAATGAAATTTTCCTATACTAACAACTCATTCATTTACTTATTCAACTTAATTTCTAGTCTCTTTTGCTATTATAAAAGACTAGAGGCCCGGTGCATGAAAATTCATACACTGAAGGGGGGGGGTCTCTCAGCCTGGCCTGCCCCCTCTCACAGTCTGGGAGCCCTCAGGGGTGGGAGGTGACCTGGCAATCAGGGGAAGGTGATGCCCCCATTTGTGGCAGCACAAGCTTCAGCCGGCCCTAGTTACCTGAGCCTCGGGCAGCCCTGGGAGGCTGGGCAGCCATCTGAGGCTTGCCTGTGCCTCAGGCCAGCCCTAGGCAGCCGGGAAGCCAACATCCAAGGCTTTCCTGTACCTTGGGCCAGCCCTGAGCAGCTGGGAGGGTCCAGCCACACCACACGCCTGCCACCCCCCCATCCACAGTGCGGCTGAAAGGACTGGGAAACTCTGGCAGGGCATAGGGGACTGGGCACTGCCATCTTGTGGCTATAGGTCACCATAGCTTTGTGATGGTGTGATGGTCAATTTGCATATTCCTTCCCTCTTTATTAGATAGGATAGGATTCTCACCAATGGAACATGAGCGGAAGGGACGTGTTCCAAGCCTGGCCCATAATACTCTCTTTCTTTATTTGACTTCAGAACAAAGATTTGTAGGATCTTCTGAAAGATTGAGCCACAAGACAGGAGACTGAATTCTAAGTGATTGAATGGAGTAGAGCCCAAATGCACAGCCGATTCCTTGGTCCCATTAAATATGTGAAAAATAAACATTTATGGTGCCAAGCCATTTAAATTTCAGTGCTGTGTGCTACAACAGTAATCTACCCAGACTAACACATGTGTGTAATGCGGTGAGGGTATAGAGAATAAATTACCTTCTTTCCACAGAATCTGGGAAGGCTTTATAAGTGTGAAAAATCTCAGTGGAGTAAGAGGATTAGAAGCTTGCTAATGTGAACAAATGATGGTTTTTACATAAGTGGTTGAAAACAATTAAAAGAAGGATATTTTGCGACACAGGAAAATTATATGAAATTCAAATTTCTGTGCCAATAAATGAAAGTTTATTGGAATACAGCCATTCTTTCTTATTGATTGATTGATTGATTGATTGTCTATGGCTGCTTTTGCACCACAGTGGCAAATGGTGGGGATGAATAGTTGTGACAGAAACCATATGGCCCACAAAGCCTAAAATATTTACTGTCTCTTTACCAAAATGTTTGGCAGCCTATGCTTTAGAGTCTATACTTTATCTTGTGTGACCTACTACATTATTATTCCCATTCATTACTTCTCTGTAAATCCATATTTCTGTCATGTGACTTCGAATTTTATAGCACTGGGTGGAGTATATTTTTCTGCTCCATTAATGTTGGGCTTGGATATGTGACCTGCTTTGGTCAATGAAACATGGGAGCAAGTGATGGTTATACCCATTTCAAGCCTGAGCAATATCAAAATCACATGTTTTTGCTTTTCCTACTTATATTTCTGTTATTGTCGTTAAAAGGACAGATCCCTCATAGTATAAGAATGAAAGGAATGTGGAGCAGAGCCACTGAAATGGAAGCACAGGTCACTCCCAGTCAATTCTTAGACCTATTTGAGTGTTAATATTTATTGTGGTATGTAAATGAGTTTTAGAATTGTTTTTTTTTTAACAGCAATAGATAATTGATGCAGTATGCAGCTTTTGAGGATAGAAAATTACTAGGGACAAGCCTAGACATACTTCATTTTAACTAAATGCTAAATAATATTAGTAAGTTGAGGTTGCCAAGACCTAATGCTAAAGGCATTTTGTAATAACAATGTAGAAGCTTAGTATGAAAACAAATTATCGTAAATTTAGGCAGAA
The DNA here is from genome assembly GCA_027563665.1 of Antrozous pallidus. Lineage (NCBI taxonomy): Eukaryota > Metazoa > Chordata > Mammalia > Chiroptera > Vespertilionidae > Antrozous > Antrozous pallidus. Next base: position 138,062,111 of record CM050509.1, on the reverse strand, counting down.
AGCTCTTGGCTCTTTTTCCTTGTTTTTTGAGGACTGAACAAGGCCTTTGATATTCATTTCCCAAAGTTAAGTGGCCCTATTTTTACACAGCAAATTTCCTTTTCCTCCTTTTATTGATAGTTGTTTTGGCATAGCTCTGCTATGTCTTCAGTGGCTCTCCAATAGGGATGCGTTCCTTCACACAATCTGACCTGCAAAATCTTGGAGCTTGAGAATCTCTAAATTGCCTATCAGAAGGAATTCTGAATATGAATCATTCTATGAAATATATGAATCATTCTAAGAAAGGATATGAGGTAAAACACCAAAAGTGTCCCTTCCAGGTTTCTTGGTTAATGCCTATTTGGATTGTTGTAGTGACTAGAGAAAAGATGGAGAACAGACAAGACATTGGAGAAAATATTGTTATATTGGGACCTATATAAAGACTTTGTGAACATTTGCTCCTTGGAAATTAACTCAGGAAATTACATTGTTCACTAATTTGGTGTAACACAAGGTCAAAGAAACCCCTCAAGATGCTATAATTAGGATTATTTATTCTTTCTCTTATCCCAAAGTCCTACAAATCAAATCCAAGAGAAACATCCTGTGTACACAGTAAAATTAAAATTTAAACATTTGAAATTTACTTCTCATACTGAAGTCTCCCATTTCTTCACTCTAGTTGCTGCCTCACCACCAAAATTAAGCAAAGAAAACAGGTGATACAAAACCCCCAATCATGCTCATAACAATTAAACCACAGTTTCTGGGCGATGAGACACAGACATCAGTATCTTTTTTTTAAATCTTCATCTGAGGTTATGTGATTTGAGAGAGAGAGAGAGAGAGAGAGAGAGAGAGAGAGAGAGAGAGAGAGAGAGAGAGACTCATAGATAGAGAGAAGGTTGGCAGCGTAAGTTTTATGTGACATAGGAGCCGTCATAAGAAGTGCAAACCCGAATAACCAGTTAAACCTTAGCGTTTTCATACTAGGTTAGATGAAGAATGGAAAGTTATGGAAAAACGTGGTAGGACAAAGGTTATGAATAAGTGTAGTGAACTGGGGGAAAACTTGGCAAGGCCTATTTGTTCAAATTCCCCTTAGCAACCCTTCATCTGGAGAGATAAGGATGCTCCTTTCATGCAGGTATAAGGAGAGTACAGCTCACATGAGGATCTTATAACCTGCTTCAGGGGAAAGTGTGGGAGTCCTTACACTAGTTACTATTAATATTCTTCAAATTCCTTCAGCTTAAAATATTCAATACATCAAGGTGCCATATTTTGAGGTAGCATGTCCTGATCCTTAATATATTCTGTCCCATTATCTGGCCAGACATGTCTACCCACATAACATTTCAGAGTTCCATTTATGCCATCTAAGCCATACTCCACTTTTAACTCAGTTTTTCTAATTTAGTAATGTGAAGCTCCTGCATATTTATATATACTGAGACTGAAGCTCTGACAACCTTCTAAACATGTTTTTTCTTTATGTTATTGTCAGATGCCCCCCTTGGAACAAATAATCCACGCAATAAAAAGAAAAGTCGTGTAGAGGAGATAGATAGAGGTCAAGTATCTTAAAATATCCAGTGAAAAAAACATATGGCAGAAATCTGAATTACCCCAAAAGTTAACAGCAGGACTTCTGATTTACCTAGCAAAATGGACATTCTGAATTAAACTTTAATATTAAATAGATCTAGTGTCGGTGAGGTAATGCTCAAATAAATGATCTTTATACACATCATATTTCTTCTTTAGAATGTTGAGTTACTCCTGCCATAGGTATTTTAGTCCAATTTGTCCTCTTTCTAGATCAAAAGGAGCACTCACATAGCTCACGTAGCAGAATAAAAGTTCAGATAATAAACACAGGTTAACATCTCCTTATTCAGCTCCATAATCTGAATGTGCTTCAAATTTCAATAAAATAGTATTTGGAATGTAAATGTAATGTAATTATTAAAGTAACAAAAAGGGAAGTAAAAGTATGTGATTCTTTGACTGCATTCTAAAAACTTCTTGGTATGAACACCCCCCCTCCCCGTCCCCAGCTGAAACCTGTGCAGAATAAGATGTGCTCATACAGAAGAAATAAAGTGATTAGAATTTTTTTTAAAAAAATGCTTAACTCCATTAATGTTCTTTCAAGTTAGTATGATGATAATGCACAAATCTTTGCAATTAAATGGAAGGAAAAAGCAATGCACACATATTTCTACCTGAGAAACTTTTCCTGTGTGAATTAGCTCTCTTAGTCAGTAAGAATGGACTGTGATAACATCATAAGATAGCTGTGGGGTAGCTGATAACAGGATTTGGCTTTGCAGTCTTAAACACATAAAGAAGATGTAGTCTATTGTATTACTGTTCACAGCTGTTCATTCTCTTGCCTCCTTGAAAGAGTTTGGTATGTGGCTGAAGGTGAAAAAAAGGTAACTTTTGGGACTGATGTATTGTTCAGAACAGGCTTCTCAAAACGTGCCATTTTGGCATGTGGATTATTTTGAGCTAAAGGCAACTGAGACTCTGTGAGCTCAAGAGAAACTTCTGCCTGCCCTCCTTTACTACCTGGAAGAATTTGAATGAGTGGTCTTAACCACAAGAAAACTTATCACCAGAAATGACATTTTATGAACTATCTAACAGGGCAGGGCAAACCACTGAACATCTGTCCTTCTTACTGTCATCCAATGGCCCTCCTTTCCTCTGAAGCCCCAGGTTCCTCACCTCATTCCCTGGCCCAGGATGTCATACATACATCATTTTACCTTTCTGTCCCTAAACTCCCATGTATGTGGGGTTCCCAGGTATACATATGTATTAATTGTGGCCATTTTTCTCTTGCAAGGCTCTCTTATGGCACTTTAATGATTAGACCAGCTAAAAGAACTGAGAAGGGTAGAGGAAAGTGTCTTTCTTTCCCACAGTTGGAAGATAGACTGTGCTACAGAGACCGTTAGAACAATGTGTGTATGTGTCCGTGTGTGTGTGTGTGTGTGTGTGTGTGTATGTGTGTGTGTGTGTGTGAGAGAGAGAGAGAGAGAGAGAGAGAGAGAGAGAGAGAGAGAGAGAGAGAATGAGAATGAATCTTTGGTATATCTTCCCCTCCATAAGAAGAGCAGGCATACACAATACTAAATGGAACTGATAGAAGGAATAAAAGGTGGAGGGGGAGGCCTGTTTTGGACAAAGAATATCTGCCTATCTTCCCCCTCTCTCCCATTTCTCTCTCACACTCTGGCAGAGCTAATGATCTGAAGGAGCTCACATTTCAGGCAATTTTTCCAATTAGTGTTCATACTTTGAGATTCCATTCAGGTTCTTCCTTTGGACTCAAAGAGAGTAGGACAAAAATACCTATCCAGCCTTTTGCACACTTTTTTTTTACCCCCTGTACATTTGCAATAAGAGGTTCTTGGGTTGAGAAATACATTGTTGTAATGTTGAAAGTTTGAGAGCTTTAGAGAATAGGCAACCTTTCTTTAGATGGGTTCCCCCCCGCCCCCCAATCAGGGACATAGCTGCTCTTGAAACTACTTGGAGAACAATTGTCAGGAGAAAAATTACTGAGGGAAATTACCCTGTCTGATGTCTCTTGAAAGTATTTACTGAGAGGAGCTTAAATGGAAAAACCTGACTGCCTAGCTTGTGTGTGTGTGTGTGTGTGTGTGTGTGTGTGTGTGTGTGTGTGTGTGTAGTTAACAGAGCACAAGTATTGTATGAGCAAGATGTAGGAAAGCGAACAAATGGCTGACAGGGTCTGATAATCACAGATCAAATACCATGCAAAGACAATATGGAGAGCTTGTCTACCCCTACACGGTTAGAATGAAGCAATAAAAAAGTCATTTCACTTTGCCTTGGAGAATAGTGAAAACTGTTCACATGGCTGCAACTTCCATGATATGGGCTAAAGCTTAAGCACACTATTACTTATAAGTGCAAAGGAAACACAGCTTTATTTTTTATTAATATTGAAAATATTTATGTATATGGCATATATAATTTTATATAGGTGCACGAATGTGAGTATGTATATGCTGTTTCAGACCATGGGTCAGCAAACTTTTTCTATAGAGGCCCAGAGAGCAAATATTTCCAGCTTGGGAATCAGATAGTCTCTATGCAACTACTTCACTCTGCCATGATGCTGTGAAATTAGCCATAGACAATACATAAATAAATGAGCATGGCTGTGTTTTAATAAAACTTTATTTATAAAACAGGTGGTGAGCTGAATTTGGGCCAAAGACTGTCTGTAGTTTAACAACCCTTGCTTTAATTATTTATCTCCCATTTCTGTCATACTAGAGGCCCAGTGCACAAAATTTGTGCATGGGGGGAGGTTCCCTCAGCCCAGCCTGTACCCTCTCCAATCTAGGAGCCCTTGGGAGATGTCTGACTGACAGTTTAGGACCACTGGGTCCTAATTGTTCACCTACCTATCTGCCTGATCGCCCCTAACTGCCCCTGTGCCAGCCTGATCACCTTAACCGCCTCTGCCTGCTGGCCTAATCACCCCTAACTGTCCCCCTTGCCAGCCTGGTCACTCCAACTGCCCCCCTGCTGGCCTTGTTGCCCCCAACTGCCCCCTGCCAGCCTGGTCACCCTGTACTGCTGCCCCCCACCAGCATGGTCACCCCTGTAGCCTGCCTTTCAGTCATTTGGCCATCCCTCACTAACCCCCTTTCCAGCCTGGTCACCCCATGCAGCCTGCTGTTCAGTCATTTAGCTATCCCTCACTAACCCTCCTTCCAGCCTGGTCACCCCATGCAGCCTGCTGTTCGATCATTTGGTCATTCCTTACTAACCCCCCTGTGGGCCTGGTTGCCCCATGTAGCCTGCTGTTCGGTCGTTACTGTTACTGTGATGGCATCCCAGACAATTTGAATATTCCTCTATTATTAGTATAGATTGCACTCATTCTCAGATGCAGATCAAATGTCAGCTCTGCTCTGTAGTTTTCCTACATGCTCCGTGAAGAATTTTTAGTTTTATTAAGTCACTGCATTATTAATAGTTTCTTAATTTTTAGTCTTAAAGAACTTTACATATGTCTTTATTTTAGACCTGGTCACAATATTTTATGCAATTCTGCTCAACTTGTAAATCTGGGTCCATGCTAGTGTGTAGACTATATTAGGTCAAAGCTAGTGATTTTGTTAAAAAATGATTTTATCTGTCCTAGTCCTAACATACTGCCTTATACAAAACTTGCACTTGGAGCCAGCTCTTTTGGTTGAATTTATGTCTTTATGAAACTTGCTTACACTTTTTGTACCTCAATTTCCTAAACTATAAAATAGTACCTACTTCATAGAGTTGTTGGAAGGATCAAATGAGATATTTATAAAGTTTTTAGACTAGTCCATGGAGTATAGTCAGAACTATGTAAGTCCTTAATAAAAATAAGTATTTTAATAAATGTGTTTTATCTGGCCAGCTGAAGCCAATCAGGATTCTACCCTTTCTATTAGTAATTATGTCATTATTGGATATGACCTTGAGCAGAGGCTTTCCCATGTACACTGCCCCAACTAATGGCCACTGTTCAACTGTTAGCTGAAGATCTAGTACTGTAATTGGTGGGGAGCCCTCTGTGTCCCTATCTGTTACTGGTAGAAGTGGAACTCTTGGGGTGCATTGGTAAAAGAATTTCATGAGATCCCAATTGGAGGTTGAGGTATCATGGAAAGCTTTATTTCTGTGGAATTAAACTTTTGGATTCCCAAGGTCCCATTTCCCTCCAACCTTCCTTAGAAAAAGTTTAGCATTGTGTTCAGCAGAGCCAGGATTGAAGCCACTTCCCAGACTTTCCACTCCATATAAAAGTCTAATCCAGTCCAGCATCTGGCCAGTTTACCTTGTGTTCCCAGCTTCAGTCCATTATGTGGGGGTCCACATGGCCCAGAGACATGTGACTGCTTAAGACTACATGGCAGGCCAGCACAGGGTGAGTGCGGGTCATGGAGCAAGCAAGAAACAGGAACGCAAAAGAACAAACAAGCAAGAGGGTGAGAACTGTCTGTCTTGAGGTTATAAGCAGGAGCTTTACCAACTAGCCCTTCAGGATTTTGTGTGCTTACAGTGCCTCTGCTTCCCAGCCAATGATATTTCTTCCCCACGTTAGACTTGCAGGCAAGCACTTTCCCTATGTTACCCCAACTTCACTACACATGGGTCCATTTCCCTCTTTGGTGGATTCCTTTCCCCAGTGATTTGCAAGGAATGGACCGGTGGTTCTCTGGGGAGTTGAAACTGCAGCTTCCTGGTGAAGCTGTCCAGATGGCCATGCTTACAATGTTGCCTCCTTTTTGCTGTCTTTCTATGATGAATACTAACTAGCTAGTGTCAACGATAATAGTGCCGCATATGATATTAGTACAAGCTGCCATGGCCTTGCTGTAAGGCTTTCTAGAATGTAAATATCATGCAAACTAAACATCCTTTAGAATCTAACTTTGTAAGAAGAGCAAATGCAGTAAAAGACCAGTTCTGTAGAGTTAAACTGATATGATTCACACTGGTTGGCATAAGAAATATTTCAGATGTCTAGAAGTATAAAAATAATTAAAATGTGGGGTGTGTGTGTGTGTGTGTGTGTGTGTGTGTGTGTGTCTGTGTAAGATAGAGAAGTCATAAGTGTCTGTCTATTGAGGATCTATGACAGGTTGGTCCCATGGTATAAATATTAATACAAAGGCCAAGGCAAGAAAAAGAGTTAATGATTGTAGGAAGACAAACAAGAAAGCTCAGAAACAAAAACAGTGGCTAGCATAAAATGGGACTCCATAACGCAAGACCTGTTTCCTACACTACTTAACTACCTACTTTCTCCAACTAAACTCCTCACCCTTAGTCAATCAAACATGACCTACCTTTGGATTTGTTCTCAACAACTAGATAAATTATAGACATATTAATTGAACTGCAAGTATATTTATCCTTCATTACATTGAGATGTCAGGCTTATGTGGGGAGTTTGACATAAACTCATCCCAACACCACAATTCATATTATTCTTCCAGAAATCCTCCTAAGGATATAATACATTATCAATATTCTGATTTATTTACAATAACATTAATTTCAGCCTTATTTATAGTAGCAGAAAAAAAGGAAACTCTAACAGTGGAGAAAGGGTTAACTAAATTATGAACTATGTATATTCTGGGATATTATGCAGCTATTTGAATTCCTATTCTCAAAGTCCATTAAATGACAAAGAATATATCAATACAATATATGTTAGGTTTTGTTATAAGATTACAGAATTAATTGCACAAGATAATCCTTATGAAAATTTATAGAAATGCATTGACTCAGAGGTGAAAACTAAAAGAAAAATATCAAAAACTTAGTATTAAGTATATCTAGGTATTAGATTTATGAGTCACTTGTATTGTCTTCTTATATTTTTTGTTGTTTCCAAATCTTCTTTTATAAGCTCCTATTACCTTTATAAAAAGAACAAATACATTGTAGCTAAAATAATATTTATTTTTATTGACAATTCATGTCAAACACTATTAGGTTAGGAAGTAGTGCTTTGGACAAAATTTTGCAGAGTTTCCGGGGTACAATTCCAAAAGTGGCAGAACTGATTAGAGCTACAGCAACCAAAGCCAACCCATAGCTTACAGTGTAAGCAAGAACAAATGTTTTTGTGTCACTGTAACTAGCCTAAAAATACAGTGGTTTAATTACCAAACCAGAACTGGAGTTCTCTTTGGCTAGAGCTCCTTCACTGTGTTTCTAGTAGGTGGGGTAGCAGAGATTATTGGGAAGATCTTATATGGTGGTGCCCAACCATGGCCACTTAGGTCCAGATTTTTTAAATCATAGTATTACTTAGCAGCATGATTTCTGGCCTCCCTGATATAGAACCAGAAGCATGTTACAAGCATGCAAAACGTGTATATGGACAAACTTATTAAAAGTCACTAAAGAACACAAATGTTTGTGGTTAGAGAGTCAAAACAATGTAAATATATCACTTCTTTCCAAATTGGTCTGTACAATCAGTGCAAGCCATTCAATAAAAATCCCAACAGATTTATTTTTAAAATTCAAAAACTGTATATGGAAGAGAAAAGAGTGAAACTTTTCTATACGTTCATGAAGAAAAATGGCGAGGAATTATTTATGAGGGGAAATTTCACTATGTAATAAAGACAAAGGTATAATAATTAGGACAGTGAAGACTTCAGACAGGAGTAGAAAAAAATAGGCCAGTGAAATAGGAGAGCCCAAAAACAGATACAAAGACAGCGTTTCAAATCAGCGGAGAGCAGAGGGGGCTCTCAATAAGGACTGATCTGACAATTAATCTATAAAGAGAAAAATTGGATCCTAATCATAGCTCATCCACACAATCAGTTCTAGGTAATTTAAAAACTTAAGTGAGAAAAGCAAAACTTTAACATTTCTAGGAGAAAAATAGGAGACTGTATGAATTTGGGTAATGAAAAATTTGTATAAAGTACATGCAGGGTAGAGAAAAGGTAGGTTTACAGTTGTTCATATGGAAAATAATACGATGATTAATAAATAATAATACAATAAACTATTAATGAAACAAATAATTTATAAATGTGACTACACTTTTAAAAAAAGAACTTTATATAATCAAAACATTATGTAAAGAAACTGAAAATACCACTCATTTGTGGAAGATAATGAACAACATAAACTGATGAACACAAATAGATCCAGAGACAGAGAAACATCAGTCAGAACGTCAAACCTCAGGGAAGGTAGCGGGGTAAGACGGAGAGATCAACCAAAGGACTTATGTGCATTCATATAAGCCTAAGCAAAGGACACAGACAACAGGGGGGTGGGGGCATGCATGGGAGATGGGGGAAGTAATGGGGGAATAATGACATATGTAACACCTTAATCAATAAAGAAAGAAAAAATACAAAAATAAAAATAAAGAACTAGCGTTCTGTGAATTATAAAAAAATAAGAAAATATAAGCCATAAACTGGGAGAAAATATTTGCAACTTGTATGACCAACAAAGAATCAGTATCCAAAATACATTAAGAAAATATAAAAATTAATATAAAGATCCATAGAAAAATATAAAATCCACGTAAGTCCATACAAATATAAGCAAATCAAGGATAAATGATTGAGACAGTTACTAAAAGAAGAAACCTCCATAACCAATAAATTTACAAAAAACAAGTTTGATTTCATTAAACATTAGGGAAACTTAAAGAAAAACTATAATGAGATGTCTTTGCATTTCACCAGAGTTATGAACTGAATTTCGTCCCCCCATCCTAAATTTATATATTGAAATCACCTGATATGACTTTACTTGAAGTAAGTGATTCAAGTTAAATGAGATCATAAAGGCGGGACCCTGGTCTGATAGGATTAGTGTCCTCATAAGAAGATACATGGAAAGCTCTCTTTCTCTCCCGGCAGATGTGGAGCCAAAAAGAGAGCTCCCACTCAACTATGCTGGTAACTTACCTTGGACTTTCAACCTCCAGAATTGTGAGAAAACACATTTTTGCTCTTTTAGCCATCCAGTCTACCATATTTTTAAATGGCATTTTGTTATGGCAGCCGAAACTGATTAAGCTAACCAGATAGGCAAAATATTTTAAAGTATGACAATACCAAGTAGTGTGCATATGAGTGAGGGGAAATCTGATAGATTCCTACTTATTAATCAGTACTTTGAAAAACATTGGCACTATTCAGTAGCTTCAAAGATAGTCTACCCCCCAAATGAGATAGATATCTACTTCTTGCTATTACCCTATCTCTTCTACGTGCACTCAGAAAGCAAACAAAAATATTCTTAGCCAGATTTTTGTAATAGAAAATAAACATGCAAATCAAATAAAAATCAAGAACAGCAACAACAACGTGGAAACCTATTATAGGAGGACTAGAGGCCTGTTGTACAATATTTGTGCAAGAATAGACCTTTCTTTCCCTGGGTTTGCTCCAGGCTGCCCAGGAGCTGCCAAGTCCTCACTCCCAGACTGCCTGGAGCTGGCAAATCCTCGCTCTGGCCACAGCACCACTCCTGTAACTCCCTTCCCCCAAACCCCCATAGCAGGTGTCCTGTCCCACCCAGCTGCTCTGTATCTGCATATGCAAACTAACCCACCATCTTTGCTGGGTTAATTTGCATACTCATTCCTGATTGGCTGTGGGTGTGGCAGGGGTATGGTCAATTTACGTATTTGTCTATTATTATGTAAGATGATTAAGAACATCCTGGAATAATAATGGAATGGAACATTACACAGCAGCAGAAACTAACAACCTAGTACTAAATTCATCAAATGGGTTAATCATAGAAACATAACACTGAATAAAAAATCAAATCACAAAACAGCAATTGCAGAAGAATACCATTTACATGAGTTTGAAAAATAAGTTTAAATTGTTTGCACTTTAAAAATGCATATATGTATGTCTACATGTGCCACAAAAATCTTAAAGAGAAACAACATAATACAAACACTACATTTTGATAAAGACTGTCCTGGAGAAATATGGGAGGAGTAATGAAAGAGCTTCACATTTTGGCAGTATGAAATTTCTTAGCTTGGTGCATAGGAGCTTATTTTATTGATATTTTACATGGTGCAACTGATTTGTGTTTGCAAAATATTTTATAATAAATGATAAAATTAAAATTATTGAGAAGTGTATTTTGGCAATTAAATGTAATTTTCTTAATTACTGGGTGCATGTTCTTAAGTTCTTGTAGATTACACTGGAGGATACAACTAAAGAAACTAGGTGCATGACTCACGTCAGAATATGAATATGACTAATTGGAGCTAATTGCTGAGAGGCACCATGTGAATCGCTCAATTTTATCATTAAGTTCAGGGCAAGAGAAACTACCATGAAAAATCAATGAAACAACATCTCAAAATGTACCTTGCTCAATTATGCAATGATTATGTTTAGCTTCAATTAATTATGACAATTAAGTAGTTCTTACTGTACTGGTAGCATTAACTCATTAATTTGTTAGCAAAAAATTAGCTTGTGATCTGAAAGGGGGTCTTGTAATATATTAGCATTTGAAAAAATAATTAATATGCCTCTTTTGAAGGGATGAATGCAAATGTTCCTTTCATTCATCCCACCCCCAACATATGTCCATCTGTTCATGTATCCATGCCTCTGGTTCTGTTTTGTTCCCCAATTTATTTTGTACATTAGATTATCACATATGAGTGAGACCATGTGATACTTGTCTTTCTCTGACTGGCTTATTTCACTTAGCAGAATACTCTCCAGGTCCATCCATACTGTTACAAAAGGTAAGAGTTCCTTCTTTTTTGTTTTTTTTACAGCTGTATAGTATTCCATTGTGTAAATGTACATCTTTTTTATCCACTCATCTGCTGATGGGCACTTGGGCTGTTTCCAGATCTTCACTATTGTAAATAATGCTACTATGAACATAGGGGTGCATACGTTCTTTCTGATTGGTGTTTCGGGATTGGCTGCACCAGTCTGTATTCCCACCAATAGCACACTAGGGTTCCTTCTTCCACATATTCTTATCCACACCTGTTTGTGATTAACCGATGGTAGCCATTCTGGCAGGTGTGAGGTGATAGTCCATTGTGGTTTTAATTTACCTCTCTCTGATGATTAGTGACTTTGAGCATTTTTTTTCATATGTCTATAGGTCATCTGTATGTGTTCTTTGAAGAAGTGCCTACTCAAGTCCTTTGCCCATTTTTTAATTGGATGTATATCTTCCTGGTGTTGAGATGTATAAGTTATCTATATTTGGAAATCAATCCCTTATTAGATAGATCATCACCAAATATGTTCTCCCATCCAGTGGCTTCCCTTTTCATTTTGTTGATGGTTTCTTTTGCTGTGCAGAAGGCTTTTAGTTTGATGTAGTGCCACCTGCTTATTTTTTCCTTTGTTTCCCTTGCCCTAAGACATACATCGGCAAAAAATATTGCTAAAAGAGATGTCTGATATTTTGCTGCCTGTGTTTTCTTCTAGAATTTTTGTGGTTTTGCAACTTACATTTATGTATTTTATCCATTTTGAGTTTATTCTTGTGTACAGTGAAAGTTGATGGTCTAATTTAATTTTCTTGCATGCACATATCAAATTTTCTCAACACCATTTATGGAAGAGACCGTTTACTCCACTTTATGCTCTTGCCACCTTTGTCAGATATTAATTGACCATAAAGGTGTGGGTGGATTTCTGGGCTCTCTGTTCTGTTCCATTGGTCTATATGTGTGTTCTCACGTCAGTACCAAGCTGTTTTTATTACAATGGCCTTGTAGTATCGGTTGATAGCTGGTATTGTGATCCCTCCAACTTTGTTCTTTTTTCTTAGGATTGCTGCAGCTGTTCAGGGTCTTTTTGGTTCCATATACATTTCTGGAATACCTGTTTTAGACCTATGAAATATGCCATTTGGTATTTTAATGGGAATCACTATGATTCTATAGATTGCTTAGAAAGGAAGTATGTACATTTCAATGATGTTAATTCAATGATGTTAATCCTTCACACCCCTGAACATGGTATATGCCTTATTTGTATCTTCCTCAATTTCTTTCTTCAATGTCCTATAGTTTTCCGAGTATAGGAAATTTATTCCTAGGTACCTTATTATTTTTGTTGTTGTTGCAGTAGTAAATGGGATTGTTTTCTTAATTTCTCTGATAGTTTATTTTTGGTATATAAGAATGCCACTCGTTTCTGGATATTAATTTTGTATTTAATCATTTTGTCAAATTCACTTATTAGATCTACTAGCTTTTTATTTTTATTTTTTATTTTTGGTGGAGTCTTTAGGGTTTTCTTTGTATAAAAAGAAAACTGAATAATGACAGTTTTACTTATTCCTCTCCAATTCGAATGCCATTTTATTACTTCTTCTTGTCCAATCACTGTTGCAAGGACTTCCATTACTATATGGAATAAGACCAGTGTTGTTCCTGATCTTAAGTGAAAACACTTTTCGTTTTTGCCTATTGAGTATGATGTTGGCTATAGGTTTGTCATATATGTCCTTAATATGTTGAGGTATGATCACTCTATTCCCACTTTGCTAAGAGTTTTTATCATAAATAGGTGCTGGATTTTATTGAATGCTTTTTCTGCATCTATTGATATGACAATGTGAATTTTATCTTTCATTTTGTTTATATGATGTATCACATTTATTGATTTGAGAATATTGTACCATCCTTGTATCCCCAGAGTTAATTCCCTTGATTATAGTGTATGATCTTTTAAACATGTTACTGGATTCGATTTGCTAATATTTTGTTGAGGATTTTAGCATCTATATTCATAAGGATTATTGGCCTATAATCTTCTTTGTAGTGTCTTTATCTGGTTTTTGAATTAAGATAATGCTGCCTTTGTAAAAAGAGCTTAGAAGTATTTCCTCCTATTAAATTTTTTGAAATAATTTTAGGAGGATAGGTGTTAGTTATTTGAATGTTTGGTAAAACTCCCCTGTGAAGCCATCCAGTCCTATCAACTGGTCAGAGCAGAAATAAATGACATGAAGACTGAAAAGAAAAAAACACCACACAATACAAATGATTAAATGAAACCAAGAGCTGGTTCTTTGAAAAAATAAACAATACTGATGAACTTTTAACCAGACTCGTCAAGAAACAAAGAGGAAGGACACAAACAAAATCAGATATAAAAGAGGAGATAAGAGGAGAAGTAACAACTGACATTACAGAAATACAAAGGATCGTAAGAAAATACTATGCCAACAAATTAAACAACTTGGGCAAAATGGACACATTCCTAGAAACTTACAATCTTCCAAAACTAAATCAGGAAAAATTAGAAAAACTGAATAGGGTGCTAACAACTACTAAATTGGAGCAGTAAAAAAAAACAAAGCCTCCTAGCAAACAAAAGTCCAATTTTTCCTGATTTAGTTTTGGAAGATTGTAAGTTTCTAGGAATGTGTCCATTTTGCCCAAGTTGTTTAATTTGTTGGCATAGTATTTTCTTACGATCCTTTGTATTTCTGTAATGTCAGTTGTTACTTCTCCTCTTATCTCCTCTTTTATATCTGATTTTGTTTGTGTCCTTCCTCTTTGTTTCTTGACGAGTCTGGTTAAAAGTTCATCAGTATTGTTTATTTTTTCAAAGAACCAGCTCTTGGTTTCATTTAATCATTTGTATTGTGTGGTGTTTTTTTCTTTTCAGTCTCCATGTCATTTATTTCTGCTCTGACCTTTATGATTTTCTTCCTTCTACTTATTCTGGGCTTTTCTTGTTGGTCTTTTCCTAGTTCTTTTAGGTGTAAGGTTAAATTGTTTATTTGAGGTTTTTCTTGCTTCTGGAGGCAGGCCTGTAATGGTGTGAATTTCCCTCTTAGGACTGCTTTCTCTGTGTCTCATAGATTTTGGGTTGTTATGTGTTCATTTTCATTTGTTTCCAGGTAATGTTTTATTTCTTCCTTGATCAGATTGATAACCCGGTCATTGTTTAATACCATGTTATTTAGCCTCCATGTATTCGAATGTTTTTGAGGTGGTTTTTAAAAAATTGTAGTTGATTTATAATTTCCTTTATTCCTGGATGTCCTTGATTCCAGGACCAGAAAAGGATTACCCATGCCTGTTGGTTACTAAGGTACAGCAGCAAGACCATTGTAGCTAGTGATAGTCCTCAATAAAGTGAGATACACATTAGCAAAGCAGGATGTCTGTTAGCCTCTTCAGGGAGCAACGAGCAAGAGAACTTTGGAAGCAAAGAATAAAGTAATGCCCCAGAGAGGAAAAGGGGAATCAATCATATAGGACAAGCTGTTAAAGCTCGGTGCCTATCCATTGTTTAGTAATACTTAAAAATGCACTGAAAATATAACTCACTGCAGCATTTCTTATCATCAAGCAATCTTGATTACAAAGTTGAGTGTACAAATCCAAATTTTTAAACAGCTAATGAAAGCCAAATTATGAAGGAGAGACAACAAACCCAGCAAATGAAAAAATTTACCTATGAAACAAAACAGAATGTCAAAAAGAACTAAATGCAAGTCTTAGATATTAAAAATGGTAATTATAAAATAAAAAACTGAACATAACAACTACTAACTGTTCTAGAAATTTCAATATCCTTAAGTATTCCTGGTAAGAGATAATGGAGATAATGGAAGTATGATTCAATTGTGAGGATTTTTCTATAGTAAATATAGAATAGTGTATGGGTTAAATGGCCCAACCAATTGCTGAGCAAACGAAATAGAACAATATTCCCTGCCCATATAAATACACATACACATTTAGACATGCCATAACTAATGTTTAGGACATCAGTAATGAAGCGAAAACCCTAGAAGATTGAATGGATAAATATACATGAAAGAATAATACGTATAATCGCATTAGAATAAAATCAGAAACTATGGATTTATGATAGTTTAGCAGTATCTTCAAAGTGGAGATAAAAAAGTCACTTTAGCATTAGAAATTTTCATCAAGTTAAAATATCAATCATGTATAACAACAAAAATAATATTGTGCCTCAGATGTGCTACCAGCAACTAATTCATTCTGAAACAATTAATTAAAAATGTATTCAAGCAAGAAGAAAAGTGTGTTTAAGCAGAAGAAAAAATGAATACAGGAGATAGTGGGGTTCAAGAACCAATGCTAAGCAGAGAAATTAGTAAGACTTCTTGTTAAGTCAAATAAAGCATTAATTATAAAGTTCAAAACATTCCATAATATATCTCCACGTTAGGGGGATGATAGAGAGTGGGTAAATCTGAGTATGCTAATTCTTTTGTTTTATTCAGGGAGGAATTTGTATATAGATTAACTTTAGATTAGAGTAGAGAAAATAAAACTCAAACCATCAAAGAGCCAGAAAGAAGAAAAGAATACCTACAGTGAAAAAAAGAGAGAGAATATAAAATAGATTTACATATATTAGTATTAAAAATAAATATGCCTATAAAATATAATCCAGATAAATAAAAACATGAATAAAATATGTCAGGCAAAATGCCACCAATATAAATGATTCAAAAAGTGATAAAAAATAAGTCAATGTAGAATTCTACTTAAAAATCCATTAAAAATGAAGTTAGCACCTATACTGGGGCAAATCAACCTCATGTGTCCCCTGACATCATACACCTAGAAGGCCAAAAAAATCACTTCTGTAGTATTCCTGCTGATAAAGAATCACCTGGAATTTAGTCATGAGAAAACATTATGAGGGACATGAAATATTATCGGCCTGTCTCTTCAACAATGTCATCATTAAAAAGGACAAAGAGGCTCTGAGATATAGAGTGGGAGTGATGCTACTACCGTTTATTATTTTCACAATGACAAAAAAACTAGGAAAGCTGAATTCACAATTTTCTTGAACCATTGCAAAGCTGACTTTTCAGAACAACCATTGACCCAATATCCACAGGGAAGCAGGCACCCTCAGGGACAAATGAGAAGCCAGTGCTGATTTGCCTGGAGTAGACACAACCGAACACCAGTAAGAAGAGACCAACAAATTTACAGAGGTTTTAAGTGTACTGAGGAGAGTGTGAAGCATCTAGGGACTGCATAATTGGGCAAGCCCGAACCCTTTTCAAGATTTTTTTCATACCCCACCTCCAAATACACACCAAATAGATTTGAAAAAGTTAAGAAATGCCCTTTGTGGAGCAATTGGGGGAGGGGGGACAGTAGCAGCTGAGGAAGTGATACAGACTATTCTCCATCTATCTTTCCCTATGAAATGAAATCCTAGAAATTATAGAATTGCCACTGAAGTTCAGTTGGTTTTTTTAGAATGAAACCTGCATTGAAATTTAATATACCAAAAAGTGCTGAATAACAGTACAACTTACTGCATCTCATAAAATAAACATCTATGTCACCAACATCCACATAACAAAAACATCATTAAAAAGAAACACAACAGAATCCTGCACCTTTTCTTATCTCAGTGTTTTCTTCTCAAATGTAACAAAAACTATCCTGACTTCCAACACTACAGATTAATCCTGCTCACGTTTGAAGTTTATATAAATGGGATTGTGAAGTATGGATGTACAGTTAGTTTTAACATGCCAGGAAAATAAAGATAATAGATCATAAATAAGTTTCAAATTCCAAATTATCATTAACAATGTCTCTTGTGTCAAATAGTATTAAATAATCAGGCAAAGAAACCCAGTGACTACCAGAGGAAAGTGTATCATACCTGTTGACAGCTCTATCTTCAATCTTAATGATTTAAGTTTATAGCTAAATCCTCATTAGAGAGTATACACCCATTAAAAAGTAACTTGAAAAGCTTGGAAAAGTTATGAGGCACTTGCTAATATTCAGCTGTTAAAAAAGGTAAAGGGTGCCCTAACTGGTTCGGCTCAGTGGATAGAGCGTTGGCCTGTGGACTGAAAGGTCCCGGGTTTGATTCCAGTAAAGGGCATGTACTTTGGTTGCAGGCACATTCCCAGTAAGGGGGTGTGCAGGAGGTAGCTGATCCGATGTTTTTCTCTCAACGATGTTTCGAACTCTCTATCCCTCTCCCATTCCTCTTTGTAAAAAATAAGTAAAATATATTTAAAATAAATAAATTTTTAAAAATGTTAAAGGAGAAGCTGGGGCAAAACCAAAAAGAAGTTGGTAAATGCAACATACGAGCATAGGAACACGCAAACCTGTCTGGTTGTGAAGAGTGGTCCTTTAGAGCAACATTTTCCAGTGTCAACTTAGGAAGTACTCCATCTGTTGTATCTGTGGTAGTTGTCATTATTGTTTAGGAATATGACAGGTTTGCATTTTCTTGTCTCCTTGAAGCAGTCATATAACTTGCTTCAGTCAATAAAATGCAAGAAATAATCTGTATAATTTCTAGTTGCTAGCTTTAAAAGCCAGTGATTTGCCAGAGTCCTAGCCTCTGATGTAGTGATTACAAAGCAAGTGCTGAATGAAGCACACAAGTAGAAACCCGTGCTGACCTGTGTTGCTCATATGCCATAAGTGAGAAATAATTTTTACATGCATTAAGCAGCTGAAATTTGGGGGCTGCTTGTTGCTGCATCATAACCAAATCCAGCCTTACTAAAAGAATATTGATTCCCATTTCTTTCTTGAAATGGTTGAAAGATAAAATCTTGATTTATTTTTCTCTTGAAAGAGAAGTGTTTGAGATTATATTCACAATGATATTTTATAAGACATTTGTTATGTATGGTGATTAATGGAAATCATAAGAGCACACTCAATAATGACTCAACTTATCACTTATTTGTAAAGCTCCAATAGCTGTTTCTATCCTGAGGCAATTACAATTTCATTTCATTTAAGAATGGACTCGGCTGGCCGGTGTGGCACAGTGGTTGAGTGTTGACCCATGAACCAGGAGGGCATGGTTTGATTCCCAGTCAGGGCACATGACCAGGTTGCAGGCTCGATCCCCAATAGGGGGCATGCAGGAAGCAACCAATCAATGATTCTCTCTCATCACTGATGTTTCTATCTACCTCTCCTTTCCTCTCTGAAATAAATAAAAATATGTCTAAAAAAATAAAGAATGGGCTGAAGGGCAAGGCAGACCTATAAGCACACTGAGGTTTTAAACCCTAGTCAGAGAGAGCATGGAAAGGACAACAGCTCTATGAGTTAACCTAGAGATGACCTCCATCAGGCCCATCACTTGCATCCATTTGGTCCAAATTCTCAATTTGTACATTAAGGTTACTCTGAAACGACCAAAGACAAGTGTGACAAATTAAGTGGTGAAAATGATATAACTGTGACTTTTCATCCATTGAAAATGAAGACCATGCACACCTGGCAGGTGTTGTCTGCATACTCGCAGTTGCAAAGAGCAGTGGCTATCTCTACTTATTGTCACTTAGCAGCAAAACTCCAAATTATACAAATAAGCCAAGTGAGTGTTGAAATACAACATGCAAGAATTCGAAATATCATGCCATCAAAATGATTCTTACCAATTTTAAATACACATTGTTCAATATTAATTTAGGATTTGACTACTCAATCACCAACTCAAATATTTATGTAACTTTGAATTAAATTTGTTAATGCATTATAATTTTTTCCTTAGAAATGAATTTAAAATATATCAAATAACTCTATCACACTTAAACAGTGAAAAGTAAAACTGTCTTTATGAATTATGATTTTTACTATATTTTAATTAAACATTATATTAAATTATTTAACGGCATAATGATCTTAAATAAAACATATGCGACATTTACCCTTAAAACTATGTCTTTACCTCTTACCAGGCAAAAATGCCTGATTTAAAAAATGTTTTAAGGAGGTTTACAGTATTATTATATCCATACTAATAAAAGGGTAATATGCTAATTAGACTGGATGTCTTCTGGATGTCCTTCCTGACAAAGCTGGGCCTGGAGGAAGCTGTCCACCTGTGGTCCCAGGTGCCTGTGGCCGGCCAGAGGGAGGAAAGCCTGGGTCCTGGATGCAGGGCCACGCCAGAGGTGGTTAGGGGGTGATCAGGCAGGCATGCAGAGGGGTTAGGGGCAATCAGGCAGGCAGGCAGGTGAGCAGTTAGGAGCCAGCAGTCCTGGATTGCCAGAGGCATGTCAGACTGCTGGTTTAGGCCTGAAGGGTCGCAGATTGGAGAGGGTGCAGGCTGGGCTGAGGAACTCCCTCCCTCCCCCGTGCATAAATTTTGTGCACCGGGCCTCTAGTATTTGTTTTATAAAAGAAGACCACAAGTCAAGTTAGGTTTGCAAACAGTGTTTTAAAAAGCATTATTATCTTTATAAATAAGTTAATTTCTAGAGTTAAACATTCTATTAAGTCAATTGAATAGAATCTTAATACCAAGTAGTAATTGTAGAGGCATTTGTTGGAAAACACTTTGACATAATTTTACTTTTCTTTACAATTATCTACAATTTTAAATAGATGAGAGGTTTAAAGACTTAAAGAAACTTGCCTAAAGTTAACACTTTATGTAATGGGAGAGCTAGGATAAATCTTCTATAAACTACTCATTCTCACTATATTGAGATTAGGAGCAAGTATACCCAAAAGCATGAAATTTTGTGAGAAGAATTAAAGGGGCTAAACATGTTTGATCTGAAGAGAAAAAAGGAATAAAGTAGACTAAAGATTGAGAATATAGGATGATTACTATATTATCATCTATTATTCTAAGAGGTGAATGAAGATTCTTTTTATAAATCCTTTTCTTACAGAGGGAAAAATCTTAACTTCCACTTCTTAAATATTTTATATATGCTAAAAGTCACAAATATATTAACACATTTCCAATTCTCAAATTAGGGTTTGTCGTCTCTATTTCAAAAACAGAGAAACTATGATTTAAATGGGGAGGATCAGGAAGGCAGAGAGGGAGGCAAGGAGGGAGAGAGGGAGGGAGGAAGGGAGAGAGAGAGAGAGAGAGAGAGAGAGAGAGAGAGAGAGAGAGAGAGAGAGAGAGAGAGAGGTGAATACAGGAGCCAGGGTGCAAAATTACTTTGTATATCTTTACCCAAAGCCCAACAGCCACTATGACCTACTGAACAAATGGAAATTTGTTACATTGCAGCAAGACACGAAGATAATAAAGATCTTTGTTACTGCTATTTTTCTTGTTTTGTTTGCTTGTTAAAAGATTTCATAGCTTCTTGAAGAAAATCTCGGGGTTGGGTATGCTCCGACCAGAGGCTGACCTGGAAGTTCTTTTGTTGTTGTTGTTGTTGTTTGCTTTTAAATATATCTTTATTGATTTCAGAGAGGAAGGGAGAAGGAGAGAGAGAGAGAGAGAGAGAGAGAGAGAGAGAGAGAGAGAGAGAGAACATTAATGATGAGAGAATTTTCAGTTGGTTGCCTCCTGTAGGACTCCTACTGGGGATTGAGCTAGCAAACCAGGCTTGTGTCCTATAGGGAATCAAACCATGACCTTCTGGTTCATAGGTCAACACTCAACCACTGAGCCATGCCAGCTGGACTGGAAGTTTTCATTGTAGCCTTGCTTGTGTAGGAGGACTCAATCATGTCCCAGAACATTCTGAGTTCATGTATTTCAATATTTCAAATCCTAGACATTCTTGGACACCCAGTTTTCTCTGGTGTGAGTTTGGTCTTCTCTTTGTGAGTTCACACCACACTAGGAAAGGCACTTTCCTGAGAATGCACGGCTTGACTTTCAGACAGCATAACCATTTTAAAATCAAACCATAAAGAGCACTTTTCCTCTGCTTCAGGAATTAAAAATGTTATTAATCACTCCCATAAAAACGGAAATGCATACAATCATAAAGCTTCTTTGCTCTGAAAAGGCTCCCATATATATGAATACTCATTCTGTACATATTTTCCGCACATACACATAAATATGCTCAGACTTTACTTTCTCATCTGTAAAATGAGGGAGTTAGTCTGGATGAAGCTAAGAATAGTTTTAGAGAGCAAAATTTTTATTTTATGGGTTCTCATCTCCCCTTAGATATGATTTTATAATTATAAAGCACAACTCATTATCTTCTCTCATCAAATCAGCTCCCAGGCTAAAAGCAGGAATAGCAAGGCCTATAGGAGAAGGGGAGAGGGCAGAATGTGGTAGGTTGGAGGGCAGTAGCAGTGAGCTAAGCACCTGGTTATAATTTCTACTGGATTTTATACTTAAGGAATGACTATTGGGGTTGGGGCTAATGGTGGGTTTGAATTATGGCACCCTTTCTTTTCTCCCTTAGTATCAAAATTAGCTTCATTGCCTGGCACGCTATTTTATTTTATTTTATTTTTTGCCAAGACTGAAAATCTGGTGATTCAAGTACAAAGTTGAGCTCACAGCAAAAGGAAACTCTCAAAAACAATTTAAATGGTCATAATTTTTGACATTTGCCAGAAGTCATCAAAATAAAAGTCTATACCTTTGCAAATCATGTTCCAGTTTAGCCATTATTCATTCTCTATGGGGTTCTGGCTGTGGCAGAGGCATGGAGAGTGAAATCTATATGTAAGCCTAAGCAACCACTAGCACTGAACGACCAGAATTACTGAACGACTGGCCAACTGGTCACTATGATGTGCACCGGGGGGCAGATGCTCAATGCAGGAGCTGCCCCCTGATGGTCAGTGCACTCCCACAGCCAACCTCCCACTTCCAGCTAACCTCCCGTGGTCCCTCTCCCCATCCCTCTTCATGGCTGGCAGGACCTGATCAGTCCGCCCCAATTGGGACTGGGGGAGATGGCCTTGATTGGCCCTGATTGCTGGCCAGGCCTATGGACCCCACCCATATATGAATTCGTGCACCAGGCCTCTAGTATAAGCCATAATAGACTTCCATGAATAATGGAGATCCATATTTACATTTAAGAAGTGAAGCAGCTCTAGGTTGATAATAAGCATCTTTCCATCATTTTTGCTGGAAAATTAGGGAGCCTTCCCTACTGTGCCTCCCTGAAACTTATATATTCAGGGCAAGATGACTGCATAATACCTTTTAGATCTGTCTCCATGTGTTCTTTCTGGAACAAGGTCAGCTCTTATACTACTCTGAAACCTGGACTTCTCCATCTTAGCTTGTGCAGCTGATTATCAGAACCAAGTTAAAATTCTGCACCTTTAATCATCTGTGTTCTCACTCAGCTTCTCAATGGACCCTTTCAATTTTCAATCATTCAAGACTCCATATGTCATTTATTTTTCTCATGTCAATTTCCTCAGTTTTCAGAAGAAAATATCTCAGAGAAGTGATTCCTGACTATGGCTCTTCAATTCCCCAGGACGTCTCCAATTATCTCAGGAGGTGTCACAACTTTCTCCCCAAACAAAATCTTAATTCATTAATGAAAAATAGAAATTCTGGAGACAATAGGAGGGGAGTGGGGCATTGAGTTGTCACAAAATCTAGCAATGGCAAACTGTTCTATTCCCAGAAGGCCAGGAGTTGCTGGGAATGACAGAGCCTTACCTCTAAAGCCCTATGGGAAGCCCCATGACCTTCCTGTTTTCTAAAGATAAGTGGCTGAGTTAAAAACAGCAAATGAATTTGCAGGAGCCAGCAAATGAATTTGAACTGAACTGCCTAATTAGGGATAATTTAACTTGTAAAATCCAGGCAGTGTTGTATTTTCAAGTGAGGTGAGCATTGTTTAAAATATATAAACAGAAACAATGTTACAAATAAGTTTCTTGGGAGACCAAGGATCCCCAGGAGCTGACATAATGGTATTAGTGTGAATTTTGGAAAGTTTGCTGGGGCAGGAGGAGTATGTGGCATGCAGAGGGGAGGTGCAAGACAGGAGACTTTTGAACTTTTTCTTTCAGAGAAATATTTAAAATGGTTGAAGCTTGTCTTTGATGTTCTTCTATCTTTGTTTCCTTGCCTTTATCTCTACGTCTTTCTGTCCTAGTGAAATTTTCAGCCCATCATCAGCAACCTACTCAAGAGTGTCATACCCTGTCCTCAAGTGCTCTATGTTCCACCAGTTTGATAGTATATAAGGAAAACCAAACTTAGCCCAGGGTTTTCTGGTCATCTTGCAAGTCTCTAAGATTGCATATAATTTTAGTTACTCTTGCTCCCATTTTCAACTCTTTTTTCCCAATTTCCACTTGGATATCTATGGACATCTTAATCTCTACATGTACAAAACTGGACTCCTGCTATTTCCCCCAATACCTTCTCCTACCTAACCTCAGATCGTAGTAACTTAATGGTTCCAGTTTCTCAGGTCAGCAATCTTGATGTTATTGCAGATTCTTCTTTTTCTCATAGCCCCCATCTGATCCTTAGGCAAATCTAACCATTTCTGCCTATGAAGTGCTACGTTGGTAGAACCACCAGCGTTTCCTACAAAATTATTTTAATTTCTTACAGTAGTCTAACTTATCTCTACGTTTGCCTCTATAGGGTTCTTTCACAACTGAACCACCACAGTGATCCTGAAAAATGTAAGCAAATTCACATCACTGTATTGCTCCAAGTTCTCCAAGCTGCTACCATCTCACACAGAGTAAGAATGAAAAAAGCCTTAACATATCATACGAGAGCACATGATATCTTCCTACCATTCCCAACTGACCTGTTCTCTTATTCTCCTCCCTAGTGTCTCCTCCTCCACCCTACCCCACCTTGACCCTGGATCATGGCTGTTCCCCCAACACACCAGGCCAGCTCCTATCTTGTTTCTTCCACCTAGAACATTTTGCCCAGTGTTCACAAGGCTTACTCTCTACCAACTTCAAGTCTCATCTTGATAAGGTCGTTTTTGATTAATTTATTTGAAAGAACACGTCTTTCTTCCCCATCATTCTCACTCTTATACTCTTTTACTTCCCTCCTTGACTCCATAGAACTTATCCCATTCTAATTAACATTCTTCCACCAAATAGGAAGAAGAATATGTCCCCTTGAATGAATCCACGGTAATTTTTATTTAATTAATACTCTAACATCCTAGACTTGGGAAGTAGCATTTTAAAAGAGGATTCTTGTTATTATAAGTAAATTTCTTAATGGAAAAATTTCTGAGTATAAACAGCTGGAGTGAAAATTTTTGGCAGCTTTGGAGGGTATAGAGATTTATATAGGGAGGTGGTGTGTCTAACTACAGGGGTTGTAGGTATGGGAAGGATCATTATAGGGGCTCCATAACCTAAGAGTCTTTTCCTAATCAGGTATTCTAAACTCCCCTACCAACACTTTTTTATTTCTTCTAAGTCTGAACTTGGAGAAAATTTACCATTTCCCCCCAGTGGTTTTTTTTCCATTGTAAGTGGCCATCTGTGTTTTTATAAAAATATTTATTGTTGAAAGTATTATAAATATCTCCCTTTTTCCCCCCAATGACCCTTTCTAACTTGCACCTGCCCCTCCCCCAGCCCTTTACCAGAGTATTGTCTGTGTCCATGGGTTATTCATAATCTTTTGGTTTTGTGTGGGGTCCTGAGCACAAGGAATGAGGATGTCCTCTATAAGTTAATTATTTGCAAATCAGTCATTCCCTGTACTTTATGAGTTGATGTATTTGAAAGGTTTAAAATTGTACTTGGCACTTAGAATGTCCTATGTGGGATGGCTATTATATAAATATATAAAATAATACAACAAATTATTATTTCTGTTAATATATTAGTGACTATTCAAGCAAAGGATAATTTAATCTATGGAATATATATGTATATATTCTTGGTGCATTATTTACAATGACTTTTTCTAACATATATCATCCCTAATCTCCATTCAAGGAACTATGAAGATAATCTATATATATAAAAGCCTAAGTGACCATTTGACTATTCAACCGGTAGCTATGATGCATACTGACGACCACAGGGCAGTCACTCTGACCAGTAGGTTAACTTGCTACTGGGGTCTGGCCAATTGGGACTGGGCGAGACTGGCCAGACATGCCCAGAATCTCTCCTATAGTCCCTCCTCACCCTGACTATGCACCAGTGGGGTCCCAGATTGCAAGAGGGTGCAGGATAGGCTGAGAGATCCCACCAGTGCTGGGCCTCTAGTATAATTTAAAATGTAATGTCAGGGCTGGATCCTGTAATAATATTATTCAATGCCTTTATAAAATCTTTATTGGAAGATATGAAACTGTGAAAGGCCATCTTATGACTTCATTAATAAATGTTGAAATTATAGTTATTACAGCCATTTTTACCAATTAATTTTAATGGACCAGGTCATAGGAAAGCATTCAGTATATGAGTACAATATGTTGCTGATTAAACCAGAACAATCTTCATGTGTGGTGAAGTAAATCATCTTGTAGTTATTTATGGGGAAGAGCATATTTTGACTCTTAATTTGTTAAATTTTACATTACTCAGTTTTAGAAGTCTGCTTTCCACAACCTGTACAGTCTAAAACCATAATGAGCATGAATACTTTCCACTCATAGATCTCTCCCATGTTTCAAACTCACATCTCTTGTTTTATTTTATACTAGGGGCCTGATGCACAAAATTTGTGCACTGGAGGTGGGTGATTCCTCAGCCCAACCTGCCCCCTCATACATACTGGGAGCCCTCTGGCCAAGGCTTTAGGCCTTGGGCACCCGGCCATTGCCCTGCAATGGGGCAGATGGCTGGCTCTATCCCAGCCTCGCCCTCCACCCTCCAGCCAGGGCTTTAGCCCCAGCCAGCTCGCCCCTGGCTAGCATGAGCCTCAGCCTGTCCCGCCCAGGCCCAGGCCGCCTCAGCCATGCCCCCTCCAGAACCCCCCAGGCCCGAGCCACCTCAGCCACGTCCCCCCAGGCCCGGGCCACATCTGACATGCCTCCACAGACCTGGGCCACCTTGAACACACCCCACAGGCCTGCCTGGGCCACATCGGATAGGCCTCTTAGGCCCAGGCTGCCTCGGCCATGCCCCCATGCTCCTGATTGGCAGGTAGGCGTGGCTGGTGGGCATGGCTTGTGGGTGTAGCAGAGGTACAGTCAAATTTGCATATTACTCTTTTATTAGATAGGACTAGAGGCCCACTGCATGAAATTTATGCATGGGGGGGGGTTCCCCCAGCCCAGCCTGAACCCTCTTGCAATCCTGGACCCCTATTAGGGATGTCCAACTGCTGGATTGGGCCCAAACCAGCAGTCATACATCCCTCCCTCATCGATCAGCTGTCTCTTGCACGCCCCCTACTGGGGATGTGCCCGCAGCCAAGGTACATGCCCTTGACCGGAATCGAACCTGGGACCCTTCAGTCCGCAGTCCGACGCTCTATCCACTGAGCCAAACCAGTCTTGGCTTGGTTTCTCCTTAAATGCCACTTCTTCCAAAAGGGCCCACACTATGTACACTCTGATGGCAAGCACACTTCCCACTTTATAACATCCTCAATCTTGTAATTCTTGTCTAAAATCTGTCTTTCTGTCTTGGTGTAAAGCTTCCTAAGAAGTGAGATGGTCTATCCTGTTCACTGATTTCATTCTAGCAATTAACCTAAGGCTTGGTAAATCTCTGTGAGCAAACAAATGAACAAATTAAGGAATTCCCATACTGAAGCTTTGCTTAACCCCAAATCACAGTCATCAGTTTTAAGAATAGAGCAGTTCTGTAAGGATCTCTCTCTCTCTCTCTCTCTCTCTCTCTCTCTCTCTCTCTCTCTCCCACACACACACACACTTTTAAAAAAAGGTCTGTTGGGATAATACTCATTTTTGAGAAGACTAAAGTGAAGTAGGAACCCAAATTCCTCTTTCAAAGAAGGCGGTGAGATGAACAGGCCAGAAGGGAGAAAGGCAGGCATGGCAGGGATGGTTTGTAAGACTTCAGCACACTCATAGTAATAAGGTTCAATCAATGAAGAAAATGCTTGAGTGAGGCAAAGGAATCTTTAAAAGGCGAGCAAGAATAATTTTCTATTTCTTCTGGATCAGTGACCTCCCACAGGACTTAGAAGAGTATTAGGACACATGTCACCGAGTTGTCAAAGAGCGGGTCGTCTTCTCATCAAGTACAGAGTAAGCTTGGACTCACTGAACTACTAATCAATAATACAATTTAGATTTCATAATCATTGTGTCACTCCTTACATTGCTATCTCCAAAAGCATTTATTTCAAGAATCAGGTGTTCACTGGCTAGAAGATCAAAATTTATAATTGTGTCTAATACATTTTGATGAACACATAGAACTTGATTCTATTTTCCTCTAACTTTAAGGTTAGTCTTTCACTGCTTTTGGAGATAACATCTTTTCATGTCAATATTAATTTTTATTGCAGGACACAGAGGTAAGCCTCTTTTTAAAGCTTTACTTCTATGTCAAAATCCAGGATGAATAATTACTTCTTTGGCAGGCACGGCTTATTGGTTGAGCATAGACCTATGAACCTGGAGGTTATTGTTCGATTCCCAGTCAGAGCACATGCCCAGTTGCAGGCTCGATCCCCAGGGTAGGGCATGCAGGTGGCAGCCAATCAATGATTCTCTCTCATGTTTCTCTCTCTCCCTCTCTGAAATCAATAAGAAATATATTTTAAAAAACAAATTCCAAAACACTAATTTCAAAAGGTAAAATAAATAAAACACAAACCTTTTCAAAGCTATTATTTTAAGTCCTGACATACCTGTCTTTGGTATAAAAACATGACTATTTATTAAAAAGTTCTCTGTAAATATAACTATTACCGTTATGGGAAGCAGATGTTGTTAGAGGTTTTTAAAGCCACTATTAGTGGGAGAGAATAGATTATGAGAAGAAATTTCCAAGGCAGTGATACCTAAATCATCTCCCTTCACTCCCAATACCTCACCAAATATTGATTGATTTTTCTACTTAATGTGCTTAAAATTCTGATACCGGGAGATTCAAATTAGCTTATCAAAGCTATCTTTTAAGAATTCAAATTCTTTTGGAAGGTTTAAGAAATCATTTTGTTCATGTTAGTGTGAATTAGTTCAATCTAATGTCTCAATTTCACTGAATGACTCAGACATTCAGAGTTTTGATGGAAAATGGATGGAGAATTTGGGACAGCAAGAAGATACAGATAGCCTTAAGCGAGGGGCAAAAGGGTAAAATAAGACTCATAGAGAGAGATGGGAAAGCACCCATATAAAGGGCACTTTCTTATTTTTCCTAACACCTAAATTAATCCAGTAGTCAGGCACATACTATAATAGCAGGGGCTAGCTAAACCATGGTTCATACAATCTCTTAAAATTACCCATAAGACCTAGCTGACATTTAAATATATTTTATTGATTGAAAAATATATTCTGAAATTGGAAAGATAACCTGAGATTCAAAACTTGATGTATAATCATATTTTAGATATTATAGATTGTTCCTAAGTTGTTATATGCATCATATTGATGGGGGGACATAATTCAACAGATAGAGCACCTGAATTAATCTGAAAAATAATCACATTATTTTAAATCTTAGAACACATATACTTATGTAAATAAGGGGTTAAGTTTTTCATATGTAAATAGGGGGTTAAGTTTTTCTTAAATTTCATTTTCAAAGCCTGTGAGAAGCAATTAAGGAGGTGACTCAGCTTGAATCCAGCAAGTATCATCACCAATCCGCATGGTCAGACTGACCCTCCCAGAAGTCAAAACATCATCTTATCAACATCCTCTCATCAAAGGACAATAGCTGACTTCACAGACCTCCAGGGCTGCATTGTATTCCCAGCCTCACCCTAGCCCCTACCCCTTTATCATCCTGTCCCCTGCACCTTACTCTAAGACAGGATTTGAATTAAGTGCCCTGTCTTTTTAGTTGGCTGGCCTTCTCAATAAATGCTTAATATGATTCAATACTGCCTTCGTTATTGGATACAGTGACAGGCAGCCTGAGACCAACTGGGGGTTGCCTGGTAAAAATATTACATTACTTTGGAATATACATTTTGTGGCCAAATGTAGTAAAAACTTAAATGTCTAATTATTAGTTATGCTTTCTTTACATTTGTAAAAAATCTTAACATATTCACTTCTTGGCTTATTGTAGAGAAAAAAGCCAAACCTCTCTGTGGTACTTTTCCAGACTAACACTTACTTTTGGAGAGTAAGCTGTTAGAGTCTTGTTATATTTGATAAGGAAGAAGAAAAAAATCCTCATTTTTTCAGTTCTCAAGTTGCCATAGCAAAAATAGGAAGAACCCAAATGTCAATCATCAGGGAATGTTTCAATTAATGCTTATCTATCCCATAGTATTCTATACAGTAGTTAAAAATCCACTGGCCCAGAGCTACATGTATCCATCCACATGGATGAAAATCTAAGTTTAATAGTTGAGTGAGGATGTTGTAGAGGGGGAATTTTTGAGCACCCCTGAGGCCGTGGACTATGCCCCAGCTAGAGTAGTCAGTGCTGACACCAGGTGAGACCTTGAGATGTGGTCTCATGGCCCCTTCCCAGCATGTAGACCTTGCAAGATAGAACACTGTCAGCTTTCTGAAGAATAGGATGACCCTGTGGGTGGCATGGTTGTCAATGGCATGACTCTGACGTTGCTTGGGAAAAACTGTTTTATCTTGGGTTCCTTGTTGTGCAAAAACAGGATGTGGTTAATGTGCTTAACAGTGTTCTTGCACAAAGGATCAGGGCTGCTCTCTGATCTCCCTGTATAGAGGATGGCAGAGCAGTCCCCGGGCTGGCTAATAAAGGCTCCCTAAATTTTAATTTGGTCTGGGCCCCAGTGATCTTTCACTTGCCTCTACTCTACAACATGGAAAGCAACTTTCAAAGCATACAAATTATATATCTCTTATGTAAACTTTAAAATATTAAATATTATTCAAATAAACATACATACATAATAAAACTTCAGAGAAATTCACCACATCTTAGGCTGTGATTACCTATGGAAGAGTATGAATTTTGATCAAAGAGGCATTAACAGGGTGCCCTAATCCTTCTGGTAATATATTATTTACTTTTGTAGTATATCATAAGTTAGGTGAGATATACATATGTATCTGTTATATAATTTTAATAACATTTTTATGACTGAGATATTTCAAAATAAATTTAAAAATTGTAAGATGACATGAAACATTAATTACCACATACCAAACCAAGATTCTCTCAAATGAATATCATCAAGATGACAACAGAGTTACAGTTCCCAGAATTCAAGTAATTGCTAAACTCAACTAATAGAAATAAAACTGAAATTCAGGAAGTGGAAAAATACATATATTCAGATACTAATGGGTACACACACATATTTATAAGTGTACACATATTCACCTGCATACTCATTAGTAGCCAAGGTAAAAAAAAAATCCATGCATGAAAGGTTTGTACATTATACTTTGAAAAATACTGTAAGTAGGTACTTCAATAGCTATAATAACTGACAATCAACTTCAAGGAACAGGGCAAAATAACATATTACCCAGAAGCAAACTGCAAAACTTCAGAAGCATGGAGTTATTTAATATAGCTACCAATGTTTATGGTGGTAGCATACGTTATTATTGAAGTCACTGCTTTTATCATCAATAAATCTGTCCATTTTCTATCCATCCTTTTATTCCCCTAATACTATACTTGATCCAATCAAGCACATGTTGCATTCTCCACTTAATTCCAGAAGCTAAGTGATCAATCACATGTCCCTCTTACTCATGCAGATGGATTAATTAATCCTAGGTAGGCTATGAAAGAAGGACAAGGAGGGAATTCTACTCCTTGAACAGTGTAATTCACCTCATGTCCCTCTTGCCCCTCTGAGGGAGGAGATGGTTGAAAAGATGAAGCCTGCTGGCCTCACCATATTATGGATCTATAGAAGCAGCTTCTATAGCCGGGAGTTAAGTTCTTTGTATTTTCTTTTTTAGGAAAATATTTTTTAGGGAACTAAAATAACTCATTCTTTTTGCTCAGGATCATTAAGACTTGGTATTGTAGAATTCCTTACTTGTTTTCACAACTAATGTTATATCTTCCTTTATCTATCTATATAAAACCCTAATATGCAAATCAACTGAATAGTGGAATGACTGCAGAATGACCAGTCGCTATGACATGC
Source organism: Antrozous pallidus (assembly GCA_027563665.1). Taxonomy (NCBI): domain Eukaryota; kingdom Metazoa; phylum Chordata; class Mammalia; order Chiroptera; family Vespertilionidae; genus Antrozous; species Antrozous pallidus. Next base: position 138,030,624 of record CM050509.1, on the reverse strand, counting down.
ACTGACCACAAGGGGGGGCAGATGCTCAATGCAGGAGCTGCCTTCAGCCTGCAGGCCCTGACCAGAAGCCACTGCTGGAGGGGGTGGTGGAGCTGGTGAGCAGGCAGTGCCAGGCCTAGGGACCCTACCTATGCATGAATCTTATGCACCAGGCCTCACGTCATGGACCACCAGTTGGTGACCACTGCTCTAGTTCATATATAAATTCCTAGATTCCACCCACTTAGTTTATATAAATAAGCAGGTTAGACTCATTTGGAGTCAAGTTTTTGTTTCTCTTCACTCCTGGAGGCTTTGATTCTAATTGTCAGCAGAAATGCACTCTAGACTAGCAGGTTGGGAGTAGAATTATTTCTTGTTCATTGCCAAAACTTGCCTTGTAGGTTGATGTAATGAGTAAAGCTAGTGGTTAAGTCCAACCAGACAGGATTTTTCTCAAGAAAGGTATGCTCTGCAGACCTTCATCCTGAAATGAAGGAGCAACTGGTCATTTGCAGTACCAGTTAAAGCCTTCTATTAACACCTGCTTTATAATGTCTCACAGACAAAACTGGAGATTGTAAATTTTTACTTGTATCCTTGAGCTTTATAAATGGCCCTGAGAATGCCATACTAATTAATGTATTTCATTAGTGAAAAGCGAGTTATCAAAGAGAGCATCCCAGAGGAAAGGTAAGAGTGGATGAGAGAGTAGTGCTGTTTTGCATTTTAATGAAAATAGCCAATAGAATGTAACTTGATTTCATCCACTACTCCTCAAGAAAGAAAACCACTAAGGCATATATGTAAATTTTAACACATCTTTACATTGTTTGGGAAGACCATCCATTTACAGAGTAAGGAATTAGACTCATAAATTAGACAGTGGGTCGTTTTTGGAGAAGGGTACAGTGGGTCCTCCGCTGTTGTGCCTGAGGCTCAGTCAGAATCTGTCGCTTTTGGTAAAAAGATGTCTCAGCAGGAGGCTCAGTAAAGTGCTAGAGAAGACAGTCTTTCCTATGAGCCAAACGCAGTGCAGCCTGGCTGATGGAGTGGTTATCACCTGCCTCTGGCAGGTCTGGACAGCCTTTCAACTTCTGTAAATATAATGCCTGTTCCACTCTGAAACTGCCTTTCAGATTCTCCAGAAATTTCTACCTGCCCCCTATTTACTAACAGACCAAATCCTGGACATCCCTTACCTTTTTTCAAATAGTGATTAGATTTGTTGACTACATTTTCTTCCTGATGAAGACTTTACTTTTCCCCTTAATAATGGCCATTGCCTTTCTTTTTTTCATCTTGAAGTACCATGGGTAGGGTGAGACCCTACTCAGTTGGTCATCTGAAACGAGTAAAAAAAAAAAACACCAATAAAACACTAATGACAAATTTAGGAGAAAAGGTGGAGAGGAGAGAGTAGGATGGAAAGAAAGAGAGCAATGACTATTGGCAATAGAAGAGCAAATGCAGACTCCAGTCTACCTCCATCTTTCATCATTTAGGACATCATTACTGTACATGATGAATACTACTTCATCAGAAGAAATAATTTTAGTTTCTCTCCACTACAGAGGTTTTGACTCCAGGTATTTTGCTGTAAGCCCATCCTCAAATGTAAATACTCAGATAATGGACATCCAAGACAATGCCTTAATCAATCCTTCATTAATTATAGCAACAATTTTTTACCTAGAGTCAAAGTTTCAGAGAACCATTAGTGTATTTCTTGTCTAACAGGCCCAACTAAGCCCTATGCTCTCTCTGGCTTTTGAAGCAGGTTACCTGGATGGTCTTATTTCTTAAACAGTTTTACGTTAGGACTCTGTAGCAGAAATCATATCCTCTCAACTCATCTCTGATTTCAATCCCTGATGAATTAGGCTGAGAGTTATTTACAAGCTTAGTCACACTGTGTTGATAGTGTCTCACCCAAGAGTACACATTGCACATATTCCTGAGTTTTCTTAGAATCTTCTCTGACTCTATCATTGCTCATGTGATTCATTAATACAAGAGAATCAACACACCGGGGGGCAACATTCCAAAAAATTCTTGGAGACATTTATATAATTCTCAGAAGATGCTGGTGGAATCAAACTTCATTGCCTACAGCAATAACTTGGCAAACTCATTGTTTATATATATATATATATATATATATATATATATATATATATATATATTTTTTTTTTTTTTTTAATTTTCTCAGTCTCACTCCAATTTCTTCATTCTTGCTTCCTGGTATTATTTCCAAAATCCTTGTTTCAGATTCTACTTGAAGGAAACCTAAGCTACAACAAGACCCTGAAAAAATGTACATTATACAAAATGTGATTCAAGTACCTTGTATAGTAAAATTAATAAATGCAACCAAACCTTTCCTGTATGTCTACTGACATGATCATTATTGGTAAACACAATAGTCAACATCCCAGATTTCAATGCAGAGTCTGTCAAATACATCAGAGAATTCAATTGAAGTGAGGCTAAACTTAATGATATCTGGATAGAGAGCTATATCCCTTTTTGAAAATAAAATATAGAGATGCCAAAGTCATTATAGCCTAAAGTTGCCAGGTAAAGTAGTATTCAAGAGATAGGAAGGGAAACTATTAAAGACTGCAGGGCCAAGAAACCACTCTGATGTTTTTTTCCTTGATATTTGACCTCCTATTCTATGCCCCTTTCAAAACTCTCTTCTTAAGACAACTTGCCCATTGTCTCCCTCAATTTTTCTATCTTCAAGGAAAGTGATCTAATAAAATAATTGAAAACAAGTGCTTTGATGAATCACTATGCTATGACGGCCATAAATTTCGAGAGATGTTTATGCTTGCAGGCCTACATTTTTAAGAGCTATGTCACCATCCAAAAGAAGAAGCACATCTACTGCATTTATTTGGGTGTGTTGCTATGATGTGGTGGTAATGACTTTCTAATAACCTCTAGTTCATGCTACAGCAGGATTTATCTAAAATGAAAAGATTTCCCTTTCTTTCACAAAACATATAACACTCTATTGACTATATAAAAAGGCAAATTATGATTGTTACTAAAAGTAGAATTTTTAGAAAATCCAGTCTTCACTTTGAAATATATACGTTCTTCTATTATTAAAACTTTGAAGGTATCACTAAGCTCCTTGGAGGTCTCATAAAATTTATTGGTGTTTTTTAGAAGATTCCTGAGTAACCTTATAAATGTGGTCCTGAACTCTATGTCTAGTAGTCTGCTTTCCTCCATTTCTTTAATTCGTGACACGTTTCTTTGTCTCTGCATTTTGGTGCTTCCCTGTGTTGATGGAGTGGAAGAACTGCTATGCTGAAGACTTGCCTATGGGGCAGGACTTACTTCAGCGGGGCTTTGGTGCTCAGTGAGTCTGCCTCTTGAATGTGTCATTTATGGGTGTGAGTAGTTGAATTATGGTGTCATCTCACACTGACTTCTAGGTATACTAGCTCCTGAATCTCCAATGGGGTGCAGGTCAGCTACTGTCTGCGGTGACCCAGCAGGAGCTACAGCGATAACTACAGTTTTCTCCTCCTTGCTTGGGGTTTGGAGGTTTTGTAGTTATCTGACCAGAGCTGCAGTTTGTTAGATTAAGCTGTGATAAGGCAGGCCATTTATTTGCAAATGCACACAGCTCAGGTGGGTTTGCAGATTGTGCAGGTGGGGTCTGAGGAAGTCACTAGGCTAGGGTGTGGCAAACAGTGATGGCTGCCAGTCAGCCCTCTCTGCATTTCAGCCTTTCCAAGTTCCTGAGCCTGTGCCGCAGCACAGTGAACAATGATTGCTGCACATACCTCTGCAAGGGAGCCACCCTTACTTTCCGACCCAATGGCAGACAGTCCAGCTTCTCCCTGTAGGAATCTGGGTCCCCAGCATCTCCCCAGAAACTGGAGCTCAGAATAATCAGGAGCTTGTTTCCCTTCCAGTTGGAAAAAAGCAGCGCCTCCAGTCACCCACTGCCACCCAGTTCACACGCCTCAGCTTTTCAGCACTTGTGCATGTCTGAATGCTTTTTTCTCTTTCCTTCTAGTTGCAGAACTTTCACTCGGCCAGCTTTCCCATGGTTCTGGGTGATAGGTGTTTTGTCTTTTAGTTGTAGTTTTGAAATTGTTGTGCGAGGCAGCAGTTTAGGTGTTTACCTATGCCACCATCTCGGTTTCTCCGAGGAGCTTAGTGAGACCTTCAAGGACCTTAATGAGAATGCCAAGAAAATGGAAAAGGACCAGTCAGAAATTAAGCATACACTGTCTGAAATAAAGAATATACAGAAATTCAACTGTAAATCAAAGGACCTCAAGAATCAAACCAAAAATATGAAATATGAGGAAACAAAAAACACCTTACCAGAAAAACAAAAAGAAAAAAGAATCCAAAAATATGAAGATAGTGTAAGGAGCCTATGGGACAACTTCAAGCATACCAGCATCTGAATTATTGGGATGCCAGAAGAAGAGAGAGAGCAAAATATTGAAAACCTATTAGAGGAAATAATGACAGGAAATTTTTCCTACATGGTGAAAGAAATAGACTTACAAGTCCAGGAAGTACAGAGAACCCCAAACAAAAGGAATCCAAAGAGGACCACACCAATACACATCATAATTAAAATGCCAAGGGCAAAAGACAAAGAGAGAATCTTAAAAACGGCAACAGAAAAAATTAGTTACCTAAAAGGGAGTACCCATATGACTGTCAGCTAATTTCTCAACAGAAACTATGCAGGCCAGAAGGGGGTGTCAAAAATATTCAAAGTGATGAACAGCAAGAACCTACAACCAAGATTACTCTACCCAGAAAAGCTATCAATCAGAATTGAAGGTCAGATAAAAAGCTTCACAGATATGAAAAAGCTAAAGGAGTTCACCACCATCAAACTAGGATTATATGAAATGCTGAAGGGTAGTCTTTAAGAAGAGGAAGAAGAAAAAGGTAAAGATAAAAACTATGAACGAAAAATGACAAGAAATACATACCTACCAACAAGTGAATCTAAAAATCAAGTGAATGAAAAATCTGATGAACAGAATGGACTGATGAATATAATAGAATCAGGGACATAGAAAGGTAGTGGACTGATAATACTCAGGGGGGAAAAGGGTGTGAGGGGTGCGGGAAGAGATTGGACAGGAATCTTACATGGATGAAGACAGTGGCGGGGGGCGGGGAGAGGTAAGGGCACTGGGATGGGGTGGGGGACTGGGTGGAGGGGAGCTATGGGAGAAAAAAAAGGAACACCTGTAAAAATCTGAACAATAAAGATTAAAATTTTTTTTTCCAGTTTTCATTTGTCCTTAATCTTACTGTTACATGATACTGAGAATTGTATTTTGTAATCAATTCATCTAAAGACATCAGGCCAACTTAGTATCAAAAGCCTTCTCACATGGTTATGTAAGATGTTTAACATTGGGGGAAGATGCAAACTCTCTTTGCAACTCTTCTGTAAATCTAAAAATATTTCAAAACAAAATGTTTCCTTGTCCGTTGTTTTTGTTTTTAAAGTCTTCTCAGGTGGATTTCTTCATTTGTCAGTGTCACGACACTGATTTCCTATCTGAACTGTGTTACTTTCCTTTTTTTCCTCTCTTCTTAGACAGAAGGTATGTGCCAGAAATTATAGTAAAATAGGTGCACTTTTTATGTCAAAAGTATATATTTTATGAGGTTTGTTTTTTTCCATTTAAGAAGGGAAAATGGCCAATCATCTTAAAACACAGAGTGTGAGACAGTGTGTACACTATAGTAGGAACCTAGCTGATTCTTGAGATAAGTGTGAAAGTCCAATTCCAAATCTGTTTGTCATCTCCCCCTCGTATGAGAAATAAGCTCAAACTTTAGATTAATTCATAGGCTATAAATTGTTTTATTAAAAGCATTCTCCAGAACTGATTTCTTCAAATCCATTATTTTTATCAGAAAAGGATTTTTTTTAAGCCGAACAAGTGCTCAAATAAGTTAGGCATAAGTGCAAATTAGTCGTGGCATATGCTTTCCAATCATGTGTCCATTTTGTAAATAGAATTATATAGACAATAAAATTTGGCAGAAATGGGTGAATTGCAGGCCCCACTGAGATGATATATAAAGGCAGATAATGGGATGCTGATCTTCCTAGACCTGTGATATGCACAATATTTTGGTAAAATAAGACTCTTATACCAAAACAGATTTGGAATTGGACTTTCTTTTTTTCTCTGCCATAGTCCTCTTATTAACTAAACTAGTGGCCCAGTGCACAAAATTCATGCACAGAGGGTGGGGGTGTCCCTCAGCTCAGCCTGCACCCTCTCCAATCTGGAACCCCTTAAGGGATGTCCACAGGGATCAGGCCTAAACAGGCAGGGACATCCCTCTCACATCCGAGATTGCTGGCTCCTAACCACTCCTGCCTGCCTGCCTCCCTGCCTGATTGCCCCTAATCACTTCTGCCTGCCAACCCGATTGTCCCCAACTGCCCTCACATGCCAGCCCTATTGCCCACAACTGCCCTCCCTGCCATGACCTGCCTCCTCCACTGGGACCAGCCTCCTCCACGTGAGGCAGCAGAGACTCCAAGACCAGCCTCCTTCGTGCCACACAGAACTGCCGGACCCCCAAGCCTCACTGTGTGGAGCGGCCTCCAGGCCCCACCTCCACTGTGCACATGGCCATCTTGTGGCAGCCTTCTTGTGATGACATCACACATGAGGGCCACTGAGGCTTTTATTTGTATAAATAAGCCATTCATTCAGGGAAAGGACCATTTTATACTTTGTACTTCCAGGAAGCACCAATATATATGGAACTCTCTTTTATAAAACAACATCTAGCACTGGAAATTTCAGGGCAATTTATTTTCAAAGTGTTTATTTTTTCTCTTTGGCAGTCCTCAACCAACCCTTCCTAGGCAGTCTCTCCTTGGATAAACTTCCCAGTGATATCTCTGCAAGAAGAGAGAATATTTCTCAACCATCTTCTGGGACCAGTTATGACTCATGTTGCTGGGCAGGCTGAAGATGTTCTCATGAGGCTGTTCATAGTCTAATATTCTGGATTCTCCTTCAGTAGATTCTAGATTTGGAGTTGCCTTAATGTTTCTCTTCCACTTGAAATGCTACCAGGTTCTAGGTTTATGGATTTTTTTCTGCTAACTTCTGAAGCCCGAAATGTATTGGCTTTGCCCAGAAAGAAGTAGGTGACCTCTTTGAGGCTGTTCATCTCTTCCTCTCTTGATGGCCAAAATTATTAGTTGCTTAAGGAAGCTGGTCATGTTGTTGAATCTCAAATCTGCCAATACCACTAGGGAACTGACTGAATATTTTTGTTATCTATAAAATTAAAGTCATAATTTTTACCTCTTAGATATTTTATGAGAGTTTAACATTATTGATTTTATATCTATATAGACATAGATACATAAAACCTTCCTTCAGGTGTTCCATATCTTTGGTTTAGTTGCCCTTCTGAAAAGATTTTTGCGTTTTTAAAAATATATTTTATTGATTTTTCACAGAGAGGAAGGGAGAAGGATAGAAAGAAACATCGATGAGAGAGAAACATCAACATCCCCCCAGTAGGTACATGCCCTTGTACCATAAAAATCCATAAACCTAGAACCTGATAGCATTTCAAGTGGAAGAGAAACATTAAGGCAACCCCAAATCTAGAATCTACTGAAGGAGAATCCAGAATATTAGACTAAGGTACCATCAACATCCCCCCGCAACCAAGGTACATGCCCTTGACCGGAATCTAACCCGGGACCTTTCAGTCCACAGGGCAGTGCTCCATTCACTGAGCCAAACCGGTTTCGCCAAGATTTTTGCTTTTTTATGCTGCTCCTAGAACTGCCAATGTTGGCTCCTCTTAGTCTCTCTAGAGGGCAGTCCCAAGTAGTATCCCTCACAATCATCGAACTTGAACCACTATGTGGTTTAGTTCCATCCAGATGTCTCATTTTTAAGTGATGAGTGCAAAATATGTCAGGGGGCCTAATGGAGAAAGACTTGATGATACTATGCAGTGTTTTTCCAAAGTTGACAGACACTCCATCTAATGCACCTTAAAACCTAGTCTTGCAATGACTCAAGAGAGCCCACCAAGCAAGCAGTAATAGTTATTGCTTCCTCTGGAGAGTTGAATTTTGTTACCAGAAAAACTTGGCCATTGTTTCTGGGCTGAGAGTCACAGAGTTCAAACTGAATTACAAATATTCTCTATTCACTCAAGCCCCAAATCTAAACTAAGCCCAATAGTGATACTAGTTTGTTTACACATAAATACATTTGCCGTTATGGATTGCCTGGTCTTCCATCCTGTTGTACACAACACTTTATGCCCTTCCTTTCATTGTTCCTTATTTTAATTCCATTGACCTTTTAAGATTAAAATCCATTTATTCTACCAAACCTCTCCAGATCACTAAACACAGACTGAAGTTATTTACGTATCTCTTCTCTGAATGGCTATTGGTATAATCATGCATTAGCTTATGATCATCATCATACTCTCAAAGAGTCATTTAAAATTTTCACTGTTATTTAATGAGAAACATGTATCAGATTTTATTTTCTCAAAAAAGGTGGTGAACCCTTAGAGAAAACATTATGTTTTTTGTGTCTGCTATAACGCCTACAACTAATGTTAGTGGACATGATATTTTCATTTGCATAATGGCTTCTTCAAATACCTGTGGACCATCAATTCTCAAATGTTTCTGCTACTGGAGTCTGTTTCTATTTTGTTTGTTAGTTTATTTTGTTCATTAGACTAACAAACAAAATTAAAACTGACTCCAGTAGCAGAACTCTCCCAGAGGGAAGGGGGGTTGTTGTAGGGCTGGGTGAAAAGGGAAAAGGGATTAAGCAAAAACAAACAAATAAACAGCAACTCATAAACACAGACAACAGCAGAGTGGTTATCAGAGGATAAAGGGGGTGGAGGGAGGTAGAAGATGATAAGGAGGATAAATGGTGGCAGAAGTAGACTTGATGGGGGGAAGTGAACATACAATACAATAAACAGATGATCCACTATAGAATTGTACACCCAAAACCTATATAACTGTATTAATCAATGTTACCTACCCCAATAAATTCAATAAAAAATTTAAAAAAAGATTTCTGCTACTGAAAAAGATCAAGTGCATAGAAATAATCCAACATTTGAGTTATTCCAAATGGGTTTTGGAAGATATTAGTGGCAGCTACATTCTTTCCCTAATAAATAATTCATAAAAAGTAATAGTTACATCAACACTCACTAGGACTTTATATATCTGAGCTTAGCTCAAACTAATAATGATTCATCTATATTCTCTGAGCACCTTTAAGAGAAGGCCGGAAGATGGGGGCCAGTCAGGGACTAGTTACAGAAAAGTCTAGAGTGCCCAGTTTCCTTGGTACTCCACATGGTACCCATAGTCTTATTGGTCTATACCTACACATCTGCCACATTTCATTTGTGTTTCTCACTGGCATCCGTTGACAAGTGCTAGAGAGCACCACACAGCCTACATTCACTCTTCCATTTCCTAGCTGTGTGATAACAGGCAACTTACCTAACCTCTCTGTAACTGAGAGTCCTCCTGAATAAAATGTGGATAATAATAGCCCATACTTCATAGGGTTGTTTGCCTGAGAGTTCAATGATATACATAAGTTGCTTAGCACAATGTCTGAGGTATAGTGAAATCTCAGATGTTAAAGAGAGAATAAACCAGAGCAAGTACACATGAAAGTGAGAGTGTCACAAGAAGTTCTATTTTTTCTTTTTTTTAATATATATTTTATTGATTTTTTACAGAGAGGAAGGGAGAGGGATAGAAAGTTAGAAACATCGATGAGAGAGAAACATAGATCAGCTGCCTCCTGCACACTGCCTACTGGGGGTGTGCCCGCAACCAAGGTACATGCCCTTGACTGGAATCAAACCCGGAACCCTTCAGTCCACAGGCTGATGCTCTATCCACTGAGCCAAACCGGTTTCGGCAGTTCTATTTTTTCCTTTATTCTTCTAAATCCAAAATGTATGGAATTCCAAACAAGGAGGAGTAGCTAAATGTAGAGACAACACAAGTCATGTTCTCCTCTTCAGAGAGAATGAGGGGAAAAGGGACGCAGCACAAAATGAGTGCAAGAGCAACACGTTGATGGATAAAAAATTCCCATGGATAAGCCATTGCTACAAGCAGGGGGCGGGGGGGGGGGGCTCGTAGCTTTTGGAGCTACATGGAAACAATGTGGTGTGGCTCAAACATCGAGAAATGGTTGACATCCAAAGATTCCCAGAGGGTGGACTTAGTTTATAGGCCAACTGATTATATTATTGGACTCCTGCTATGATGTTGGGGCTGGTGACCCAAAGAATATTTAAGGGCTCAAGGTTTTGTATGGGAAAATGGGACAGCATAAACATAATTGCAACTTTGGGAGAAATGTGAATAAAAAAGGAAACGAGTTCAAACAATCATATGAAAAGTGCCAAATCTGGGCTACAGAGAGAAGACATCACCAAGGTCACTGAGAGAGCTGCCTAGTGAAGGGGTGATTTAAGCTATACATTGAAAGTTGAGTAGGAGTTTAATTTCAGCAAGCTACAGCAGTGTGGTATGATAGAAAGACACTCACTCTTGTCTCAAACAGGCTGGGGTTAGAGGCCAGGATACACCCCTCATCATTTACTAAATAATAGATACTATATTTTTCCATGTATAAGACGCCATTATTTTCTAAAATTGTTAGACAGAAAATCGAAGGGCATCTTCTACACATAAGTCAGCTGAGGGAGCCCCATGGATGCGTAGCTGGCATACCTTGTCAAACAGTTTTCCTCCAGTCACCAGCTGATGCTGTAATTGGAGGTGGAGGTGGAAAGTGTGCAAATGCAATAGGGACTGGAGAGTTCTGAGCCCACAAAGACGTAAAAAAAATAATATAAATACTGGTAAGCGATAGTCTTACTCTGCAAAATTCAAACTGAATATAATCAGCTATGGAAACAGAGCTAGAGAGAGACCCTTTGGACCTCCTTCCACTGAGTGCATGATCAGACAGTGGAGAAAAGAGAAAGAGCAACTCCTTAAGATGCCAAGAAAGAAGGCCTTAAGAGGAAACCCAGCAAAATGGGCAAACTTGGATCAGAGGCTTAAGACTTGGGTTATGGAGCAGTGCCAGAGTGGCTTATGTGTGTCAACCAAGCTTATTCAATATCAGGCAAGAATTGTTTGCAAGCAAAATGAACATTGTTTATTTTATAGGAAAGGCAACATGGCGCTTCAATTTAATGAGAGAAGGGTTGGCCATGAGAGCATGAAAAACGTTAGCCCAGAAAATGCCACCAGGTTATGAGGATGATCTCACATATATAGGCAGTGACTCAGAAGACAGCAGTGATACCGTAGAAGTTGGAGAAATCGGTATGTCTGGAACTAACAGTGATGAAGAGGAGAGCCGTGATGCAACAGAGGCTGAATAAAGTGATATGCTGTATAATATCATAATATTGGTATGTAAACATTACCTGTGGCAGTAATTACTGAATGAAAATGTGTTCTGTTTTATGTTTAAAATATTAATTTCTTAATTTTAGGTTGGAAAAGTGGGGGTGTCTTATACATGGGCGAGTCTTATACATGGAAAATATGGTACTTTCAAGACTATTATAAGGAGTATTTGTTAAGTATCTAGTGCAGAGACTTGCATATAGTAGAGCCTCAAAAATAATAACCAGTGTTGGTACCTATAGAATCTTGGAGTATATTTTATCATTATGCTGCCTTAAACAGTGGTAAGCACAGCTGTTTCATTATGAACCTGGGTAACAGTGATGAATACCTGCACGGGTTTCTGCTCACCTCTCTAAAATAACATCAGGAAAGGACACAGGCCTGATTCAGAATAAGAAGCCCATGACATAAGCAATGGAACAAACTCAAGTGAGCAGCTACAGCAAACTTCAAGGACAGACCAGGTCCTTGGAAGGGATGATCTATCCGAAGTATAAATCAGGAATTCTGTCTTCAGCTTTTCTTCCTTCTCCGTCAATCCTTTTCCTCCTTTCTTCACCTTGAAGTGCAATGTGGACCTCACGCTGCTTTGCTCTGCCCATCAATGGGTACAGGAAGCAGTCCGATCAGACTGCTAAACACTAATACTTAAGGGATTTCTTAAGTCACTCTTCCCACAGATATTGGTGTTTGAAAATATTTCAAGGGATGGACAGTATTTAAGTTATTCTTTTTTTGTCTGAGAGTAGGCATTTGAGTGTTAGCAACCAATCAACAGATGAAGCTGAGAGTGAGGTGGTTATGAGCAGAATTCATTTTGTATGGAAGAAAGCAAGGTGAAAGGGAGAAGTTCTGGGCATTTAGAACTATGGGAAATAACCTAGCATCTCAACTCTGGCACTTTTTAGATATTGATCCTTGTCAAGCAATTTTACCTCCCTGTTCTCATTTTTTTCAAATGAGTAATGAGAATGATAGCCCTTACCTAATACAGGATGTTCTTAGGGTTAGACAAACACTTCCCAAATTGAATGTTCACACAAACCACTTGGGCATTTTGTTAAAATACAGGTTCTGATTCAGAAGCTCTGGAACGGGGCCCAATATTCTGAATTTCTAATGAGTTATCAGATGTTGTCAATGCTGCTAATCCAAGGAGCACATTTTGAGCAGCAAGAGGCTGTTAGATAATGTAATTAATGATCAAGTGGGCTTTCTTCCCAGGCAATTTGGTGGGAAGAGATCATTTCTCGCCCTTGACTTGCTACCAGTTATTAAAAAAGAGAAGAAAAAAAAGTTGAGTTGAGGCTGGAGACTTGTCGAGAAGAAAAATTGCCACCAGGATTTGGGGAGGGAGCTACTGCTTAAGCTGAAAGGCTGAAACTGTATTTTTCATCTTGAAAGGAGCTTCTTCAGAATCTCCTGGCCACAGCTGCTGAGGGAGGTCAATCATGCTGGAGTTTTTCTCCTCGGAGCACCAAGCAATGGCTGCTGTGTTTCCTGAAGAAGTCTGCTTAGTTCTAGCGCTGTTTTAGTTTTTAGCTCCTGTTCGTTTGTTCCCTTTTCATTTGGTTGTAAACATGGTTGATATTTATTTTAAGGAAAATAAATCTTAGTTCTAGTATTCTCACATTTTATCCCACTTCTGTAAATATGAGTAGCTAGATTTCTAAAGGTTTACTTCAGAAATGTGTGACCTTCTCTTCTCAGAATTGTTCTTCCCCTACACTTTGTCTCTAGTCTTGCTCATTTTCTTTGTCCAGCTAATGATGGTCAAATTTACATTCTTGAGGAACGTATTCTGGTATCAATTACAGCCACATCATTCACATTCTATCATTTACTGGCTCAGTTATCCTATAGCTGAAAAACGTTGTGTGTTTCTATGCACGGGATTAAAGTCAGCTTCTTGACCTAGAGTTGGTTCATTTTAGTCAGCTGGGAAAGCATAATCATTTCATCTAGGACAGTATTACCTCCCTGAGTCTATGCACACATTGCTGGTGAACACTTGTTAAGCACCATGTTGGGCGCTAGTCATACACAAGACATTGCAGAGAAAATAATGAGAGCAATAAAAACGGGAAACTATCTTTTCCTTTAGCAGGGGGAAGAAGAGAATGTGAAGGAGGCAAAGGGGAGGGTGGTAAGAGAAGATGGCCCAGTGTTTCTTTGCCTAAGTGGATCTCCCATGTGCAAAATGAAGGTAGGCTTTAGTGAATGTCAAATAAATTAAAAATTGTTTTAAAAGAGCCTTTTATAATTTAAAAAGTTAACCCCTGACAGCATGGTTTAAAAAATGAAGGGGTATTTTTTAATATTTTATTTATTTGTTTACGGAGAGGGAGGGAGAGGGATAGAAAGTCAGAAACATCGACGAGAGAGAAACATCCATCACACCTCCTGCATACCTCCTACTGGGGATGTACCCGCAACCAAGGTACATGTCCTTGACCGGAATCAACCCAAGACCCTTCAATCCGCAGGCCGAAGCTCTATCCACTGAGCCAAACCGGTTTTGGCAAGGGGTATTTTTTAATGCACAGAACATTGACATATAATACAGATCATATATTTAAGGAGCACAATTTAAGTTTTGACACATGTATACACCAATAAAACCATTATCACAATAAAAATATTGAACATATGTAGGAGACAGGTAATCAATGATTCTCTCTCATCATCGATGTTTTCATCTCTCTCTCCCACTTCTTTCCAAGTTTCCTTGTAGCCCTTTGTGGTCCTTTCTCCTGCCCTCCTGGTCACATCACTCACCCACAGGAAATAACTGATTTACTTTCTGTCACTATAAATTATTTTGGAGTTATAGAGTCCAACAATATGTACTTTTATGATTGAGTTCTTTAACTCAATATAATTATTTTGACATTCATCCAGGTTATTGTTCATTTTTTTTCACTGAACAATATTCAGTTTTATGAGTATATCACAGTTTGTTTATGAACCTGTTGATAGATAATTGGATTGATTCCAATTTGTGGATATTATAAATAAAGCTTCTATGATAGTCTTTGTACGGACATATACTTTTTTTTTTAATTGGATGAATACCTAGGAGTAGAATAGTTAAATCATTTAGTGGGTGTTGAACATTTTAAGAAACTGCCACAAACTGTTCTCATTTTATGTTCCCTCCAGGGTATGAAAATTTGTGTTCCTCCACATCCTTGCCAACACATGATATGTTTAGAGTTTGTTATTTGAGGCCTTTGAATATGTGTGGTAGTATCACATTGTGGTTATAATTTTAATTTCACTAATGACTAATGGTATTGAGCATAGTTTTATTGCTTATTTGTCATCTGTATGTCTTTTTTGATTATCTGTTCAATCTTTTGCCCATTTTATATTAGAATATATTTTTTTTACTTTTTATTGAGTTTGAGAGTTCTTTATATATTCCGAGTACATGTCGCTTACCAGAAAAATGTTTCCAAATATGGAGCGAGCATTTCAGTGGATTCAGAGGTGAGTAAGAGCCAGGCTCTGCTTATAGGAGATCACAGTTCACTGAGGAGGCCAGGATAAGAAATAACAGCTGGAGACTTTAGGGGATACAATTGAGACTCTTGCAGAGTGCCATGGGGGTGTACATGAGAGTACAAGTTTCACCTGGGAGAACTCGGAAAGATTTCCCAGAGGACGGGGACTTAAAGCTTTGTTTTGAAATGTGAAGAGTTGGGTCGGTGGCTAGCATTTGTAAATGAACACTCTGGGCAAGGAGATTCTGTGAGATGGCATAAGGGTAGCGAAAGGTGAACAGGGTGGTGGGTTAGCATGGTGGTGCTTGGGTAGGGTAAATGGCCATCTCAGATGGTAGATAAAGGAAAAATGAATTTATTAGGGAAGGGGATGAGGGATGGGATATCCTAAGGGAAGGGCTGCACAGCACCGAGCCAAGGAGACATTGGGTTGATGATGGCAGGACCCAGGAGCTGGAGTTTCACCCTTGTCTGCAGTCACTGGTGGGAAACTGTCCTCAGTGGGTGGGGCTGAGCTGGGCTGGGAATGGGCTGGAACGCAGGTGTGTGATCAGGTGCCTTTAGGACAGCTTCTGTTCCTTGTGTCGTCTGACTCCTGCTGTCCAGCAAGCTTTTCCTGGCCTTTGTTTGCTAGGGCTGGAAGCTTACAAATGGCCCGTAAGGATTGCATTGCCCTAGAGGCCTAACAGGTGGGTTTGTGGGTCATGAGTTGTGGATGATCAGAAGGGACAGGGAGGATGAAAGAGGTAAGGCAAGGAAGGGTGAGACTAATACAGTGTTGTCAGGTTGTGTAATGTTTTGTTAATCAGGCTTAAGAATATTTTTTTTCTTCAAAGCAATAGAGATTTCGATGAATGTTCTTAAGCACCTGAGTAAAATGGTCAGATTTGCATTTTAAGAAAATGTTTTGCAGTGATGGTGAAGGATTGGAAGATAATGAGTTCAGAAAAAAAAAATGACAAGAACTTAAAGCAGTGATTGCAGGAATAGAGAGGATACAATTGCTTAGAGCAGTGGTCGGCAAACTCATTAGTCAACAGATCCAAATATCAACACTACAACGATTGAAATTTCCTTTGAGAGCCACATTTTTTAAACTTAAACTTCTTCTAATGCCACTCCTTCAAAATAGACTCGCCCAGGCCGTGGTATTTTGTGGAAGAGCCACACTCAAGGGGCCAAAGAGCCTAATGTGGCCTGTGAGCCGCAGTTTGCCGACCACTGGCTTATAAGAGCTCACAGTTCACTGAAGGGGCCAAGGTATTTAAGAGGAGTGGTAGATGTTGATGAGTTTTAAAATGTTACAGGTGAGGCCTTGCTGGTGTGGCTCAGTGATTGAGTATCTCCCTATGAGCCGGAAGTCATGGTTTGATTCCCAGTTGCAGGCTCCATCCCTAGCGGGGGACATGTAGGAGACAGCTAATCAATGATTCTCTCTCATCGTTGATGTTTCTATCTCTCCCTCTCCTTTCCTCCTGAAATCAATAAAAATATGTAAAATAAAACGTTACAGGTGAGGGCTCTAGCTGGTTTTCTTCAGTGGTTAGAGCATCGACCTGTGGACTGAAGGGTCACAGGGTCACAGGATAGATTCCTGTCAAAGGCACATACCTTGGTTGCAGGCTTGATCCCAGGCCAGGTCAGGGTGCATGTGGGAGGCAACCAGTTGATGTATCTCTCCTACATCAATATTTCTCTCTCTCTCTCTCTCTCTCTCTCTCTCTCTCTCTCTCTCTCTCTCTCTCTCTGTGTGTGTGTGTGTGTGTCTGTCTCTCCCCTTCCCTTCCATTTTCTATTAAAAACTCAGTGGAAATAATATCCTCGGGTGAGGATTAACAAAAGAAAAATGTGGCACGTGAGGGAGATGGTGGTATATAGGATGATTCCCAGATTCTGCTTAAAATAATGGGATGATTTGGGGACACATTCACTATGCCCAGGAGTAGATGAACAGGAACAGAAGAGGTAGAGAATATAATGGGTTCACTTGTATCACTGATTACATTTATTCAACTTTTTAAAACTGAGTGTCCACTGTATATCAGGAACTGGGACTATGATGGGGATCCAAGCAGATACTGCCCTAGCTTTCACAGAGTAGAAAGTCTAGCATGGAAGTGAGGAAACAAATGTGTCATTTAAAACAATTAGTTCTAAACTGCTTAAGGTAAATAATGGGATGTTTATATGGGGTACACTCAGGGACACTTCAGTCTCAAAAAACAATACCTTAAAGAAGTTAAGTTAAAGAAAAAGTCTGAAGAAGCTGGGCTGGTGAAGATAAAGAATAATGTTTCCAATAAAAGGAACAAGACATGTTAAATATTGTAGGACATTGGTTTCCAATAGCAGATAGAAACATGCACTCAGAAATGAGGCCTGGGATGAAGTTATTAATCCATGGTGGCAGGTAAAAGTATGGCAGAAAATGAAAACTTCAAGGGAGGTGTTGTATGATGAGGAGAGAATAAATCTGATGCTTGACCTCTGGGATACCAATATTAAAGTGTAGACAGTGTAGAAGAGCAAGTCAACTAAAGAATAAGCAGGCATCTAAGAAGAAAAGAAAGAAAAGACAAAGCCAGGAAAGAAGAAATTCATGGCTATCGATGCCCAGTATATGGAAATGACTGTTCTGGTTCATTAAATTCTACTTCTCCTCACCTTGTATGGAAACCTCTGTATTGTATCAACGAAATTTTGATCATTGTCTGTTGCCAGGCTTAACCAGGTTCCTACCTCATTAAGTCTCAGGGAAGGAATGCACATAAAGAAAAAATATATTTTATATTGACATGAAATGTTCTCAAGGAAATTCGTTTTGGCATTTCCCCCTCTGCTTGTCATTCTAAAGAGTGATTGATAATTTTGGATTCATGAAATCACTTCCTAGCATATTTTGAATGTAATTACATTCTAAATTATGTACTCATTGTTCCATGAAATGAGTTAGAATACCATAGCCATTTCTTCTCTTCCAGGAAGAAAAATCAAGATTCCAAAAAAGGTCCTCCCTCCCTGAAATAATGGCATGACTCCATACATGAACAAGAATGTTTGCTAGGCAGGCTTCCTGCAAGGCTCAAACTAACTACCCAAAGAAAAGCTACTATTCTCCTTCCTGCCTCCATGCTTCTATAGTTTGGTCCTTCAAAGTCTAACTCATCATCTTCTGCATAAAGTTAACTCCACTATTATAGTCCTTTCCTCATTGCCCTTCTATTAATAACAATCATTTCTTAAGAACCTGCTGTGTATCATGCACTGTGCTAAGCACTATTGAACAATACATTGTGAGGTAGACTTATGATAGCCATATTCTAGAAGAGGAGGCTAAGGCTTAGACATGTTAAATTATTTGCCAGATCTGTTGAAGTCTAATAACTTAACCATCAAGTATCATTTAAATCATAATGTAGATCATTTATCACTTAGCTATGTGGTAATAAACAACTCTTTTGTCATTATCTCTTATCTAGAGGGCCAGTGCACAAAATTTGTGCACAGAGGTGTGTGTCCCTCAGCCCAGCCTGCACCCTCTACAATCTGGAATGCCTCGAGGAATGTCTGACTGCCCTTTTAGGCTTGATCCTACCGGGCATCCTTCTCCCAATCCAGGGTTACTGGCTCCCAACTGCTCATCTGCCTGCTTTTCTGATTGCCCCTAACTGCTTCTGTCTGCCAGCCTGATCACCCCCTAAACACTCCCATGCCAGCCTGACTGATGCCTAACTGTTCCTTGCCAGCCTTTTTGCCCCTAACTACCCTCCCCTGCAGGCCTGGTCACCTCTAACTGCTCTTCCCTGCAGGCCTGGTCACCTCTAACTGCCCTCTCCTGTTGACCTGGTCCCTTCCAACTGCCCTCCCCTGCAGACCTGGTCACCCCTAACTGCCCTCCCCTGCAGGCCTGGTCCCCCCCCCCCCCACGGCCCTTCCCTGTAGGCCCAGTTGCCCCTAACTTTCCTGCTCTGCTGGCCTGGTCAACACTAACTGCCCTCCTTTGCAGGCTTGGTTGCCCCCAACTGCCCTCCCTTGCAAGCTTGGTCCCTCCCATTTGCCCTCACCACCTGGCTATCTTGTGGTGGCCATCTTGTGTCCACATGGGGGCAGCCATCTTTGACCACATGGGGGCAGCCATCTTGTGTTGGAGTGACAGTTAATTTGCATATTACTCTTCTATTAGATAGGATACCAAATGTTTATCACTCATATGACATGTACATCATTTAGTTGTGTTAAATGACCTCTTACCCCAAGACAAAGGCTATTAAAGCTGCCATTATCTTGAAAGTTGCTGGTCATAAAGATAGAGAGTAAGAGCTCTGGATGATCTTGCATCAGCAACTAAATGCTTTGGCACAGAAGTGACAGGCACTGCTTCCATTCACAACTCATTGGCCAGAGCAAGTCACGGGGCCCACCTGACCATAAGCCATTCATGTAATGCAACCTATTTTAAGACTTGAAGTCAGAAGGGCCCAAAATGAGATGCATTTACGACCATACAAAGTTAAAGAGGTTCTAATTATTAGATTTCTGCATGCATTTCAACATCCTGCATTCTAGATTTTAACTGATAAGAACATTAAAATTGTGTTGCAGAATTAAAACCACAATGATATACCACTTTCATACCCACAAGGGTGCCTACAAAAAGAAAGATAATAGTACGTGTTCATGAGGATGAAGAGGAATTGGAATCCTCATACATTATTGGTGAGAACATAAAATGCCACTTGGGAAAAACAATCTGACAATGCCTTACAATGCTAAATATAGAGTTACCACATGACTCAGCCATTATATTTTAGGTATATCCCCAAGGAAAATGAAAACATATGTCCACACAAAAACCTGTATACTAATGTTCATAGCAGCCTTATTCATAATAGATCAAAGTGGAAACCATCCGAATGCCTATTGTGGACAAAAAAGGGGCCACATGCCAACCTGACAAGCTTATGGAAGCCCTGCAAGGCAGTCTTTCAACTCAAAGACCTATAAAATAACCTCAAATGATAGTGTGAAAGTAAAACTTTAACTGAAAGCAGTTAATGGTGGGTAGTCATGTGCTAGGCCAGTATCTTCCTTGATAAAGATCCACTTTGATTTTACTGAGCCTGTTGTCTTTTTGCATTTAAGATAACATACCTGTGAAATCAGGATAATTTGTAACTTCCATTTTTCTGGACCCCTCAGGACACAACCAAATGCACCTGGGTACCAGGCTGGAGACCACAAATTCCCTCATTATTAGTTATCTGGTTAATTGTTGACTATTAACTATCCTGTAGCCAACTGTGTAAACAAAGTATGTGTTTATCGTTTTATTTTTTATCCAATCCCTGAGATTCCCCTCCCCCTTTGCTTTCTCCCACCTCCCTAATCTATCACCAATGGATTTCATGTAATCCACTTATGTCTCCTCATCTCATCCTATCTAATAAAATAATAATATGCAAATTGACTATACCTGTGATCAAACCATGCCCATAGCCATACCCACCAGCTAATCAGGAGCAGATTATGCAAACAAACCCCAACCAAGATGGCTGCCACCACTGAGAGCAGGAGGGAGGCTTGGGTTTCCCCAGCAACAGAGGAAGCCAAGCTTTCCGCCTTCCCTTGCCTGCACAGGCCTCCACTCAATGCTACAAAGTTTTAAGTATAAAAGATACATAACTCCACAAGAAATGGCGGCAGTCACTGAGCTGGAGAGAGAAGAAACTAGGGTTGCCAGGGCGATGGAGGAAGCCAAACTTCTGCAGCCCTAGCCTAGGCCTACACTCTAGGCTACAAATTTTCAAATAGAAATGGCTGTCACCATGGAGCGAGCAGAAGGCTTGGCTCTGCTCCAGGCTACAAAGTTTTAATTGTAGAACATAAATTAATTCCTGTTCCCAGGGTCTCTGCTTGGGTTGCTGGGGGTGTGGCCAGCCTGAAAATCACCATAGGCCCCTCGCCCAGGCTTCCCCCCACCCCAAGGTAACCCCCACCCTGATCCAGGACAAATTTCAGGGCAAACCAGCCAATCCCCACCCATGACCCAGGCCTCTATCCTATCTAATAAAAGAGTAATTTGCAGATTGGCCATCACTCCAATACACAAGAGGACTGCCCCAATCTGGTCAAAGATCCTGCTCCGATGTGGATACAAGATAGCCACCACAAGATGGTCAGCAGGGGAGGACAGTGGCAGGTTTCAGGCCTGAAAGGGAGGGCAGTTGTGGGTGATCAGGCCAGCAGGGGAGGGCAGTTGGGGCAAACAGGCTGGCAGGGGAGCAGTTAGATATCAATTAAACTGGCAGGGTAGTGGTTAGGGGGTGATCAAGCTGGCAGGCAGAAGCGGTTAGGGGCAATCAGGAAGGCAGGCAGGCAAGCAGATTGGAGCTAGCGGTCCTGGATTGTGAGAAGTACTGGGATCAGGCCTAAACAAACGGGCAGTCAGACATCCCTCAAGGTGTCCCAGATTAGAGAGGCTGCAGGCTGGGCTGAGGGACACCCCCCCTCCCGACTCCCCATGCACAAATTTCATGCACCAGGCCTCTAGTTATAATATATAAAACAGAGTGAAAAAAACTGTCATTCTCTGGAGCATTATATGAATACATTGAGATGATGCTTCCTGGCAATTGTTGACAGTTTGGCTCAAATAAACTCATAAAAATCTTTACAAGTTTGAATTTTTTTTTTACGTTAACACTATCACTAACTTATGAATGGATAAACAAAATGTGGTATATCTATACAATGGAATAGTAGTTGGCAAAAAAAGGAATGTGGTATTACACATGCTAAGGGAAATAATCCAGTCACAAAATATCAGATAGTGTATTAATCCACTTATATGAAATGTCCCCAATAGGAAAATTCATAGATACAGAAATATTAGTGGTTATCTAGTGCTGAAGTGTTGGGAGGAAATGGGGAAATGTAGCATATATCAGCATTACAGTGTCTGGCTATTAAGGACTGCTGACACTGAAATCATGACACTGATCCTAGAGTAACTCCATCATGAATGCTAACGGTTGGATGAGAGAAGTACCTCCCAACCAAGCCTCCTGAATACTGATGATGAGCTGTTTATTAGGCAAAATTGGGTTTAAATGTGAGAGGGGAAGAAAGGAACTGAGATATGCTTATTGTCACTAACCCAACGAGGCAGATCTCAAAAAAAAAATGATGATGAAAAATTTGTGATTATTGTGAGTTATGATGAAAGTATGTGTAGAAACTAATCTGTATTTTGCTTTTTTATTTTCATTTATTTATTTACTTTAAATCCTCTTCTGAAAGAAGTGCTATGAACTTGGAGCTCATTTTTCAATGATATACAGAAATTTGGTTTTCAGAAATAATTTAACAATATGCAGAGGACATATATAATTTTACTCCTGAAACCTATATAATTTTATTAACCAATGTCATCCTAATAAAGTCAATAAAAGTAATTTTCAATGTGAACTAGACAAATTCCAAGTGGAAAATCAAAATGATGAAGATATGAAATTGCCAATGGTAAAAAAAAGCAATAAAAACTAATCTCTTTTTGAAAATTCTGCTCAAAAGATGTGCATGTAACCTAGTGAAATAAAGTATTAAGAATGTATGAGAAGTTGTGAACTATATTCATAATTATGTCCATGGTGAGACATAGTTCCTAAGCACACTGATTAGAAACTGTCTCAAGACAATGCAACCAGTGTTAAATAATTGATATTTGAAGACAAAATTTTACTTAAGAAAAGATTGACCTTGGGACAGAACCAACTGAGATAAAGGAGACTCTGGCAGAAAGCCTAGATCTTCTTAATGCTTGGGAAAAGACCAACTATTTTTTCCTGTCTGGAACACTTAGAATTTTGACTTGAAAATGTAAAAAGTTGCATGTGGGGGTGAGGAGGTGGAGTAGGGGGATAAGGGCTTTTCCCACACCCCCACCTTTTCAATGCAAGAATTCAAAATTGGGAAGTTCCTCAATACAAGTTTGGCTAAATGAGATTTGATTTTAAAATAGTCAAAAAGAAAAGAAGTTTTCTAGCTTTTTTAGGCAAATTAGAAAGGATCCTGAGAGAAGAAAAGGCAAACAGGGAGGAAATACATCTCAAATAAGAAAATATTTAGAACAGTGGATCCCCAAAACTGAAGAAGGATTAAGCCTTTCTGCAACATATATCATAGAAGCTGAAGGGATTAGCCAAACACACACACACACACACACACACACACACACACACACACACACACACACATATATATATATAAAAATCAGACACAGACAACAGTGTGGTGATAGCCAGAGGGCAAGGGCGATGGGAGGTAGGTGGAGATGGGCAAATGAGGAGGGGGGATAGAGATGGAAAAGACTTTTTGGGGGGAATGGGTACACAATGCAGTGTGCAGATGGTGTTTTATTGAACTGTACAATTGAAATTTATATGGTTTTGCAAATCAATGTCACCCCAATAAATTCAATTAAAAATAAAAAAGTAAAATATATGTTTAAAAATTAATACCACAAGAGATTTCAAAATGTCGGCCAAATAGACAGAAGTATCATGCACTCCTCCTGGGGCCAGGCTGGAAAAGCAACTAGATTGGAGAACATCCATCTGGAATTAACAAATTATATACACAGCTGAGGAGACACTTTTTAAAAAGGAAGGGCAGAGGACACAGAGAATGTCACTTGCCATAATTCACATGGAACCACCACTGTGCCTTGGTAATGAGTGGTGTAGTACCTCCTGCCAGGCTCCCAGATGTCTGCAGTGAGCACTTGCCAGAGTGACCTCCCATACCAGGCCTCCTAACCAGTTCACCAAGACCCAGCATCCCAGGATCCAACTCCAGGACCCCTCACTGAGTGTAAGGCAGGGGGACCCATGTTCCTCACCCCTGCCCCAGGCCCCAGAACATGCTGCCAGTCTAATCCAGAGTCACTTGGTGTCTGATCCATCCTGAGCTCTGGGACCTGCTGCTGAGATGACACAGAGCAACTCAGAGCACGCCCCACTCTAGGGCACAGGAAAGCATGGATTGTGTGACCCAGAGCAACTTGTGCACGTTTCACCCAGTGCACCGGCAGGGGTGACCTGGAGCAACGCAGGATGCCTCACTCTGGTTCCCAGGAGAGAGTGAACTGTGTGACCCAGAGCAATCCACTCCTGCTCCACCCAAGCACAGGGACTTGATTCCAGGGTGAACTGGAGTAATGCAGCACATGCTCCACTCTGGGCCACAAGTGAGCTCTGACTGTGCAGCCCAGAGCAACCCACACCTACTCCACCCTGGCCCTTGGGACAGTCCTTCCAGGACTACCTGGAGCAACTCAGCACACACCCACTCCAGGCTACAGCAAAGCACTCTGGGGTAACCTGGAGCAATCTGGTATGGCCATCCAGGGGCAACAGGACCACACTGCAAGTGTGCAACCAGAGGGGCATAGGGCACCACTCTGACACAGGTGCCAGGGCCAGAAGGCTCTGGATTCTCACAGGGAGTCACACACCAGAGAAACTGTGCACATGCACTCACCACCCTAAACATCTGAAGTGGACAACTGAGGGACCAGATCTGTGGGAGAAGGGGATACAACTCAGAGCAGAGAGAATAAAGGTGTGAGATTCAAGTCAGGCCCAACCTATGGGCTAATGATTTCTGGACCATTGGCATCATAGGGTCTTC
Organism: Antrozous pallidus; assembly: GCA_027563665.1. Classification (NCBI taxonomy): domain Eukaryota; kingdom Metazoa; phylum Chordata; class Mammalia; order Chiroptera; family Vespertilionidae; genus Antrozous; species Antrozous pallidus. The sequence goes on along the minus strand of CM050509.1, from coordinate 138,005,952 downwards.
AACCGCTCAAACCCCAAGCAGGTTGCCCAGGGGCAAAGAGAGAGAGAGAGAGAGAGAGAGAGAGAGAGAGAGAGAGAGAGAGAGAGAATGGGGAGACAAAGAAACAAACCCCCAAGGAAAGAAAAGGTGGAATCCTCAGAAAAGGAATTAAATGAAATGGAGGCAAGCAATATGTCAGATAAATAATTCAGAGTAAGGGTCCTAAAGTTCCTAAAGTGGCTAGATTAATAAAACAACATATGAAAGAATCAAGAGAAAACGGAGAATGATATTGCAGCAATAAACAACACAATGGAAGATTGCAACAGAGATTAGAAGAAGCAGAGGATCAAATCACCAATTTAGAAGACACATTCAATCTGAACAATAATTGGAAAAAAATATTTAAAAGCAGGAGGACAGTTTAAGGGAGCTTTGGGACAACATGAAATGAAGCAATATCCACAGAATAGGGCTGCCAGAAGGTCAAGAGAAGGAGCAAGGAATAGAAAACCAATTGAAGAAATAATGACAGAAAACTTCCCTGACTTGGGGAAGAGAAAAGTCTAACTAGCACAGAGAATAAGATGAACCAAAAGGACTCACACCAAGACACATCATAATTACAATGGCAAACATAATGACAAAGAAATAATCTAAAGGGTTGCAACAGAAGGACAGAAAATACCTACAAGGGATCTCCCATTAGACTATCAAATTATTTTTCTCAATAGAAACACATCAGGCCAGAAGGGAATGGAATGAAGTATACAAAGTGATGCAAAGCAAGGGACTGAATACAAGATTACTTTATCAAGCAAGGCTATCAACCAAAGTTGAAGGTGAAATCAGGAGATTTGCAGGAAAGAAAAAAGCTAAGGGAGGTTATTACCACCAAGCAAGCAATACAAGAAATACTAAAGGGACTGTTGTAAAAAGAAGAAATAGAAATGGAAGAATAAACACAGGCACAAAGAATAAAAATAAATAAGCACCTCTCAATAAGAACATTAAATGTAAATGGATTAAATGCTCCAATAAAAAAAATAAGGTAAATGGATAAGAAAACATGACCCATATATATGGTGTCTACAAGAGACCCACCTCAGACTCACACAGACTTAGTGTGAAAGGATGGCAATTTGTTTTTCAGGTAAAAAATTGAAAAAAAAGCTGGGGTAGCAATAATTATATCTGACAAAATAGACCTCAAATTGAAGGCAATTAGAAGAGATAAGGAAGGCCACTTCATAATACTAAAGTGATCAATACAACAAGAGGATATAACTCTAGTAAATATATATGCATCCAACACAAGAGCACCAAAATACATTAAAAAACTTCTGGAAGATATCAAGGCAGAGATCAACATTAATACAATCATAGTAGGGGACTTTAATATCCAATTGACATCATTGAATAAATCTTCTAGACAAAAAATCAACAAAGAAACAGCAATCCTAAAGAACTCTCTAGATCACTTGAACTTAATTGACATCCTCAGAACACTTCACCTGAAAGCAATGGCATATGCATTCTTATTTAGTGCACATGGAACATTTTAAAAAATAGACCACATGTTAGGACACAGGCAAAGTCTCTTCAAATTCAAGAAGATAGAAATCATATCAAGCATCTTCTCAGATCACAATGGCATAAAATTAGAAATCAAATGCAATAAAAACAATTTAAAAATCAAACACTTGGAGGATCAACAGCATGTTATTTAACAATGTTTGGAATACCAAAGAGATAAAAGAAGAAATAAAAAACATCCTGGAATAAAATAACAATGAAAACACAACAATCCAAAATCTATGGGACAGAGTGAAAGCAGTCCTGAGAGGGAAGTCCATAGGTCTACGGCCCTACTTCAAGAAAAAAGAAAAACTGTTATAAATTATCTAACCCTACAACTTAAAGAATTAGAAATAGAGAAAGAAGGAAAGCCCAGAGTAAGCAAAATGAAGGAAATAATAAAGATCAGAATAGAATTAAAGGATCTAGAGAAAATACAAACAAAAACAATACAAACTTATACCATATCCAAAAATAAACTCAAAATGGATCAAAGACTTAAACATAAGAAGGGAAACCATAAAAATACTAAGAGAACCTCAGACATATGCCGAAGGAACTTCATCAATGATACTGCTCCTAGAGCAATGGAAACTAAAGAGGAAATAAACAAATCGGACTACATCAAAATAAAAAGCTTCTGCACAGCAAAAGAAACCACCAACAAAACAACAACAAATCCCACTGTGTGGGAGAACATATTTGCCAAAGTTATCTCTGATAAGGATTTAATCTCCAACATTTACAGGGAACTCATACAACTTAACAAAAGGAAGATAAACAATCCATCCAATTTAAAAATGGGCAACGGACCTAATTAGACACTTTTCGAAGGAGGAAAGAAGGAAGGCTAAGAGACATATGAAAACATGCTCAAATGCACTAATTATCCAAGAGATGCAAATCAAAACAACAATGAGGTATCATCTCACACCTGTCAGAATGGTAATCATCAACAAATCAACAAACAACAAGTGTTGACGAGGATTCGGAGAAAAAGGAACTCTTTTGCACTGCTGGTGAGAATGCAGACTGGTGCATCTACTGTGGAGAACAGTATAGAGTTTCCTCAAAAAAACTAAAAATGGAACTCCCATTTGACCCAGTGATCACACTTCTAGGAATATATCCCAAGAAACTAGAAACACAAATCAGAAAGGATTTATGCACCCCTATGTTCAGTGCAGCACAATTCACCATAGCTTAGATTTGGAAACAGCCCAAGTGCCCATCAGCAGATGATGGGATTAAAAAACTGTGGTATATATACACAATTAAATACTATGCAGCAGTAAAAAAAGAAGGAGTTCTTACCATTTGCAACAGCATGGATGGAACTGGAGCGCATTATGCTAAGTGAAATAAGCCAGTCAGAGAAAGACAAATACCACATGATCTCACTCATTTGTGAAATATAATGAACAACATAAACTGATGAACAGGGACAGATCCAGAGATAGAGCAGCATTGACCATAATGCTGGACCTCAAGGGAAAGGTACGGGAGGGAGGGGGGAAAGAGGATCAACTAAAGGACTTGTATGTATGAATATAAGCCTAACCAGTGGACATGAACACCAGGGGGTTGAAGGCATGAGTGGAGGAAGGTGGGGAGGTTAATAGAGGAATAAGGACACATATGTAATACCTTAATCAATAAAGAAATTAGAAACACAAAAAAGATCAATAAAACCAAAAGCTGGTTCTTTGAAAGGATAAACAAGATTGATGAACCTCTAACTAGGCTCACCAAGAAGCAAAGAGAGAGGACCCAAATGAACAAAATCAGAAATGAAAGAGCTTAAGTGAGAACTGACTCCAGAGAAATACAAAGGATTATGAAAAAAATACCATGAACAACTCCATTCCAAAAATATTAGACAAAATGGACATTTTCTTAGAAAAATACAAGCTTCCAAAACTCAATCAGGAAGAATCAAAATACCTGAATAACTACCAAAGACATTGTAGTAGTAATAAAAAACCTTCCAGCAATCAAAAGCCATGGTCTGGACAGCTTTACAAGGGATTCTACCAAGCATTTGAAGAAGAACTAAAACCTAGCCTCCTCAGACTATTCCAAAAAATTCAAGAAGAGGAAGGCACACATCCAAGTTCTTTCTATGAACCCAGCATTACCCTAATTCCAAAACTAGATAAAGATGCCACAGTGAAAGAGAACTACAGGCCAATATCCCTGATGAACATGGATGCTAAATTCCTCAACAAAATTCTAGCAAATTAGATCCAGAATTACATTACAAAGATCATACACCAGGACCAAGTGCGATTCATTCTGGGGATGCAATGATGGTGCAATATCCACAAACCAATAAATGTGATACATCACATAAACAAATTGAGAGACAAAAATCACAATCATATCAATTGATGTAGAAAAAACATTTGACAAAATCCAACACCATTCATTGATAAAAACTCTCAGCAAAGTGGGAATAGTGAGATCAGACCTCAACATAATAAAACTGTTATATGACAAGCCTATAGCCAACATAATACTCAATGGGCAAAAACTAAATCCATTTTCCCTAAGAAGAGGAAAAAGACAGGGATACTCACTTTCACCACTTCTGTTAAATATAGTACTGGAAGTGCTAGCCATAGTGATTAGACAAGAAAAAGAAATAAAAGACATCCAAATGGGAAAAGAAGTAAAACTGTCCTTATTCACAGATGACATGATACTGTATATAGAAAACCCTAAAGAACCCATTAAAAAAACTACTAGACTTAATAAATGAATTTGACAATGTAGCAGGATACAAAATTAACTCCCAGAAATCTGTGGTTTTTTATTTTTATTTATTTTACTATATTTTTATTATTTTTTAATTTAATAAATCTTTATTGTTCAGATTATTACAATTGTTCCTCCTTTTCCCCTCATAGATCCCCTCCACCCAGTTCCCACCCCACCCTTTACCCTTACCATCCCCCTCTGTCCTCACCCATAGGTGTACGATTTTTGTCCAGTCTCTTCCTGCACCCCCACAACCTTTTCCCCCTAAGAATTGTCAGTCCGCTCTCTTTCTATGTCCCTGATTCTATTATATTCACCAGTTTATTTTGTTCATTAGATTTTTTATTCACTTGATTTTTAGATTCATTGTTGATAGATATGTATTTGTTGTTCATAATTTTTATCTTTACCTTTTTCTTCTTCTTTCTCTTAAAGAATAACTTTCAGCATTTCATATAATACTGGTTTGGTGTTGATGAACTCCTTTATCTTTTTATTATCTGTGAAGATCTTTATCTGTCCTAAATTCTGAATGATAGCTTTGCTGGGTAGAGTAATCTTGGTGGTAGGTTCTTACTCTTCTCACTTTGAATATTTCTTGCCACTTCCATCTAGCCTGCATAGTTTCTGTTCAGAAATCAGCTGACAGTCATATTGGTACTCCCTTGTAGGTAACTAACTGTTTTTCCTCTTGCTGCTTTTAATATTCTTTGTCTTTTGCTCTTGGTATTTTAATTATGATGTGTCTTGGTGTGGTCGTCTTTGGATTCATCTTGTTTGTGGTTCTATGCACTTCCTGGACTTTTAAGTCTATTTCTTTCACCAGGTGGGAGAATTTTTCTGTCATTATTTCTTCAAATAGGTTTTCAGTATCTTGCTCTCTATCTTCTTCTGCCACTCCCATAATTCTGATGTTGGTATGCTTGAAGTTGTCCCAGAGACCCCTTACACTATCTTCATATTTTGGATTCTTTTTTCTTTTTGCTTTTCTGGTTGAGTGTTTTTTGCTTCTTTGTATTTCAAATCTTTGACTTGATTCTTGTGATCCTCTAGTCTACTGTTTGATCTCTGTACAATATTTTTTTTAATTTCAGTCAGTGTGTGCTTAATTTCTAATTGGTCCTTTTTCATATCCTCCAGGGTCTCACTAAATTTATAAGTTTTTTTCTAGAAAATTCTTGAAAAACCTTATAACTGTGGTTTTTAACTCCAAATCCAGTCATTTGCTTTCCTCCATTTCTTTCATTTGTGATCTGCTTCTTTGTATCTGCATTTTGGCTGCTTCCCTGTGGCTTTGTCTTCTAGGTGTCCTATAGGACCCATTGGCTCAGCCTCCCCAGTTACCTGAGGTATCTGCATTTTGGCTGCTTCCCTGTGGCTTTGTCTTCTAGGTGTCCTATAGGACCCATTGGCTCAGCCTCCCCAGTTACCTGAGGTGGACACTCTTGGTGCACCACTTGGTGGGCTGTGTGCACATCTTGTTGTAATTAAGCCTTGATTGTTGTTGGTATCACTGGAAGGAATTGACCTCCAGGCCAATTGGCTGTGAGTATCAGCTGTGTCTACACTGGGAGAACTTCTGTGGTGGAGACACCCTTATGAGACAAGACTTGCAAAAGCCTCTGTGCTCAGCTTGGATGGGGCAGAGTCTGAGGGTGGAGCAGATAGAAATGGCTTCTTCCACCAGCCCTGCCCTAAGAGGCCCCTGGGTCTTAGTGTCTCACAGTAATTGCTGCAAGCACCTCTGAGAGAAAGCCGCCCTTGAGTTCTGCCTGCTGCCAGACAGTCTAATTTCTCCCTGAATGAAGCTGGGTCCCCATAGTCTTGCCCAGAACTGGAGTTCAGTAAAGTGAGGAGATTTTGTTTCCCTCCAGCTTGAGAAAGCCAGACTTGTACTCAGTTTCCCACCCTTTCTGTGTGCATGCCTTGGTACCTTTGCCTTCCGCACTTCCTCTGAGACTTAGTGTGCTTTTCTCCTTCCTGACAGTCCAATTTCACCCCGTATGGGTCTGGGTCCCTAGAGTCTTGCCTGGAACTCTAGTTCAGCACAGTCAGGAGCTTTTGTCTCCTTCCAGCGTGAAAAAGCCAGCCACTCACTCAATTGCCCGTCCTCTCTGTGTGTGAGTCTCAGTACCTCTGCCTCCTGCAGCTCCTCTGAATCTCAGTGTGCTTTTCTCTTTCTTTCTAGTTGTAGAATTTCCACTCAGCCATCCTTCCTGTGGTTCTGGATGATGTCTATTTTGTCTTTTAGTTGTAGTTTTGAAATTGTTGTGTGAGGCAGCAGTTGAGGTGTTTATGCTGCCATCTTGGTTTCTCTTATCTCTATGGCTTTTTATACACCAATAATATATATGATACCATTGTACCCAAAAAATTAAGACACCTAGGAATAAACTTAACTAAGGGAGTAAAAGACCTGTACTTGGAAAACTATAGGACATTGAAAAAAGAGATAGAGGAAGACATAAACAAATGGAATATACATACTGTGTTTGTGGATTGATAGAAACAATATCATTAAAATGTCCATACTACTCAAAGCATTCTACAGATTCGATGCAATCTCCATTAAAATACTAAGGGCATATTTCATAGACCTAGAACAAACTCCCCAAAAATTCACCTGGAAGAAAAAAATGGCCCTGAATAGCCATAGCAATCTGGACAAAGAAGAACAAAGTTGGAGGGAATCACAATACCAGATATCAAGCTATATTACAAAGTGATGGTTTTTCATTACTGCCTGGTACTGGCACAAGAACAGACAAATAGATCAATGGAACAGAAAAGAGAACCCATAAATCGACCCATGCCATTATGCTCAATTAATATTTGACAAATGAGGCAAGAGAATAAAATGGAGTCAAGACAGTCTATTCAATAAACGGTGTTGAGAAAATTGGTCAGATACATGCAACGAAATGAAACTAGACCACCAACTTACACCATACACAAAAAAAAACCTCAAAATGGATGAAGGACTTAAGATGGGAAACCATAAAAATCTTAGAAGAATCCATCAGCAGGAAAATAGCAGACATATGTCTTATCAATATCTTTACTGGTACAGCTCCTAGAACAATGGAAACTAAGGAGAAAATAAATAAATGGGACTACATCAAAATAAGCTTCTGCACAGCAAAGGAGCCATCAACAAACAACAATAGAGCCCACTGCATGGGAGACCATGTTTTCCAATGTTATATCCAATTAGGATTTAATCTTCAAAATTTATAGGGAATTTATACAACTTAACAAAAGGAAGATAAACAATAAAAAATGGACAGTGGACCTAAATAGATACTCTTTGAAAGTAGACATACATAAGGCCAAGAGACATATGAAAACATGCTCAAAGGCACTAATACTCCAAGAGATGCAAATCAAAATGACAACGAGGTACCATTTCACACTTGTCAGAATGGCTATCATCAATAAATCAACCAACAACAAGAGCTGGGGAAGATGTGGAGAAAAAGGAACCCTTGTGTGTTGCTGGTGGGAATGAGACTGGTGCAAACACTGTGGAAAACAGCATGCAGTTTCCTTAAAATTCAAATTGTAACTCCCATTGGACCCATTAATCCGACTTCTAGGAATATATCCCAAGAAATCAGAAACACCAATCAGAAAGGATATATTTGTATGTACCCCAATGTTCATAGCAGCACAATTTACAATAGCTAAGATTTGGAAACAGCCTAAGTGTCCATCAGCAGATGAGTGAATTAAAAAACTGTGGTACATCTACATAATGGAATATGACACTGTTGTAAAAAAGAAAGAACTCATACCATTCACAACAGAATAGATAGACCTCAAGAGCATTATGCCAAGTGAAATAAGTCATCAGAGAAAGATAAATATCACACAATCTCACTCATTTGTGGAATATAATGAACAGCATAAACTGGTGAACGAAAATAGATCCAGAGACAAAGAAGCATGGAACAGACTGTCAAACCTCAGGGAAAGCAGGGGAGGGTGGGAGGTAGTGTTGTAAGTGATCAACCAAAGGACTTGTATGCTTGCATATAAGCATAACCAATGGACACAGATAGTAGGGGGGTGAGGGCATGTGCTGTGGGCTGGGAGCAGCCGGGGAGAGGTCAATGGGGGGAAAAGGAGATATATGTAATATTTTAAACAATAAAGGATGTAAAATTTTTAAAAAGTAATACCAAAGGCAGTCTCTAAATGAAACTTAACTAGCATCTGGATTCAGATAAGGGTAACACTAACACCTCAGAGCTATGTGGTTTCACTTATAGCTCTCAGGTATTGGTGTTGTGCTTATCTGAATCCAGATGCTAATTAAACATGTAGGAAAAGAATTCCTCACCAGACTCCAAATCATTTAAATTATTTGAGCTCATATAGTCTGAGCCACACAGACCAGCAAATGATTAAAAATAAATTAATTACTCCTGGCTTCTTCTAGATCCAAGTGGGAATCCCAATATACAAAACAGCTGTTTAGATTTGGGCAAAGCAATATATCACATTTGAAGATCTTATTATGCCCTACAAGTTCTCTAGAAGAGACTGATTGTTCCTTGTCATAGTAGATGTACACAGAATTAAACATTAAAGAGGCTAAAATCCCTGTAACATGTTGGATAATTTCATCAAAATATTCTATGTCTACAACTTGCTAAATTCTCATATTTGTTTCATATGGGGATTAAAACTTCTGGGATAGGTCCAAAAATATTGGAAGAATTTCTTGTACAGAGAGATTTGGGAATGTTAAAATGTAATGCGGTTATAAAATTGCAAATGAAATGTGCTATAATCCAAATGCACTAGTGTTTTCTGAGTTAGCCCTTATAGAATTTAGGTAATTCACGGAAATTATTCTACTTGAACTCTTTGGGACTAAATTTTGGTTGTATTTTCTAACTCTTAATTGGTTTTTGAAAAAATGGACTGCTATAACACTGAGGTAAGTAATTTTAATATAATTTGTATCGATTATTTATTGCCACAATAACACCACATGACAAACAAACAGTAGCATAAGACAATAGGTATTTATGCTTACACATCTGGAGTTGGTTAATATGGCTCTGCCGTTCTTGGCTAGGTTCTATTACATGTGTGATTTTTGCTTGCTGTGATACTGGTTGATCTTGGCTGGCTGTGGCTTGGGTAAATGGGGTAACTCAGATATGTTACATGTATCTTTCATGTTTGCATGTTTTCACAGGTGGCTCACAGATGTAAGGGAGAGAGCAGAAACATACAAAGCTTCTCAAGAACTAGGCTCAGAACTGGCATGCCATCACCTTCATCATATTCTGCTGGCTAAAGCATGTCACAGGCTAACTCAACAAAAAAGATGGGAAACACATTCTGCTTTTTAGTGAGAAAAACTACAAAGTTAATGGTAAAGGGTGCAGACACAAGAGGGAGAATGTAGGTAAAAAACTGGGACTATTGATAGAATCAATCTATTAAGTACATATAAACAAAAGGCCTTTAAAAGGTCACAGTTCAGCTGGGATGGCATGGCTCAGTGATTGAGCATCAACCTATGAACCAAGAGGTCACGGTTTGATTCCTAGTCAGGGCACATGCCTGGGTTGCGGGCCGATTCCCAGTAGTAGGGTGTGCAGGAGGCAGTCGATCAATGATTCGCTCTCATCACTGATGTTCTCTCTCTCTCTCTCTTTCTCTCTCTCTCTCTCTCTCCCTTCCTCTCTGAAATCAATAAAAATATATTTTTCAAAAGTCACAGTTCAACACTAAGGTCTCCATGATAAATAACAAATTATGAGACTATGACCCAAAATAGTAAGAGTTAAAGAGCTTTGGGGAAAACCTTAAAGATTTGTAATGATCTATATTGGCCTATTTCTTGCTTTTGCTGGTAAATTTATTTTGTGGAATCTAGCTGAAGTACTGGCAGCTTGTGTATCTGTCTTCTTTGGTTTTCCCTTAGAACAGGGGTGAGGAAAGTCTCACCTGTAGGCCAGGTAAGACCCGAAAAGTCATTTGGTCTGGTACTGCCAAGGCAATCACAGGTGGGACTCAAAACTGAATATCTAGGAGCTTTTATTCATAGCAACATAAATTTATATTAAGTGAATTATATTAAGCAAATAATAGCATAAATATCCAAATGACCCTTGGCAGAATAAAGGTTCCCCACCTCTGCCTTAGAAGGATGTTGGGATTTTTCTTTTTTTCTTTATTGATTAAAGTATTACATACATGTCCTTATTCCCTCCATTTCCCCCCCACGCCCACCCCTGCTTGCGCCCTCAAACACCTAGTGTCTGTATCCATTGGTTAGGCTTATATGCATGCATACAAGTCCTTTTGTTGATCTCTCCCACTTACCCTCAGGCTCCCCTGCCTTCCCTCTGAAGTATGACAGTCTGATCGATGTGTCTTTTTCTCTGAATCTGTTTTTGTTCATCAGTTTATGTTGTTCATTATATTCTACAAATGAGTGAGATCATGTGGTATTTATCTTTCTCTGACTGACATATTTCACTTAGCATAATGCTCTCCAGTTCCATCCATGCTGTTGCAAATGGTAAGAATTCCTTCATTTTTACCACAGTGTAGTATTCCATTGTGTAGATGCATACAATTTTTAATCCACTCATCTGATGATGGGCACTTAGGCTGTTTCCAAATCTTAGCTATGGTGAATTGTGCTGCTATGAACATAGGGGTGCATATATCCTTTCTGATTGGTATTTCTAGTTTCTTGGGATATATTCCTAGAAGTGGGATTACTGGGTCAAATGGGAGTTCCACTTTTAGTTTTTTGAGGAAACTCCATACTGTTTTCCACAGTGTCTACATTAGTCTGCATTCCCACCAGCAGCGCATGAGGGTTCCTTTTTCTTCGCATCCTTGCTAGCACTTGACATTTGTTGATTTGTTGATGATAGCCATTCTGACAGGTGTGAGATGTTATCTCATTGTTGTTTTGATTTGCATCTCTCAGAAGATTAGTGACTTTGACCATGCTTTCATATGTCTCTTGGTCTTCTGTATGTCCTCTTTCGAAAAGTATTTAGGTCTGTTGCCCATTTTTTTGGATTGGATTGTTTATCTTCCTTTTGTTAGGTTGTATGAGTTCCCTGTAAATATTGGAGATTAAATCCTTATCAGAGATAACTTTGGCAAATATGTTCTCACATGCAGTGGGCTTTCTTGTTTTGCTGATCGTTTCTTTTGCTGTGCAGAAGCTTTTTATTTTGATGTAGTCCCATTTGTTTATTTTCTCCTTAGTTTCCATTGCCCTAGGAGCTGTATTGGTAACGATATGTCTGCTATCTTGCTGCCTTTGGATTTCTTGTTTTTCAGACAATTGGTAATTATAGACAATGGAAATCACTCAGACTGAGAGATGGCAGATAGTAAATATTTCAGGTTTTGCAGGCTAGGCAATCGCTATGACAACTACTCAACTCTGCTTTTATGGTGCAAAAGCAACTATAGACAACATGTAAACAAATAGGCATGGATGCATTCCATTAAAATGTATTTTAAATATTAAGCAATGGGCCAGATTTGGGTGATGGGCTGTGGTTTACTGACCCCTGATCTAGATTTTCCTACTTTGGTGCCAAATTTGATGATGCTTGAGCAAGAGAAAAAAGAGAAAATAAAGATTTCTAAATTTGAAGCAACAGTAAAAATTGAGAGCATTGTTTGTAATGACAAAATATGGCACTGTATACCAGCAGTTACTGGAAAGAATAAATAAAATAGTTTAATAAGGTATCATATTAGAGAATGGTAAAAATAAAGACCAGAATAGTTACTTTGAAGAAAATGATTCCTGTTCTTTCATTCTAAGTGCATTACAACTTTGAAATAAGATTTCAGATTCTGGACATTTCTAATAATACTCGTAACTTAAAAACATTTTGTATTTAGAAAAAAATTGACTTGATGCCAATTTAAGAATACAAGGATAATGGTTTCATATGGAGTGATTTTAAAGACAGCAAGAAAACATTTGTATAATTCACATGAATGTAAGACTTTATAATTTTTAAACATTGCATATACATTAACTTATTTAATTTTTGCAGTGGTTCCTTTGCACATAAAGGGCATTATTTTCATTTCACAGATAAGGACACTGAGGTACAGACAGTGTGAAAAACTGTCCAAGTTCACACATCTGGTAAGTCACAGAGCCTGCTCTTGAACAAGGATTTTCTGCCCCCAAATTCTTTGTCAATTAAATATCTTTGCAAAGAGTTAGGACAAAATATGAATTTAGAGGGCACAGTCTCCAAGAGTGCCTTTACTTCTGAAACCAACTACAAGTTTTGGGGGTTCCCCAAACTATCCTCAGTTTTATATGTCCTCAGCTATTATACTCATGGTATGTTTTATTATAGGGAAAGGATACAGGTTAATACCAGTCAAGGGAAGTACATAAGGCAGGGTCCAGGAAGGTTCCAAACACAAGATGTCCACTGACTTCTCCCCATGGAGTCAGGACACATTACTTTCCAGGTATCAGTAATTAACAATATGCATGGAGTATTGACAAGTAAGGAGGCTCACTCAAGCCTCATGTTCAGAGTTTTTTTTAAAATTAGGGCTCCATTATATAAGCAACTTGGTCAATTGATTGACCACATAGTTGATCTCAGTCTCCAGGCTGACTGATACCATGTGACCCAAAGTCCATACCCTAAGTCATAGTGTTGGTATTTCTGGCATGGCCATCCCCCCATATTAAGACTATATGGATGTGGCTCTAAATCATTTGGTTAGAATGTCCAGAAGAACTCAAGGCACTCAGGCAAACAAAGATACTCCTAGCAGACATACCATTACAGAAGGCCAGAGAATACCTCCCAGAAAGAGGGCAAGGCCAATATTTTTACTATACAATCATGTCAGGAAAAGAGTTTTCATAGCATAAAAAGATGTACAAAATGAAGACAACTGGTAAATGCTTATGTATATACACATATGTCAACATGGCTGGTTGAAATCAAATTTTGAAACTTGATTTGGTTTTGTTGTTATATTTTCCCCTAGCCAGAAGATGCATGAATTGGGAAATGGGAGAAGTCCTAGATGAAGGAGATTATCTCATTGCCATGGTTCAGGTATAGCCCTCGTAACTTATAAGAAGAGGTACAACTGTGAGAAGTGATAAAGCATATAGCCTATGTTTGAGGAGAAAAGTCTGCTTGGTTTATTTTTTTTAAGGAACTCTTAGTTGTTTTCAGTTTAAAAAATTGATATCCATTATCAGACCAGCAACAGTCAACTCCTGGGGCTTTTTGCTAAAATTAGTTTTGATACCTTAAAGAATATTGATGACATTTTAGAGTAGAACAGCCAAAGAGATCCAAAATAAAAGCTTTCTAAAAGAGACTTTATCCTGTAGCTTTATTGGGGCCAAAAAAGAAATAAAAATGAATTCTGCTATTAGACATAAAGGCTCCAGTTATTTCTACTTATACAACTGCTCAGCTTTATCTAGCATAAAATAAATTAGAAGGAAGCAGTGCCATATATCTGAGTAAGCTGGATATGTGCATAGTAATTCCTTTTGGCTTATAATTTATTTTCATTTGGTATAATTTTTAACCATTGAAGTAGATGGGGACTATCTCTGATGCCCTGAAACCCCAAACTACCACTTCCCATGCCCTTTTGACAACTCTGTCCGCTCAGAGACCCCCTTTTAAATCTGAAATTCTAAGACATCTTCTGTTTCATGGATTTCCCTGGGAAAAAGGAAATCCTGTGATTTTGGGGGTGGATTTGTTTCATGTGCTAATCCTCTTCTTATGAGCAATGAACATTAAGAGACTATCATGAAGATTACATTTTCTAATTATATTTACCATTCTGGGTTTATTGGTTAGGATAGGCAAAGCTATACTCTGGTAACAAAACTCAAAATTTCAGTGGTTTGACACTATAAAGGCAGATATTTCATTTAGAGCAGATTCATGTGTATTGGGGGATTCCCCTGCCTGCTTTTTTTTCTTTTAAAGTCTTCAAATGTATTTTAATGTATTCATATAACATCCTTCTTAGATTGACAAATGCTCATTAATAGTCCCTTTTAACAGGTGGACGAACTCAGAAAATGGTCTATTGCTGAAGTCACACTTTTGTCAAGTAACACAGGAAAATTTTTGAACTCTCCATGTTTTCCAATAATCGTCTGTTATAAATATCCTATTATGCAGGGTTACTTTCACTGATTTATCTTGATTATTGAAAGTATTATAGATGTCCCCCTTTTGCTTGCTGCTCTTTCAAATGTTGACTCAGAGACTGATGACTTTTATTTTGTAATTCTGATATATGAACCTAAGAGTAAGAGAGAATGGAAAATGTAGCCTGCTCTTAATATCCTGGAACTGGATGTGACACACCTTTATTCAAGCTGCATTGATTAGGAATAGTCACAGAGAGGCATAACAGCTAGAAAATGTAGAGAGCAAAATGAGATATGTTTGGGACAGAGGGAATTTCAGGAATGTACAAATCATACTAGCAGAGAATTGCATACTCCACTAAACAACCAACTCAAGTTTGTATCAAAAGTTCAGCAGACCTAGATTGTCATTCTATTCTGAACCAAGAACTGTGCTAGATACTGGGCACACACAAAAGAAAAATGTAGTTGTTACCCTCAAGAACATCACATTTCAGTTAGGGAGGTTGACAGGTAAAGACCTACCTACAGTGCACTATGACATCCTAACTACTAAAAGAGTAATATGCAAATTGGCCATCACTCCAAGACACAAGATGGCTGCCCCCATGTGGTCAAAGATGGCTTCTTTCATGTGGACGCAAGATGGCCAGGAGGGGAGGGCAGTTGTGGGCAGTTAGGGGTGACCAGGCCAGCAAAGGAGGGGAGTTTGGGGTGACCAGGTCAGCAGAGGAGGCAGTTGGGGGAGACCAGGCCTGTAGGGGAGGGTGGTTAGGGAGGCAGGTCTGCAGGAGAGGACAGTTGGGGGGGGGGACCCAGAGCTGCAGGGGAGGGCAGTTGGGGGGGGACCAGGCCTGCAAGGCAGGGCAGTTAGGGGTGACGAGACCAGCAGGGGAGAACAGTTGGGGACAACCAGGCCTGCAGGGGAGGATAGTTAGGGGCAACCAGACTGGCAGGGGAGGGCAGTCAGGGGCAATTGGGCTGGACAGGGAGCAGTTAGGTGTTGGTCAGGCTGGCAGGGGAGTGGTTAGGGGGTGATCAGGCTGGCAGGCAAAAGCGGTTAGGGGCAATCAGGCAGGCAGGCAGGTGAACAGTTGGGAGCCAGCAGTCCTGGATGTCCAACTGCCTCTTTAGGACCAATCCCGGTGGGAATCAGGCCTAAACGGGTGGTCAGACATCCCTCAAGGGGTTCCAGATTGGAGAGGGTGCAGCTTGGGCTGAGGGACACTGCCACCCCCTCATGCACAAATTTCGTGAACCGGACCTCCAGTTAACAATAATAGACACATGTACAAGTTACATTTGTACAGCATGTGATTCTTTAAGACTGCGATGTGTGGTGTAGAATTAGGGAAAGCTTTACAAAGAAAGTGACTCCTACACAAATGTTGAAGGAGTTTTCTAGGCAGATAAAGAGTAAGAACCTTTGAGAGAAACCTGTGAGAAAGATAACAATGTCAAAGCTGTAAAAGCAACTGAGAACATTGTGTGTTGTAAAAGCTAAAGTGGAATGCAGAAGATTCATTGCAAGGTGGGGGCATGTAGAACAGGAAGATGGAGAGCTGGTCAGTGGCCATCTCTTAGGTTCTTCCATTTAGGAATGCTGAGGTGCATAGAGTCCTGTGGGCAAAGGGAAACCACATAAGGGTTTTTGGCAGGAGAAGATCAGTGTCTAAGCTATTCCTAAAAGCTTAAAACACTCCTAACCTTTACTGACCTTTCACCATGAACCAAGCACAGAATGAAGCACTTTCTTGGCATGACCTTATTTCCTCCTTTCAGAACTTTATGAGGTATAATTATTATTATTACCACTAGAGGCCCAGGGCATGAAATTCATGCACATGGGTGTGTGTCCCTCAGCCCAGCCTCCACCCTCTCCAATCTGGGACCCCCTCAAGGGATGTCCAACTCTCCATTTAGGCCCGATCCCAGTAGGATAGGGCCTAAATGGGCAGTCAGACATCCCTCTTACAATCCAGGAATGCTGGCTCCCAACTGCTCGCCTGCCTGCCTTCCTGATTGCCCCTAATTGCTTTTGCCTGCCAGCCTGATCACCCCCTAACCACTCCCCTGCCAGCCTGATTGATGCCTAACTGCTCCCCTGCCAGCTTTTTTGCCCCTAACTGCTCCCCCCTGCAGGCCTGGTCACCCCTAACTGCCATCCCCTGAAGACCTGGGTCCCCCCGCAACTGCCCTTCCCTACAGCTCAGTCACCCCCAACTTTCCTCCCCCACAGGCCTGATCATTCCTAACTGCCCTCCCCTGCAGGCTTAATCACCCCAAACTGCCCTTCCCTTGCAGACCTGGTCCCTCCCAACTGCCCTTTCCTGCTGGCCTGATTGCCCCCAACTGCCCTCCCATGCAGGCCTGGTCCCTCTCAACTACCCTCTTGTGGTGGTCATCTTGTGTGTTCGAGTGACAGTCAATTTGCATATTTCTCTTTTATTAGATAGCATTTCCAGATGAGGAAACTTGAGGCACTGAGAAGGCCAGCAATTTGCCCAAGGTCATGCAGCTTGTATGTGGGGAAGCCAGGACTGAAACCCAGGCAATATGATGTAGAGTCAGATCCGTTTATAGACCATAGCTATCCAATAGAAATATAATATGAACCACCTAAAACTTTTACATTTAGTAGCCAAATGAAAAAAATAGGTGAAATTAATATTTTTTTCATTTAACTCAATGCAGTCAAAATATTGTTATTTCAACCTGTAGCCAATATAAACATTATTCATGCATTATTTTACATAATTTTTCAGCCAAGGTCTTAGAAATCTGGTGTTTTACCCTTGTAGCACACCTCCATTCAAACCAATCACATTCTAAATACTGAACAATGACATGTGGCAAGTGGCTACTGTATGGAAGGATTATTTCTGTGGTTTTAGGGGAATTCAGCTGAAGGGTAATAAGAAGCCATAAAATTAAATGTCTGCTGTCATTTTAAGTGGATTGTTTATAATCACATACATATATTCACAAACAGATTAAACAGCTCAAACAGATTAAACAGCTCAATATGAGATAATTTTCTCCTATCAAAATTTGTTTCTAATTATTCTTTCCTCCTTATAGCAGTATTCTGTAGTAATTATGCCTCTAATAATAAATGAGCACACTTGGCATTGATAGGTGGCATGGTTCATTATCAAGACTATACCCGACAGGTGGATTATTCAAACTCTACATGCAGAAGGGACCACAATATGTCTGGTATGTAGTAAGTTTTCTCTTCCTAGTTTGTGTCCCTCAAAGAGGTAATAGATGTTACACACCCCCAACATGTTTTGAATGCCAATGTGAAAATTCAAGAAAATCCAATTAGGGTCAGACTGTCATACTCCTGGGAGTAACATTAAACGTGGATAATTGAGTTTCCTAAAAAAAGGATGACCTCACTGTTTACCCTTCACAAATATACATGGTCTCTTAACCTAATTCACTAAAATTCTATCTAAATATGTCCTGTGGGGAAAAGGAGTTTAAATAAAACCATCAAATAGTCTCTCTGTCTCCCTACTCCACCAGATTTCTTTGTGTCCATTATATGCCTTTATTGAAAATCTGTCATTCCCATGCCAACCAAGATAATTCAGACTATATTTTGAAGCATAGGACACACATGATAAAGTTGTCTGTGTGCCAATGGAGTAAGTTTTTATAATTTAAAACTTACAATTTAATAAACCTTTTGGAATTTCTATGACTAAGGAATTATCCTGGATCTTGGGAGATGGCAAATGATACAAAAATGATTATATACTGCCCCTGATTACAAGTAGGATAGCACAATGGCTGAAAGTTTAGACCTTGTTCTGAGATGAATCTGAGTTAGAGCAACAGCTTCCTTGCTTATTTGACCATGGAGTGAGCTATTTAAACTCTCTAAGCTTCACTTTCTACATCTGTAAATGGAGTTAATGATATAGAACCTCCCTTATAGAGTTGTTATCTGAATTAGGAGTAGCAACAGAAGAGATTGGTGTGTTGGGCCACTGGAATTTACTGTCGAGTAAAAGTTTGGCCCTCAGTAAGAGTTCTGAATAGTGGACTAAGAAATTTGACACCTTCTTAGTAAATGAATAGCCATTACTCGTTTGTGAGAAGGACAATTACATACAATGCGTGTCTTTAAGAAGGTAACATTGAATCGGATCAAAGGAGTTTTGGTGGGTCCAGGCCCTATTCATCCACCCATTCCCAGGGTTATACTGCATTTACATAAAACCCCTTTGTATTTTGGGGATATAAATAAACATGGCCTTGTGGGCTCGGAGTTGCTGTCTCTCCAGCACAGAGAACAGACGTCCAACCCGGCCCCAGCTTTAAAGAAAAAAAAAAAAGGTACCATTGAAGGAAATGTAGAAAACAAAATTAAGATGGAGGCCATCTGGGTAGATTCAAGACATAGCCAGTGTTTTAAGATGGGTCATGAAAAATTAAAATTCTAAATTTTTAAGCCTTATCCGGTATTAGCACAAAGATATTCTCAATAGAAAAGAGACTATGGCATGCCTGTGAACTCCATCCCTCCTCTCTTTTCACCCTGTGTATTATCAAGACTTGAAGATTTATAAAATAGATCTGTAAAATACATCTACCTCTAGTTAAGGTGATAAACACATTTAAGATCTCTTATTATGATCTGGTATAATCATAAAAACTTTGCCCTGTGGTAAGAAAAAAATCTGAAGTACTTTTTAAATAATACTGATGCTTATGTCCCACCTGAGTTCAATTACATCAGAACCTCTGGGTGTGAATACCACTGGTCTTTCTTAGGTGCTTGGTATGAATTTGGATATTTAATAAGAGACAACTATGACTTGTGATAATATATACATGCTGTTATACACAGATTATCCCAAAGTACCTATTATGGCAAAATATAATATACTCTTAGGGAACTAACAAGCTTATTGCCTTTTTGAACTAAGAAAATACTACATTTGCACAATATGTTTATATTTGCTTAATTTAAAAAAAATAGTATCAAATGAAATTCCATCAAGTAAAATTAACATGCCAAAAAGATTCACCAGGGTTTCCTGTGGTTTCCCACCTGCCTGACATCTCGAAGAATACATGCAGAGAAGTTGAAGATGCATAGAGAGCAGAGAGGTTTGATTAAAAATGATCAGACTTGAGATTTAAACAGTTCTGCTACTAATCAGTGAAGTGGCTTTAATAAACAACTTGACCTTTCTGGCTGTGTGCATGAATGTGCACGTGTGTGCATTTGTGTGTGTGTGTGCGCGGAGAGAGAGAGAGAGAGAGAGAGAGAGAGAGAGAGAGAGAGAGAGAGAGAGAGAGAGAGAGAGAAAACGAGCACACACACAGAGTAAATGATATTTAGGACCCTTTTATACAAAAACATTTCAGATGAAAATTTTGTAGGCTCTTATAGAGAACTGGAAGTTAGAGACTTGTATCCAAGAGGTGAAACAGGAAAATCCTCAACTGGGAGGTGTATTTGGAATTGTTTTGTTTCTATTTCATTGAGAATCCATTTCACAGAGAGGTAAATTTACTCAAAGTTTGAATATCTTACTTTTCTTTTTAAGACCCTTAAAACCCAGATCTTCATTTATTTGCTGATTAGTTGTTTTTTAAAATCATCACAGTGAACAATTTCCCTACATTGTGTTTCAATGACCTTTTGCGGCATAACAGCTACCCCAAAATACAGTGGTTTGAAACAGCAATGATCACAGTTCTCTGGGTTGACTGGGCAGTTCTGCTGCTCTCGCCTTTTGGCTCTGCTTGAACGGCTGGGCCTCTCTCTTCAGATGATCTTTCATGTCAACTTCTCTACCAGGGTTTCAGGGGTCCAGGAGGACAAACCCCAACAAGCAAGCATATAATAAGCCTCTGCTTCAATCACACTTTTTGTTGTTTGATTACCCAAAGCAAGGGACATAGCCACATCCAGAGTCCAAGTAGGAGAGAATTACATAGGGCAAGACTTCTGGGATGTGTGATTCGTTGGGAGCTATGACTTAACAATATACCACAGCTCTACGTCCACTTGATAAAAGTGGGGGCAACACTGAGATTGAAGGAATGCTAGGAAGACATTCTCTCTTTAAAAAAACTATCCCTTTGGCCCTGGCTGGTTTGGCTCAGCAGATGGACTGTCGGCCTGTGGACAGAAGGGTTTGATTCTGGTCAGGGTACTTGCTGGGGTTGCAGGCCCAATCCCCAGTGGGGGAGTGCAGGGGGCAGCCAGTGAATGATTCTCTCTCATCATCATTGACGTTTCTCTCTCTCTCTCCCCTCTCTCTTCCTATCTGAAATCAATAAAAATATATTAAAAAATCCCTTTGTTATATTATCAGGGAAATATTCAGTTTCATTTCATTGGATTAAAGCAGTAGTTCTCTACTGGAGTTCATTTCAGAACTATTGTGGCATTTTCTTAAAAGACAGATGTTTGAACCGCCCCCCCCCCCCCCCGGGGGCAGAGCGATAGAATCAAATCACTCCACAGTTGATCCTGACATACATACCCGGTTAAAGCCAACCGGGTTATAAATCCCATTTCCAGTAATGATGGATTAGCTTGTGGGAGAGCAAACCAAAAGTGGAACAGCGGTCCAAGTCATGGTAATTTATAAGAGCCAGACAAAAAGGAAAATCACTGAGGCTTTCCGACTCCTCCTTCTCAAGTCCCGCACAAGTGGTGCAGCTCCTCACTCCAGAATGTGGGGATTGTCGCCAGTGATTGATTTTTTTCTCCAGTCTCTCAACCCAAACTGGGAGTTCCATTTTCATATCCTGTTACAAGAAATTTAAATGTGTTAGGTGCTGGGTATGAATTTGGATATTTAATAAGAGATGACTATGACTTGTGATCATAGATACATGATGTTACATACAGATTATCCCAAAGTACTTACTATGGCAAAATATAATTTACTTTCAGGGAACTAACAGGCTTCTTATCTTTTTGAACTAGGCCTTTTAAGAATACTACATTTCCATAAAATGTTTATATTTGCTTAGTTTAAAAAATAGTATCGACTAAATTCCATCAAGTAAAATTAACATACTGTGCAAATGTAGTATTCTTAAATACAGTTTCTCCCCACTGTATTTAGGTAAGCAGCACCAGTAAAGAAAAACAGGTTTTTCCTGGTGGGGTTAGGGCTTACTCTAATTGAAGATAGCTGACGTGATAGATTAGTACATTATTTAATCTATTCATTTCAAGTACATTAAGATATTTTAAAGAATAAAACATACGAATGAAATGCTCCTGAGTAATTAGGGCTAATCAATACCAAATTCAGCACCAAATTTAATTATGATCTTGCTTAATTTAATTCCAGTGTGTCTTCCAAAAGTTGAATGAAGAAATTTACCACGAGCCTTTTATATATATATATATATATATATATATATATATATATATATATATATATATATATATTATTGATTTTTTAGAGCGGAAGGGAAAGGGATAGAAAGTCTGAAACATCGTTGAGAGAGAAACATCGATCATCTGTCTCTTGCACACCCCCTACTGGGGATATGCCCGCAGCCAAGGTACATGCCCTTGACCGGAATCAAACCTGGGACCCTTCAGTCTGCAGGCCGACGCTCTATCCACTGAACCACACCGGTTTCGGCACGAGCCTTTTCTTTATAGTGGTTCTGGGGCCGAACCAGGCCCGGAGGCTTTGCAATAGCACCTTGGCTTCCTCCTCTCACTCCGCTAGCAGAGTGTTTAGTGCTTGCACTCTCAAGGGAGAGAAACTTGCTTGCCCTTCTACCTTCCCCACGTCCTCTTCTCCAGCTGGCAGAGGCAAGGGGAAAAACAGCAGGCCTCACTGTGACATTCCAGGTCTCAAGTGAGAAAGTCATTCACTCAAACCACCCATTCCTCCCTTTAAAGATGCTTGAATTAGCAGGCATGAGCGTCAGAGACGCTCACTTCAATCAGATTCCCGAAATTATCCATTAACCACTCACACAGGCACCTGGCTCCTTTTGAATCAGTTCTATTTTTAAGGGCTACACCCCCTTTTTTATTTTTGGACACTGCTTTTGAAATTCCTTTTAAAAAGAACTGTCTCTCAAGGAGCAGGTACAGGCATTGTGGAATGCGCTGGGTGATGCAATCGGAGACAGGAAAAAGCTGTGGGCTTTCTGCGTTTGCAGGACTCGGTCATCATGCAAAGCACATCCATGGATGTGGAAGAGAGCCACAGCACTGATTTGATTCATAAGACTGGACCTGCCTTTCTGGCTCCATCATCAATTATCTGTGAAGTCTTGAACATGTCATATCACCACGTGAGGATTTATTTCCTGTGTGGTCAAAACAGGGGTGGGGGGAGAGTTGGATGGCTGGATCTCCTAGTTGACAATTCTGAGCACATTGCACTTCGCTTGGTACTGACTTGGTTCAGACTCTAGTTTGAGGCCATAAATATTTTGATAACTTACATTTCTTTTTAAGAATATATCACACAGATGTTTTAAGGAAACAAGGGGGTTGAGAGCTGTTCTTACGTAGCAGGGATTTTATATTTAATGTAGTCAACATGCGCGGCCTTTTCTTGTTGAATCTGAGAACCAATATGGGCTTATATATTCTCCAGGGGTTCTCTTATGAATTACCATGATTAGACAGCTAGGAAACTACATGTTGATTCATGAACAGACCAGGTAGGTTAGCAAATTATTTATAGTTGCATTCCCAAGGCAACTATACTAGTCGGTAAAGTGTTCCGAGTAGTAAAAATGCACAAGATTGGAACAACACATCACTGAAAAGATGCCATTTAAAAATGTTCTGAGACTGGGCACCTCACATTTCACACCCAGAGACCACCCGGGCATCTTGTGAAAATGCAGATTCTGCTTCAGTAGGTGTGAGATAGGGGTCTGGGATTCTGCATTTCCAGCAAGTTCCCGGGGCTGAGGCCAATGCAGCCCTTTGAGTAGCAAAGGCACTAAAGGTACCGAATAAAATGTGTGTGGGTTTTTCATCAATTATAAGTTTGCCCATTCTAAAGAGAGATAGGATGTACACCACTTGCAAAACACAATACCTGAGCTACTAATAGAAGGATCTCTTTTCAAATGGCACATCAATAGAATGGCATGTTTCAACTCTAAATATTCATGACTTGACTTCCTCTGGTTTCTTTCAAGCATTTTGACATTTACTTAAGTAATTACTGTCACTTTCAAACGGCGGCCCATATTTTTGTCCTTTGTAAATCCCCCACCTTATTATTCATGCCTTTGTTCTGCTTCTACTCTTGGAAGCTGCCTTTATCAGGTTTGCCAGGCGGATCCCGCACATATCAGGATTAATCTCCATGGCCCATCAGAGTGTAGCTAACTTCATTCAATCAAGGAAGAAACAGGCAGGGAAACGGACTGGGAGGGAGACTGGAAACCTGATGGCCACTGCAACTTATGCTGATGAAACACAACAAAAAAAGCCACTTTCCACTCATGCCTTAGCACTAGCATTGCCAGAATCTTAATGTGTTTTTGCTAAATGCATTGCGAAGAGTTGTCTTCCAGATACACAGATTGATAAATTAGTGTCATACAGTCTTGGCTTCTCAAGA
Organism: Antrozous pallidus; assembly: GCA_027563665.1. Lineage (NCBI taxonomy): Eukaryota > Metazoa > Chordata > Mammalia > Chiroptera > Vespertilionidae > Antrozous > Antrozous pallidus. Next base: position 137,981,871 of record CM050509.1, on the reverse strand, counting down.
TTATCTATATTGCAAAATATTTCAGAACTGACAAATTGTCTTCCTCCCTCTCCATGAGTCCATTTGGGAGTTGAGTTGTGGGAGATGCTTAAAAGGAAAGGGGGTTGGATATGCGCTTCTACTGTGCTATGATTTTTAATACATTCTTAATCCTCTAAGCCTATTTAGCGTTTTTAACACGTAGTTATGCATGAATCTCCTATGAATGGCTGATTTTTTTATTAAAGGGAAATCATTTTCTGATTAAGCAACTTTTTAAAGTTTCTTTTTTGTTAAAAACCCTTTTAATGAAAATTCTTCTGGTTCTGCTATGCACAAATAAATAATCAAAGCTCTCTCAGTAATGGCCCTAAATATTTTTATACTTGAATACTTTTAAAGTAAAAGTTGAAGTCATTTTCAAGTTGATCAATTAGTCTGCCAAGATTAAGTACATTTAGGTATTAGCATGCTATTGCATAATACAGTGAGCTGGCATAACAGAAAGTAATCAGCCATAGATTGTTTATTTTCGGGAGACCATTAGGCAGGCAATTAACCAGTATTTTACATTTTAATTTTTTTAGGTAAAGTAATCCAGAAAGCGTTAATTAGCTTAACACAGGATCTGAGAAGCTACTGTTCTATGCTATCTGTCACTGTACCAGTTTAATTGGGGGGAAAATTATATTTAAAAAATGACCTCTTGACAATATTTCTTTCATACTGATAATAAACATTGTTGTTTTTTTTCCTCCTGGCAGGCAATATGCCTTCTTTTCCCCAAGAAACAAAATAGCACTCCTTTTAGGCAGCTTTTTGTTATGTGCTCCATACTGTGGAGTCTGAGTACCCCCATGCTGTAAGACACTGCTCATCCTGTTAAGTGGTATATGCACCAACTCGCGCGCGCGCGCGTGTGTGTGTGTGTGTGTGTGTGCATGTGTGTGTGTGTGTGTGTGTATATATATATATATATATATATATATATATATATATATCCTGTGTGTGTGTGTGTGTGTGTGTGTGTGTGTGTGTGTATCGTTTGATATCAGAACTTTCAGATTTTGCCAGGCCACATTTGGTAGCATTGAGGTCAGCTCTGTGATGTCAGAGAGCATTCCTTTTAAGGAGCAAAGGTTCCCTGCGGGGTGTGCTGACATCTTGCCATAGAATGATTTCAGTACTGATGCTCTGACTCCTCCTTTTGAGGCTACAAATCCATCCTGACACACATCTGCAGGGAAAAAATAGCTCACAGGCACAGCCTTTTTTGGCAGCCTCTGGGCCACTTCAGGTGAGGTCTACCACCTGCGTGTTGGTGAACATCACAGAGCAGAGAGAGAACACAGGACTATGGCTCAGGCTACCCTTTGCTGGGCTCATTTCCATGTTCCTTTGGCAGTTAATCTTTTGCGTCCCCCTTTCCGTAGAACCTCTTAGCTCTTGAAATGCCTGATATTGATTATGTTGACCTTATTTTATGTGATAGATGCTATTAGGAATTGGAAATATCAGGTGGAACGCTTTAAAAAAGTATATGATTGTCTAACCGCCATGCTGTATACCTGCAATTAATACAAAATAATGTTGAATATAAACTGCAATTGAAAAAAAAGAAAATAAAAATATATGAAAAATGAATTAGTAATTTAGGGTTAATCTTCTGTCCTCTGGACTCAGATCATCATGTGAGATGATTTATTTTCATTTGACAGTGATTTAACACTTGATATTTGGCACCATTAGTCAGTCAAGTAGTCAGTGCTCCATAGAACATCACAGTGTACTAAGGAATTTTGTTATTTACATGGGCTTTTAATGCAATGCTGCAAGGGTTAAGGGCTGTGAATCAAGGAATTATTTCTTTGCTCTGTGAAGTCTCTTTGTGGTAAGCATATTAATATTGGAGAAAATTATATTGGGAAAAATAAACTCTAGAATTTTTCCCTAATGTTGAGTTTGATACCACTGAATAATATCTGATATTAGAATGGAAACTCACCATCCATATTACCAGTGAGGAAAATTTTAATCTATCAGAGACTGGGGATCTTAAAAAATGAGGCTTGACAAGGTATCCTACTAATAAAAGAGTAATATGCAAATCGACCATACCTGCTATCAAGCCACACCCACAAGGCACGCCCACCAGCCAATCAGGAACAAATTATGGAAATAAACCCCAACCAAGATGGCTGCTGCCACTGAGAGCAGGAGGGAGGCTTGGGTTTCCTTGGCAATGGAGGAAGCCAAGCTTTCCACCTGCCATTGCCTGCCTAGGCCTCCACTCAATGCTACAAAGTTTCAATTATAGAAGATACATAATCCTAACAGAAATAGTGGCAGCCAGGGATCTGGAGAGAGAGGAGGGTTGCCAGAGCACTGGAGGAAGCCAAACTGCTGCAGCCCTAGCCAAGGCCTCCACTCTAGGCTACAAAGTTTCAATTATAGAATTTAAATAAACCCAAACAGAAACGGCTGTCACCATGGATCGAGCAGAAGGCTTGGCTCCACTCTAGGCTACAAAGTTTCAATTGTAGAACATAAATTAATCCCAGATTCCAGGGCTTCCGCTTGGGTCACTGGGGGCATGGCTGGCCTGCAAACCACCACAGATCCCTCACCCAGGCCGCCCCACACCACAAGGGAACCCCCCCTCCTAATACAGGACACCATTCAGAGCAAACCAGCCAGTTCTCACCCATGCACCAGGCCTCTATCCCATCTAATGAAAGAGTGATACACAGATTGACCATCACTCCAATACACAAGATGGTTGCCCCCATGTGATCAAAGATCCTGCTTCCATGTGGACATAAGATGGCCACCACAAGTTGGCCAGCAGGGGAGGGCCATTGGGAGGTTCCAGGCCTGCAAGGGAGGGCAGTTGTGGGTTATCAGGCCAGCAGAGGAGGGCAGTTGGGAGGGACCAGACCTGCAAGGGAGGGCAACTGGGGCAATCAAGCCTGCAGGGAAGGGCACTTTGGGGTGACCAGGCTGGCAGAGGAGGGAAGTTGGGGGCAAACAGGCTGGCAGGGGAGCAGTTAAACATCAATCAGGCTGGCAGGGGAGTGGTTAGGGGGTGATTAGGCTGGCAGGCAGAAGCGGTTAGAGGCAATCAGGGAGGCAGGCAGGCGAGCGATCTGGAGCCAGCATTCCTGGATTGTGAGAGGGATGTCTGATTGACTGTTTAGGCCTGATCCTACCTGGGTCCCAGATTGGAGAGGGTGCAGGCTGGGCTGAGGGTCACCCCCCGTGCCCGCCCATGCACGAATTTCAGGCACCGGGCCTCTAGTAATACATATAAGTGTCTATTTCAAAAATGGAATAATGCCTTCTAGTTCACATTTCTCCCTTGAAATGGTACTGTACTATCACTTCCAAATTGGATGATTAGAATTATAGTCCAAATTGTTATTTCCTTTACAATCCTGTTTAGGAACTATTGTCTACTCATAATCCATGAAAACAGAATCCTTTGTTTTCTTTATTGCTCTTTCTATCCACACTAGAGGCCAGGTGCACGAATTCATGCACCAGTGGTGTCCCTTGACCTGGCCTGCGGATCTGGCCAAAACCAGCTCTCTGACATCCCCCAAGGAGCCCTGATTGTGAGAGGGTGCAGGCCAGGCTGAGGGACCCCACTGGTGCATGATTGGGGCCAGGGAGGGATGGGGGAGGTTGGCCAGCTGGGGAGAGAACATGGGAAGGCTCCACAGCCAGACCCCAGCAGCAAGCTAACCTACCGGTGAGAACATCTGCCCCCTGCTGGTCAGTGTACATCATAGCAACTGGTAGACTGGTTGAATATCTGCCTCATGGTGGTCAGTAGATGTCACAGCAACTGGTTGAGTGGTCTTGGCATATCATTAGCATATCACGCTTTGATTGGTTGAACAGCTGACTGGATGACCAGATGACAAGACACTTAGCATATTAGGCTTTTATTATATAGGATTATATCTGAAATTAATCTTTCTATTTAGAGTGGGACAGTGGTCAGGATTCGTTGTTTTTCTCATTTGGACATTTAAATAATCCAGGACTGTTTATTGAAAAGATCCTTTTGCCCACTGTCAATTTTGTCATAAATTGTATGACTGTATATGGGTGAGTCTGTTTCTCTCCTTGTACCAATACCACATGGACTTAATTGCTTTAGCTCTATAATAAGTCTTGATATCTGGCAATGTGCCTCAGCTCTTCAAGACTGTCATGGATGTTATTGGCTTTTGCATTCCATATAAATTTTATAGTCAGTTTGTACATTTTCATAATGATTGAGTTTGCAGCAAATCTATGCATCAAGTAGGAGAGAAGTAGTATCTTTACAATATTGAGTCTTCCAATCCATGAATATAGTATATCTTGAGGAGCAGAATTAATGTTTTAAAAGATTTGGAATAAATCTTGTTCCCCCCAAGACATTTAGTTGAATGCCAGATAAATACTGAAAAAAAATGTTAAGAAGGTGAATATTAGCCTTATCTTTCTTTCCATTCTTTCTGTCTTATTTCCCTTTCCTACAACCAAATGTCCAGGAACTTCATGAATTCTTTTGGGTGTCTGGGCATCCATTTTAATCAAACTTCACACCACTTCTCTGCAATCAAAACTCATGCATTACCCAGTATCACAAAACAGAACTGTGATGAATTACAGCAGCTATAATCACAATACTGTAGCCTAATAAACAACCACAGACTCTCAGAGGCATAAAGCAATACGCTCACACTTTCTGTGTCCCTCATTTCCTCTGAAGAACAGAGAGATAGCCAGAGCAAGTTCTTCTCATGGAAACAGCAGAGGTGTAAGTGACAAAGCCCAACCACTCTAGTGCTTTCAAGCTTCAGGTCTCCTGACAGCCCATTATCTAATGCAAATAAATTAGCAAACCCAGAATCAAGGGATGGGCAAGTATATTTCACCCACAAAAATGGGAGAAGTGATTAATTTTTCATATGTACCATAGCTGGGAAATTTTACAAATACTTAAACCATATGAACTAGTTAACTGGCAATGAAAAATCAAATTCTGTTTCAATGAAATAACAGAAATTAATAGGATGTTACGTTGCCCGAAGAATTCCTTTGTTTCATATGTTATCCACAATTCACATTTCATTTGTGACATGAATTCATAAAATATGACTCCAAAATCCATTCTATTAATCCTGTCCTCTCAGGATTTCAGTTCACCACAACCTCAACCTATCCAAATTCACTTTCTCTGCATTCTTCCAAGTCTCTGAGAATGGTTCATCTAGATGGTCCATCTTTAAGCAGAAGTCTGTGAAACATTCTTGATTATTCCCTTCTTTTGGTCACCCTTTATATTCAATAAATGCCCAAGTGCTATAGATTATTTTTTCTAAAATTCTCTCAAATCAGACCACTTCATTTTATAGTCCAGGACACCCTCATTTTTCATTTGACCTACTGCACTAGCCTCCTAACTGATCTCCATACTTCCTGGCTTGATTCCCTCTAATCCAAATTCCATAGCTTAATCTCAGTGATTTTTCAAAAAGATAAATCTCCTAATGCTACTTCACCTGCTTTCCAGCTAGATCCTACTATACAACCACTTACCAACTGAAAAGTTGTGTCTGAAACTGCTAATGGCCCTCATTATCCATTATTTCCTTTGACCTTTATTAACAGTATCCTTGAATTTTTTTCTGTACATAGGACTGACTGAATTTCAGCCTTTTTTATTGTTTAAAGTATTACAAATAGTGTACATATGTCTCCTTTTCCCCTCAATTGACCTTCCCTCAGTGCCCCTACCCCCCACACATGCCCTTACCCCCCTCCCAGTGTCTTGCGTCCATTGTTTATGCATATATGCATGCATATAACTCCTTTGGTTGATCTCTTACCTCCCCCACCCCCTGCCTCCAATCCTCCCCAGTCTTTCCGCTGTCATTTCAGCCTCTTTTGCAATCGTATTACTAGATACTGGCCAAAAGGATGTGAGCAGAAGTGATGAGTGAAATAGTTGGTTCATTCACTTAAAAAAAAAAAAAAGGAGCATGCCTTCCACACTCCTTCTGGAACACAGCCATAATTGTGAGAGTTGAAATGGCCATTCATATCATGAGATAGAAGGCATGGGTTAGAGAGTACAGAGCAACAAGATGTAAAGGGCCTGGATACCCGCTGTAGAACTATCTTATGGCCCTGGATGATCTATGATTAGAGTGCTACATGAGGGAAAATGAATGTCTATCTTTTTAAGCTACTGATATTTTGGTGTCATTGCTATAGGAGCTAAGCCTATATCCTAAAATAACTGATGTCTGCCTATTTTTACTGCCATATTATGTACCACTTTTCAACCTAGCTGGTGATCCTTGCTTTGTTACATCTCTGTGTCCTTACATGTGTGCCCAAATCATCTGCTAGATTAAGTTCCTATCCTTTCAGTAGGTCTTTCCTCTTCCGGAAGCCTTCTTAACGCCTCCCCCGTGTTGTGTATTTGAAAATGTTTATCCCTGGTTTCCCATAGCATTCACACTGTGAATTAATCTATTAAAGCACTTAATACATTGTATTCAAAATGGAATTTGCTTGTCTGCCTTACTTGAACATGTCTTCCCTCTCAATTGGCCCATCTATTCCCTTACTGTGGTTTGCACAAGGGTAGGATTGGGTCTTATCTCTTTATCCCAGGTAATTAACAGTGGGCTATAAATACGTTCATGTTAAATGAGGAAATGAATGAATGATCTCTGTGCATATTAAGTGAGTGTATGGCTTCTTGGGCTGTGTTTTCTGTATCCAAGAATGTAGCAACATAATTCAGTCAGAGCATTTGTCGAATTCCATGTTTTTGGTCTATTTAGATATTTTCTGTATGCTGCAACTGAACTCTGGTTGGAGTACTCTCATTTTTATTCAGATAAAAAATAGGGAATTTTTTCAGAGGGGAAAATTATTTAAATGTGAAGTCTTATTTTTATTTAAATTAAAAAAATCAGTTGCCTGATAAAATCTCAAGTTCTGCTTGATCTTAGGAAGAGACCAAGTATTTCTACAGCTATTATATTTACATCTTCTGCGACTTTGGTTTCTTTGAATTTGCCTATTGAGATTAATGAAACAATGGAAAAACTCCCATTGCCCCTGAAGAGAAAATGTGTTTAAGTTTGAACTGCCTTTGATGACCTATCTTTCTAAGTAGCAATCACACAGATGTGCCTTCCCCCAGCTTACATTTGTTTGTCTTTCTGTGAGGGCCCATCTTCCCTCCTTCCTCCTTGAAAGGCAATTTCCTTCTTCTTCCAAAGCCCCAAATATCAGATCCTTCTGATTCATCCAGTCACTGGCAAAAGGGAAGACCCAGTTCCAGAAGACCACAGGACTTAGAATTGCAACCTGAGAGTTAGTGACATCTGAAACTCCTTAACTTTCTATTGTCTTTGACTGATAGCTAAGTTGCTGGGTAGAATGCAGAATTAAAGATGCTTAGTCACATATATTTCTTTTTAATGCACCTAAAACCTCAAAATTTGGCTTAAGAATTTCTTTAATGTAGATTTTCAGTTAATTGATTCCTTTTTTTAATAATAATTTAATGTTTCTAAAAAATGTATGGTCAATGTAGAAAATGTAGACAATAGCAAAATAAAACAAATAAAACTTAAGTGATCCCTAATGTCTTTCTTTTTAAAAAAATATTTTATTGATTTTTTTACAGAGAGAAAGGGAGAGGGATAGAAAGTCAGAAACATCGATGAGAGAGAAACATGGATCAGCTGCCTCCTGCACACCCCCATTAGGGATTCGCCCGCAACCAAGGTACATGCCCTTGGCGGGAATCAAACCTGGGACCCTTCAGTCTGCAGGCCGACGCTCTATCCACTGAGCCAAACTGGTTTCGGCCCTAATTTCAAATATATATATATATATATATATATATATATATTCGTTATGAAAAATAAGAATATACAGTAGAATAAAAATAACAATATTTAAAGTATCCATAAGCTCAACATCTATTAAAATAGAACCGCTAATAAAATCTAATAGAACTACTATTAAAATCTGTTTCTCTGTGTACATATATATTATATAGATAGCTACATATGTGTATATATAATTCACATATGTAAACATGTTTTTAAACAAAAATATATTTTACGTGTTGTTCTTAACCTATTTTTACTTTATACTATATAATGAACATTAATATTTCCCCAATTCTTAATTATTTTCCATAATATTACTCTAATGACCAGATTATATTCTAGTGTGTTATATAATCAATTTACTCAGTCCTCACTTGGAACATATTTAGCCTGTTTTTTCTCTCATGTACATAATTTTAGCAAATACCCATGTAGCCATAGATTTTCAAAGCCCTATGATTTTTCCTCCCTTAGGATAAATTCCTAGCAGTAGATTTGCTAGATCAAAAGATATGCAAAGTACAAATTAAGTCTTTTCATATGCATTGCCAAATTGCCTTTTCTGGATTTACTTTAGTACTTATATACTGCTTTTCAGTTATAAGCAGCATGCCTTATAAGCTTATCCTGTCTTTTGTTCACTTCCTATGATCTCTGGAACCCTGAGGGACATGGGATATTATGAGCTGTGGTTGTGCTACCTGCTGACTGAGCTAGCAGAGCCAAATCCACATCAGACACACACTGGTGTCTGTCTTGCTGGGCTTCGTTTTTACAGCAAGGACCTAAAACTGCCCCCTTAAGCCTTCATTGTGGCCCCTTGGGAAACAGCCAGGCACAGTTTTAAGTCTTACATCAGGTTCCATGCCAGCAATAGCTAAAAGGGCCCACTGCTGGTGCTTTATTTTTAAAGGTTGGTCAAAATACAGGCTAGTCGCAGACTTCTTACTTATTCCTGAGAATCAGCTTTATGACCGAGTGCATTTCACAAATGATGATAGTCTTGCCATACTTTAGACACTATTAAAAAGAAGTCACTGTGGGGTGGGTGTATATAGGTTACTGTAAATTTGAAAGGAAGTATGAATGTATGACAGTCATGGCCATCTTCCTAGCACAGTGCATTGCACACAGTAGACAGTGAACACTGGCTCAAAACTGAATGGATAAGTAAGGAATCTTGTCCACTATTCTTGATGTGTAAAAGAGTTTATGGAGACTCAGCCATGGCTGAGGCATAGCCACATTCTTCTTGAGTCTCACTTAAGTCTGCAAGAAGATAGGTGTGGAGCTAGAAATGTGAGTGAGAATGTACAATATTAACCATTATTTCAAATGTCATAGTTCTGTCAATTAGTTGTGAATAGGGAAGCGAGATGGCTGGATTAGGACTGGAAAGTTTGAATAATAATGCTAATCCTAATTAATCTTGGAATTTGTGGTACTTAATTTTTAGGATATTAGATTTGCAACAATATGTAACAGGAAAAACAGGAAATAAGACTATGCGCACTAGTGAGGATCAAAAATCGCTTTCAAATCTTGCCCCTACTCTCTCTCTCTCCCTCTCTCCCCTCCCTCCCTCTCTCTCCCTCACTACTTCTTTGATGCTCTGAAGAATTATTTAGCATTTGTAGACAAGAATCTGTATTCATTATCTATTGCTATATAACCAGTTACTCCAAAATTTAGTGGCTTAAAACAGTGCACATTTATTATCAGTACACATTTATTATCTCACAGCTTCTGTGGGTCAGAAAGCACGTGTGCCCTGACTGGATTCACTGTTTCAGTGTCTAACAAGTATTTCTGTTATGTCAAGGCTTAATTTAGAAAGATTTGCTTCTTAGCTGTCTCAAGGGTTTGTTAGAACCATACTGGACTCATGGCCTCAGCTCTTCATTGTTGGTCAGAGGTTTCCCTCAGCTCCTTGCCATGTAGCTCTCCATAAAGCATCTCTCAATATCACCACTGGGGGAGAGAGAGGGGGAGAGAGAGAGAGAGAGAGAGAGAGAGAGAGAGAGAGAGAGAGAGAGAGAGAGAGAGAGAGAACAAATAACAAATATGGTCATGGTGATTTGGAAGTTTTGTTATTTCCTCTATTTGAAGTAAAAACCCATCACTTTTGCTGTATTCAATTTTAGAACAAGTTGCTACAATGACCCAGGCTACATTCAAAAGGAGTGAATTACATATGGGCATGAATACCAGGAGGTGGTTTCTTTGGGACCATCTTAGAAGTATGCCTGTCACAGAATCCATGAGAGGGAATGGGTATATTGCTATATCTACTCATCTGTCCATCTATCTATATCTATATCTATATCTATATCTATATCTATATCTATATCAGCTATATCTATATCTAATCTATATATCTATACCTATTATCTATCTATCTATCTATCTATCTATCTATCTATCTATCTATCATCTATCTATCCAGCCACCTACCCAACTACCCTCCTCCCTACCTAATTATGCATCTCTATCAAGGCTCCACTAGTTAGATACAAAGTCCCTAGATGGACTCAACCTAAAATTTGACTTGGAAAGTACCCCTTCTTCCATTGTCTTTCAGCTCTTTGATGCTTCTCCATCTTTTCCCCTCTGCTTTCTATCTACCCTACTGAACTTCTCTCTGTACAGGTACTCTTGCTCTGGTCTTTAAGTCACTTCTAAGTAAAATTCAAGAAACTAGCCATCTCACTATGGGGACAGATGCACAAATAATCAAAGCATGGTCAGAATGATATGTCCCAGTAATGATTAATGTGGAGATAAATGTTGGCAGAATCCAGGGAAAGTATTATTTTGTTCCAGCTGGGAGGACTGGAGAAGGTGTTACAGAAGAGATAGCACTTGATCTGAGCTTTGGAGAATGAGAAACATTTTAATAGAATGAGGAGTAGTGGGATTAGTGTTTTGACACATACCTGAAGTGATGTGCAGAGTAGTATGCTTAGAGGTAAAACTCTGCAGGGTACAGTCACTAGAATTATATAGCTTTTCCCAACTTGTAGCATTATCTGTTTTAACTTGCATTTGTTAGGATCTGCCTCAGTCCCCTTAAAAAAGCATATTGTCGATCTAAAATATCAGTAGTGAAAGATCTATCAGATATGTTAAAATAAAATATAGTGACACACCACGTGCTGGCAAGGATAGAATCACTTATGCATTGCTAGTGGGGATGTAAAATGGTATAGCTACTTAGGAAAACAGTTTGGCATTTCTAATAAAACTAAACTTGCAACCACCAGAGGACCCAGCAGTTGCACTCTTGAGCATTTAATCAAGAGGAATAAAAATGTATTTTCCTACAAAGTCCTATACGCAAATATTCAAAGCAGCTCTACTGAGACTAACCCCAAACTGGAAAAAACACAGGTGTCCTTCAATAGATGAATGGTAAAGCAAACTATGCTTCAGTCATACTGTTATATTACTTAACAGTGAAAAAGAATAAACTATTGATACACCAACTTGGACGAATCTCATGAGAATTATGCTGAGTGAAAAAAGCAATCCCAAAAGGTCACATACTATATGATTCTATTAATATGTTATTTTACATGAAAAATTATAGAAATGGATAATAGATTAGTGGCTGCCAGGAGTTAAGGACAGGGGAGAGGAAGAGATGATGGGAGGTAAGAGTGCTTTCTAGAGGGCAATATAGAGGATTATTGTGTTGATGGAACTGTTCAGGATCTTGACTAAATGGTGGTGGGTTGACAAATATAACCATGTGATAAACTTGAATGGTACGACCCTCCCCCCATGCAAATATGATTAAAAGTAGAGAAATATGAACAAGTTCAGTGGATTATATCAATATCAGTATCCTGGTTGTGATATTACATTTTGGTTTTGTCATCGTAATAAAAGAGTAATATGCAAATTGACCTTACCTCTGACTAAGCCACACCCACAGCCATTCCCACCAGCCAATCAGGAGCAAATTATGCAAATAAACCCCAACCAAGATGGCTGCAGCCACTGAGAGCAGGAGGGAGGCTTGGGTTTCCCTGGCAAGGGAGGAAACCAAGCTTTCCGCCTACCACTGCCAGCCTAGGCCTCCACTCAATGCTACAAAGTTTCAAGTATAAAAGATACATAATCCAAACAGAAACAGTGGCAGCCATGGAGCTGGAGAGAGCAGAGTCTAGGGTTGCCGGAGCGATGGAGGAAGCATAGTTTCTGCAGCCCTAGCACCTAGGCCTCCAATCTAGGCTACAAAGTTTCAAACAGAAATGGTTCTCGCCATGGAGTGAGCAGAAGGCTTGGTTCTAGGCTACAAAGTTTCAATTGTAGAATATAAATTAATCCCAGATCCCAGTGCCACCACTTAGGTCACTGGAGGGTGTGGCCAGCCTGCAAACCACCATAGGCCCCCTCAGTCAGGCCACCCCACATCCCAAGGGAACCCCCACCCTGATTCAGGACACCCTTCAGGGCAAACCAGCTGGTCCCCACCCATGCACTAGACCTCTGTCCTATCTAATAAAAGAGAAATACACAGATTGACCATCACTCCAACACACAAGAGGGCTGCTCCCATGTGGTCAAAGATTCTGCCCCCATGTGGACACAAGATGGCCACCACAAGGTGACCTGCAGGGGAGGACAGTTGGGGGCAATCAAGCCTGCAGGGGAGGGCAGTTAGGGATGACCAGGCTGGCAGAGGAGGGAAGTTGGGGGCAAACAGGTTGGTAGGGGAGCAGTTAGACATCAATTAGGCCTGCAAGGTAGTGGTTAGGGGGTGATTAGGCTGGCAGGCAGAAGCGGTTAGGGGAAATCAGGAAGGCAGGCAGGCGAACAGTTTGGACCCAGCAGTCCTGGATTGTGAGAAGGATGCCAGACTGCCCGTTTAGGCCCGATCCTACTGTGATTGGGCCTAAACAGGTAGTTGGACATCCCTCAAGGGGTCCCAGGTTGGAGAGGGTGCAGGCTGGGCTGAGGGACACCCCCCCACCCACCTGTGCACGAATTTTATGCACTGTACCTCTAGTATGTCATATTGAGTAAAATGTACATGGATATCTGTATTATTTCTTAGAACTGAATGTGGATCTATAATGATCTAAAAATAAAGAGTTAAACTATTCAGATTCACATATTTTGATTTGCTCAGTCTTTCAGAAGAATATACTTTTTATTCCACCTTATAATTTTTGTTTGCTAATGCTACTGTCTCTCCTAATTACACATGCTTCACCAGGCTAAGAAAATCTAGCCTGCTGCCATCAAAACAAATACAGCACTAGAAATATGGCCATTATTTGTCAGACTCTAACTTATCTCAAATATATCGTGATTCATAGAACTAAAGGATAATAATATAAAGAATAACCTCATCAGATATTTTAAATATGGGTGACTTTTTTTAAAAAAATGAAGTTTTCAAGATAGTTCCTTCATTTCACGTTTTATTTGCTCAAAATTCTTAATTAATCTTTTCTATTGGAACTGCATAGACATTGCCCATGTAAATGTTGAGCCTACTATATTTGTTCTTCTGTTAATTTGTTACTGCTAAGAATATATTTTTATTTCTTCCATTCAGAATGAACAGTGATTTGCCAAACCAGTTCCCTGTCACAATGGTGCTAGTTGCTTTGCTTCTAAATCAGAGCCACTATCGTACTTCTAGGACTAATGAGAATTCAGAGTGATGGATCAAAAATATAAAACCTCTTAATAAAATGAGGGATATTGCAATTTCTGAAACTGTGGAAGGTAGAAAGAAAGAGGAGGGAGTGAGGTCTTTCAACTTTTCTGTTTGATTTACTTGACAAATAGAAGATAATAATAGTCTGTATGTCAGGAAAAGATAGAATCAGTGGCAGCTTAATTTCAGAGAAACATCTGGAAAATCACATAGGACAATGATATTGTATGCCTTTGAAAGCTGAGCAATATGGTACTTTAAGAACTTATCTGGCAAAAAAAACTGAGGATAAAATTGGACTAATTAAGGCTCAATAATCTACTTGCTTTACAAAAAGTGTTCTTTGTTTCCAACAATGATTTTGATAACTGAATGAGTGTTTCTTATTGAGCAGGAAGACATTGAAAAATTACATGATGATAGGTATTATTGTCTTCATCTTATTTTTAATGGAAATGCCTCTATTTAGTAAGAAGTTTGTTCTTAAGCTTTGATAAATATGCTTTGCTCAAGTTAAAAGGCACATTTATATTCATCACAACTTTTTAACATTAACTTCTGTTTAATTTTAGTATATAAATCTATAAAAATTATCATATGGATTTTTCTTCTTTAATTGTATAAATTGTTTTGTGATGTTAAATTATTATTTTTCTGTGCAGTATAATATTCCTTTAAAATCTACTTTAATATTCAATTTGCTAGTTTTCAGTATATTCATAATTGAGATTGGATTACAGTTTTGCAGAACAGAGGTATACTTATCTAATTAGTGTGCTAAAGATAACTTTGTCTTTTAGAAACAAATATAGACATTACTCTTTTCCTTAGCTTTGACATAATTTAAATATAATACATATTATCTTTTCCTTAAATATACAATAGCTCTATTCCATAGAAATAGGTGGTTTGAGGGATTTTGTAGGGGGAAGAAAACATTTTGACAATTTAAAAAATTTTCTTTTATGGTCTGTTCAGTCTTTTTTTTTTTAACTCTACTTGGGTCATATTTAATAATTTTAATTTTCTTTGAAAAATGTTCCAATCGTGTATATTTTCAAAGTCATTGGCGTATAACTGTGAAATTCTCTAGCATGCTTTTGTATAACTTAGACAAAGCATAATTTGAAAATATTTCCTTCTTCATACCACCAGCTACTGTATAAAAAAATCTAGATTTAGGGAAACTTATATCCTGATTTACTTGTGGGGAAAATTAGGACTTGCTTCTTAAGCGACCTCTACTTTCAGGAAGCCTCGCTTTAAACACAGTCAGAACTGGCAGTTGCCTGGATGACATGTATTGAAGGGAACCAAAAGCCTCTTTGCCCAAAATTCTTTACTATTTCTTAATCACAATAAGGGGGAATTGCACCAATTAGTCACTCCCCTACATTAATACTTGGGAGACCTCAGGTTAAGTGAAAATCTGCTCTAGGAAAAGAGCGTCACATTCTCCATTTTACCTTATGACGATTCTGTTCAGCCCTAATGGATCCCTGGACATGCTGGTGCCACATACACTCATGGTTTTCAAATTGAATTATTAAATGGCCCCACGTGCTTGCCCTTGAGAAATATAGCAATGCTTATTGTTTTATTCCAGACTTTGTATTCTAGATTTTATTCCATGCCAGGCAACATAAATGTAATTTCTGCCTCAAATTTGTATGCATGCTTGATTTTGGATGTTTAGCCCTGGGTTGTGATTTTTGGTTAACTAAGGCATAATCCTTCAGCAGGAAAATTCTGAATTGCCACATAGATGCAGATGGGTGTCCACTGATCACAGATAAGCTGGCGAAAAGTTAATTAACAATTAAGTAATTGACAACCAAAGACAGGCCATCAGCATGTATGGAGCCAATGGCTGGGAAACTTATACATTCCCCTTGAGATTTGTGTTGACTAAGATGTATCTTCATGGCTTCTTGGCATTCAGTTACCTCTTTCTTATAAACTCAAAGGATGGTTGGGACTACCTAATAGTAAACCTAATGAAACTAAGAAGTTAGTTTTCCTTAATTCTAAAACATGGAGTCTGGGGACACCACTACATAGGGTAATTCAGCTCAGAGCTAGTGGTCTGGAATTGAGCTCACCATGTTTAGCTCTCTCCACACATGGTCTCCATCTGCTCTAAGATTGAGCATAATAAATATCGGTCCCTTTACCTCACAGGGATTTTTTTATGCGGTTTAATGAGCTGCTTGTGTACAGCTCCTTAGAGACAGCAACTGCTAAGATACAGCACTTCAAAATGCATGCAAAAGAAATCCATCACAGCCTTATCAAATAAGATTAGTACACAGTCACATACACTACCTCCTAGAATCCCACTGAGGAAAGTCACACTTTTTTTTTTGGAGGGGGGGTGGTTGTTTAAATCAAGAAAGCATTAAAGACTCAATTCCTTTTTGCCATTAGTCCCAAGAAAATATCTGTAGGGAAATCGGAGTGGAAGTGCCCAGATCGAATAAAGCCAGAGACTGATTGCATCTCTGCTGTGCATGTGAATGCCTCCCTGGACAGTTTCACACAGGGAAGTGAGGGGGCTGCATTTATTCCATCCGCACCCCTCTATAGCTCCAGTTCATGCCGAGCTGTGCTGCCCAGCTTCAGTTGTCAGTCCCCAGAGGGAAGAAGACTGCCTGTTAGCTCACTTTATATCAAAGTCAAATACCCTAACTCAGTTCCATGGGTCATATTTGATATTCCCTTTCAAATGTTTCAGAAAGGCTCTGGGTTTGTTCCTATTTCACAAAATCACAAGTTCCTACACCCAACATTTAGCTTTGGTGTATATTTCAGAAGAAAAAGGAATGTTGGAATTCACAAGAAGGTAGCAAGTAAATATAATTCTTTACAGCGTCTCCCTCACAAATTAAATCCTTGCTTTGTAACATAGTTTAGACCAATGTTTTTCTGATTTAAAGTGCATGTAATCCCATGAGGATTGGAACTGGGTGGATGGAAGCAATGGGGAGGGGGAATCTCAACAATAAAGATTTTTAAAAACGCAGAATCTGGCCCAGCTGGTACTCCTTGGTGGTTGATCATCAACCCATGAACCAGTCAGGTTCATGCCCAGGTTGCAGGTTTGATCCTCAGTAGTGGGAGTTTTCTCTCATCATTGATGTTTCTATCCCTCTCTCCTTCTCCCTTCCTCTCTGAAATCAATAAAAATGTTTTTTTAAAGCTCAAAGCCATGTACATTACCAACAGTCACCATTTATAATATTTTAAAGAAAAAAAGGAAAAATGCAGAGTCTGACTGGGTAAGTCTGGGTGGGGCCTAGGATTTTACATTTCTAAACAATTTTCCAAATAATGGCCAAATTGCTAATTTACAGACCACACTATGAGGAGTAGAGCTATACTCTCCTAAAGAGATATTAACCAGTCTTTAAATGTCTTAGGACCGTGATCGGCAAACCGCGGCTCACGAGCCACATGCAGCTCTTTGGCTCCTTGAGTGTGACTCTTCCACAAAATACCATGGCCTGGGCGAGTCTATTTTGAAGAAGTGGCGTTAGAAGAAGTTTAAGTTAAAAAAATGTTGGCTCTCAAAAGAAATTTCAATCATTGTACTGTTGATATTTGGCTCTGTTGACTAATGAATTTGCCAACCGCTGGCTTAGGTTATTAAAATAGAAACAAAAAAGAAATGAAAGAAAAGATCAGAAAGAAAATATGGGAAGGTCACCTGGACAGTGTAGTGGCTAGGTGTCGATCTATGAACCAGGAGGTCATGGTTCGATTCCGAGTCAGGCACATGCTTGGGTTGCGGGCTTGATCCTCAGTGTGGGGCATGCAGGAGGCAGCTGATCAATGTTTCTCTCTCATCATTGATGTTTCTCTCTCTCTCTCTCTCTCTCGCTCTCTCTCTCTCTCTCCATATATATATATATATATATATATATATATATATATATATATCCTTTCCTCCCTCTCTCTCTAAAATAAATAAAAGACAAAAAAGAACATATGGGAAGGCCTGCATTTTCAGACAATAAGTGAACATTAAGTAATTTACTACCACTGCGCAAAACACTCCAAATTGGAGGTGTGATGTGATGGGCCTGCATGCCTAACCACTTAAGCTCTTTAAAAGCAGAAAACAGATCTAATGGCGATAAGCAGTAACTGTTATGAACAGGTATTCCACTTGAGTCCCCAGATGGATAGAATTTCACTCTCATGATTTCTCAGGTAATGAGAAAAAAACTCCTGAAGAGTGACATAAATGGCCTTCAAGAGGCATTAGTGTTTCCAGACACACACACAAAAAGGTCTTTTACTTCAAGGTTACTGGGGGGAAAGGAGCATTTCAAATGAGCAGAAATGGCAATAGCAAGTGATGAGGCAGACTTTTACTTCTTAAGTGGGTCAGTTAATGAACTAATCAAGCCTGTTGATAATCATCCAAATATTCTAGGGCATGAGAGTGTATCTCAGTGGTGGGTTGTCTTGTATCTCGGGAGCAAATGTCAGAAGGAGTCTTTCTTTCCCTGTTTCCTCGAGGTGAGGAAACTGTTGGATGGATATGGAAGGAAAAATTGGCACCTCTTCATCTTTGAGTAAAGGTGTAATAAAAATAAGCACTAGGCCAACAGAATATCCAAGTTCTAGTGCCAACGCCACTGTCAACTACCTGTTGGACCTTGAGTATCAACTTTCTGAATAAATTTCTTTCTTGAGAGGATTCATCTACATTAGCATTCCCCAGAGTGTGGCAGAATGCTAACTGTAGTTATGTGGAAAACACTGTCTGTGTTCCAATGAGGCAGACAGACAGATCCTGGGTTAAATACACTTAAATAGGTTTCATTAGCACAAGCTTATTGGATTCTTTATGTGGAGACTCTGAATATGGAGAGTAGCATTTCCCCAACTTATTTCATTATGGAATCCTTTTTATAAGGAGAATATGACAAGATTAATATTCCATGGGACTTATTCTTGGAAATGTTATTTAAGGATACTTCCACTTCTTGCACAATATTATCCTACTACCAAAGTTGAATGAGGAATTTCCAGAAATCTACCTATATGGAAAACTTAAATTGCAGAACTGTTTTTAATTATTTGCTGTTTTAACTTGATAAAATGTGTTTTTAAAAATAATCTCTTGATCTGATTTTAAAGCCAATGGACTTTTATTACAAAATTTGATTTGAAAAATAAAGAAGTGCACAAAATTATATTTATTAAGATAATTACAACCATTAATATTTTCATAGGGATCCTTCTAAAAATCAAAAAGTATTTCCTAAATTAATTAACTTCATTGTTTGCATTCTTAAGTCAAGGTTTTTATCGCTCATTTAGCAGGTCTCATATTCAAGTTTTCAAATGGTCATGCCACATTCAAATTTGACTTGTTTTTTTTAAAGGATCTTAATATACAAAATGTTTCTGACGTTGAAATAAGCCAGTCAGAGAAAGATAAATATCACATGATCTCACTCATTTATGGAATGTAATGAACAATGTAAATTAATGAACAAAAACAGATCCAGAGACAGAGAAACATCATTGATCAGACCATCAAACCTCAGAGGGAAGGCAGGGGCGGGTGGGGGGAAGGGGGAGAGATCAACCAAAGGACTTGTATGCATGCATATAAGCCTAACCAATGGACACAGACACCAGGGGGGGGTGAGGGCATGAGTGAGGGGGTAGGGGGGGCAATGGGGCTAAAAGGACATATATGTAATACCTTAATCAATAAAGAAAAAGATTATTTTTTTAAAAAAAGAAATAGTGAAGCTTAAAAATACCCTCAAATTTAAAGATGAAAATAAATTGCAAAGTAGAAAATAAGTTTCATCATTACAGTCAGATGCATTATTCTCATTATAATATTCTAAGGCTGAATTCATATGAATATTACCTGACGGTGTCATATTTATAACCTATCTCATTATAAACATAATTTCTGATGACTGGAAGTATCTTTAGATTGACTCCAAGAATTAAAACTCACTGGCTTTAAGATATTGAGAGATCATAGTCTCTAAAATATCTCTGAGGGTAGCAGATGATGACTTTCATTTCATAGATTCATCAGAATAGCAGGATTAATCATAATACCTGACTAATACCTTCACATTGGGTGCTTTTATTGAAAAGGCTAGAAGAAATTCTAGGAGACTTTGTGTATAACCCTGCCTATAAAAATGAGGGATACACTAAATGACTTCTGAGCTGCCTGCCAACCTGCTATGAATCCTTCCATTGGGGACAAAAAAAAGCTATTCAAGGAAAAAACTATAAGGATTGTTTTTCCTTAAAATGGGTTTTCCCCCTTAAAATTGTACAGTCATTTTCTAAGAAGCCGATCGTACAAAGCCATATTACTGATATTTAAGGGACAAATCACAGGTTTTTGACTGGAAAGGAGTTTTATTGACTTTCTATGATTAAGGGATAAAGAGAAGATTGTGCAATGCCAATCTTCCTTTGCCAGCTGCTGGTATTTTGATTGTAAATATCAAATCATGTTTCTCTTTAGTGCTCTTAGAAAAATAAAAGTGAATCTAGAATTGGAATAGTAATAGTTCAGAAGGTTTGCTGTCAACTGAGACCCCCAGATGGCTTAGGGATGAACAATCAAGGCTCTCATCCGAAAACTTTTGTTTTTAATAATTAACACAAAGTATGTGTTGCCACCACTGTTCCCCACTTAATTACTTTTCTTTTTGATCAAACACATTAATGAAAAGAGACCTAATAAATCATGTGCCAAACAGTAAAGCACTTAATTAACATGTGTTGCCCTGATTGATAGCGATGGAAAACCACAGCAGTGTTGAGGAGGCTCACAAGGGCACCTTCAACCAACCTGGTATCTTGAACAAACATAAGGCTCAGAGCAAAACGCATGAACTCCATTCTCATTAAGAACCAGACATGACAACTACAGATCACATTTCGATTACAGTGTTTTTCCTTCTCTTTGACTAGAGGGTTATTTCCTCCTGGCCCAGGAGATGTAAACAGTATGTGGGAAACATAAACCAATGAATGCTGGGGTAGGTTATTTCTAATACTAACAGCCAGTATTTACTGAATACTTACCATATTCCAGATACTGTGTTATGTGTTTTTTTTTTAATATATATATATTCCATTGATTTTTTTTTACAGAGAGGAAAGGAGAGGGATAGAAAGTTAGAAACATTGGTGAGAGAGAAACATCGATTAGCTGCCTCCTGCAAACCCCCTACTGGGGATGTGCCCACAACCAAGGTACATGCCCTTGACCGGAATCAAAACTGGGACCTTTCAGTCCACAGGCCGATGCTCTATCCACTGAGCCAAACTGGTTTGGACTATGCTATGTGTTTTAAAAGACTGTCTTTAGAAACAGACTCATAGATACAGAGAGCAGACAGATAGTTGTCAGCAGGGATGGTGACTGTGGGATTGGGTGAAATAGTTCAGGGATTAAGAAGTAAAAACCTCATAGACACAGACAACAGTATGGAGATTACCAGAGGAAAGCGGGGGTGGGAAGAAGTGCAAGAGGGTAACGGGGGATAAATGATGATGGAAGGAGACTTGACTCGGGGTGGTGAACACAAAATACAATAAACAGATGATGTGTTATAGAACTGTACCCTTGAAATGTACATAATTTTATTAACCAATGTCACCCCAATATATTCAATAATATACTATGTATCTCAGTTCTGCTAAATGCTCCCAAATAAGAAGACAGAGAGCAGAGCTCTAGTGGCTGAAGTGAACCAGGGGAATCCCAAAGGACGCTCAGAACCAGGACAATTCCTTTGGATCATGGAAAGAGGCAAGAGAGCATCAGGTATGTCGTAAAGTAAGAAAAAAAAGTTCAAACAGGTAAAAGGACAAAAAAGAAATACAAAGAAGGCTATAGTGAAACTGAAGAGGAAATTGGAAGAGAGAGTTACCCCTCTTTGCTTGACCCTATTTTTGGCCAAGAGATTCCAAATTAACAATTGGAATATTTTTTCTTCCCCATGAGAACACACACCTAATTTCATTATACAAGAGGAAGAAAAAAATTCACATTGTATATGCAATTCAAAGTACATCTGTGTAAAGGATAATCAGGGTCTGGTTTAAAAAGAAAAACACAAGGACAGATAATAATGCAGGGAAGACCTGGGGAGGGGACAGGAGCAGGGTGAGAGGGCCACTGGTGGGGGGGAGGGGACATTCATAATACTTTCAACAATAAAAATAAATTTAAAAAACACAATTGAACAACAGCTCTCCATGGGAATGAATTGAGATGCTTGTGAGTTAAGAATCCATTACTGGAATAGTTCTTAGCTTTTTGGAAAAGGTAGTAAGGACAAAGATTATTTTACAAATCTGTTGAAAGCAATGGAACTTTCTCCCTGGGAACAGAAAACCACATTCCCACATATGAATTGTTGTACTTAATCCCGGTGCTTCTGCATCCCAGCCATGGCCAATCCATGGAGCCCATGAAAGAACACCAGCATTAATGATTGCTCTGTGTTGTTCCAGGTGCTGTCCCTGTGTTGCAGGCATCTCTGTATTTTGTCATCTTCTAAGAACCCAACTCATCTTTCATTCAGTTGTCCACTCCCACCTTAGAATGATAAACCAGCCTGCTCAGACTGCATTGCTACACAGAGGGGACTGTGAATTGATAGGACTTTCCTTTTTCTGTGATCAAAGCAGGCATTTAATGATGTCATGAAAATAGAAACTTTCAGATATTAAAAGGAAAAAGAAAACTTTCTGAATTGAAGAAAATGTGGAAGAGAGGTTCTAATTTCTTCCTTTCACGTTTGATGGCAGGGCAAGTAGTAGAGAAGAGGGGTAGGTTGTCACTGGCACTTGTCTGGATGTTTCCTGCTGTTCTGTTACACAGGAATACATTTTAAGAATGGTTTTGCACACAATCCAGATTAATAATGAAATATTGAAGTACTTATATCTTCTCAACATGTATGATTTTCTTAGTAAAAATGGCCAAAAGCGAGTCTTAGGCCCAAGAGGCTGTGTATATAATGACAACCCTAGTTACAACAGTCAATCTGGAATTTCTGTAATGCTGTACAATCCATTATCCATTGAATGAGTCTGATCATATCATTAGACCATCCAATTTCCCAACTCATCAGGCTCTTCGTGAATCACTTCAGTGTCTCTCATCATCAATACTGAACCACTCTACCAGCCAGAGATTTGTTGGTGATTATCAAGTAGTTTGTACAGTTTAGTGTGGCTTGAGATACTTTGTACCTCAAGCTGCCTTGTGTAATGGTGCCTGGTACATATTGTCGAGATTAGGGGGCTTGAGTAAAGACTGAACTCCAATCAGAGCTTACTAGCTAAGTGTCTCATTCACTTCCCCAAATACCCCAATACCTCATACTGTAGTGGCTTAAAACAATAACTATGGTTTTTTTTTAATCATAAATATTATGGATTGGCAATCTGGGTTGGGCTCAGCTGCCTGGTTCTTCTACACCTGGCTGATCTAGGTTAGCTTGCTTTTCAGCAATAGTCAGCTGGTGGGTGGGCTGAAGCTGGCTGGTTTAGGGTAGCCTCAGGTGGGATGGCTTGGGTGACTAAGGCCTCTCCCCTTATAGACACTCATTATCCATGTGGTTAATTGGGCTTGTTTGCATGGTAAGAAAGGTTACTGAGAGCAGTAAGAGGGAAAACTCCAATGTATAAGCTTTTTTCAAGTCTCTGTTTTCATCATGTTTGCTGATGTTCCATTGGTCAAATGAAATCTTAATGACAGTCCAGAATTACTATGGGAGGGCAACACCAAAGAGTTTGGATAAGAGAGAATACTTTGTGGCCCATTTTACAATCTACTACGCAAAGCCATGACACTAGCGAGGTTGAAGGGGCAACTTTTCTAGATGATCCAGCCACTAGTTGTGACTTTCCCTAATTTCATTTTCCCAAAGTAACTCTCATTTTTATTACTTACAAAGGCATTATATGTGCTAGCAGAGACTCTGATTGCTCCAAAATATGTTTTGTCTGCCTAACTAGATTATAAGTGGTGAATTATATCCCCGTGGATATTTTACCCTTTTTCTGTTTAGTAGACTTCCCAAATTAAGCAGTCTCAAAAATAGAAACTGCTTATTTAAATTTTTATGTCTTTGAGGGAAGGATCCATTTTTTATTCACCTTTGTAAACTTCACAGCCTTTAGCCTAGCATTAATTTGGGCTCAAAACTAATCTGAATTGTTAAATTATTATCATGAATATTAGTTATAATCTCTACCCTAGAAACATGTTGTTCAAAGTGGGTCTGCGGACCACTTGAATCAGAATCACCTGGCGTGCTTGTTAAAATTCAGATTCCTGGGTCCCTCTTCAGTCTAGTATATCAAAATCTCTGCTTTGGGCCTAAAAATCTATCTTTAATCTACCTGGGTACATCTTGTTGCATTAAAATTTAAGAATCAATGTCTTAGAGAAGTGATTTTTGCAATGTTTTGAACTCTATCCATCCCAATCACACACATACACGCAGAGACAGATAATTCAATAAAAGATTTTGAGGAGAAAATACCCTAAGTACAATAAATATTTTCTAATTGATTTAAGTTTTTAAATGCTGATCAGCGACCTGGATGTGTTTCATGACCTAATAGTTTGTCATGGCCTGGCTTTTGGAAAACACAGCTCTAGGGAATATGCTTACAGTACATTTACTTAAAAACATTCTTTCTTCTCCCATGTATATATGACAAATATATAATGCTTCTCCTTCTATAAGTAATAAATGCCTCTTAATATCCATTCCCTGGTGCTGGCGGTTCTCAAATTTTGGTATGTATGACTATTTGTTAAATCACAACTCCAAAGTTTTTGATTCAATGAGGCTGTGGCAAGGCCAAAAATTTGCATTTATAACAAACTAGGAGCCTGGTGCAGGAAATTCGTGCACTGGGGGTGAGTGATGCCTCAGCCCAACCTGCCCCCTCACACATACTGGGAGCCCTCAGGGGATGTCCTACTGACCACTCACCTCCAGCCTGCCCAAGGCCTGCAATGGGGCCAATGACTGGCTCCGTCCCAACCTCGCCCCCTGGCCCTGGCTGTTCCAGCCCTGCCCCCTGCCCCCTGGTTCTGGCCACCCCAGCCATGCCCCTTTACCCCCGGCCCTGGCCTCCCTGGCCCCGCCCCCCTGGCCCAGGCCATGCGCTCACTGGCTGGCTCTGCCCCAGCTCCTGATTGGTTGGTGTGCTTGGCTTGATCAGAGGTATGGTCAATTTGCATATTAATCTTTTATTAGATAGGATTCCCACATTGATGCTGCTCCTCCAGAGACCAACTTTGAGAACCACTGCCACCTATATTCCAGTCTCTTTTAATTTGTCCAGAAACCCTAAGAAGTCCCTAAGTTTAATGATTGATTTTTATTACTCTTTTCTAACTACATTTGTACCATTTCCTGATTTTTTTTAAATGACTGCTTTCCAACTACATTTGCTTCAACTGGGTTTCCACTCAGACTTAGCTTTGCATTGTGTAATGAACATACTGGATTCAGCTGGCATTTTCCTAATGCCTGCCAAGTGCACTCTAACCATTATCTTACTGGCATGTTTCCTAACTATGATTCTAAAGCTGTTCTTTTAGCTCCTCCATTTCTTCAGGATGCACGAAGGTGGCTCAGGTCTCAGTCTAGCAGGCTGTTTGTTCGGTAAAGTTAGATTATTGTAATCTCAGAGACAGCAGGTCAGTCCGTCAAGAATGGTATTCCGATACTATCAATATTTTCTTCTTCCAAGGCTCTGCTAGGTCTCAGCCTGAGTCTACTGGCCTGTATTTATTATTGTGCCTTATACTATTAGAAATTCAATACAACAAGAAGAGAGTGAAACATTTTGGACATTTTATGTGTTTGCTGGGAATTGGACAAAGTAGCAAGTTATTATATTGCCTTCTCTTCTCCTCATGCATAAATGTGACTTTTGTTCTAGCCATTCTATCCAGTTTCTTTGGGCTGTGAAGAAAGAGGAAGGGAAACCCAGAAAAGTCTAGACCTCCCTAGAAATTCTGAATTACCTATGGTAAGACCAGCTTTGGATGTTTTAATACAGGGAATAGGGGACTCATTCCTATCCCAAGAACTCTGCATCTGGCCTCACAATCCTCTTGGTCGTGATAAGCTGATTAATGCCTATGTCACAAATGCTTTCAAAGGAAAACTACTTAGGAATCTGATGTCATTGTGTTTTCTCTCTTTCACTTGTGACCCAGGCATTCACAGCCAGAATGCTGTAATGGTGGTCATGGCAATTGACCCTCAAATCTCCCTGTAAAATTTCCAAGGTCAAAATTATCACTCCTCTATCCTATGATCTCTGTTTATCTAGGGAGTGGAGTTGGATCCCTAAGTTCTCATAGAGGATTTTGAGAAGAATTTAAGTTCTTTTCTGAGAAAAATGAGGACTCTGTGCCCAGGTCCATGTGATGCTTTATTCCATTTAAAGGTAGGATAACTTTTTACCTAAGTGAAAATACAAATCAGCGTTGTTGTTTTTTTAATGTTACAAAAGGATGCTTATTTAACCTTGCCACGCAGTCATCTGAATGTGAAAGCATATGGGTTTCATTTCATTCAGCAACACAAAATGCATGTCAGATGCTCATTGGAAAGCTTGCTTCAGAACTGACATGTGCCTTTGGCCAATATCACGGCTGTGAAGGGTTGTACGTGCAAAAGGTCATCCATCTTATCCAGCAATAAGTCTAGATCTCTTACTCCTCGTTTTGTATTAAGTGTTAGAGCCCCTGAAAGCAATGCATCCAATAAGATTATCTTGGTTGTACTACAATCCTTCTTCAGGACACCATGCCACTCACACCCAAAGCGGGGAGTAGTCTACAGGCAATCATTTTCTGTGATATGGCCTTGACTTTCTATGCACAGTTGATTGGTTCAGACTTGAATGTGTGACCCAGGTTAGACAAAATAGAGGACCTTCCCTGAAATTTGGAATTGGGATTGAATTTCCAGTTTCTATCAGGACTGCTTATTTAAAAGGAAGCACTGCAAGTCCTATTTTTCATCATGTGGACTGGAGATCAGAGAAGCCGAGGAGGAGGAAAGAGAGAAACTTAGAGGAAAGAGAAAGAAATAAAGACTTGTAGAGTGATGCAGAGATGAGAAATGGAGATAGCACAGAGAGTGTGTTAAGCCCTCTTTCTAATCTATTGCCAAGGCCTTTGTAGGCCATGTTATTATCCTATCTAATAAATGAGTAATATGCAAATTGACCATATCTCCAATCAAGCCATGCCCACAGCCATGCCCATCAGCCAATCAGGGGCAAATTATGCAAATAAATCCCAACCAAGATGGCTGCGCCACTGAGAGCAGGAGGGAGGCTTGGGTTTCCCCGGCAATGGAGAAAGCCAAGCTTTCCACCTGCTCATGCTGGCCTAGGCCTCCATTCAATACTACAAAGTTTCAATTATAAAAGATATATCCCAAGAGAAATGGCAGCAGCCACAGAGCTGGAAAGAGCAGAGGCTAGCGTTGCCCAGGCAATGGAGCAGAGGCTAGGGTTGCCCAAGCTTCTACAGCCCTGGCCAGCCTAGCCCTCCACTCTAGGCTACAAAGTTTCAGCTATTGAAGGTAAATGTCCCAACAGAAATGGCTGCTGCCACAGAGCAAGCAGAAGGCTTGGCTTCGCTTCAGGCTACAAAGTTTCAATTGTAGAACATAAATTAATCCCAGATCCCAGGGCCTCTGCTTGGTTCACTGGGGGTCAAGGCCGGCCTGCAAACCACAACAGGCCCCTCACCCAGGCTACCCCATGCCCCAAGGGAACCCCAACCCTGATCCAGGACACCATTCAGGGTAAATCAGCTGGCTCCCACTCATGCATCAGGCCTCTATCCTACCTAATAAAAGAGTAATTTGCAGATTGACCATCACTCCAACAAACAAGAGGGCTGCCTCCATGTGGTCAAAGATCCTGCCCCCATGTGGACACAAGATGGCTACCCAAGATGGCCAGCAGGGGAGGGCCATTGGGAGGTTCCAGGCCTGCAAGGGAGGGCAATTGTGGATGATCAGAGCAGTTAGGGGTGACCAGGCTGGCAGAGGAGGGAAGTTGGGGGCAAACAGGCTGGCAGGGGAGCAGTTAGACATCAATCAGGCTGGCAGGGGAGTGGTTAGAGGGTGATTAGGCTGGAAGGCAGAAGCAGTTAGAGGCAGTCAGGGAGGCAGGCAGGTGAGCAATTTGGAGCCAGCAGTCCTGGATTGTGAGAAGGATGTCCAACACTGGGATCGGGCCTAAACGGGCAGTTGGATATCCTTCAAGGGGTCCCAGATTGGAGACGGTGCAGGCTGGACTGAGGGACATCCCCCGCCTCCTGTGCATGAATTTCATGCATCGGGCCTCTAGTATCCTAATAGTAAATGGTGGCTTTTGTGTTGACACTAGTTTGGGTACACTTGAGCCTATGTTTGGTATATGCAGCTAAAGGAGTTTTAATAGCACTTATTCCTTCTGTGAACAACTGTCTAATGTTATCTCTCAGCTTGTATTATAATCCTTACAGAAAAGACATCTGTGTTTTATATAGAGACATGGTTGAAGCAGCCTCTTCTGCATTGATAGTTGGGTAAAAAATATTCATACAGCCTGGCTAGTAAGCTCAGTGGTTGACCACTGACCTGTGAACCAGGAGGTCACAGTTCAATTCCAGGTCTGGGCACATGCTGGCTTGTGGGCTTGATCCCTGGTTGAAGGCATGCAGGAGGCAGCTGATCAATGATTGTCATCATTGATGTTTCTATCTGTCCCTCTCCTTTTCTCTCTGAAATCAATTAAAAAATATTTACACAGACTTATATGTTATTTCTGTGTGTTTCTATATGCATATAATGTTACATTTTCTTTATGAAAATGTTTACCTTTTTATAGACATTTGACAAATGTTTACTGAGTACCTACTATGTGTTAAGCATTATGATAAGCCCTGGTTTTAAAACAATAGCAATTTCTTCTATTTGGACAGTTTTATGATTTATAATGTTTTCTTAATTGTCTTGCCTGCCAGCAAGCTCCCACCTAAACTTGCATGTCTGCTATGGGGATTATTTCATTTCATTATTTTATTCTTGTTACACTCTCACTCTCACTCTCACTTTCTTTATATGATTCCTGACCATAATTTAAATTCATTTTATTAGCTTTGCTTCATATGTCTGCACATTTTTATTTTAGGTTGACTCCAATACCTTCATGAGAAGGTGGGCACATATAATTTGGAATTCATACATATTAAATTTGGTTTCATTTGGGTTGATCCTTAGAGTGAAGATGTTATTAACTAAGGAATTGAATCCTGACATGGCCATGTTTTCTGTCAAGTGGATGATGTAGGAAAGGAGAAAGGGAGTGTGGGAGGGAGGGTAGGACAGAAAGAGAACACAAGAGAGAAGGTATAAGTAGGCATGCAGAGAAGCAGAGCAAAGAATGTAACACTAAACTAGACTTGCGTCATTGACGTGCATTCTTTCCTTTATCCTCCAGAGCTTTTGGGGAGGTTAGAAAAAAGTGTGCTAAGTGATGAATATCAGAGACAGTTCACTCTGTTTTTATAGCATCACTAAGGGATCATCATTTATTTATTTTAAAAATATTTTATTGATTTTTTTACAGAGGAAGGGAGAGGGATAGAGAGTTAGAAACGAGAGAGAAACATTGATCAGCCGCCTCCTGCACACCATCTACTTGGGATGTGCCCACAACCCAGGTACATGCCCTTGACCGGAATCGAACCTGGGACCCTTCAGTCATCAGACCAATGCTCTGTCCACTGAGCCAAACTGGATAGGGCCAGGAAATCATCATTTAAAACTTCCTTTAACTGAATCAGATTTCATATTATTGACCTAGGATGTTTCTTTTTTTCTTTTTACTCCCAGACTAGTTTTCAATGGGCTTTCTGGCTTTACTTCTGATCTATGTTGCTGGATTCCACATTTCACCTACTGGCCTAATACTCAGGTGGCCTGTCCCAGGCTTCACAAAGCCCTTGGTATTTACTGCACATCTTAAAGCCAGGGATAAGTCAGTATTAGGCCAGCACCCAATGGTTTATCTCACTAAGGTCAATGGTGAGTCATGAAATGGGGATGAGCACTTGATATTGGTAGCTGGCACTGCATGCAAGCTAGCAATTTCAAGTGAAAATTCAGCTGCCTGTCCCCTGAGATCTTTCACATTTTAACAATGGATGTTTACTGGCAGGGGAAGTGATGTCTATGCAAAAACACAAATTGGAAGATAAAACATCACCCACTCTTCATTACTGAAATTAGAGCTTTGTTACTTCTCTTTACTGAATATTCTAATATGTTGATCTAAAGAGATTTTCCTTCACTGTGTGACTAAAAATGAATTTCCTGAGATCCACAAAAATACTCTTATCATTCGGAGTCTGAAGAGTGGTTACAATGTATGGGCATCAAAACAATACATACTCACACGCTTAGTGGTGAAATTTTCTTCCAATTCAATGAAATGTGGTCCTATTTATAGGCCTGTGTTTTAGCCCCCTCTCACATCTAAGAATGCACTATAAATATTGCTTCAGAAAGATGAAAGAAAAATTAATTAAATGTTTCTATTTTACATAATTAATACAATTAAATAAATACACACACACACACACACACACACACATTAGCAAGTAGAACTAACCGTTGGCTTAACTATACATTCCTGATTTTTAAACGTGTGTTTTACACACACACACACACACACACACACACACACACACACATATGTATATATACATATATATACACACACACACATATTAGCAAGTAGAACTAATCATTGGCTTAACTATACATTCCTCATTTTTAAACGTGTGTTTTAACCTCCAATTGGTATTCTAAAACTTGAGAGCAAACTTCTTGTGATAGTGAATGGAAATAATTGCAGAATCCAAAGAAGCCTTTCTTGATGTCTCATCATTGATCACAAAGAACACATATGCTTAGTGAACAAAATTATAAATTAATTTAGAATACCCAATGAATTGTTTATTAAAATTCAGTGTGCCTAGTTACAGTGGACTTTGTATTGGAAATAGATGAATTTATAATATGTACCAGTATAATTAATTAGGTGAGATATTCCATTTACAGGCAACATTATCACACTACTTCTTTCATTTCCAGGAATGTTCTAATCTGTTAACAAAATTGTTCAGCATTATGTTCTGCAAATTCTAATTTCTGAGCAATGTGGGAGGTCAGAGGAGAAGTTTTACCTATGCAAAAGTCCTCACCCAATTTTATTCAAATGAACTCTGGCTATAGGGAAATTGGTAAAATGTTTCTTTCAAATGCTCTTACAATGTGTCAGAGAGATGGCAAAGATGAAACATGTAAGATTCAGTAATGAGCTACAGAAAAACTCATTGATAAAGAAATGTTTCTAATTTTATATATTATATTCATAAATATATAGAACATCTCAGTTAAGCATCTAAAATTGAAGGTTATAAAATTGAGCATGTCAACAAAAAAGTGTCCTTATCATCATCACTACCACCACTACCATCATTATCATCATCAATGTCATTATCATGGAGTATTTTTCATGTGCTAGGCATAAAGTTAAGTCTTTGACTCTCAACAGCTCATTTAATCCTCACATAGACACTATAAGGCAGCCATATTATTACTCTTCTCCTTTTACAAGGGAACAAACTATGTCTTCGAGCAGCTAACTATATAACACTGAAGTTCCAATTCTACTGCCCATCTAGTTATTTGCCACTATAGAGTCGGCAACCTTAACTGTTCTTGATTTGGTATCCTTCTAAAGATAACACATTGAAGGTTTGAAACATGCGCTAAACATTTGCTAGACTAAAGGGCAATCTTCTTCCAAGGTGGAGTGTAAAGGAGATACTGAAATGTCATTTAAAGATTCTTTTACCATTACCTGACTCATCAAGGAGCAGCTATTTTAATATTATCATGACTCCTGCTTCCCACATTTTTAAAAGTGGTGCACAACTGAGAGGCGCACAAAATTAGAAGCTCGCTCTTGGCACCCATGCTTCGTCATTACAGTAAGTGGTAGAGCCCATTTGCCTACACATCAGAATCTCAGAACAACACAGAGATTGTGACATAGATTCTAGAACAGGACTGTCTGGATTCTTCCAGATCCTGGTTATACCACTTGTACCCTGTGTGAACTTGAGGTAGTCATTTCACCTGACTATATATCTATATTTCCTTGTCTGAAAAAAATGATGGTAAAAAAAAATCCTACTTCATAGGGTTGTAGTAAAGATTAAATGAGATGCTATATGCAGCATACTTCAAACTATGCAATAAATGTTAACTTGTATTATCTGACTATAGCATTCACCTCTTACTTGCTAGTAACTGTCCCCCAGAAGTGATCAGTGGGTTTTGTTGTCTCTAATACTATTGGTTTCTAACTGTCTCCCCATGATAATCAACTCCTTCATGATTAAGGCATTTGTTATCTCTTTTTTTAAAAAATATATTTTATTGATTTTTCACAGAGAGGAAGGGAGAGGGATAGAAAGTCAGAAACATCAATGGGAGAGAAACATCGATCAGCTGCCTCTTGCACACCTCAATCTGGGGATGTGCCCGCAGCCAACGTATATGCCCTTGACTGGAATCGAACCTGGGACCTTTCAGTCCACAGGCCGACGCTCTATCCACTGAGCCAAACCGGTTCGGCCATTTGTTATCTCTTCATACCACCTGGTGCCTAGGACAATTGCCTTTTTATGTGTAAGTACTCCATAGGATCTTTTTAAAAAATTTATCTTAGCATCTACTGCATTAAAAAAGTTTGGTTGATAGGGAATACCTTTGATATTTTTACTTTGGCTTACCTTTATATTAGTTTTTCAGATTTTGAAAGCTGAAGTCATGACAATATAAAAGTAGCTGCTTTTTCTTGGTTAATGATACAAATGGAAAAGATCTTCAAATCACATTAAAGCATCTCATATACTTTGCATTACTTTAAAGAAAGGGTTTTACTTCAATCTAGTCAATATTCACTGCTGTTTAGTGCCCTGTATTTTCTTTTATAACTTAAAAAAGAATGCCAAATCAAGAACACATACTGTTGCTGACCTTATATTAGCAATAAACCCAACTGGAGTGGATAGTGGAATTTGGCATAATTGTATGAGTCCTTAGGTACTCTTATGAGTCCTTAACTCATTGGATGATGTTAGATACAGAAGGCAGGAGAGTGGCATAGAGGGATGAAGATAGATAGACAGACATCTATTATAAACCCAAGGGAAGAGAAGGCACAGCTTCTGTATCAGCCACAGAAATTAATTTGGTTTTGATAGTGTTAACCTGAAAACCAACTACCTGATACTAACTTTGAACACTGAGCTATATGGGGAGACA
Source organism: Antrozous pallidus (assembly GCA_027563665.1). NCBI lineage: Eukaryota > Metazoa > Chordata > Mammalia > Chiroptera > Vespertilionidae > Antrozous > Antrozous pallidus. The sequence goes on along the minus strand of CM050509.1, from coordinate 137,948,851 downwards.
CTATGTCATGTTGATGATAGGGTCTGTCATTTCTGAAAGTCACAAACTCAATAAGGTTATATCAAGCCATCCATCATAAAGGACTGATGCAATTAGAAGAGTATTTTCCACTGGTCAGGAGCAGCAGAACACGATGGTCATCTTGGTCAGTAACTAACTTTCTTCCAAGGGACTCAAGTGTTCTATTTATATTCAGACAACAAAGCTCTCTACTGTAACCATCACCTTTAGGCTTGTGTTAAAATACCACTTGGTCTTAAAAACATTGGCCTCTTGGAAGCAGCTTCATTACAGACACTCTCATTTACTCTGATTATTTCCCAAGATGGCCAGTGTTGTTAGTGCCTATTAGTTGCCTAAGAATCAAGGCTTACAGACACTGCTCTTTCAGCCTGACTTCATTATCAGGCAAGGGTATCGCTAGCTCTAAGGAACTATGTATATTCAGGTCTGAACTAAGTTGTCCTTTATAACCGTGCTCAATGAGGGAGCAAGAAGGATGATTTATTAAACACATATGCATACCATATTTCAAACCTATATTGGGCACTATTTGTATATGTGTGCTTTATATAGTCTACATATGCCATATATGTGTACTGGACACTGTATAATCTATCCTTAGGGTTGCTCAGCCAAAAATCTTAATGTGTCATTCTTGATCTCTAATTCCAATGCCTCTCTTATCTTTTACCTCACCATGGATTCATCAGCAAATATGATTAACTTCACAATATACTGGAATCTGACCACATGTCACTATCTCTTCTGCCATTGGTCCCATCTTCCATCTTCTCTCACCTGGATTATTGCACTGGCCTTATAATTGGTATCATTGCTTCTAATTTTGCCTCACAAAGATCTATTTCAATTAGGCTTCAGAGTAATACCTTGAAGACATAAAACAGGTCATATCGGTTCTCTGTTGTCTCACTCTATGATCTGTACCACCTAGTACCTTTCTGGGATCATCTCTTGCTCTTCTCCATGCCTCATTGGAGAAAATGTGGACTATTCTGTTTTAAGTTTTATGTAAATGGAAGCATAGACTAGTTATTCTTTTGTGTCTGACTCCTTTTTTCCACCATTATAGTAATTAAGAGGTTAGAGCATCTTCTCAGAGTTAAACAGACGAATGGAACAAAAGGAAAGGTCTGGAATTGTGCCCACATATACACGAGAAATATAAAAAGAGAAGATACATGAAAACAGAGGGCCTAGAATTGGTCCACATATAAAAGAGTGGGCATGGGAAACCACTGAGTAAATAACTCATCTATTCAATAACTACAACTGGAATAGTTATCCCTATGAAAATAAATTCACTTGTATCCCCATTTTATTTCATAAATAAAGTCAATTACAGATGAATAAAAGATTTCAAGAGAAACAAAAATATAAAGCTAAAAGAAATATAGGGGAATAGTGCTACAAACTCTAAGTGGGGGGGATTTCTTTAAAAAGATGACAAATGCACAAAGGAAATACATGTTAAATTAAAATATATTAAAATTAACAGTTCCTGTTCAATAAATAGGCTGCAAAAGATAAAGACAAGTCACAAGTAGTACATATACCTGACAAAGGATCAATATCAAGAATATTTCTTACAATCCCACATATCAATGAAAAAAACAAGCATACATTTAACAAGAATAGATATATGGATAAAAATATCCCTGAGCTCATTCATAACCAATTAAAGCTTCAATGAGATGGAATTTTATGCCTACTAGATAAACAGACATTAAAATGACTATCAAAGATGATTATTGCCAGAATGTGGAGACCCAAACATGTCTTGAACTACTGGTGGTGATAAAAAAAATTGGTACAATCACTTTGGAAAACAACTTGGCATTTCCTCACGAAGTAAAAATATGTGTACTCTTAAGACCTAGCAGCTTGACTCCAAGATATGTACCCTAGAGAGAATCCTTCTTAGCTGACCCTAGAAACATGTGAAAAACTATTCTGACTATTTTAATAGCAAGAAAAAAGAAACAACATTAGTATCATTGACTGGATGAAAAAAACTATAGTATCTTAATACACAGGAGCAGAACACAAAATGATACCTAATCTGTGCTTTCTTTTAAATAAGGTATGTCAGTTATTAATAACCAGTACAAATACAGCTATATTCATCAGTGATGGATGATGGTTAAACATAATATTTGGTAAAAAAGCAAGTCACCAAGCAATGTACACAGTACAATTCTGTTTTTCAAATATCCAAAAAGATGTGAAGTGAAATAAAATTTTGTTTAAGAATGAATAGAATTTTTCATAAAGACATACAACAAAATGAGAAAATGATCAACATAAAATTCATGACAGTAGTTACCTTTGGAGGTGTGGTGGGATACAAAGGAACTTGGGGAACTTCAGATATTTATGTAATATTCTCTTTCTTAAGAAGGGTTAAAGTGTACATGAATTATTTTATTATTATTTAAACTGTTTATGTTATATATTATTTTGTGCCAATGGTATTTTAATGAAATTATAGCACCCATGATGGTAACAGTTCTACTAGAACTGGTATTTCCAGTATGATAGTTCTTACATATATGTGGCTATTTAAAATAAAATTATTTAAAATTAAACAAAATTAAATATTCAATTCCTCAGTCATACTTCCAAATTACAAAGGCTCAATAACCTTATGTGGCTTGTAGCTATCATATTAGACAGGGCAGACTATTGGGTAGCACTGTTCTAGAACATTCTTATC